>CM059791.1:1342736-2077736 GCA_030435695.1 Brachymystax lenok tsinlingensis | reverse complement strand
AACCAGCCTGTTGTAAGTCTGCTGGCCAGATAACCAGCCTGTTGTAACCCTGCTGGCCAGATAACCAGCCTGCTGTAACCCTGCTGGCCAGATAACCAGCCTGCTGTAAACCTGCTGGCCAGATAACCAGCCTGTTGTAACCTTGCTGGCCAGATAACCAGCCTGTTGTAACCCAGCTGGCCAGATTTTTATTTGGGCCTTATTTTGGCAAAAACCCTACAGAAAAACCTGGCAACTTTCCACACACACACCTACAGAAACCTGGCACAGCGTCCCAATCTTCCTTGCTGTAGGTCACTCTATTACCGTCCAGCTGGACACACACGCACACGCACGCACACACACACACACACACACACACACACACACACACACACACACACACACACACACACACACACACACACACACACACACACACACACACACACACACACACACACACGCACGCCGTGGACAAACTCCAGCTCCTCCACCTACAGTAGGGACCCTGCCAGGCATAGCAATGGTAGCCTAATCAATCCACTGACTGCCGTGTTGATCAATATGAAGGATCAGGAAAACTGCACACCTAGTAAACAGTGCTGTGTGTGTGTGTGTGACTGTGTGTGTAGTCAGTACATTGTGTGAGGCTGATCAAATTAACAGGGAATGTACATCTTGTTTCCTCATGGCCCTGTGTATGTGTGTGACTGTGTGTGTGTGTGTGTGTGACTGTGTGTGTGTGTGTGTGTGTGTGTGACTGTGTGTGTGTGTGACTGTGTGTGTGTGTGACTGTGTGTTTGTGATGCTGACACCAGCTGCAGTGTCTCCGTTCGATACACTCCAATGTTGACCAAGGACTCAATCTCTTAATGAATTATTGAGTGTCTCTGTGTCGCAGTGGAGAGTGTTGAGATGGCTGTTAACTATAACTGAGTGCCATTTACCATCATGTTTCATGCCAGAGATTCGTCCACTGATACGTATCATCAGGTGATATTGAGTGTCTCCTGCGTCGCAGTGAAGAGTGTTGAGATGTTAATAAATATAACTGAGTTTCGTGACAAAAATACATACTCTGTTTCACGGAATGTGATGCAAATCCGAGTCAGGCTGCAGGACACCAAACTGAGTGTTCGTGAGGTTTACTCAAAATGAACAAATACGAGTGTAAAACAAACACTCGACCACACGGAATCAGAAACAACAAACAATCACACACAAAAACATGGGGAAGAGGGTTAAATAAGGAACAAGTAATCATGGGAATGTAAACCAGGTGTGTAAAAAGGGAAGACAAAACCAACAGAAAAATGAATAATGGATCGGTGACGGCTAGAAAACCGGTGACGTCGTCGCCCCCGCCGCCGCGAAAGCCGCCCGAACAAGGAGAGGGGCCAACTTTGGCTGAAGTCGTGACACGGAATCATGGCTCTCTCGGGATATACTGTCCCCCGTCCATACAGCCAGCTGGGTTCTCAGTGCATCGAGCAGACAGGAATAAAGGCGGTGGTGTGTGTTTCATGCTTAACTACTGATGGTGTGATTGTGATAACATACAGGAACCCAAGTCCTTTTGTTTACCCGACCTAGAATACCTCTCAATCAAATGCCCGAACCGTATTACCTCCCAAGAGAGTTATCTTCGGTTATAGTCTGTTGGAGCTAGGAGCACAAGCATTTCGCTACACTCTCATTAACATCTGCTAAATATGTGAATGTTGACCAATACAATTAGATTTGATACGTATATATATCGTCAGGCGATATTGAGTGTCTCTGCACCGCAGTGGAGAGTGTTGAGATGTGCCGTCTCCTTCATGTTTCATGATAAAAATACATACTCTGTTTCACGGAAGCATGGCTCTCTCCAGATATACCGTCCCCGTCTCAGTACCCATAAATTATATTTTGTATTGAGACATTTGTATTTGACCAGAGCCATAGCACTATATATATATATATATATATATATATAGTGCTAAACTATGGCTCTGGTCAAATATATATATATATATTGTGTTTGACCATTATTTTATCAGGGAGTCATACTGAGACCAATGCCTAAAAAGATAACAAATATTTATAATCAAATTTCTAAACAAAATGAAACAACAACTCGTTTTCAAATAGGCTATGTCACACTTACAGGCAGGGGAACAACTTTGGTTTTAGGAGTGGGGGGTCGATAATCTTATTTTTTTAATTTAATTTTATTCAGTAAGAGAAGAACTCCAAACAGCCTACCCGCTTGGAGGCGTCCGCATGGTCCTAAAGCACACAGTTGCCTCGTTTTGCATCACATTCCAATGATAAAACTAAGGGGACATGTCCCCCGTCCCCAGGGAAAGTTGCACCCCTGCTTACAGGCGCCATAATTTCTCTCTGTGGCCATATAATATTAAAACAATGCACACTACAGAGGGTTTTATGGCACATCTAAACTTTTCACAGTAGCTGGACAAAGATCCAATATAAATAGAAAGAATGTCCACTGCCCGTTATACTGTTCCTAAACAGGCCTGTGTTTTATGACCCCCGTTTGCATGCGCGCCCGAGGACGTTGTCACCATAAAAACACAGGAAGGTGAATCCTCCTAATAAGTTTGGTCGTAATAAAATTTTACGAAAAACAAGAAATCTTTTTTTAACAACAACAACAACAATAATAATAAATACATGCAAGATGTAATGACATCGTGAAATCGACAGGATGAAAAAAAAAAAAAGACAGGCATTGCTGTTGAACCAACCTTCATTATAGGAGGCCTAAGGGAGGGCTATGAAACAGGGAAAACAATTAACTGTTACCACTTTGTATCATGTTTTTAAGGACAACCAGGATATATTTCCACCCCTCTCATCTGAGCACAAGCCAGCTAATGGCTAAAACACTACCTAACGTCTGGTAGGACTACCCGGTGCCCCCGCACATTGACTCTGTACCGGTACCCCCTGTATATAGTCTCCACATTGACTCTGTACCGGTACCCCCTGTATATAGTCTCCACATTGACTCTGTACCGGTACCCCCTGTATATAGTCTCCACATTGACTCTGTACCGGTACCCCTGTATATAGTCTCCACATTGACTCTGTACCGGTACCCCTGTATATAGCCTCCACATTGACTCTGTACCGGTACCCCCTGTATATAGTCTCCACATTGACTCTGTACCGGTACCCCCTGTATATAGTCTCCACATTGACTCTGTGCAGTACCCTGTATATAGCCTCCACATTGACTCTGTACCGGTACCCCCTGTATATAGCCTCCACATTGACTCTGTACCGGTACCCCCTGTATATAGCCTCCACATTGACTCTGTACCGGTACCCCTGTATATAGCCTCCACATTGACTCTGTACCGGTACCCCCTGTATATAGCCTCCACATTGACTCTGTACCGGTACCCCCTGTATATAGCCTCCACATTGACTCTGTACCAGTTACCCTGTATATAGTCTCCACATTGACTCTGTACCGGTACCCCCTGTATATAGTCTCCACATTGACTCTGTACCGGTACCCCTGTATATAGCCTCCACATTGACTCTGTACCGGTACCCTGTATATAGCCTCCACATTGACTCTGTGCACCGGTACCCTCTGTATATAGCCTCCACATTGACTCTGTGCAGTACTCCCTGTATATAGCCTCCACATTGACTCTGTACCGGTACCCCCTGTATATAGCCTCCACATTGACTCTGTACCGGTACCCCCTGTATATAGCCTCCACATTGACTCTGTACAGTACCCCTGTATATAGCCTCCACATTGACTCTGAACCGGTACCCCCTGTATATAGCCTCCACATTGACTCTGTACCGGTACCCCCTGTATATAGCCTCCACATTGACTCTGTACCGGTACCCCCTGTATATAGCCTCCACATTGACTCTGTACCGGTACTCCCCTGTATATAGTCTCCACATTGACTCTGTACCGGTACCCCCTGTATATAGTCTCCACATTGACTCTGTACCGGTACCCCCTGTATATAGCCTCCACATTGACTCTGTACCAGTACTCCCTGTATATAGCCTCCACATTGACTCTGTACCAGTACCCCCTGTATATAGCCTCCACATTGACTCTGTACCAGTACCCCCTGTATATAGCCTCCACATTGACTCTGTACCGGTACCCCCTGTATATAGCCTCCACATTGACTCTGTACCGGTACCCCCTGTATATAGCCTCCACATTGACTCTGTGCAGTACCCCCTGTATATAGCCTCCACATTGACTCTGTACCGGTACCCTGTATATAGTCTCCACATTGACTCTGTACCGGTACCCCCTGTATATAGCCTCCACATTGACTCTGTACCGGTACCTCCTGTATATAGCCTCCACATTGACTCTGTACCGGTACCCCTGTATATAGTCTCCACATTGACTCTGTACCGGTACCCTGTATATAGCCTCCACATTGACTCTGTACCGGTACCCCCTGTATATAGCCTCCACATTGACTCTGTACCGTACCCCTGTATATAGTCTCCACATTGACTCTGTGCAGTACCCCCTGTATATAGCCTCCACATTGACTCTGTACCGGTACCCCTGTATATAGTCTCCACATTGACTCTGTACTGTACCCCTGTATATAGCCTCCACATTGACTCTGTGCAGTACCCCCTGTATATAGTCTCCACATTGACTCTGTACCAGTACCCCTGTATATAGCCTCCACATTGACTCTGTACCGGTACCCCTGTATATAGCCTCCACATTGACTCTGTACCGGTACCCCTGTATATAGCCTCCACATTGACTCTGTACCGGTACCTCCTGTATATAGCCTCCACATTGACTCTGTACCGGTACCCCCTGTATATAGTCTCCACATTGACTCTGTGCAGTACCCCTGTATATAGTCTCCACATTGACTCTGTACCGTACCCCCTGTATATAGCCTCCACATTGACTCTGTGCAGTACCCCCTGTATATAGCCTCCACATTGACTCTGTACCGGTACCTCCTGTATATAGCCTCCACATTGACTCTGTACCGGTACCTCCTGTATATAGCCTCCACATTGACTCTGTACCGGTACCTCCTGTATATAGCCTCCACATTGACTCTGTACCGGTACCCCCTGTATATAGTCTCCACATTGACTCTGTACCGGTACCTCCTGTATATAGCCTCCACATTGACTCTGTGCAGTTCCCCCTGTATATAGCCTCCACATTGACTCTGTACCGGTACCCCCTGTATATAGCCTCCACATTGACTCTGTACCGGTACCCCCTGTATATAGTCTCCACATTGACTCTGTACCGGTACCCCCTGTATATAGTCTCCACATTGACTCTGTACCGGTACCCCCTGTATATAGCCTCCACATTGACTCTGTACCGGTACCCCTGTATATAGCCTCCACATTGACTCTGTACCGGTACCCCTGTATATAGCCTCCACATTGACTCTGTACCGGTACCCCCTGTATATAGCCTCCACATTGACTCTGTACCGGTACCCCTGTATATAGCCTCCACATTGACTCTGTACCGGTACCCCCTGTATATAGCCTCCACATTGACTCTGTACCGGTACTCCCTGTATATAGTCTCCACATTGACTCTGTACCGGTACCCCCTGTATATAGCCTCCACATTGACTCTGTACCGGTACCTCCTGTATATAGCCTCCACATTGACTCTGTACCGGTACTCCCTGTATATAGTCTCCACATTGACTCTGTACCGGTACCCCTGTATATAGCCTCCACATTGACTCTGTACCGGTACCCCCTGTATATAGCCTCCACATTGACTCTGTACCGGTACTCCCTGTATATAGTCTCCACATTGACTCTGTACCGGTACCCCCTGTATATAGCCTCCACATTGACTCTGTGCAGTACCCCCTGTATATAGTCTCCACATTGACTCTGTACCGGTACTCCCTGTATATAGCCTCCACATTGACTCTGTACCGGTACCCCCTGTATATAGTCTCCACATTGACTCTGTACCGGTACCCCCTGTATATAGCCTCCACATTGACTCTGTACCGGTACCCCCTGTATATAGCCTCCACATTGACTCTGTACCGGTACCCCTGTATATAGCCTCCACATTGACTCTGTACCGGTACCTCCTGTATATAGCCTCCACATTGACTCTGTACCGGTACCCCCTGTATATAGTCTCCACATTGACTCTGTGCAGTACCCCCTGTATATAGTCTCCACATTGACTCTGTGCAGTACCCCCTGTATATAGCCTCCACATTGACTCTGTGCAGTACCCCCTGTATATAGCCTCCACATTGACTCTGTACCGGTACCTCCTGTATATAGCCTCCACATTGACTCTGTACCGGTACCTCCTGTATATAGCCTCCACATTGACTCTGTGCAGTACCTCCTGTATATAGCCTCCACATTGACTCTGTACCGTACCCCCTGTATATAGTCTCCACATTGACTCTGTACCGGTACCCCTGTATATAGCCTCCACATTGACTCTGTACCGGTACCCCCTGTATATAGCCTCCACATTGACTCTGTACCGGTACCCCCTGTATATAGTCTCCACATTGACTCTGTACCAATACCCCCTGTATATAGCCTCCACATTGACTCTGTACCGGTACCCCCTGTATATAGTCTCCACATTGACTCTGTACCGGTACCCCCTGTATATAGCCTCCACATTGACTCTGTGCAGTACCCCCTGTATATAGCCTCCACATTGACTCTGTACCGTACCCCCTGTATATAGTCTCCACATTGACTCTGTACCGGTACCCCCTGTATATAGCCTCCACATTGACTCTGTGCAGTACCCCCTGTATATAGCCTCCACATTGACTCTGTACAGTACCCCTGTATATAGTCTCCACATTGACTCTGTACCGGTACCCCCTGTATATAGTCTCCACATTGACTCTGTACCGGTACCCCCTGTATATAGCCTCCACATTGACTCTGTGCAGTACCCCCTGTATATAGCCTCCACATTGACTCTGTACCGGTACCCCCTGTATATAGCCTCCACATTGACTCTGTACCGGTACCCCCTGTATATAGCCTCCACATTGACTCTGTACCGGTACCCCCTGTATATAGCCTCCACATTGACTCTGTACCGGTACCCCCTGTATATAGCCTCCACATTGACTCTGTACTGGTACCCTGTATATAGCCTCCACATTGACTCTGTACCGGTACCCCCTGTATATAGCCTCCACATTGACTCTGTACCGGTACCCCCTGTATATAGCCTACACATTGACTCTGTACAGTACCCCTGTATATAGCCTCCACATTGACTCTGTACTGGTACCCCTGTATATAGTCTCCACATTGACTCTGTGCAGTACCCCTGTATATAGCCTCCACATTGACTCTGTGCAGTACCCCTGTATATAGCCTCCACATTGACCCTGTACTGGTACCCCCTGTATATAGTCTCCACATTGACTCTGTACCGGTACCCCCTGTATATAGCCTCCACATTGACTCTGTACCTGTACCCCTGTATATAGTCTCCACATTGACTCTGTACCGGTACCCCCTGTATATAGCCTCCACATTGACTCTGTACCGGTACCCCCTGTATATAGCCTCCACATTGATTCTGTACCGGTACCCCCTGTATATAGCCTCCACATTGACTCTGTACCGGTACCCTGTATATAGCCTCCACATTGACTCTGTACCGGTACCCTGTATATAGCCTCCACATTGACTCTGTGCAGTACCCCCTGTATATAGCCTCCACATTGACTCTGTACCGGTACCCCCTGTATATAGCCTCCACATTGACTCTGTACCGGTACCCCCTGTATATAGCCTCCACATTGACTCTGTACCGGTACCCCTGTATATAGCCTCCACATTGACTCTGTACCGGTACCCTGTATATAGTCTCCACATTGACTCTGTACCGGTACCCCCTGTATATAGCCTCCACATTGACTCTGTACCGGTACCCCCTGTATATAGTCTCCACATTGACTCTGTACCGGTACCCCCTGTATATAGCCTCCACATTGACTCTGTACCGGTACCCCCTGTATATAGCCTCCACATTGACTCTGTACCGGTACCCCTGTATATAGCCTCCACATTGACTCTGTACCGGTACCTCCTGTATATAGCCTCCACATTGACTCTGTACCAGTACCCCTGTATATAGTCTCCACATTGACTCTGTACCGGTACCCCCTGTATATAGTCTCCACATTGACTCTGTGCAGTACCCCTGTATATAGCCTCCACATTGACTCTGTACCGGTACCTCCTGTATATAGCCTCCACATTGACTCTGTACCGGTACCTCCTGTATATAGCCTCCACATTGACTCTGTACCGGTACCTCCTGTATATAGCCTCCACATTGTTATTTTACTTCTGCTCTTTAAATACTTGTTACTTTTTTTATTAACTGAACTGTTGGTTAGAGCCTCGTAATTCAGCATTTCACTGTGAGGTCGACACCTGTTGTATTCGACAAATAACATTTAATTTGATTTGATGTTTAAGACATTAGATAGACATGACAGTTAAGTGCCCTGATTTTTGATTGTGTGTGTGTGCGTGTGTGTGTCTGTGTGCGTGTGTGCGTGTGTGTGTGTGTCTGTGTGTGTGTGTTTGTGCATGTGTGCGTGTGTGCGTGTGCGTGTGTGTGTTTGTGCATGTGTGCTTGTGTGTGTGTGTGTGTTTCAGCTCTCTGCTCTGAGGAGTGTACCCATGGAAGATGTGTGTCCCCTGATACCTGTCAGTGTGAGCCAGGCTGGGGAGGACTGGACTGCTCCAGCGGTGAGTACACTTGACTTCTAGCACACACACTCACACACACACACTCACACACACACTCACACACACACTTACGCACACACACACGCACACACACACGCACACACACACGCACACACACTCGCACACACACGCACACACACACACTCGCACACACACACGCACACTCACACACACTCACACACACACACTTACACACACACACACACACGCACACGCGCACACACACGCGCACACACACACGCACACGCGCACACACACACGCACACACGCACTCACGCACGCACACACGCACGCACGCACGCACACGCACGCACACACAATTTGTTCACTATTTGAAGTAATTCACTCCCATACTGAATGGTAATATTGCCACGATATTGTATTACTTAGCATTAATACGTGCCATGTGAAACAGACAGACAGGCAAGTCACAATGAAAGTGGAAGTGGAAGTGACTAATGAATCTAGCTGAGGGACGGCTGACTTCCCCGTGTCTCCAAATATACGTCCCAAATGGAACCCTGTTCCCTACATAGTGCCCTAACCCTGTTCCCTACATAGTGTCCTAACCCTGTTCTCTACATAGTGCCCTAACCCTGTTCCCTACATAGTGCCCTAACCCTGTTCCCTACATAGTGCCCTAACCCTGTTCTCTACATAGTGTCCTAACCCTGTTCCCTACATAGTGTCCTAACCCTGTTCCCTACATAGTGTCCTAACCCTGTTCCCTACATAGTGTCCTAACCCTGTTCCCTACATAGTGCCCTAACCCTGTTCCCTACATAGTGCCCTAACCCTGTTCTCTACATAGTGTCCTAACCCTGTTCCCAACATAGTGTCCTAACCCTGTTCCCTACATAGTGCCCTAACCCTGTTCCCTACATAGTGCCCTAACCCTGTTCCCTACATAGTGTCCTAACCCTGTTCCCTACATAGTGTCCTAACCCTGTCCCCTACTTAGTGCCCTATGGGCCCTAGACAAAAGCAGTGCACTATATAGGGAACATTGTAGTTGCAGGCACTGCCCTGCTCTCTGTTCTGCTAGGGTATTTATCATGATTAAACAGGTGCCTCTGACTTGTTGTGGTTGGGGAGGAATCTATGCCAGGTTGGAACAAACAGACCACTTTGTCCATCTCTCTGACCACTGGGGTTAGGGTTCAGACCACTGGGGTTAGGGTTCAGACCACTGGGGTTAGGGTTCAGACCACTGGGGTTAGGGTTCAGAGCAGGACTGACCACTGGGGTTAGGGTTCAGACCACTGGGGTTAGGGTTCAGAGCAGGACTGACCACTGGGGTTAGGGTTCAGAGCAGGACTGACCACTGGGGTTAGGGTTCTGACCACTGGGGTTAGGGTTCAGAGCAGGACTGACCACTGGGGTTAGGGTTCTGACCACTGGGGTTAGGGTTCTGACCACTGGGGTTAGGGTTCTGAGCAGGACTGACCACTGGGGTTAGGGTTCAGACCACTGGGGTTAGGGTTCTGACCACTGGGGTCAGGGTTCAGAGCAGGACTGACCACTGGGGTTAGGGTTCTGACCACTGGGGTCAGGGTTCAGAGCAGGACTGACCACTGGGGTTAGGGTTCAGAGCAGGACTGACCACTGGGGTTAGGGTTCTGACCACTGGGGTTAGGGTTCTGACCACTGGGGTCAGGGTTCTGAGCAGGACTGACCACTGGGGTTAGGGTTCAGAGCAGGACTGACCACTGGGGTTAGGGTTCTGACCACTGGGGTTAGGGTTCTGACCACTGGGGTTAGGGTTCTGAGCAGGACTGACCACTGGGGTTAGGGTTCAGACCACTGGGGTTAGGGTTCTGACCACTGGGGTCAGGGTTCAGAGCAGGACTGACCACTGGGGTTAGGGTTCAGAGCAGGACTGACCACTGGGGTTAGGGTTCTGACCACTGGGGTTAGGGTTCAGACCACTGGGGTTAGGGTTCTGACCACAGGGGTTAGGGTTCTGACCACTGGGGTTAGGGTTCAGAGCAGGACTGACCACTGGGGTTAGGGTTCAGACCACTGGGGTTAGGGTTCTGACCACTGGGGTTAGGGTTCAGACCACTGAGGTTAGGGTTCTGACCACTGGGGTTAGGGTTCTGACCACTGGGGTTAGGGTTCAGACCACTGGGGTTAGGGTTCTGACCACTGGGGTTAGGGTTCAGACCACTGGGGTTAGGGTTCTGACCACTGGGGTTAGGGTTCAGACCACTGGGGTTAGGGTTCAGACCACTGGGGTTAGGGTTCTGACCACTGGGGTTAGGGTTCAGACCACTGGGGTTAGGGTTCTGACCACTGGGGTTAGGGTTCTGACCACTGGGGTCAGGGTTCTGAGCACTGGGGTTAGGGTTCTGACCACTGGGGTTAGGGTTCAGACCACTGGGGTTAGGGTTCTGACCACTGGGGTTAGGGTTCAGACCACTGGGGTTAGGGTTCTGACCACTGGGGTTAGGGTTCAGACCACTGGGGTTAGGGTTCAGACCACTGGGGTTAGGGTTCTGACCACTGGGGTTAGGGTTCTGACCACTGGGGTCAGGGTTCAGAGCAGGACTGGGGGGTCGGGGGGAGAACAGGGGAAGGGGGATGGGCTGCGAGGGGAGTTAGGGCATATCTGTTATCCACTTGACTTATTCCTCTTTAGTGCCTAGTGTTCTTCAATCAGCTTAATGATTGACTTGACTTATTCCTCTTTAGCGCCTAGTGTTCTTCAATGAGGTTAATGATTGACTTGACTTATTCCTCTTTAGCGCCTAGTGTTCTTCAATCAGCTTAATGATTGACTTGACTTATTCCTCTTTAACGCCTAGTGTTCTTCAATGAGGTTAATGATTGACTTGACTTATTCCTCTTTAGCGCCTAGTGTTCTTCAATCAGCTTAATGATTGACTTGACTTATTCCTCTTTAGCGCCTAGTGTTCTTCAATGAGGTTAATGATTGACTTGACTTATTCCTCTTTAACGCCTAGTGTTCTTCAATCAGCTTAATGATTGACTTGACTTATTCCTCTTTAACGCCTAGTGTTCTTCAATCAGCTTAATCCTGAAGCCTCAGCGAAGGTAGACATAGGGAATGGAGGTGTTAACTCTGTTGTTATATTTATGTGTGGAGAGATGGAGAGATGAGGAGAGACATGAGGGCCAGAGGGAGGGAGACATGAGGGCCAGAGGGAGGGAGACATGAGGGCCAGAGGGAGGGAGACATGAGGGAGGGAGGGAGACATGAGGGCCAGAGGGAGGGAGACATGAGGGCCAGAGGGAGGGAGACATGAGGGCCAGAGGGAGGGAGACATGAGGGCCAGAGGGAGGGAGACATGAGGGCCAGAGGGAGGGAGACATGAGGGCCAGAGGGAGGGAGAGAGGGAGGGAGGGAAGAGGAGAAAAGAAAACAACATCTCTCTACCAGGTGAGTGTTGTTCAGGTGCAGTTCAGGTGCAGGTCAGTGTGGTTCAGGTGCAGTTCAGGTGCAGGTCAGTGTGGTTCCTGACCCAACAACCACCCCCTGCAACCACCCTAGCAACCAACCCTAGCAACTCCTCCTTAGCAACCACCCCTAGCAACCCCTCCTGGCCTGACCCAACAACCACCCCTAGCAACCCCCTGCTCCTGACTCCAACAACAACCCCTAGCAACCCCTCAGTAATGAGACAAGACAGTCCGGGGTTGGTGGTAATGAGACAAGACAGTCCGGGGTTGGTGGTAATGAGATAAGACAGTCCGGGGTTGGTGGTAATGAGACAAGACATTCCGGGGTTGGTGGTAATGAGACAAGACAGTCCGGGGTTGGTGGTATTGAGACAAGACATTCCGGGGTTGGTGGTATTGAGACAAGACATTCCGGGGTTGGTGGTTATGAGACAAGACAGTCCGCGGTTGGTGGTATTGAGACAAGACAGTCCGGGGTTGGTGGTAATGAATCCAGTTCAGTGACGACTAGAAGGCCGGTGACGTAGACCTCCGGAGCTGGTGAACGGAATGAGCAGCAGTACCGGGGGGATCCGTGACAGTTGGGGTCTTTGTCTCTGTACAGAGAGGATAAATATATATAGAAAAACAACTTTCTTACTCTACCAGTCTTCTACTGTAAAGTTCAGATGTTTTGACTTTTATTTTCCCGACAAACTGGATTTTCCCGACAAACTGGATTTCTTTAAAAACGCTAAAGCTATGTTTTGGACAACACTAAAATAAATAATAATAAAATAAGATATAATGATGTAAGCCGATTGAAATGCCGTTTCTTTAAAGGTTTTGGACGCTTTGTGTAATAATTACACATTTCAGTATCAGCAGAAACATTGCGGGCAATGTTTCCAGAACTACTTCCGTTATCGTTTGAAGTATTTTCATGTAACGTTATTAGAGCCGTCGTGTCATAACATCACACGGTAACTTTGTGCGAATCTTCCCTGCTTGTTGTCGTTATGGGTATTTTTGTATAACATATCCGTCAGCGTTAGCCGAACGTCGCCGTAGTGTTTCCTCAGAACCACTAGCATTGCTCTCACGTTTTGTCGCGGCGTTCTACGTTCTAAGAACGTTACCTGAACATGTTGTTATTAGTGCTTTTTTTTAAGGTCGGTTCAGTTTCGGTTAGATTCATTATGTGGGTTGAATGCTGTAACAACACAGAATAAAACAATTAATAAAATATAATTTACTAAACCATAATTTATTCACATTACTTCATTTTAATTAAAATGTTGGTTTTATTTGATGACTACATTATCTCATTCCAAGTCATCATCTCATCTCTATAGAGCTGCTGTCTGACAAAATCAATATTTTAGTAGTTCTTCAAAGTAAATAAGACATACTTTTATGACTGCTGAATACCAACTATCAATCACTTAGATCATGTATTTTCAGGTAGAGATGACCACGCTAAACAACTGCTCTCCATCCCTCTCGATCGCGCATTCTTCTGTCTCTTTTATGTAGCCGGCGTAAAAGAAGCATAGACCGGACAAGTAGGCGGGCAATGGATTATGGTCATTATAGTTAATTACCATTTTTCTGTGCTAAACTATGTAGAATATTGGCCTGTTGGAATCTACAACTCCCTACAACATCACACAGTTCAGGCTGGATCTGATTTATCTTTAGAGAAACTACAACAACGCACAGTTCAGGCTGGATCTGATATATCTCTAGAGAAACTACAACTCCCTACTACATCACACAGTTCAGGCTGGATCTGATATATCTCTAGAGAAACTACAACTCCCTACAACATCACACAGTTCAGGCTGGATCTGATATATCTCTAGAGAAACTACATCTCCCTACTACATCACACAGTTCAGGCTGGGTCTGATATATCTCTAGAGAAACTACATCTCCCTACAACATCACACAGTTCAGGCTGGATCTGATTTATCTCTAGAGAAACTACATCTCCCTACAACATCGCACAGTTCAGGCTGGGTCTGATTTATCTCTAGAGAAACTACATCTCCCTACAACATCGCACAGTTCAGGCTGGGTCTGATTTATCTCTAGAGAAACTACATCTCCCTACAACATCACACAGTTCAGGCTGGATCTGATTTATCTCTAGAGAAACTACATCTCCCTACTACATCACACAGTTCAGGCTGGGTCTGATATATCTCTAGAGAAACTACATCTCCCTACAACATCACACAGTTCAGGCTGGATCGGATTTATCTCTAGAGAAACTACATCTCCCTACAACATCGCACAGTTCAGGCTGGGTCTGATTTATCTCTAGAGAAACTACATCTCCCTACAACATCGCACAGTTCAGGCTGGGTCTGATTTATCTCTAGAGAAACTACATCTCCCTACAACATCACACAGTTCAGGCTGGATCTGATTTATCTCTAGAGAAACTACAACTCCCTACAACATCACACAGTTCAGGCTGGATCTGATATATCTCTAGAGAAACTACATCTCCCTACAACATCACACAGTTCAGGCTGGATCTGATTTATCTCTAGAGAAACTACATCTCCCTACAACATCGCACAGTTCAGGCTGGGTCTGATTTATCTCTAGAGAAACTACATCTCCCTACAACATCACACAGTTCAGGCTGGATCTGATTTATCTCTAGAGAAACTACATCTCCCTACAACATCGCACAGTTCAGGCTGGATCTTATTTATCTCTAGAGAAACAGTGCAATGTTAAAAATTAAAAAAAAAAAACTAATCTGAAATGTAGCACTGGTTATTACATTACCTGCAAACCTAATGAGAACGTTTGGGGAATGTTCCCTGGTGGTTGTTACAGATATTGAGGAATGTTCCCTGGTGGTTGTTACAGATGTTGAGGAATGTTCCGTGGTGGTTGCTACAGATGTTGAGGAATGTTCCCTGGTGGTTGTTACAGATGTTGAGGAATGTTCCGTGGTGGTTGTTTCAGATGTTGAGGAATGTTCCCTGGTGGTTGTTACAGATGTTGGGGAATGTTCCCTGGCGGTTGTTACAGATGTTGAGGAATGTTCCCTGGTGGTTGTTTCAGATGTTGAGGAATGTTCCGTGGTGGTTGTTTCAGATGTTGAGGAATGTTCCCTGGTGGTTGTTACAGATGTTGGGGAATGTTCCTGGCGGTTGTTACAGATGTTGAGGAATGTTCCCTGGTGGTTGTTTCAGATGTTGAGGAATGTTCCGTGGTGGTTGTTACAGATGTTGGGGAATGTTCCCTGGTGGTTGTTACAGATGTTGAGGAATGTTCCCTGGTGGTTGTTTCAGATGTTGAGGAATGTTCCGTGGTGGTTGTTACAGATGTTGGGGAATGTTCCCTGGTGGTTGTTACAGATGTTGGGGAATGTTCCCTGGCGGTTGTTACAGATGTTGGGGAATGTTCCCTGGCGGTTGTTACAGATGTTGGGGAATGTTCCGTGGTGGTTGTTACAGATGTTGAGGAATGTTCCGTGGTGGTTGTTACAGATGTTGAGGAATGTTCCGTGGTGGTTGTTACAGATGTTGAGGAATGTTCCGTGGTGGTTGCTACAGATGTTGGGGACAACATTTTAGTGAACGTTTGTAGAACATTCCAAGGATATTTCATTTAAAACATTTTCTGGAGAAAAAAAAACATTTTGTTATCATCCTAACTATAACTTAATGGGAATCTTAGCTAATGTTCTGGGCATGTTTCTGGTTTGCTGGGTCTTCACTAGTGGTGCAACTCAATATTAGGAAGGTGTTCCTAATGTTTGGTATACTCAGTGTATATTACGTCTGCTAATTTATATTATATATTTATCCACGAGTCACGGTCATGCAACCAAAACCATTGTACTGAAGCTAGATCTATGGTTGTGTCCCAAATGGCACCCTATTCCTTATATTGTGCACTACTTTTGACCAGGGCTCTATGGACCCTGGTCCAAAGTAGTAGACCATGTAGGGAATAGAGTGCCATTTGGGACACAGGGACGCAGCCTAGATCTATGGTCCATTTCCTTGATTACCTGCTGTGCTGTAAATCAGAGGCTCTACAGCGTAGCCCTCTGGCCCGTTGGAAGCAGATTCATGGGCCCTGAATGACAAGGCTGAGCTGTTCACTGTCATTTTGCTGTTCACTACTCACTACTTAAGTCACACACACACGCACACGCACACACACACACACACACACACACACACACACACACACACACACACACACACACACACACACACACACACACACACACATTCAGTAAACCATACTAAACCAGAGATTAAGACAGGGCACCCTATTCCCTGGTCAAAGGTAGTGCTATTTGGGACGCACACTGGGCATTATTCATAAGTGTGGATGATTTCCATACCGGGCATCCGTCCAGGCTTTTTCATTCACAAGCTTCCGTCTGTAGAAATGAAGGAATGCTTGAATTAAATCCATTACCTTTTTTGTTTTGTTTGTCTTTCACTGTAAATGTGACTGTGTCCACTGTGTGGGGCTGGGTGGTTAGAGAGGTGACGGGAGCTTTAGTGTTTAGTCGCCTCAATGTAAAGTGGTTTCAGTCATTATAGCCAGCCAGCCTGATAGGCACATAAACATCTATTCAGCCTGAAGGGTAGTGACCTGCCTGATAGGCACATAAACATCTATTCAGCCTGAGGGGTAGTGACCTGCCTGATAGGCACATAAACATCTATTCAGCCTGAAGGGTAGTGACCTGCCTGATAGGCACATAAACATCTATTCAGCCTGAGGGGTAGTGACCTGCCTGATAGGCACATAAACATCTATTCAGCCTGAAGGGTAGTGACCTGCCTGATAGGCACATAAACATCTATTCAGCCTGAGGGTAGTGACCTGCCTGATAGGCACATAAACATCTATTCAGCCTGAGGGGTAGTGACCTGCCTGATAGGCACATAAACATCTATTCAGCCTGAGGTGTAGTGACTCTGCGTGAGGGTTATCCAGCTATCAGGACTCAGGATAGGACCCAGATGCAGACACAGGAGGCGGATAGTACAGTTCTCAATCATTTATTATAACACAGGGTAAAGGACAGGCAGAGGTTCATGATCAGGTCAGAGTCAAGGCAGGTACAGGACGGATGGCAGGCTCGGGTCAGGGCAGGCAGGATGGTCAGAACCGGGAAAACTAGGAAACAGAAGTAGAGAAACAGGAAGATGGGAAAGCCTGCTGGTAAGACCGACAAGACAAGACGAACTGGCAACAGACAAACAGAGAACACAGGTATAAATACCCAGGGATAATGGGGAAGATGGGTGACACCTGGAGGGGGTGGAGACTAGCACAAAGACAGGTGAAACAGATCAGGGTGTGACATCCAGCTAGCCTGATAGGCACAAAAACACCTATTCAGCATGAGGGGCAGTGACTTGCCTGAGAGGCATATATACACCTATTCAGCCCGAGGGGCACATATACACCCATTCAGCCTGAGGGTCAGTGACCTGCCTGAGAGGCACATAAACACTTATTCAGCCTGAGGAAAAGTAACCTGCCTGAGAGGCATATATACAACTATTCAGCCTGAGGAGCAGTAACCTGCCTGAGAGGCACATATACACTTATTCAACCTGAGGGGCAGTGACCTACCTGAGAGGCACATAAACACCTATTCAGCCTGAAGGGTAGTGACCTGCCTGATAGGCACATAAACATCTATTCAGCCTGAGGGGTAGTGACCTGCCTGATAGGCACATAAACATCTATTCAGCCTGAAGGGTAGTGACCTGCCTGATAGGCACATAAACATCTATTCAGCCTGAGGGGTAGTGACCTGCCTGATAGGCACATAAACATCTATTCAGCCTGAAGGGTAGTGACCTGCCTGATAGGCACATAAACATCTATTCAGCCTGAAGGGTAGTGACCTGCCTGATAGGCACATAAACATCTATTCAGCCTGAGGGGTAGTGACCTGCCTGATAGGCACATAAACATCTATTCAGCCTGAAGGGTAGTGACCTGCCTGATAGGCACATAAACATCTATTCAGCCTGAGGGGTAGTGACCTGCCTGATAGGCACATAAACATCTATTCAGCCTGAAGGGTAGTGACCTGCCTGATAGGCACATAAACATCTATTCAGCCTGAGGGGTAGTGACCTGCCTGATAGGCACATAAACATCTATTCAGCCTGAGGGGTAGTGACCTGCCTGATAGGCACATAAACATCTATTCAGCCTGAGGTGTAGTGACCTGCGTGAGGGTTATCCAGCTATCAGGACTCAGGATAGGACCCAGATGCAGACACAGGAGGCGGATAGTACAGTTCTCAATCATTTATTATAACACAGGGTAAAGGACAGGCAGAGGTTCATGATCAGGTCAGAGTCAAGGCAGGTACAGGACGGATGGCAGGCTCGGGGTCAGGGCAGGCAGGATGGTCAGAACCGGGAAAACTAGGAAACAGAAGTAGAGAAACAGGAAGATGGGAAAGCCTGCTGGTAAGACCGACAAGACAAGACGAACTGGCAACAGACAAACAGAGAACACAGGTATAAATACCCAGGGGATAATGGGGAAGATGGGTGACACCTGGAGGGGGGTGGAGACTAGCACAAAGACAGGTGAAACAGATCAGGGTGTGACATCCAGCTAGCCTGATAGGCACAAAAACACCTATTCAGCATGAGGGGCAGTGACTTGCCTGAGAGGCATATATACACCTATTCAGCCCGAGGGGCACATATACACCCATTCAGCCTGAGGGTCAGTGACCTGCCTGAGAGGCACATAAACACTTATTCAGCCTGAGGAAAAGTAACCTGCCTGAGAGGCATATATACAACTATTCAGCCTGAGGAGCAGTAACCTGCCTGAGAGGCACATATACACTTATTCAACCTGAGGGGCAGTGACCTACCTGAGAGGCACATAAACACCTATTCAGCCTGAGGGGCAGTGACCTGCCTGAGAGGCACATAAACACCTATTCAACCTGAGGGGCAGTGACCTGCCTGAGAGGCACATATACACCTATTCAGCCTGAGGGGCAGTAACCTGCCTGAGAGGCACATATACACTTATTCAACCTGAGGGGCAGTGACCTACCTGAGAGGCATGTAAATACCTATTCAGCCTGAGGGGCAGTGACCTGCCTGAGAGGCAACCAGCCCACCTGAGAGGCACATATACACCTATTCAGCCTGAGGGGCAGTGACCTGCCTGAGAGGCACATAAACACCTATTCAGCCTGAGGGGCAGTGACCTGCCTGAGAGGCACATAAACACCTATTCAGCCTGAGGGGTAGTGACCTGCCTGATAGGCACATAAACACCTATTCAGCCTGAGGGGCACATATACACCTATTCAGCCTGAGGGGCAGTGACCTGCCTGAGAGGCAACCAGCCCACCTGAGAGGCACATATACACCTATTCAGCCTGAGGGGCAGTGACCTGCCTGAGAGGCACATAAACACCTATTCAGCCTGAGGGGCAGTGACCTGCCTGAGAGGCACATAAACACCTATTCAGCCTGAGGGGTAGTGACCTGCCTGATAGGCACATAAACACCTATTCAGCCTGAGGGGCACATATACACCTATTCAGCCTGAGGGGCAGTGACCTGCCTGAGAGGCAACCAGCCCACCTGAGAGGCACATATACACCTATTCAGCCTTAGGGGCAGTGACCTGCCTGAGAGGCACATAAACACCTATTCAGCCTGAGAGGCACATATACACCCATTCAGCCTGAGGGTCAGTGACCTGCCTGAGAGGCACATAAACACCTATTCAGCCTGAGAGGCACATATACACCCATTCAGCCTGAGGGTCAGTGACCTGCCTGAGAGGCACATAAACACCTATTCAGCCTGAGAGGCACATATACACCCATTCAGCCTGAGGGTCAGTGACCTGCCTGAGAGGCACATAAACACCTATTCAGCCTGAGAGGCAGTGACCAGCCTGAGAGGCACATAAACGCCTATTCAGCCTGAGGGGCAGTGACCTGCCTGAGAGGCATATAAACATATATTCAGCCTGAGGGGCAGTGACCTGCCTGAGAGGCATATAAACACCTATTCAGCCTGAGAGGCACATAAACACCTATTCAACTCAGCTCAGCACAATCCCTGCCCTGGTTTATAATACTCACACCTCGGCTGCAGCCATTGTTGAGGAGTTACGAAGGTATTTGTTCATGTTATAAAACAAATAAAGTCCCAATTCCCTGGTAGAACAGTAGCAGTGAAAGGACCGAATGACTGAGGCGGTCCCAGTGAGATGGGCTTGGCGAGTCTGACGATAACCTGTGTGTTGCCCCGTATATCTCAGAGCTGGCACAGTCTGGATGTGGGCAGGGATGATGGAGCCTGGTGCCAGCTCTGTTTGTGCTGTCACACGTGTGACAATGACTATAGGAATTTTCAAAGCGGCACAGACAGATCTGGGACCAGGCTATGCGGATGACTCTGTCGCTGATGCGGTCCCGTGTTAAAATGTCTTTCAACGATCTCTTTCAGTTGACGATCTGGAGCCGGTTCACAGACTCTGACAGACGATTTGGAACCAGATCAAAAAAACTCTTGACGGACGATCTGGAGCCGGATCAAAGACTCTGACGGACCCTGTTTCTGTTTTTTGGAGCATCACACACCAGGATGGCTAGAGACAGAAAGAGAGAAAGAAAGAGAGTGAGAGAAGGAGAGAGAAAGTACAAGAGAGAAGGAGGCTAGCAGGACTGTATCTGACTGTATCTGGGTCAGGTGGAGGAAAGAAAGAGTTGGGGTTGCTATTTGGTTTACTGGAAAGGGGAAGTGGAAGAGGGAGATATGGGTAGAGCAGGCAGAGGAGGAAAATAGAGGAGAGATCGGTAGAACAGAGAGGAGGAGGGTAATAGAGGAGGAGAGATCGGTAGAACAGAGAGGAGGAGGGTAATAGAGGAGGAGAGATGGGTAGAACAGAGAGGAGGAGGGTAATAGAGGAGGAGAGATCGGTAGAACAGAGAGGAGGAGGGTAATAGAGGAGGAGAGATGGGTAGAACAGAGAGGAGGAGGGAAATAGAGGAGGAGAGATGGGTAGAACAGAGAGGAGGAGGAAAATAGAGGAGGAGAGATGGGTAGAACAGAGAGGAGGAGGGAAATAGAGGAGGAGAGATGGGTAGAGCAGGCAGAGGAGGAAAATAGAGGAGAGAGATGGGTAGAACAGAGAGGAGGAGGGTAATAGAGGAGAAGAGATGGGTAGAACAGAGAGGAGGGAAATAGAGGAGGAGAGATGGGTAGAACAGAGAGGAGGGAAATAGAGGAGGAGAGATGGGTAGAACAGAGAGGAGGGAAATAGAGGAAGAGAGATGGGTAGAACAGAGAGGAGGAGGAAAATAGAGGAGAGAGATGGGTAGAACAGAGAGGAGGAGGGTAATAGAGGAGGAGAGATGGGTAGAACAGAGAGGAGGAGGGAAATAGAGGAGGAGAGATGGGTAGAACAGAGAGGAGGGAAATAGAGGAGGAGAGATGGGTAGAACAGAGAGGAGGAGGGAAATAGAGGAGGAGAGATGGGTAGAACAGAGAGGAGGAGGGAAATAGAGGAGGAGAGATGGGTAGAACAGAGAGGAGGGAAATAGAGGAGGAGAGATGGGTAGAACAGAGAGGAGGGAAATAGAGGAGGAGAGATGGGTAGAACAGAGAGGAGGAGGGAAATAGAGGAGGAGAGATGGGTAGAACAGAGAGGAGGAGGGAAATAGAGGAGGAGAGATGGGTAGAACAGAGAGGAGGGAAATAGAGGAGGAGAGATGGGTAGAACAGAGAGGAGGGAAATAGAGGAGGAGAGATGGGTAGAACAGAGAGGAGGAGGAAAATAGAGGAGAGAGATGGGTAGAACAGAGAGGAGGAGGGTAATAGAGGAGGAGAGATGGGTAGAACAGAGAGGAGGAGGGAAATAGAGGAGGAGAGATGGGTAGAACAGAGAGGAGGAGGGTAATAGAGGAGGAGAGATGGGTAGAACAGAGAGGAGGAGGGAAATAGAGGAGGAGAGATGGGTAGAACAGAGAGGAAGAGGGAAATAGAGGAGGAGAGATGGGTAGAACAGAGAGGAGGAGGGAAATAGAGGAGGAGAGATGGGTAGAACAGAGAGGAGGAGGGAAATAGAGGAGGAGAGATGGGTAGAACAGAGAGGAGGAGGGAAATAGAGGAGGAGAGATGGGTAGAACAGAGAGGAGGAGGGAAATAGAGGAGGAGAGATGGGTAGAACAGAGAGGAGGAGGGAGGAAATAGAGGAGGAGAGATGGGTAGAACAGAGAGGAAGAGGGAAATAGAGGAGGAGAGATGGGTAGAACAGAGAGGAGGAGGGAAATAGAGGAGGAGAGATGGGTAGAACAGAGAGGAGGAGGGAAATAGAGGAGGAGAGATGGGTAGAACAGAGAGGAGGAGGGAATAGAGGAGGAGAGATGGGTAGAACAGAGAGGAGGAGGGAAATAGAGGAGGAGAGATGGGTAGAACAGAGAGGAGGAGGGAAATAGAGGAGGAGAGATGGGTAGAACAGAGAGGAGGAGGGAAATAGAGGAGGAGAGATGGGTAGAACAGAGAGGAGGAGGGAAATAGAGGAGGAGAGATGGGTAGAACAGAGAGGAGGAGGAGGAAATAGAGGAGGAGAGATGGGTAGAACAGAGAGGAGGAGGGAAATAGAGGAGGAGAGATGGGTAGAACAGAGAGGAGGAGGGTAATAGAGGAGGAGAGATGGGTAGAACAGAGAGGAGGAGGGTAATAGAGGAGGAGAGATGGGTAGAACAGAGAGGAGGAGGGAAATAGAGGAGGAGAGATGGGTAGAACAGAGAGGAGGAGGGTAATAGAGGAGGAGAGATGGGTAGAACAGAGAGGAGGAGGGAAATAGAGGAGGAGAGATGGGTAGAACAGAGAGGAGGAGGGAAATAGAGGAGGAGAGATGGGTAGAACAGAGAGGAGGAGGGAAATAGAGGAGGAGAGATGGGTAGAACAGAGAGGAGGAGGGAAATAGAGGAGGAGAGATGGGTAGAACAGAGAGGAGGAGGGTAATAGAGGAGGAGAGATGGGTAGAACAGAGAGGAGGAGGGTAATAGAGGAGGAGAGATGGGTAGAACAGAGAGGAGGAGGGAAATAGAGGAGGAGAGATCGGTAGAACTGAGAGGAGGAGGGAAATAGAGGAGGAGAGATGGGTAGAACAGAGAGGAGGAGGGAAATAGAGGAGGAGAGATGGGTAGAACAGAGAGGAGGAGGGAAATAGAGGAGGAGAGATGGGTAGAACAGAGAGGAGGAGAGTAATAGAGGAGGAGAGATGGGTAGAACAGAGAGGAGGAGGGAAATAGAGGAGGAGAGATGGGTAGAACAGAAGGAGGTGTAGTGGAGAAGGTTAAGAGATGCCACCACTTGTTGTCTCTACACCCGCTGGTCTACATCTGCTGTAGCCTGAAGACAGAGAGATGGCCCGTCCCTCTCATCAGTCCTCACCTGTCTAAGAGTAGAGACCCACTGAGACCAACAAAAATGTTGACCTCCTGGGAAACCACAGCAAGGTCACAGCTGACTGACAGTCAAGTGTATCTGCTGAGATGCTCGGTATCATACTGTAGCTATGTATTTTATATGGGGATTATACTGTAGCTGTGTATTTTATATGTGGATTATACTGTAGCTATGTATTTTATATGGGGATTATACTGTAGCTATGTATTTTATATGGGGATTATACTGCAGCTATGTATTTTATATGGGGATTGTACTGCAGCTATGTATTTTATATGGGGATTATAATGTAGCTGTGTATTTTATATGGGGATTATACTGTAGCTATGTATTTTATATGGGGATTATACTGTAGCTATGTATTTTATATGGGGATTATACTGTAGCTATGTATTTTATATGGGGATTATACTGTAGCTGTGTATTTTATATGTGGATTATACTGTAGCTATGTATTTTATATGGGGATTATACTGTAGCTATGTATTTTATATGGGGATTGTACTGCAGCTATGTATTTTATATGGGGATTATACTGTAGCTGTGTATTTTATATGGGGATTATACTGTAGCTATGTATTTTATATGGGGATTATACTGTAGCTATGTATTTTATATGGGGATTATACTGTAGCTATGTATTTTATATGGGGATTATACTGTAGCTATGTATTTTATATGTGGATTATACTGTAGCTGTGTATTTTATATGGGGATTATACTGTAGCTGTGTATTTTATATGGGGATTATACTGCAGCTATGTATTTTATATGTGGATTATACTGTAGCTATGTATTTTATATGGGGATTATACTGTAGCTGTGTATTTTACATGGGGATTATACTGCAGCTATGTATTTTATATGGGGATTATACTGTAGCTATGTATTTTACATGGGGATTATACTGTAGCTATGTATTTTATATGTGGATTATACTGTAGATATGTATTTTAAATGTGGATTGTACTGTAGCTATGTATTTTATATGGGGATTATACTGTAGCTATGTATTTTATATGTGGATTATACTGTAGATATGTATTTTATATGTGGATTATACTGTAGCTATGTATTTTATATGTGGATTATACTGTAGCTATGTATTTTATATGTGGATTATACTGTAGCTATGTATTTTATATGGGGATTATACTGTAGATATGTAGTTTATATGGGGATTATACTGTAGATATGTATTTTATATTGGGATTATACTGCAGCTATGTATTTTATATGTGGATTATACTGTAGCTGTGTATTTTATATGGGGATTATACTGTAGATATGTATTTTATATGGGGATTATACTGTAGCTATGTATTTTATATGGGGATTATACTGTAGCTATGTATTTTATATGGGGATTATACTGTAGCTGTGTATTTTATATGTGGATTATACTGTAGCTATGTATTTTATATGGGGATTATACTGTAGCTATGTATTTTATATGGGGATTGTACTGCAGCTTTGTATTTTATATGGGGATTATACTGTAGCTGTGTATTTTATATGGGGATTATACTGTAGCTATGTATTTTATATGGGGATTATACTGTAGCTATGTATTTTATATGGGGATTATACTGTAGCTATGTATTTTATATGGGGATTATACTGTAGCTATGTATTTTATATGGGGATTATACTGTAGCTGTGTATTTTATATGGGGATTATACTGTAGCTGTGTATTTTATATGGGGATTATACTGCAGCTATGTATTTTATATGTGGATTATACTGTAGCTATGTATTTTATATGGGGATTATACTGTAGCTGTGTATTTTATATGGGGATTATACTGCAGCTATGTATTTTATATGGGGATTATACTGCAGCTATGTATTTTATATGTGGATTATACTGTAGCTATGTATTTTATATGGGGATTATACTGTAGCTGTGTATTTTATATGGGGATTATACTGCAGCTATGTATTTTATATGGGGATTATACTGCAGCTATGTATTTTATATGGGGATTATACTGTAGCTGTGTATTTTACATGGGGATTATACTGCAGCTATGTATTTTATATGGGGATTATACTGTAGCTATGTATTTTACATGGGGATTATACTGTAGCTATGTATTTTATATGTGGATTATACTGTAGATATGTATTTTAAATGTGGATTGTACTGTAGCTATGTATTTTATATGGGGATTATACTGTAGCTATGTATTTTATATGTGGATTATACTGTAGATGTGTATTTTATATGTGGATTATACTGTAGCTATGTATTTTATATGTGGATTATACTGTAGCTATGTATTTTATATGTGGATTATACTGTAGCTATGTATTTTATATGGGGATTATACTGTAGATATGTAGTTTATATGGGGATTATACTGTAGATATGTATTTTATATTGGGATTATACTGCAGCTATGTATTTTATATGTGGATTATACTGTAGCTGTGTATTTTATATGGGGATTATACTGTAGATATGTATTTTATATGGGGATTATACTGCAGCTATATATTTTATATGGGGA
Organism: Brachymystax lenok tsinlingensis; assembly: GCA_030435695.1. Lineage (NCBI taxonomy): Eukaryota > Metazoa > Chordata > Actinopteri > Salmoniformes > Salmonidae > Brachymystax > Brachymystax lenok. Next base: position 2,051,573 of record CM059791.1, on the reverse strand, counting down.
TTATACTGTAGTTATGTATTTTATATGGGGATTATATTGTAGCTGTGTATTTTATATGGGGATTATACTGCAGTTATGTATTTTATATGGGGATTATACTGCAGTTATGTATTTTATATGGGGATTATACTGTAGCTATGTATTTTATATGGGGATTATACTGCAGCTATGTATTTTATATGGGGATTATACTGTAGCTGTGTATTTTATATGTGGATTATACTGCAGCTATGTATTTTATATGGGGATTGTACTGCAGCTATGTATTTTATATGTGGATTATACTGTAGCTGTGTATTTTATATGGGGATTATACTGTAGCTATGTATTTTATATGGGGATTATACTGCAGCTATGTATTTTATATGGGGATTATACTGTAGCTATGTATTTTATATGGGGATTATACTGTGGATATCTATTTTATATGGGGATTATACTGTAGCTGTGTATTTTATATGTGTATTATACTGTAGCTGTGAATTTTATATGGGGATTATACTGTAGCTATGTATTTTATATGGGGATTATACTGTAGATATGTATTTTATATGGGGATTATACTGTAGCTGTGTATTTTATATGGGGATTATACTGTAGCTGTGTATTTTATATGGGGATTGTACTGCAGCTATGTATTTTATATGGGGATTGTACTGCAGCTATGTATTTTATATGTGGATTATACTGTAGCTGTGTATTTTATATGGGGATTATACTGTAGCTATGTATTTTATATGGGGATTATACTGCAGCTATGTATTTTATATGGGGATTATACTGTAGCTATGTATTTTATATGTGGATTATACTGCAGCTATGTATTTTATATGTGGATTATACTGTAGCTATGTATTTTATATGGGGATTATACTGCAGCTATGTATTTTATATGTGGATTATAATGTAGCTGTGTATTTTATATGGGGATTATACTGTAGATATGTATTTTATATGGGGATTATACTGCAGCTGTGTATTTTATATGGGGATTATACTGTAGCTGTGTATTTTATATGGGGATTATACTGTAGCTGTGTATTTTATATGGGGATTATACTGTAGCTGTGTATATTATATGGGGATTATACTGTAGCTGTGTATTTTATATGGGGATTATACTGTAGCTGTGTATTTTATATGTGGATTATACTGTAGCTGTGTATTCTATATGGGGATTATACTGTAGCTGTGTATTCTATATGGGGATTATACTGTAGCTGTGTATTTTATATGTGGATTATACTGTAGCTGTGTATTTTATATGGGGATTATACTGTAGCTATGTATTTTATATGGGGATTATACTGTAGCTATGTATTTTATATGGGGATTATACTGTGGATATCTATTTTATATGGGGATTATACTGTAGCTGTGTATTTTATATGTGTATTATACTGTAGCTGTGAATTTTATATGGGGATTATACTGTAGCTATGTATTTTATATGGGGATTATACTGTAGATATGTATTTTATATGGGGATTATACTGTAGCTGTGTATTTTATATGGGGATTATACTGTAGCTGTGTATTTTATATGGGGATTGTACTGCAGCTATGTATTTTATATGGGATTGTACTGCAGCTATGTATTTTATATGTGGATTATACTGTAGCTGTGTATTTTATATGGGGATTATACTGTAGCTATGTATTTTATATGGGGATTATACTGCAGCTATGTATTTTATATGGGGATTATACTGTAGCTATGTATTTTATATGTGGATTATACTGCAGCTATGTATTTTATATGTGGATTATACTGTAGCTATGTATTTTATATGGGGATTATACTGCAGCTATGTATTTTATATGTGGATTATAATGTAGCTGTGTATTTTATATGGGGATTATACTGTAGATATGTATTTTATATGGGGATTATACTGCAGCTGTGTATTTTATATGGGGATTATACTGTAGCTGTGTATTTTATATGGGGATTATACTGTAGCTGTGTATTTTATATGGGGATTATACTGTAGCTGTGTATATTATATGGGGATTATACTGTAGCTGTGTATTTTATATGGGGATTATACTGTAGCTGTGTATTTTATATGTGGATTATACTGTAGCTGTGTATTCTATATGGGGATTATACTGTAGCTGTGTATTCTATATGGGGATTATACTGTAGCTGTGTATTTTATATGTGGATTATACTGTAGCTGTGTATTCTATATGGGGATTATACTGTAGCTGTGTATTCTATATGGGGATTATACTGTAGCTGTGTATTTTATATGTGGATTATACTGTAGCTGTGTATTCTATATGGGGATTATACTGTAGCTGTGTATTCTATATGGGGATTACAAACAGTGCAGTATGAGTTACAGTATGTGTCTGTGCTGGTGCTGGTAAGCAACGCTGAGTGGTGAACTAAAGAGATGCCAGTCTCTCAGATATTTTGTTTGTTTGGTGAGAAAGAAGGTCTGTCTGCATTTTACCAAAGACCCCAGGCATTTTATAATACGTCTTGATGACTCTGATGTGTGTCTGAAATGGAACTCTGTTTCCATACGCACCCCTGTCTGCCCCTGTGTCTTGGTGGCTTGCCCCTCTTCCTGCCTCTCCCAGTGCCTTCAGGGCTGTTGCACTTCTCAGCAACCTCTTTTCATCTCATCATCTTTGATGTGGCCCTGTCACACAGTAATACCATCCTTCCAATAAAGACGGATGATTCTCCTCCAGTATATATTTTGCCCAGACTGCCGTAGTTTCAGACATATTAGGCGTTATTTCGCTACGCTTCAGTCGGATAAATGATAGAGTTAACCCGGTTTGTCTAGTCTTTGTCGTCTTGACTAAAATATAATTACGTCTTAGTTACGTCTTAGTCCATTTGAATAATGATTTAATCTTGTTATTGTCAAAATTATGAAAACAGTCAGACGTTTTAGTAAACTAAATGCCCTTTCAACTAGAATCAGTTCTTTTTCTTTGAGGAATGGAGGGAGATTTGGCTTTTGTTGGCTACAGAACCTCTATATGAAATGCAGTGGGAGGGTTGAGCGAGTCTACAAATTCAAAGACTGCCTACTTTACTATAGCCTGCTGAAGGGAGAGAAAAACATAGCTAGACTGTTGTTTTACTGTTACACTCCCTCACTGCTGCTGTTGTTTTTAATTTAGTAAAGCAGCTTGTGTTAACCAGGCAAAGGGTAGCCAACTAGAAGGCTGCCGGTGACTGGTGAAAGCAAGAGAGGCGCCTGCTCACTGTGTATAATGGTAGCCGGAGTCGGAGCGGAGCCTGTCTGCATGTCTGCCCACACTCATCGCTTGCTCCCCTACAGCTCACCAGCTGAAGCAGGCTGTGTGTGCCAGGATGTGAGACGCTGTGTGTGCCAGGATGTGAGACGCTGTGTGTGCCAGGATGTGAGACGCTGTGTGTGCCAGGATGTGAGACGCTGTGTGTGCCAGGATGTGAGACGCTGTGTGTGCCAGGTGTGTGACGCTGTGTGTGCCAGGTGTGATCGCTGTGTGTGCCAGGATGTGAGACGCTGTGTGTGCCAGGTGTGATCGCTGTGTGTGCCAGGTGTGATCGCTGTGTGTGCCAGGTGTGATCGCTGTGTGTGCCAGGTGTGTGACGCTGTGTGTGCCAGGTGTGACCGCTGTGTGTGCCAGGATGTGAGACGCTGTGTGTGCCAGGTGTGATCGCTGTGTGTGCCAGGTGTGATCGCTGTGTGTGCCAGGTGTGTGACGCTGTGTGTGCCAGGTGTGATCGCTGTGTGTGCCAGGTGTGTGACGCTGTGTGTGCCAGGTGTGATCGCTGTGTGTGCCAGGTGTGAGACGCTGTGTGTGCCAGGTGTGATCGCTGTGTGTGCCAGGTGTGTGACGCTGTGTGTGCCAGGTGTGATCGCTGTGTGTGCCAGTTGTGAGACGCTGTGTGTGCCAGGTGTGATCGCTGTGTGTGCCAGGTGTGTGACGCTGTGTGTGCCAGGTGTGATCGCTGTGTGTGCCAGTTGTGAGACGCTGTGTGTGCCAGTTGTGAGACGCTGTGTGTGCCAGGTGTGATCGCTGTGTGTGCCAGGTGTGTGACGCTGTGTGTGCCAGGTGTGATCGCTGTGTGTGCCAGGTGTGTGACGCTGTGTGTGCCAGGTGTCTGACGCTGTGTGTGCCAGGTGTGATCGCTGTGTGTGCCAGGTGTGTGACGCTGTGTGTGCCAGGTGTGAGACGCTGTGTGTGCCAGGTGTGTGACGCTGTGTGTGCCAGGTGTGATCGCTGTGTGTGCCAGGTGTGAACAGAACAGAACTGTGCATCTAGTCACACAGATATTTTTGGAGTCTTTCGTTTAGACATGTAGCTAGCTAGCTAAGCAATGAACCACAATCCCAACGCATACAGCACCAACGGATTGTCATAGCATGCATGAAATGCTGTAGCATGAATTTACAGGTAGCTAAAACTAACCAACCAGGTTCCAATGTTAGCTAACTAGCTAACATTAGACTATAACTAGCAATGCAAATGGATTTCTGAGACACTAATAATATTACTACGAAGATCGTCATACGTAACGTTAGCTAGCGAGCCAGCCAGCTAACGTAACGCTAGCCATCGAACAGGTCGCTTTCACTTGCAATGAAGCTGACTTTCTGACAACAAAAAAAAACCAAAACGTGGAATATCTGAACAAAAATTTAGCTGGACTATTACCTCGTATACATGGATGAATGCTTTACGGCAGACTTCGTCAGTTTCCGTTTTGTTTTGTAGCTACGGCTCGTTTGGCCCGTCGATAGCGCCTGCTATATTCAGGGCGGCAATGTTGTTGAGAGCAGGAGCAACGCTTTTGTAGTTCTCCATGGCGCTATGACGTTAAATCTATCAAAGGATTATCTACACATACTGGGCAGCTAATGTTATAGACAGAAGCATGCTACATGGCAGACCAATCCGAACTCATCTCTCGGCATGTCCAGCCCAATCATTATCTCAGCCAATCATGGGGTAGGTTCCTGTCCAGCGGGAAGGATCCTGTCTTTTTCCGTGGCTAAACCAACTAGGCTCGTAATTTAACAATTTTACGGCCCACACCAAGTCATTCCATTCCCCGGCCCACACCAAGTCATTCCATTCCCCGGCCCACACCAAGTCATTCCATTCCCCGGCCCAAATATGCATATGGGCACTGAGTGACAGACAAGTTCCCTTACAACCTAGGAAACCATGAATCAATGGATTGCACACACACACAGACACACACACACAGGCCTTATAGATCTGCTAGTGAGTATTAGAGTCATCACTGACTGCTTCATTAACTGTGATGGATCAAAGCAGCAAGGCATTCCCCCAGGGTTCAGATGCTGAATAAAATACATGGCATGTTGAGGACCTGTGGGGCTATCCTGGCTCAGCCAACTGTGCGTGTGTGTGTGTGTGTGTGTGTGTGTGTGTGTGTGTGTGTGTGTGTGTGGCATATTGTAGTAGAGTGCACAGAGAGCTTTATAGCCAGGTTATTTCCCATCTGCTATGTGAGAGTGTTGTTTATTCTTCCTAAGCAGAGAGCACTTTGCTGTGACCCATTCAGATATTAGTTTATTGCTCTCTCTCTCTCTCTCTCTCTCTCTCTCTCTCTCTCTCTCTCTTCGCTCTCGCTCTTTCTTTCTCTCTCTCCCTCTCTCTCTCTCTCTATCTCTCTCTGTCTCGCTCTCTTTCGCTCTTTCTCCCTCTCTCTCCCTCTCCCTCTCCCTCTCTCTCTCTCTCTCTGTCTCTCTGTGTGCACCCCCTCTCTGATCCCATACCTCACTAATGGAAGAGGACAGTCTGATTCAGGACAGTAGCTGAAATGTTTAATGCAACTGTGGATTTTGTTGTTGTTGAAACAGTTTTGATTGGCCCCGCCGTCGTCCGGGTTAGCTGGTTGAGAGGGGGGGGGGTTACTACATGATTCCATTTGTGTTATTTCATAGGTCAAAGTCACCATTATTAGTCAGTTGTACAACCGAATGCCTTCTACTGAAATGTGTCTTCCGCATATTAACCCAACCCCTCTGAATCAGAGAGGTGCGGGGGCTGCTTTAAATCGACATCCACGTCTTCGGCGCCGGGGAACAGTGGGTTAACTGCCTTGTTCAGGGGCAGAACGACAGATTTTTACCTTGTCAGCTCGGGGATTCAAACTTGCAACCCTCCGGTTACAAGTCCAACGCCCTAACCACTAGGCTACCTGCCGCCTCTCTCTCTCTCTCTCTCCCTCCCTCCCTCTAGTTTTGATGTCTTCACTATTATTATACCACAAATGAAGAAAAACCCAGGAATGAATAGGTGTTCTAAAACTTTGGACTGGTACTGTATAAACCTTTCCATTCCTACAATTCCAAATCAAATAGCTAAATGATACAGGGTATGACCGTCTTAAAACAATGCCATATATTAGCTGAGTACCACACACACACACACACACACACGCACACACACACACAGCCATCTCCTCTCCTCCTCTCCGTGGCTGTGGATGGTTTGATTTAATAAGGACATTAAAAGCCTCTATCTCCCGTCCTCAGAGGAAGGTCATTGTGTGTCTAAAATAGCTGAATGCTATGATAACAACTAGCAGATAAGATACTGTCAGAATACTAAAACAGAAACTGAACCTGGCTGTATGTGTGTGTGTGTGTGTGTGTGTGTGTGTGTGTGTGTGTGTGTGTGTGTGTGTGTGTGTAACGCTGTGTTGTGGTCATTTCAAAGTCCCTGAGTCACACATCGATTTCGAAGATCTTTTCCGTGTTCACAAAGTTTTGGCGCTAGGCAATTTTTGTCTCTACGGAGTCGATTGATTTCATTGATCATTACGTTTGATGGCCTCCTCACGAAGCTAGTTGCTGTAGAGATGACGTGGCTGATTCAGGATCCCAGTTCCTCTGAGATTGTAATGCTGGCGAGGGTGTTTGTGGGCACTCATGTTTCTAACAGTGAAGGGGAACTGATATAGCCTAGAGGCTAATGTTGAATAGGATAGCCTCAAGTCTAGCGTTGAGCTGCTGGTGGTGTGTGGGTTACCAGGGGCCCTTAAGTCAGTGGCATTGGTTTGTCTGGGGAGTGGTGGACTAGGAGGAGGATCAGTCTGGGGAGTGGTGGACTAGGAGGAGGATCAGTCTGGGGAGTGGTGGACTAGGAGGAGGATCAGTCTGGGGAGTGGTGGACTAGGAGGAGGATCAGTCTGGGGAGTGACGGACTAGGAGGAGGATCAGTCTGGGGAGTGGTGGACTAGGAGGAGGATCAGTCTGGGGAGTGGTGGACTAGGAGGAGGATCAGCCTGGGGAGTGGTGGACTAGGAGGAGGATCAGCCTGGGGAGTGGTGGACTAGGAGGAGGATCAGTCTGGGGAGTGGTGGACTAGGAGGAGGATCAGTCTGGGGAGTGGTGGACTAGGAGGAGGATCAGTCTGGGGAGTGACGGACTAGGAGGAGGATCAGTCTGGGGAGTGACGGACTAGGAGGAGGATCAGCCTGGGGAGTGGTGGACTAGGAGGAGGATCAGTCTGGGGAGTGGTGGACTAGGAGGAGGATCAGTCTGGGGAGTGGTGGACTAGGAGGAGGATCAGGTTGGGGAGCCTTGCAAAGGGGCACTTACTCTGGTACATTACTGAATACCAGTGTGTCTGTTAAAGAGGAAGTTCACACATTTTTACAATCAACCTTGTACAGTAGTTCATCCCCCAAACCGTCTGATATTTTGTTTTGTTACAAAGAAAATTGGTAGTCACATTTTGAGTCATCACTTGACACTGACTCAATGCATTATGAGAATGTGCTGATATGATGGTCACTGGTCTGGGTAGGATCTGATATGATGGTCACTGGTCTGGGTAGGATCTGATATGATGGTCACAGGTCTTGGGTAGGATCTGATATGATGGTCACTGGTCTGGGTAGGATCTGATATGATGGTCACGGGTCTGGGTAGGATCTGATTTGATGGTCACTGGTCTGGGTAGGATCTGATATGATGGTCACTGGTCTGGGTAGGATCTGATATGATGGTCACAGGTCTTGGGTAGGATCTGATATGATGGTCACGGGTCTGGGTAGGATCTGATATGATGGTCACTGGTCTGGGTAGGATCTGATATGATGTTCACGGGTCTGGGTAGGATCTGATATGATGTTCACTGGTGCCGCTCGAGAGAACCTCCCTCTTCAACTGTTACAAATAAAAGCCCCTCCTAAGAAAATCCTCTTCAGACTAAGCAAACCCACAGCGTGAGCTGTGATTGCGAATAGTTAAGAATTAGCATACCTCGGTGTAAGCTGAGGTGGTACAGGTTTGAGTACCAAGATTAGAAACCATACCACGTGGAGCATTGGCTACACGGCTGGAAATGGAAATGGTTAAACTCTGAGACTATCGACCACTACAGAATAAGAGCACATCTTAGGTACTAATTACTAGTCTGCAGCTAGAAATTATGTAAACCTGGGACGAGAATAAAGACAACCGCCGAAACATCTATTCTATGAGAACATTTCTGAATGGTACTCTGAAGTACCCATTCTAACCATGAAAGAGTTTGATCTTCGAGGGAAACAGAAAGAGAGAGAGGATGAACTCTCCAGCAGACGGACCGGATTCCAACAGAGAAGATCACAACGACATACGGTCGTAAATATATATTGATTGGAATTATTCCCGAATGAGTGAGCGTTTATGTGCAAAGGGATTAGCATTTCAATTAATATAATTATCACCTGCGTGTAGTGATCCCCTTTTGTCTTTCCCGCCTGTTCTCAGTCCACGCCCACTTCCCTTTGTCCACCAAGCCGTCATACCGGTTTAGCCCACTAGGGGATCTTCCCTATCACTTGTTAGTAACAGATCTACTGTTTGTTTGTTTATGCATTTCTGTGATTATTTAGTTAGTTAGTAAATAAATGATTAAGCCAATTGGTGTATGGATGATTCATAGTTTAGGCTGGGTTCGTGCAGATAACCAACAATTTACGACGTTTGGAATGAGACTGACGTGAGGTAAAGAATAATTCATTAATAGAAGACTAATTGATCAGATATTAAAATAGGATGGTCATCTGAATAAGGGTTAGTTTGGCAGCTGGGGTAAAAGAGGAACGATTACGATAGAGGAAAGTCTAGATGTAACTTTATCCTGCAGCTTTGATATGTGCTGAGAGAAGGACAGTGCACCGTCTAGCCATACTCCCAAGTACTTGTATGCGGTGACTACCTCAAGCTCTAAACCCTCAGAGGTAGTAATCACACCTGTGGGGAGAGGGGCATTCTTCTTACCCAACCACATTACCTTTGTTTTGGAGGTGTTCAGAACAAGATTAAGGGTAGACACCAAGAAAGCTTTGTTGTAGAGCATTTAACACAAATTCCTGGGAGGGGCAAGCTGAGTATCAGACTGTATCATCTGCATATAAATAGATGAGAGAGCTTCCTACTGCCTGAGCTATGTTGTTGTTGTCAATTGAGAAGAGAGTGGGGCCTAGGATCGGGCCTTGGGGTACTCCCTTGGTGACAGGCAGTGGCTGAGACAGCAGATGTTCTGACATTACACACTGCACTCTTTGAGAGAGGTAGTTAGCAAACCAGGCCAAAGACCCCTCAGAGACACCAATACTCCTTAGCCAGGCCACAAGAATGGAATGGTCTACCGTATCAAAGGCTTTGGCCAAGTCAATAAAAATAGCAGCACAATATTGCCTAGAGTCAAGGGCAATGGTGACGTCATTGAGGACCTTTAAGGTTGCAGTGACACATCCATAATCTGAGCGGAAACCAGATTGCATACCAGAGAGAATACTATAGGCATCGAGAAAGCCAATCCGTTGATTGTTGACAAGTTTTTCCAACACTTGATAAACAGGGCAAAATATAAATAGGCCTATAACAGTTAGGATCAGCTTGATCTCCCCCTTTAAATAAAGGATGAACCGTGACTGCCTTCCAAGCAATGGGAACCTCCCCAGAGAGGAGAGACAGGTTAAAAAGGTCAGAGAAGCTTGGCGATGATAGGGGCAGCAACCTTAAAGAAGAACGGGTCTAAACCATCTGACCCAGATGTTTTTTTAGGGGGGTCAAGTTTCCAGAGCTCCTTTAGCACCTCGGACTCAGTGACCGCCTGCAGGGAGAAACTTTGTAGCGGGGCAGGGGAAAAAGAGGGAGAAGCATCGGGGATAGTCGCATTAGAAGGGGTGGGAGATGAGGAAATGCTGGACGGGCAAGGAGGCATGGCTGAGTCAAATAGGAATCCTGACTTAATGAAGTGGTGATTTTAGAGCTCAGCCATGCGATTCTTGTGGGGTAACAACCACATCATCAACATTAAGGGACCTGGGCAGCTGTGAGGAGGAGTGTTTATTCTCCAGGTCGTTAACCGTTTTCCAGAACTTCTTGGGGTTAGACCCACAGAGAGAGAGAACAGCTCCTTGGAGTAACTAACTTTGGCCTTCCGGATAGCCTGAGTGCACTTATTTCTCATTTGCCTGAACAAGAGCCAGTCAGCCTGAGTATGCGTGTGCCGAGCCTTTCGCCAAATTGAATTCTTGAGGTGGAGTAACTCTGCCAGATCACGGTCGAACCAGGGACTGAACGTGTTTTTAATTCTCATTTTCTTTATATAGGGGCATGTTTGTTAACAATACCACTGAAAATATCAAAAAAAGAAGGTCCAAGCGTCTTCGACAGCTGCTGTGAGGAGGAGGAATTATTCTCCAGGTGTCACAATCTCCTGAAGTGACGGACCAAGACGCAGCGATGCTTCCAGTATACATTTTATTTTTAGACGAACGTAACTGGGAAAATAACAAAATATAAATGAAGATCGTGACGCTGAACATAAACTAAACACACACAACAAGCTATGCACAAACAATAACCCACAAAACCCCTCTGAAAACTACAAACATATATATGGTTCCCAATTAGAGGTAACGACACACAGCTGCCTCTAATTGGGAACCATTACCCCAACATAGAAAATGCAACACCTAGAACAAAAAAAGAAACTACACCAAAACGAAACTAAACACGCCAGCCTATAAATATCAGGCCTGAACGTGACACCAGGTCTTTAAACGTTTTCCAGAACTTCTTGTGGTTAGACCCACAGAGAGAGAACTGCTCCTTAAAGTAACTAACTTTGGCCTTCCGGATAGCCTGAGTATGCGTGTGCCGAGCCTTTCACCAGATGGAATTCTTAAGGTGGAGTAACTCTGCCAGATCACGGTCAAACCAGGGGCTAAACCTGTATTTAATTCTAATTTTCTTTATGGGGGTGTGTTTGTTAACAGTACCACTGAAAATATCAAAAAAGAAGGTCCAAGCGTCTTCGACAGAGGGGATCAAGCTGATTCTATACCAATTTACAGAGGCCAGGTCATGAAGGAAGGCCAGCGCATAAAAGTTTTTTAGGAAGCATATATGACAAATCAGGACAGGTCGTTTCACTGAGCAGCCATTACGAACGCAGGCTGTAAAACAATGATCACTATGGTCATTACAGAAAACACCAGACGGATCAGGCCTATCAGGATTATTTGTGAGGATAACATTGACGAGAGTAGCCTTTTCTGGGTGTTTGGAGTCATACCTTGTGGGATTGGTAATAATCTGGTCAGGTGGTTTAAGCATGTCCCAGTTTAGGTCACCAAGCAGGACAAATTCAGACTTAGTGGAAAGGGCCAGGAGAGAGCTTAGGGCAGGTAGGGTACATGCCGGCTGATGGAGGACGATAGCACCCATCAACAGTCAACAAAGAGCTATTTGAAAGTGTAATGCTTATAACCAGCAAATCAAATTGTTTGGGGACAGACTTGGTGGAGACAACCGAGCACTGAAGGTGATCCTTGGTAAAGATTGATACTCCCCCACCTTTGGAAGATCTGTCTTGCCGAAAAAGGTTATAACCAGAAAGGTTAACATCAGTATTCAAAACACTCTTTCTTAACCACGTTTCAGTAATGACCAACACATCTGGATTGGAGCTGTGAACCCACACTTTCAATTCATACATTTTAAGTAATAAGCTTGAAGTGTTAACGTACAGAAAAATCAGGTTTTTACGAGAGCAGAAATCAGTGAAGCAGATATCAGAGCACAAGTCAGAATTGGGGCCCGCAACAGTAGATGGGGTGGGGTGTACATGCACATTTCCAGATATCATCAGCAGGAATACAATCAGGGCACGGCAGAAGACAGGGAGAGCTCTGCAGTGCTGATTTATGACATCTGAATGTGCATCAGATGGTAACAAGATCATATTGTACAGCAATTTCATCAAGTAACATGAATACAAAGCCAGCGAGAGGTGGTTAGAATACAATGGTAGGCCAAAAGTCTGTGTAACCAATAGCGAGTCAGAGTCCCGAGGTTGGGAAAAGAAAGTTTGTAGTCAACAAAGTATGCAGGAGTCATGAAAAAGTGCACACAAAAAATATATATATATAACGACTTGGGGCTAGCTATTGTAAGTTCAGAGTCCCTCGCCCCGACAGTGCGTGAGTGCTGGAGGCGAGCGAAAGCTCGGGAGAGGGGGGAGTGTGGCGGGGGTACCTGTACCAGACAGGGGGAGACAGGCCAGGGGAGACGATGAACAGATCACCAGGTGGAATCCAAGCAGCAGTGCAGCAGGAAACGGGAATAGGTGTCACACCCACTTGGGAGAAGCTTTTATTTCTGGAGGCAGATTTCTTGTAGAAAATGCCAGTGAATGGTCTTTGAACAGCAGGAAGGGGGCTTCAGAGGACGCTTCAAAGACTCCTGCCACTTGTCGGGCCCCAAGGCCTCGACACCTTTTACGTCACACCTCAGTGCTAATTGAATGTATGTCTGGTCTGTCCTTGCAAGCCTGGGAGCCTTAACTCAGCATTAAGTCGCGTGAAGCCAATATCTCCAATATCTATTGATCATCGCGATCATCCTGCTCATCTCAATGTGCTCGTTTGATCGGGTCACTTTTGTCAAGTCGGTGACCATTTTTGGTCTCTGCCTATACCAGAAACAATTTGACGTGATTTATGTGTACAGTGGGAATTAAAACAAATACATTTTTATTTTTTTTATGCTTTCTCTCCCAAATGTATTGTACACTGTGTACACATAATATTATATTATGATTTCAGTTGGCGTGTGTGAAATGGGGGTTGGAGACATCAATAACAACTGTTATAAACAATGGCCACACTGCCATGTTGATCCTTGCTGTTAGAAAAACACCCGACTTTTGTCTGTCGCAGATGCACCTCCCCTCCAATTTCACTCCTCATCTGTCGTCCACAGTTGGTTGCTTTAACATTCCCGCGCAAACGTGCTCAATATCTGCGGTGCCGCTCTATGGCAACGTCATCTCGCTGAGTCTACCTTTAAATTATGAAGTCAATCTCAGTGTGACCCCGGGCAGATTCAGAAGACATGTCCTGGCTCCTACACCCTTGACCAGGGGGCCTCTACTCTAGGTGCTGTGCTGCAATGTCCTGTCCTTGGTCTGCTCCGCTTGGCGAGTGGCGGGCTAGAAGTCTAGGAGGGTGGGGATGCAGCATATTAGCAGTCTCTAGCCAGACCCTCCCCTGGACCTCCATCTCCTGGTGTTTAACCCTGGACTCAATTGGAGCGCTGCAGTGATTACTGGACACACCACAAACACAGACACACAAACACACACACACACAAAGCCACTCAAACACACACACAAAGCCACAAACACACAAAGCCACACAAACACACACACAAAGCCACACAAACACACACACACAAAGCCACACACACACACAATGCCATACAAACACACACACACACACAAAGCCACAAACACACAAAGCCACACAAACACACACACAAAGCCACACAAACACACACACACAAAGCCACACAAACACACACACACAAAGCCACACACACACACAATGCCATACAAACACACACACACACAATGCCATACAAACACACACACACACAATGTCATACAAACACACACAGACAAAGCCACACACACACACAATGCCATACAAACACACACACACAAAGCCACACAAACACACACACACACGAAGCCACTCAAACACACACACACACACACACACACACACACACACACACACACACACACACACACACACACACACAAAGCCACAAACACACACACACACAAAGCCACACAAACACAAAGCCACACAAACACACACACACACACAAAGCCACAAACACACACACACAAACCACACACACACACACACACACACACAAACACACACACACACAAAGCCACACACACACACACACACAAACACAAACACACACACACAAAGCCACAAACCCACACACACAAAGCCATGCAAACACACACACACACAAAGCCACACAAACACACACACACAATGCCATACAAACACACACACACAATGCCATACAAACACACACACACGAAGCCATAAAAACACACACACACAATGCCATACAAACACACACACACAAAGCCACACAAACACACACACACAAAGCCATACAAACACACACACACAAAGCCACAAACACACACACAAAGCCACACAAACACACACACACAAAGCCATACAAACACACACACACAAAGCCATACAAACACACACACACAAAGCCACAAAAACACACACACACAAAGCCATACAAACACACACACACAAAGCCACTCAAACACACACACAAAGCCACAAAAACACACACATAGCACAATGCTGACGAATGAACTCCTGGCCCTGCCAAGTCTAATTAACAGTCAGTGCTGCATCGACCAGTAGCTCCTCTCCTCCTCTCCTCTCCTCCTCTCCACTCATCCTCCTCTCTTCCTCTCCACTCATCCTCCCCTCCCATCTCCTCCTCTCCTCCTCTCCTCTCCTCTCTTCTCCTCTTCTCTTCTCCTCTCCTCCTCTCCTCTCCTCCTCTCCTCTCCTCCTCTCCACTCATCCTCCTCTCTTCCTCTCCACTCATCCTCCCCTCCCATCTCCTCCTCTCCTCCTCTCCTCCTCTCCTCTCCTCTCTTCTCCTCTTCTCTTCTCTTCTCCTCTCCTCCTCTCCTCCCCTCCCATCTCCTCCTCCCCTCCCATCTCCTCCTCTCCTCTCCTCTCCTCCTCTCCTCTCCTCTCCTCTCCTCTTCTCCTCCTCTCCTCTCCTCCTCTCCTCTCCTCCTCTCCTCCTCTCCTCCGTCCGTTTGTTAGTTTGTTGAGGAGGGGAAGAAAAACAGTTTTAATCCAGTTTGTCTGGGGGCCCTGGGGGTATCAGGGTCGTGTTTTGATTTCTGCTATGTTCTGCTCTCCATGCCTCTCCTCCTCCCTCAGCCTGTTTCGGTGCTCCCTATCCTTCAGCTGCTGAGTAAAATAGCAGAGTGATCTGTGATTGATGCTGCATCCCAAATGGCACCCTATTCCCTATTTAGTGCCCTACTTTAGACCAGAGCCCTATGGCACCCTATTCCCTATATAGTGCCCTACTTTAGACCAGAGCTCTATGGCACCCTATTCCCTATATAGTGCCCTACTTTAGACCAGAGCTCTATGGCACCCTATTCCCTATATAGTGCCCTACTTTAGACCAGCGCTCTATGGCACCTTATTCCCTATATAGTGCCCTACTTTAGACCAGAGCTCTATGGCACCCTATTCCCTATATAGTGCCCTACTTTAGACCAGAGCCCTATGGCACCCTATTCCCTATATAGTGCCCTACTTTAGACCAGAGCTCTATGGCACCCTATTCCCTATATAGTGCACTACTTTAGACCAGAGCCGTATTGACAACTGTTAGGCTGCCTGTATCAAGTGTATGAATTAATTTGAATAAGTAGACTAAACTAGACTACCCGCTGGGCACACCATGTCATTTCAACATCGACAATTAGGTAATATTTGGTTGATCAATAAGATTACAACCTGCACCTGCACTGCATTGAGTTGCAGCCCCTTTTGTCCTCAGAACAGCCTCAATTCGTCGGGGGACATGGGGCTCTACAAGGTGTGGACAGCGTTCCACAGGGATGCTGGCCCCATGTTGACTCCAATGCTTCCCCACAGTTGTGTCAAGTTGGCTGGATGTCCTTTGGTTGGTGGACCATTCTTGGTACACACTGGAAACTGTTGAGTGTGAAAAACCCAGCAGCGTTACAGTTCTTGTCACAAATTGGTACTGGCCTGGAACCTACTACCCCGTTCAAATTTGGTCTTATGTAGCAACATTTGAAATGGTGTTTTTACATTGGATAAAATTAGAGACTCGAAAATGGTAGAGCTAGAAAATGGTATATCAGACACTACAGTTGAGGAACAATGGGAAAGTAATTCTACTTTGAAAGTTGATAAACTTGTAGAAAATGGCCCTTGAATCTTTTGGTACCTACTGGAGAGCTCTTCTTTGTCTCCACCCATTCAGTATTGTCCACACCCTCTTTTTTTTTCATATATTTTTTATATAACCTTTATTTAACCAGCCCTCTTAAGCCTTATCCCCACCCGTCTCTTTAAGGATTCACATGTGAGGCCATGTGCTAAACAGAGGGAGTAGCGTAGTGTATTTAACAGCCGAAGAGTTCAAGACTAAAGGCTGGTTTATACTACGTCCATCGACATGTCTGTAGACAGTTGTCGCGGTGACGTGATGAACGTTCTGTTGTCGTCCGACGTCAAACTTGTCGTTGTCGTTGAGGAAAAGTATAACTACAACGACTGGTGGTCCAATATAGCATAACTGGTGTATTTTAACACCAATTAACCCATCCGTTTTAAACAGGAATCTACCAAACCAGGCCACTAAAAGCATCTTTCTGAATCAGATTTTGGTTCATTTCCAGTTCGAATTATGACCAGTACAATACTATTGTTATTTTACCTTTATTTAACCAGCCAAGTCAGTTAAGAACACATTTTTATTTTACAATGACGGCCTAGGAACAGTGGGCAGAACCTTGTCATCTCCGGGATTTGAACTTGCAACCTTTCAGGTTACTAGTCCAACACTCTAACCACTAGGCTACCCTGCCTTAACTTGAGCTCATTTGTATTCAATATTACATGAAATGAAGCTCACAACAATATCATTGTTTACAAGTCAATGGCGAGCTAATTACAGGAAAATAGTCATGTTATTCTTCACATTACCGTCTCTGGTAAACACACACTATATAAAATAAAATCAACGTTTGTTTGTCACGTGCACAGGATACAGAAGGTGTCAACGGTACAGGGAAATTGTTACTTGCGTAGTGGAGTCTTTTGTTTAGATACGTAGCTAGCTAGCTAGCTAAACATTGAACCATAATGCCAACTCATAACGTTACTACCCTGCGTGAATCTGCAGGTAGCTAAAGCGAACCAACTAGGTTCAATGTTAGCTAGCCAGCTAACGTTAGGCTATAACTAGCGATGCAAATTACTCTGAGTTATGAATAATATTACCACACAGATCATACAGGTAACGTCAGCTAGCTAGCTAACAGTACGCTTTAACTTGCAATGAAAACGACTTTCTGACTAAATTAGAAACGTATAATATCGGAAAATGTAGCTAGCTAGACCTGAATACATGGATGAACGCTTCTCCCTCTCTGTCACGGAGGCCATGGTTGCCCTTAGTTTGCCCTTAGTTGGTTGCCCTTAGTTTGCCTTTAGTTGGTTGCCCTTAGTTTGCCCTTAGTTGGTTGCCCTTAGTTTGCCCTTAGTTGGTTGCCCTTAGTTTGCCCTTAGTTGGAATGCCAAGCGTCACATCTAAAGGAAACCTGGCACCATCCCTACAGTGAAGCATGGTGGTGAATCCGATCCAACGTCTCTGGAGAGACCTGAAAATAGCTGTGCAGCGACGCTTCCCATCCAACCTGACAGAGCTTGAGAGGATCTGCAGAGAAGAACAGGAGAACCTCCCCAAATACAAGTGTGCCAAGCTTGTAGGGTCATACCCAAGAAGACTCGAGGCTCTAATCGCTGCCAAAGGTGCTTCAACAAAGTATAATGCTGAAACATGAGGTGATGGAGGTGGATGAATGGCACGTCAATGGGCCTCAAGATCTCGCCACGGTATCTCTGTGCATTCAAATTGCCATCGATAAAATGCAAGTGTGTTGGTTGTCCGTAACTAATGCCTGCCCCATACCATAACCCCACCGCCACCATGGGGCACTCTGTTCATAACGTTGACATCAGCAAACCACTCGCCCCACACAACGCCATACATGCTATCTGCCCGGTACAGTTGAAACCGGGATTCATCCGTGAAGAGCACACTTCTCCAGCGTGCCAGTGGCCATAGAAGAAGGTGAGCATTTGTCCCCTGAAGTTCATTACGACGCTGAACTGCAGTCGGGTCGAGACCCTGGTGAGGACGACCAGCAGATGAGCTTCCCTGAGACTGTTTCCCACAGTTTGATCAGCTGTCCGGGTGGCTGGTGTGGTTACATGTCCTCTGTGGTTGTGAGGCCAGTTGGACGTACTGCCAAATTCTCTAAAACGACTTTGGAGAGAAATGGTAGAGAAATGGTAGAGAATTTAACATTACATTCTCTGGCAACAGCTCTGGTGGACAGCTCCCGCAGTCAGCATGCCAAATGAACACTCTCTCAAAACTTGAGACATCTGTGGCATTGTGTTGTGTGACAAAACTGCACATTTTAGAGTGGGCTTTTATTGTCCCCAGCACAAGGCGCACCTGTGTAATCAGCTGCTTGATATGCCACACCTGTCAGGTAGATGGATTATCTTGGCAGAGGAGAAATGCTCACTAATAGGGATGTAAACAAATTTGTGTTAATATTTTTGTTCTGTGTATATGATGGGACGTATAGACAAGACGTATAGACATTATGGACAGACATATATGGATAGAAGATGTAGTATATATGTAGAATATGTAGGATAGAATAGTATATGTACAGCAATAGTTGAATAGGATGATCCATGACTAGAATACAATATATACATATGAAGTGGACAGCGGTAGTTATATAGGATGAGACTAGAATACAGTATATACATATGAAGTGGACAGTGGTAGTTATATAGGATGAACCATGACTAGAATACAGTATATACATATGAAGTGGACAGCGGTAGTTATATAGGATGAACCATGACTAGAATACAGTATATACATATGAAGTGGACAGTGGTAGTTATATAGGATGAACCATGACTAGAATACAGTATATACATATGAAGTGGACAGCAGTAGTTATATAGGATGAACCATGACTAGAATACAGTATATACATATGAAGTGGACAGCAGTAGTTATATAGGATGAACCATGACTAGAATACAGTATATACATATGAAGTGGACAGTGGTAGTTATATAGGATGAACCATGACTAGAATACAGTATATACATATGAAGTGGACAGCAGTAGTTATATAGGATGAGACTAGAATACAGTATATACATATGAAGTGGACAGCAGTAGTTATTTAGGATGAACCATGACTAGAATACAGTATATACATATGAAGTGGACAGCAGTAGTTATATAGGATGAACCATGACTAGAATACAGTATATACATATGAAGTGGACAGCAGTAGTTATATAGGATGAGACTAGAATACAGTATATACATATGAAGTGGACAGCAGTAGTTATATAGGATGAACCATGACTAGAATACAGTATATACATATGAAGTGGACAGCAGTAGTTATATAGGATGAACCATGACTAGAACACAGTATATACATATGAAGTGGGTAAAACAGTATGTAGACATTATTAAAGTGACCAGTGTTCCATGTCTATGTACATAGGGCAGCAGTCTCTAAGGTGCAGAGTTGAGTGCCGGGTCGTAGCCGGATAGTAACAGTGACTAAATTCAGGGCAGGGTACTGGGTGGAGGCCAGATAGTAACAGTGACTAAATTCAAGGCATGGTACTGGGTGGAGGCCAGATAGTAACAGTGACTAAATTCAGGGCAGGGTACCGGGTGGTAGCCGGCTAGTAACAGTGACTAAATTCAGGGCAGGGTACCGGGTGGTAGCCGGCTAGTAACAGTGATTAAATTCAGGGCAGGGTACCCAGCATGTCCTCTACCTCTCCCTCCTGTCTCCACCAACCAACCCAGCATGTCCTCTACTGCTCCGTCCAAGGTCAAGATAAACTACTCTTCCTGCCCTTTGACTAATGCAGACATTTAAAGACCAGAGTTTAAATTAATCTGCAGGCTTTTAATCTGCTGGCTTTTAATCTGCTGTTTTTTCTTTTTTACCTCAGAGGGAAGAAGGAAAGGACAGGGCTGGGTGGGAGACGCTCGCTGTCATCAGTGGTACAGAGAAACCCAGTCAGTCTGTGATCTGAAAGGTCATTAGGGCGATAAGGATCAAAGAGTAAGGGATTTTACAGGAAGCTTAATCACTCCTAGACACAGGGATGCATTCGCGAGGAAGGGGGGTTGGAGATCGTGCTGCTGGGAGGAAAACACTTTTGACGTCCGGCCTGCCTATTAAGACAGTGCAGGTTCCACTTTAGTCTCTCATGCAAAAATAGGTTGTTTTCTCTCAATGAGAAGGACCTGTATATAAAAAAAATAAAGAAGAAAATAAACACTTTTCATATGGGTGTTGAAATCGGAGAAGCGGGTTGGTCGAGCAGCTAAGGCCGCCTCCCTCAGTTTATATGCTACCCTGTGCGGGTTGGTCGAGCAGCTAAGGCCGCCTCCCTCAGTTTATATGCTACCCTGTGCGGGTTGGTCGAGCAGCTATGGCTGCCTCCCTCAGTTTATATGCTACCCTGTGTGGGTGGCATATAAATATTTTTCTCAGAAACATGTGCGCCACAATTATTGGCAAATTCTTAGGAGTAAAATCTAACTGTAAAGTATATTCCCATTAATATTTTATGTTTTTAAGTTCACCTGAGTGATTAGGAACACTTAAGTGGTAAGCCATGACTTCCTGTTTCACTGGGGTATAAACATGAGGTGACACACAGGCCAAGTTCCCATAGTCATCCATCACTATGGGAAAGACCTGAGTATACGGTGACGATGTGCCACAAAAAGGTTGTTGAGCTGGACAAATTAGAAAATGGCTATAAGAAAATAGCTCAACGCTTGAAAATGCCCCATTTCCACTATCAGGGCAATAATTAAGAAGTTTAAAGCAACTGGAAATGTTAACAATCGGCCTGGAAGAGGACATGTGTCTATATTGACCCCTTGCACAGTGAGGAGGATGGTTCGAGTGGCCAAGAAATCTCCAAGGATCACAGCTGGAGAATTGCAGATGTTAGTTGAGCCTTGGGGTCAGGAATTCTCCAAAACTACAATCAGACGCCACCTTCACAACCACAAGTTGTTTGGGACGGTTGCCATAAAAAAAAAAGCCTTTGCTGTCATCAAACAACAAACTCAAGCGCCTACAGTTTGCAAAACGTTACTGGAACTTTCAATGGGACCAGGTTCTATGGTCAGATGAGACCAAAATAAAGCTTTTTGGAAACAAACACCAGAGGTGGGTTTGGCGTAGACAGAAAGATTTCCATGCAGAAAAAGTACCTCATCCCCACTGTAAAGTATGGTGGTGGATCTTTGATGTTGTAGGGGATGTTTTTCTTCCAAAGGCCCTGGACAACTTGTTAGGGTACATGGTATCATGGACTATCATCAATTACCAGCAGATATTAAATCAAAACCTGACTCCCTCTGCTAGCAAGCTTAAACTGGGCCGTAGTTGGATCTTCCACCAGGACAATGATCCAAAGCACACCTCAAAATCAACACAAACATGGTTCACTGACCACAGAATCAAGGTTTTGCCATGGCCATCCCAGTCCCCTGACCTAAAACCCCATAGAAAACCTGTGGGATGAGCTTAAAGAGGAGAGTCCACAAGCGTGGGACCTCGGAATCTGAAGGATTGGGAGAGATTCTGTATGGAGGAATGGTCTCAGATCCCTTGACATGTGTTCTCCAACCTCATTACGCATTATAGGAGAAGACTCAGAGCTGTTATCTTGGCAAAGGGAGGTTGCACAAAGTATTGAATGAAGGGGTGCCAATAATTGTGGCACACATATATTTGAGAAAAATGTTTCTTTTTTGATAATTCATTTTATTTTTTTTCAATTATTTTACTTAAAAGGTTAAATTTTTGTGAATATTTTGAATGTAAGACCAAGAGGATAATCAATAAATAAATAGTTTTACAGACAGTTTTGCTCATATTTACCAAGGGTGCCAATATTAGTGGAGGGCACTGGACTGTAAGTCATTTTGGAACGTCAGAATATGTTATGACGCTATGTGAGAGCATTATCATGATGTCTGACTTCACGTACTTCATTTAGACTTTAAACTTGAGATAGAAAGAAGATATGAAATGCTGCCATCACATTTACAATTTCTAATTACTTTGCAATGGGGATCATATAGATAGTGTGGAATGTAGAAAATGCTGACACACTGGTTTAGACACATCCTCAAAGTGGGGAATTCTTGCTGAAAAAATTAGATCTGCAAAGGTTCTCGTTTTATAGATTCCTTAGGCTCGCTTTAAAGAACTGCTGTCTCTTGCCGAGGTAGGCTCGTTTCCATCTCCCTCAATTGTGTTAACCCTATTGGAACAGTGATTGGGCTTGGAGACCCATGTTCAAGACCTGCACGGGGCATGGTACTGTCGCTGTAGATGATTCTGGATGATTCTGGAACTATATTATGATTCTATAGAACTGTATTATGATTCTGGAACTACATTATGATTCTATAGAACTGTATTATGATTCAGGAACTACATTATGATTCTATAGAACTGTATCATGATTCTGGAACTACATTATGATTCTATAGAACTGTATCATGATTCTGGAACTACATTATGATTCTATAGAACTGTATCATGATTCTGGAACTACATTATGATTCTATAGAACTGTATTATGATTCTGGAACTACATTATGATTCTATAGAACTGTATTATGATTCTGGAACAACATTATGATTCTATAGAACTGTAACATGATTCTGGAACTACATTATGATTCTATAGAACTGTATCATGATTCTGGAACTACATTATGATTCTATAGAACTGTATCATGATTCTGGAACTACATTATGATTCTATAGAACTGTATTATGATTCTGGAACTACATTATGATTCTATAGAACTGTATCATGATTCTGGAACTACATTATGATTCTATAGAACTGTATCATGATTCTGGAACTACATTATGATTCTATAGAACTGTGTAATGATTCTGGAACTACATTATGATTCTATAGAACTGTATCATGATTCTGGAAGTCACTCTCATTTAATGCAGCATGACACCTATGCCATCATACCCATCACTATGACCTCAGACTCCAGGAATGTCTAGCTCCATGGGATCAATACTACTGTTGCTCCTCGCTCCGACTCTCCAATCAGCTCCTGAATGGACAAATTACATTGTTTTTCTCTTATATTCTATTTGTCCTCTAGAGTCTAGGCAGACATGTATCTGCAACATAATCAGTTGCAGAGTAATACAATTAGTCACTTGCACGATCTTAAGTAGCCTGGTCCCAGATCAGTTTGTGCCAAATATCAACGGCCGTAGGAGTATAGCAGCGCAAACAGAGTTTAAAAGGGCAATTTAGCCCCTTTTCACAGGGTAGGATTAAAAGTAAGAAAAATCCTCATCCTTAAGAGTCTAAGTGGGAGGGGTTTTACTAAGCTAATATATGGAATTGTTTTAAGATGGTCATATGGAATTGTTTTAAGAGGGTCATACCAAGGATCATTTAGCTATTTGATTTTGAATTTTAGGACTTTAGGTATCCTATTTGCCATATTTTCAATCTAAGCCTAAAATGTGTGCCATCAGGCCTGGAAGGAAGCAAAAGTCATACTCAAGAATAGTAACGCTCAAATAGCCGACCAATCAGCCTGTTACCAACATTTAGTAAACTTTTGGAAATAAATGTGTTTGACCAGATGCAATGCTATTTTACAGTAAACAAATTGACAACAGACTTTCAGCACCCTGATAGGGAAGGACATTCAACATGCATGACACTTACACAAATGACTGATGATTGGCTGAGAGAAATTGATAATAAAAAAATTGGAGCTGTTTTGTTCGACTTCAGTGCGGCTTTTGACTCTATCGATCATATATTGCTGCTGAAAAAACGGATGTGTTATGGCTTTACACCCCCTGCTATAATGTGGATAAAGAGTTACCCGTCTAACAGAACACAGAGGGTGTTCTTTAATGGAAGCCTCTCCAACATAATCCAGGTTGAATCAGGAATTCCCCAGGGCAGCTGTCTAGGCCCCTTACTTTTTTCTATCTATACACATCAGCCACACCAATTTTTTTATTTATTTTATTTAACCTTTATTTGTCACGACTTCCACCGAAGTCGGTCCCTCTCCTTGCTCGGGCGGCGTTCGGCGGTTGACGTCACCGTTTTTCTAGCCATCACCGATCCACTTTTCATTTTTACATTGTTTTTGTCTTATTTTACACACCTGGAATTATTGAGTTGTAATTGTTATATTGTTGAGTAAATACGTTGATTACTCATATCTGCTGTCCTGCGCCTGACTCCGCTACACCAGCTACACACAGGATCCGTTACAGAATTACTCACCCGCCGCTATGGAGTCAGCAGGAGCAGACGCCCTCCCTGTGGCGGTAGAGGAACGTGTCCAGCAGCACGCGACCATGTTACAACATCTGGGCACCGCCATGGATCGCGTGCTGCAGACGATGGACCGAATGGAGAGAGAAAGAGGTCTTCCAGCGCCTCCACCAGCCCCACCACAGGAGGCCCACTGTACACCCCTCCTCACCCGGTTCCATCCCCACTACAGCAGGTCCCACTGTACACCTCTCCTTCACCCGGTTCCAGCGGGAATCGGCTCTCACTCCCGAGGGAGTATGATGGGACAGCTGCCAGATGCCAGGGGTTCTTACTCCAGCTGGAGCTCTTCCTTGGCGACCGTCCACCCGGCAACTTCGGGACGTGAGAGCGTGTCCGCCCTTGTCTCCTGCCTCTCAGGCAAAGCCCTGGAGTGGGCCAATGCCGTATGGAGTGAAGGAGACGCGGCGTTTGACCATTACGCAGAGTTCACCCGCCGCTTTCGGGCAGTTTTTGACCACCCGCCTGAGGGTGTTCCATCTGAGGCAGGGGACGAGGAGCGCGCAGGATTTCGCTTTGGACTTCCGGACCCTGGCCGCCAGCGCGGGATGGAACGACAGGGCCCTGATCGATCACTAGCGGTGCAGTCTGCGCGAGGACGTCCGTCGGGAGTTGGCCTGCCGAGACACCACCCTCACATTGGACCAGCTGGTGGACCTGTCCATCCGGCTGGACAACCTGCTGGCTACCCTCGGACGTCCGGATCGGGGCCTGTCAGTTCCATCCCCCAGCACCTCTGCTCCGACATCCATGGAGCTGGGAGGTGCTGCACTTAGGGCGACCGGAGGAGGGGCCATTCCCTGCACCATTTGTGGCCGTAGAGGGCACACTGCTGGTCGGTGCTGGGGCGGTTCCTCAGGGAGTCGAGGCAGCAGGCAGGGCACTATCGTGTCACCCCAGGTGAGTCGGTACCAGGCTCACCCAGAGCCCCCTGTTGCGCACATGTATGTGTTTATAAAATTTCCTGAGTTTTCCCCGCATTCCCAGCATAAGGCGCTCGTAGATTCAGGCGCAGCTGGGAATTTTATTGACCGTTCATTTGCCCATAGTTTAGGGATCCCCATTGTTCCTGTGGATGTACCCTTTCCTGTGCACACCCTAGATAGTCAACCCTTAGGGAAAACAGGATGCACCTGGAAACAGGATGCACCTGAGTTCAATTTCAAGTCTCAAATCAAATCAAATGGTATTTTTTTCACATGCTTACTTACAAGCCCTTAGCCAACTGTTTAGTTTTAAGAAAAATAAGTAAAAAATAGATAAGTAAAAAAATTAATAAATAGAGTAGCAGCGTAAAGGGGGTGCAAATAGTCTGGGTAGCCATTTGATTAGTTGTTCAGGAGTCTTATGGCTTGGGGGGGTAGAAGCTGTTTAGAAGCCTTTTGGACCTAGACTTGGTGCTCCGGTACCGCTTGCCGTGCGGTAGCAGAGAGAACAGTCAATAACTAGGGTGGCTGGAGTCTTTGACAATTTTTAGGGCCTTCCTCTGACACCGCATGGTATAGAGGTCCTGGATGGCAGGAAGCTTGGCCC
Organism: Brachymystax lenok tsinlingensis; assembly: GCA_030435695.1. Classification (NCBI taxonomy): domain Eukaryota; kingdom Metazoa; phylum Chordata; class Actinopteri; order Salmoniformes; family Salmonidae; genus Brachymystax; species Brachymystax lenok. Next base: position 2,025,424 of record CM059791.1, on the reverse strand, counting down.
CAGTGATGTTCTGGGCCGTACGCACTACCCTCTGTAGTGCCTTGTGGTCTGAGGCCGAGCAGTTGCCATACCAGGCAGTGATGCAACCAATCAGGATGCTCCCGATGGTGCAGCTGTAGAACCTTTTGAGGATCTGAGGACCTATGCCAAATCTTTTCAGTCTCTTGAGGGGCAATAGGTTTTGTCGTGCCCTCTTCACGACTTGGTGTGCTTGGACCATGATAGTTTGTTGGTGATGTGGACACCAAGGAACTTGAAGCTCTCAACCTACTTCACTACAGCCGCGTCGATGAGAACATGGGCGTGCTCGGTCCTTCTTTTCCTGTAGTCCACAATCATCTCCTTTGTCTTGATCACGTTGAGGGAGAAGTTGTTATTCTGGCACCACCCGGGCCAGGTCTCTGACCTCCTCCCTATAGGCTGTTTCGTCGTTGTCGGTGATCAGGCCTACCCCTGTTGTGTCATCGGCAAACTTAATGATGGTGTTGGAGTTGTGCCTGGCGGATGTGTTGTTACCTACCCTTACCACCTGGGGGCGGCCCGTCAGTAAGTCCAGGATCCAGTTGCAGAGGGAGGTGTTTAGTCCCAGGGTCCTTAGCTTATTGATGAGCTTTGAGGGCACTATGGTGTTGAACACTGAGCTGCATTCTCACATAGGTGTTCCTTTTGTCCAGGTGGGAAAGGGCAGTGTGGAGTGCAATAGAGATTGCATCATCTGTGGATCTGTTGGGGCGGTATGCAAATTGGAGTGGGTCTAGGGTTTCTGGCATAATGATGTTGATGTGAGCCATGAGCTGAAATAAAAGATCCCAGAAATGTTCCATATGCACCAAAAGCTTATTTCTCTCAAATTCTTTGCACAAATTTGCTTACATCCATGTTAGTGAGCATTTCTCCTTTACCAAGATAATACATCCACCTGACAGGTGTGGCATATCAAGAAGCTGATTAAACAGCATGATCATTACATATTTGCACCTTGTGCTGGGGACAATAAAAGGCCACTCTAAAATGTGTAGGTTCAGGTTTTCTGGGTCTCTGTGTTTTTGGTTTCTCAATTTCTTTCTTAGGTTTTTTTTTTCATTCTTCATCAAACCATTTCTCCTTGTTGTTAGTTTTCTTAGGTTTTCTGCTAGAATTGTTTTAATTTGATATGTCAGCTGATAGGTCAAATATACTGTTCAGGCTTCCTAATGCTCAGTTTACACCTTCACTATTGCAGAGAAACATTATGTCCAGGACGTTGTCTAGGTGGGATTGGATTTTTTGTTTATAGCATTTCTTAAGGGCATGCAGTTTGTTCGACTTTGATACCTCTTGGTTGAGTATTGCTCTGTTCAAGTAGATTGTGATTTTGCTGTGATCTGATAGGGGTGTCGGTGGGCTGACTGTGAACGCTCTGAGAGACTCCGGGTTGAGGTCAGTGGATAAAGTAGTAAAGTATAATAATAACAATAATAAATAAAGTAGTCTGCAGTACTACTGCCATGAGATGAGCTCTAGGTGTACCTACCGTAGGAGTCTCCTCGAAGCCTACCATTGACTATGTACAGACCCAGCGTGAAACAGAGCTGCAGGAGTTGTGACCCGTTTTTGTTGGTTATGTTGTCGTAGTTGTGCCTAGGGGGGCATATGGGGGAGGGAATGCAGTCACCTCCAGGTAGGTGTTTGTCCCCCCCTGTGTGCTGAGGGTGTCCGGTTCTTGTCCAGTTCTGGTATTTAGGTCGCCACAGACTAGTACATGTCCCTGGGCCTGGAAATGGTTGATCTCCCCCTCCAGGATGGAGAAGCTGTCTTCATTAAAGTATGGGGATTCTATTGGGGGGATGTAGGTAGCACACAGGAGGACATGTTTCTCTGTTGAGATCGTTTCCTGTACTTGTTTTGATAAATTTAATGGATCTATACCAAGTTAGCCCTGAGTCTCTTCCACCTCTCTGATTTTATAAAAAAAAATGATTTAACCTTTATTTAACTAGACAAGTCAGTTAAGAACAAATTCTTATTTACAATGACGGCAGCACAAAGGGTAAGAAGGTAGAGACAACAATACATCACACAAAGCAGCCACAACTGTCAGTAAGAGTGTCCATGATTGAGTCTTTGAATGAAGAGATTGAGATAAAACTGTCCAGTTTGAGTGTTTGTTGCAGCTCGTTCCAGTCGCTAGCTGCAGTGAACTGAAAAGAGGAGCGACCCAGGGATGTGTGTGCTTTGGGGACCTTTAACAGAATGTGACTGGCAGAACGGGTGTTGTATGTGGAGGATGAGGGCTGCAGTAGATATCTCAGATAGGGGGGAGTGAGGCCTAAGAGGGTTTTATAAATAAGCATCAACCAGTTGGTCTTGCGACGGGTAAACAGAGATGACCAGTTTACAGAGGAGTATAGAGTGCAGTGATGTGTCCTATAAGGAGCATTGGTGGCAAATCTGATGGCCGAATGGTAAAGAACATCTAGCAGCTCGAGAGCACCCTTACCTGCCGATCTATAAATTATGTCTGCGTAATCTTAATGGGCAGGATGATCATCAGAATCAGGGTTAGTTTGGCAGCTGGGGTGAAAGAGGAGCCTGCAGCTTTGATATGTGCTGAGAGTGAGGGGTTGGGTTAAATGCAGAAGACACATTGAATGCATTCAGTTGTGTGTTTTTCTCTCTCTCTCTCTCTCTCTCTCTCTCTCTCTCTCTCTCTCTCTCTCGTTACCTGTGACTTTGACAATCCACAGGAATAATTCATGTTGTGGTGGCAGCAGCTGAGTCTTTTCGACAGAAAAAGAACAGAACTGCATTCAGTCTCGGAGTCTCAGAGTGAGAGTTCATTTGGGATTATTTTGCACTCTAGGATATCCGTGACCTTTTTGGAGACGTGTTCTCTCTAAAGGGAGTGGGGGGTGGGGGGTGAGGATGGGGGAAAAGTGCTGATTGAAGAACAGTCCTGCTGTCACTTCATACACTTGTCTCTTCTCTAAATGGAGGGAGGGAGTACATTATGCTGCAGAGAGGAGGAGGATAAGGGGAAGGAGAGGAGGGGATTGAAGAGGGCAGGGTTTTCATACTCTCCGTCAAAATGTAATCAGGTTTTTGGCCTCCGTAAATTGTTTATATTAATTGCTGTATATTTAGAACATTGAGAACATTGAGAACCTTGAGAACATTGAGAACATTGAGAACAGTGAGAACATTGAGAACAGTGAGAACATTGAGAACAGTGAGAACAGTGAGAACATTGAGAACATTTAGAACAGTGAGAACATTGAGAACAGTGAGAACATTGAGAACATTTAGAACATTGAGAACATTTAGAACATTGAGAACATTGAGAACAGTGAGAACATTGAGAACAGTGAGAACATTGAGAACATTGAGAACAGTGAGAACATTGAGAACATTTAGAACATTGAGAACATTGAGAACAGTGAGAACATTGAGAACAGTGAGAACATTGAGAACAGTGAGAACATTGAGAACATTGAGAACATTGAGAACAGTGAGAACATTGAGAACATTGAGAACATTGAGAAAAATGGAGTGCAGAGAAACACATCTCCACAGGTTAGACAGTGTAGTACGTGCGTGAACGTGTGTGTGTGTGTCCAGTACCAGTGGCAGCCAGCCACCTGCTGAGAAGTGTAAACTCTATAAGATTTATAGCCTGATGATGAACATTTGCATAATGTTAGATCATTAAAAACCAATTACCCCCACCAACACACACACGCCATGTGGGACACGCACTCACATGTGTTTATGGCAGGAGGAGATTGTCTCAAAGTGTGTTTTCACATCATCCAGATGCTTTGAGCAGACACATTTCTCCTCCCTCAAACTTAGCTTGGTTATATTTGGCGTAATAGAAAGACAGGATAAAACACACCCTCTTAGGTATTGAAACCAACAGATAAAACACACCCTCTTAGGTATTGAAACCAACAGATAAAACACACCCTCTTAGGTATTGAAACCAACAGATAAAACACACCCTCTTAGGTATTGAAACCAACAGATAAAACACACCCTCTTAAATATTGAAACCAACAGATAAAACACACCCTCTTAAATATTGAAACCAACAGATAAAACACACCCTCTTAGGTATTGAAACCAACAGATAAAACACACCCTCTTAAATATTGAAACCAACAGATAAAACACACCCTCTTAGGTATTGAAACCAACAGATAAAACACACCCTCTTAAGTATTGAAACCAACAGATAAAACACACCCTCTTAAGTATTGAAACCAACAGATAAAACACACCCTCTTAAATATTGAAACCAACAGATAAAACACACCCTCTTAGGTATTGAAACCAACAGATAAAACACACCCTCTTAGGTATTGAAACCAACAGATAAAACACACCCTCTTAAATATTGAAACCAACAGATAAAACACACCCTCTTAAGTATTGAAACCAATGGCGGTGTGCTGTAGAAACAGCTTGTTGTGTTCATGTAACTCTGTAACTCTCATGTAATTCTGGAACTACCCACCAGACACTGTCGGAGGACATGATAATTTCCCATGATTGGTCTCAGTAAAACAAATGTAAGCAGTCATAACCAATGACAGCCAGTCGCTCCAGAGACCATGGTGCTGCTGTCACCAACATACAGGATGCTTACCAGAGGGGCTATCATCTCTCTCTCTCTCTCTACAGCAGGAAAATAATCCTGCAGCAACAGGAAATGTGAATTGTTATGTGGATTATAATGAATGTAAATTTTTTGTAATAATAACCAAGTGGAAATAATACACTTTACAACCTTTTTTAAACCTTGGATAGACTAAAAGTTTGAATTTCCTGCTGTGCAGCAACACCTGCAACAACAGCATAATCAAATTATGATATGGCATCTGTATCTCCCTCTCTCTCACTCTCTCTTTCTGTCTGTCTCTCAAACTCCCTCGGTCTCCCTCTCTCTCTTTCTCCCCTCACCCTCTCTCTCTCTCTCTCTCCCCCCCTTTCTCTCTCTCTCTTTGTCTCTTCCCCTCCACCCTCTCACTCTTTCTCTCTCCCCCTCTCTCTCGCTCTCTCTTTTGTCACTTTCTCTCTCCCCCTCTCTCTCTAAGCAGAACCCGCTGTAGCTACAGACAGAGGAGAGACAGAATGCCTAAACATGCAGACTAGCATCCTCCTAGCCTGGTTATCAGTCTATTTGTGTTATCATTCCACTCCATGCCAACATATGACAAGGACTGGGAAGGAGTGGAATGATAGCACAAACAGAATGGTACCCAGGCTAGCATCTTACCGACTGCACCTGGCCATGCAGTGTGTTGGTGTTCCTGTGCTGTTTTCTACAAGGATACAGACTCACCCGCTCTCAACCCTTCTCTCTCTCTCTCTCTCTCTCTCTCTCTCTCTCACTCAATCTTCCAACCGGGATTTCTAGACCCCAGCTGACCTCCACTAACACTGTGTCCGCTCCTTGACCCCAGCTGACCTCCACTAACACTGTGTCTGTCTCCTTGACCCCTAGCTGACCTCCACTAACACTGTGTCTGTCTCCTTGACCCCAGCTGACCTCCACTAACACTGTGTCCGTACTGCCGCACCATAGTCCATATGTTTATTTGTGCCCTCAATTGTGGAACAGTGGAATCAGTGTACTGCAAATAAGCCCCTAATGCGCCTGTAGGCAGTATACTCCTCCTACTCCCTTCCTCTACTATTCCACCTCCCTTCCTCCTCCTCCTCTTCCTCCTCACCTTATTGCAGGAGTTGCTTGTTGGCCCTGCGATAGACTAGCGTCCGGTCCAGGGCGTGTACTTGCACATCAAGCTGCCTTGCGCTACAGGAACTGGAGATAGGCTCTTGCCCCTGTAGGCCGTTCTGATTGTACAAAACATATGTATAAGCAGTATGCACCTTATTACTGTATCAGGTTGTTGTCCTGTCCTGTCCCAGGGATGGAACGCAGGGATGGGTTTTTTACAGGACACCGGGGAAGCAGAGGTGAATCATTACTGTAATTGGGGTGAGAGGAGAGAGGTAACTATACTGCTGATGAGGACAGTTCGACAAGGAGATGTGGTGTCAGATCAGGTTGTGATGAATAAATAAGCTGTGGGTTTACTGCATCAAGGCTCCGCATCGCTTTAGTAGCCTGGTCCCAGATCTGTTTGAAGTTTTGCTTTAGTAGCCTGGTCCCAGATCTGTTTGAGGTTTTGCTTTAGTAGCCTGGTCCCAGATCTGTTTGAGGTTTTGCTTTAGTAGCCTGGTCCCAGATCTGTTTGAGGTTTTTCTTTAGTAGCCTGGTCCCAGATCTGTTTGAAGTTTTGCTTTAGTAGCCTGGTCCCAGATCTGTTTGAAGTTTTGCTTTAGTAGCCTGGTCCCAGATCTGTTTGAGGTTTTGCTTTAGTAGCCTGGTCCCAGATCTGTTTGAAGTTTTGCTTTAGTAGCCTGGTCCCAGATCTGTTTGAGGTTTTGCTTTAGTAGCCTGGTCCCAAATCTGTTTGAGGCATCGCTTTAGTAGCCTGGTCCCAGATCTGTTTGAGGCATCGCTTTAGTAGCCTGGTCTCAGATCTGTTTGTGCTGTCTTGCCAAATCTTTTGGTCATTTTGGGACCAGGCTAAGGCTCTAGGTCTCTCACAGCAAGCATCGAATTGTTATGTCCTAACCTTTATTGGAAATGAGATTGAGCGCCTTCTCATCATTAGTAGTAACACGTGCCAGTGCTCATTGAGTTAGCGTACTGTGCTAATTGAGTTAGCGTACCGTGCTCATTGAGTTAGCGTACAGTGCTCATTGAGTTAGCGTACAGTGCTCGTTGAGTTAGCGTACAGTGCTCGTTGAGTTAGCGTACAGTGCTCGTTGAGTTAGCTTACAGTGCTCGTTGAGTTAGCGTACAGTGCTCATTGAGTTAGCGTAGCGTGCTCATTGATTTAGCGTAGCGTGCTCATTGAGTTAGCTTACAGTGCTCATTGAGTTAGCGTACAGTGCTCATTGAGTTAGCGTACAGTGCTCGTTGAGTTAGCGTACAGTGCTCATTGAGTTAGCGTACAGTGCTCATTGAGTTAGCGTACAGTGCTCATTGAGTGAGCGTACAGTGCTCATTGAGTTAGCGTACAGTGCTCATTGAGTTAGCTTACGATGCTCATTGAGTTAGCTTACGATGCTCATTGAGTTAGCGTACAGTGCTCATTGAGTTAGCGTACCGTGCTCATTGAGTAATGTACGATGCTCATTGAGTTAGCTTACAGTGCTCATTGAGTTAGCGTACGGTGCTCATTGAGTTAGCTTACAGTGCTCATTGAGTTAGCGTACAGTGCTCATTGAGTGAGCGTACAGTGCTCATTGAGTTAGCGTACAGTGCTCATTGAGTTAGCTTATGGTGCTCATTGAGTTAGCTTATGGTGCTCATTGAGTTAGCGTACAGTGCTCATTGAGTTAGCGTACCGTGCTCATTGAGTAATGTACGGTGCTCATTGAGTTAGCTTACAGTGCTCATTGAGTTAGCGCACAGTGCTCATTGAGTTAGCGTACAGTGCTCATTGAGTTAGCTTACGGTGCTCATTGAGTTAGCTTACAGTGCTCATTGAGTTAGCGCACAGTGCTCATTGAGTTAGCGTACAGTGCTCATTGAGTTAGCGTACAGTGCTCATTGAGTTAGCGTACAGTGCTCATTGAGTGAGCGTACAGTGCTCATTGAGTTAGCTTACGATGCTCATTGAGTTAGCTTACGGTGCTCATTGAGTTAGCTTACGATGCTCATTGAGTTAGCTTACGATGCTCATTGAGTTAGCGTACAGTGCTCATTGAGTTAGCTTACGATGCTCATTGAGTTAGCTTACGATGCTCATTGAGTTAGCTTACGATGCTCATTGAGTTAGCTTACGGTGCTCATTGAGTTAGCTTACGATGCTCATTGAGTTAGCGTACCGTGCTCATTGAGTTAGCTTACGATGCTCATTGAGTTAGCTTACGGTGCTCATTGAGTTAGCTTACGATGCTCATTGAGTTAGCGTACAGTGCATTTGGAAAGTATTCAAACCCTTTGTTTTTTTCCATATTTTGTTAGGTTACAGCCTTATTCTAAAATGGATTAAATAAAAATGTTCCTCATCAATCTACACACAATACCCCATAATGACATCACAAAAGTCAAAGTCAAAGTCACCATTATTAGTCAGTTGTACAACCGAATGCCTTCAACTGAAATGTGTCTTCCGCATTTAACCCAACCCCTCTGAATCAGAGAGGTGCGGGGGGCTGCCTTAATCGACATCCACGTCTTCGGCGCCCCGGGGAACAGTGGGTTAACTGCCTTGTTCAGGGGCAGAACGACATATTTTTTTCACAATACCCCATATTGACATCACAATACCCCATAAGTGAAAACAGGCTTTTTTGAAAATCTTAGCAAATGTATTAAAAATAAAAATTAGAAATACCTTATTTACATAAGTATTCAGACAATTTGCTATGAGACTCGAAATTGAGCTCAGGTGCATCCTGTTTCCATTGATCATCTTTGAGATGTTTCTACAACTTGATTGGAGTCCCCCTGTGGTAAATTCAATTGATTGGACATGATTTGGAAAGCCACACACCTGTCTATATAAGGTCCCACAGTTGACAGTGCATGTCAGAGCAAAAACCAAGCCATGAGGTCAAAGGAATTGTCCGTAGCGCTCCGAGACAGGATTATGTCAAGGCACAGATCTGGGTGAAGGATACCAAAAAATGTCTGCAGCATTGAAGGTCCCCAAGAACACAGTGGCCTCCGTCATTCTTAAAAAGAAGAAGTTTGGAACTACCAAGACTCTTCCTAGAGCTGGCCGCCCGGCCAAACTGAGCAATCAGGGGAAAAGGGCCTTGGTCAGGGAGGTGACCAAGAACCCGATGGTCACTCTGACAGAGCTCCAGAGTTCCTCTTTGGAGATGGGATAACCTTCCAGAAGGACAACCATCTCTGCAGCACTCCACCAATCAGGCCTTTATGATAAAGTGGGCTGGACAGAGCCACTCCTCAGTAAAAGGCACATGACAGCCCGCTTGGAGTTTGCCAAAAGGCACCTAAAGGACTCTCAGACCATGGTCTGATGAAACTAAGATTGAACTCTTTGGACTGAATGCCCAGCCTCACGTCTGGCGGAAACCTGGCACCTAAGGTGAAGCATGGCGGTGACAGGGCTCCCGAGTGGCGCAGCAGTCTAAGGCACTGCATCTCAGTGCTAGAGGCGACACTACAGACCCTGGTTCGATTCTGAGCTGTATCACAACTGGGTGTGATCGGGAGTCCCATGAGGCGGCGCACAATTGGCCCAGTGTCATCCGGGTTTGGCCGGGGTAGGCCGTCATTGTAAATAAGATTTTGTTCTTAACTGACTATCCTAGTTAAATAAAGGTTACTTTTTTTTTTTTTTTTATGCTGTTGGGATGTTTTTCAGCGGTAGGGACTGGGAGACTAGTCAGGATCAAGGGAAAGATGAACAGAGCAAAGTACAGAGAGATCCTTGATGAAAACCTGCTCCAGAGCACTCAGGACCTCAGACTGGGGTGAAGGTTCACCTTCCAACAGGACAACGACCCTAAGCACCCAGCCAAGACAACGCAGGACTAGCTTGGGGACAAGTCTCTGAATGTCCTTGAGTGGCCCAGCCAGAGCACGGACTTGAAACCCGATCGAACATCTCTGGAGTGACCTGAAAATAGCTGTGTAGCGACGCTCCCCATCCAACCTGACAGAGCTTGAGAGGATCTGCAGAGAAGAATGGGAGAAACAGGTGTGCCATGCTTGTAGCGTCATACCCAAAGGTGCTTCAACAAACTACTGAGTAAAGGTTCTGAATACTTATACAAATGTGATTATTTCAAAAAAAAATTTTTTATTTTATTAGCAAAAATGTCTTTGTCATTTTGAAGTGTTTGGTGTGGATTTAAAAAAAAACGAACAATGTCATCCATTTTAGAAAACGTTTGTAACATAACAAATTGTGGAAAAAGTCAAGGGGTCTGAAAACTTTCCGAATGCACTGTGTGTCAGCCCATAGACATTAGTTTGAAGTGTTGTCTTGCAGTGCTTCATTATGTACATACAGATTGTATGTCTGTGCATGCATTTGTGTTTCTCTACTGCTGCCCTGCCCTTAAAGACCCTACACTGTGTTAGAGCTCCACTTCTGCCTTGCCCTGGTCACCCTGAGGGGTGAACTTAAAGACCAAACACTGTGTTAGAGCTCCACTGCAGAGATTCCTGGCTGCACGGTTCTGTATTGATCCACTAGTTTACTGCTGCTGCAGGGTTCTGTATTGATCCACTAGTTTACTGCTGATCCTGGCTGCAGGGTTCTGTATTGATCCACTAGTTTACTGCTGATCCTGGCTTCAGAGTTCTGTATTGGTCCACTAGTTTACTGCTGCTGCTGGGTTCTGTATTGATCCACTAGTTTACTGCTGATCCTGGCTGCAGGGTTCTGTATTGATCCACTAGTTTACTGCTGCTGCAGGGTTCTGTATTGATCCACTAGTTTACTGCTGCTGCAGGGTTCTGTATTGATCCACTAGTTTACTGCTGATCCTGGGTGCAGGGTTCTGTATTGATCCACTAGTTTACTGCTGATCCTGGCTTCAGAGTTCTGTATTGGTCCACTAGTTTACTGCTGCTGCAAGGTTCTGTATTGATCCACTAGTTTACTGCTGATCCTGGCTTCAGGGTTCTGTATTGATCCACTAGTTTACTGCTGGTCCTGGCTGCAGGGTTCTGTATTGATCCACTAGTTTACTGCTGATCCTGGCTTCAGAGTTCTGTATTGGTCCACTAGTTTACTGCTGGTCCTGGCTGCAGGGTTCTGTATTGATCCACTAGTTTACTGCTGCTGCAGGGTTCTGTATTGATCCACTAGTTTACCGCTGATCCTGGCTTCAGGGTTCTGTATTGATCCACTAGTTTACTGCTGATCCTGGCTTCAGAGTTCTGTATTGGTCCACTAGTTTACTGCTGCTGCAGGGTTCTGTATTGATCCACTAGTTTACTGCTGATCCTGGCTGCAGGGTTCTGTATTGATCCACTAGTTTACTGCTGCTGCAGGGTTCTGTATTGATCCACTAGTTTACTGCTGATCCTGGGTGCAGGGTTCTGTATTGATCCACTACTTTACTGCTGCTGCAGGGTTCTGTATTGATCCACTAGTTTACTGCTGATCCTGGCTGCAGGGTTCTGTATTGATCCACTAGTTTACTGCTGATCCTGGCTTCAGGGTCTGTATTGATCCACTAGTTTACTGCTGCTGCAGGGTTCTGTATTGATCCACTAGTTTACTGCTGATCCTGGCTTCATGGTCTGTATTGATCCACTAGTTTACTGCTGCTGCAGGGTTCTGTATTGATCCACTAGTTTACTGCTGATCCTGGCTGCAGGGTTCTGTATTGATCCACTAGTTTACTGCTGATCCTGGCTTCAGGGTCTGTATTGATCCACTAGTTTACTGCTGCTGCAGGGTTCTGTATTGATCCACTAGTTTACTGCTGATCCTGGCTTCAGGGTCTGTATTGATCCACTAGTTTACTGCTGCTGCAGGGTCTGTATTGATCCACTAGTTTACTGCTGATCCTGGCTTCAGGGTTCTGTATTGATCCACTAGTTTACTGCTGATCCTGGCTTCAGGGTCTGTATTGATCCACTAGTTTACTGCTGATCCTGGCTTCAGGGTCTGTATTGATCCACTAGTTTACTGCTGCTGCAGGGTTCTGTATTGATCCACTAGTTTACTGCTGCTGCAGGGTTCTGTATTGATCCACTAGTTTACTGCTGATCCTGGTTGCAGGGTTCTGTATTGATACACTAGTTTACTGCTGGCTTCAGAGTTCTGTAATGATCCATTAGTTTACTGCTGCTGCAGGGTTCTGTATTGATACACTAGTTTACTGCTGATCCTGGCTTCAGGGTTCTGTATTGATCCACTAGTTTACTGCTGATCCTGGCTTCAGGGTTCTGTATTGATCCACTAGTTTACTGCTGGTGCAGGGTTCTGTATTGATCCACTAGTTTACTGCTGCTGCAGGGTTCTGTATTGATCCACTAGTTTACTGCTGGTGCAGGGTTCTGTATTGATCCAATAGAGGAGATCTTGGACCAGTGACCAGATCCTTGTCTTGATAAACACCCAAGTCGGGACCTAGACTTTTTAATTAGTTCATTTATTCCCTACAAAGATAAAGATGCTTATTCACTCATTAATTGTGCGCTGCCAAGTAGACAACAGCAGTCACATCTTGTTACCCCTGGCACAAAATCCTAAGTTCAGTACTGAGATCAGTGGTTCTTCTAAGCCTCTGGTCTGTGGACCGGCACCGTTCTCTGGGATGTTGCTGGAGCCGTTCAACATGAATCCCTCAGATGCTACCTGACACTGATTTAGTACATTCTAAAGTGGTAGTTTTATGCATCCCAGAAGAGTTTGAGAAATACTACACAAGAAGGTATAGGTTCCATCCAAGCGGTAAACAGCTCTTCAGATAGTTAGATTGTGCTTCCTGTATATTGGTCTCCTAATAAGTCACTGGGCCTTGCTGCCCAAGATGAATTAGACCACAGAGGCACCTACAGATGCAGTGCACACACGATCTCTCTCTCTCTCTCTCTCTCTCTCTCTCTCTCTCTCTCTCTCTCTCTCTCTCTCTCTCTCTCTCTCTCTCTCTCTCTCTCTCTCTCTCTCTCTCTCTCTCTCTCTCAGTCCCTCCCCTCTATGACTATTGGTTCTAGTTTGTTCTGTACGTTAGTAAACCCATCCATCAGCCTCCTTGACAGTGTCCATGTGTTGCTGTGGTTGTGCGCTTTCAGTAATAAATAACATGGTAATAGGTGTCCACCTGCTGGGGACAGGGGTTTGGACACACACACACACACACACACACAGGGGGCTGGTCACACATGTACACACACGTACACACAGGGTAGCAGTGTTTCCGCTGCAGTCATTTAGCTGTGGCGCTGCGCCACGGCAAAAAGACATGGAACATGAAAACATATTTCAAGATGCCAGAACAGTATATAGAAATATTGTAAAATATATCACACTACCCCATAGAAGAACAGGTGATCTATTTGCCGGCTTGTTGTTGTGTTTAATGATTATATAAATTATCCTCTCGAGGCACATTCAAGATACGAGGGAGGGCCGTGGGGAGGTAACGATACTGTGACATGGTGAGCTTTGGACCCAGGTGCAGAGAAGAGACACAAGGAATCCGCGGTGTAGGATAAATATAACACTTTACTGAGAAATGGTGATGGAAGGATTAGAGTAACACTGGGAAAACAACAAACACTAAGTCTCGAAAAACTCACCCAGGAGACAAAAGCACACGGCCCATAATTCAAGTTTCAGAAAATGACAACAGAAAACACACTTCTTGTGACACCATAATGACTAAATAGGACACACCTGAGTGTCATTAATGTCTCTAGGACGGTCTCTACTGCCCTCTGGTGACAGGTGGAACCATGACAGTCTGAGTGTCGTTAAATTCTTCTAGGACGGTCTCTACTGCCCTCTGGTGACAGGTGGAACCATGACAGTCTGAGTGTAGTTAAATTCTTCTAGGACGGTCTCTACTGCCCTCTGGTGACAGGTGGAACCATGACAGTCTGAGTGTCGTTAAATTCTTCTAGGACGGTCTCTACTGCCCTCTGGTGACAGGTGGAACCATGACAGTCTGAGTGTTGTTAATGTCTCTAGGACGGTCTCTACTGCCCTCTGGTGACAGGTGGAACCATGACAGTCTGAGTGTCGTTAATGTCTCTAGGACGGTCTCTACTGCCCTCTGGTGACAGGTGGAACCATGACAGTCTGAGTGTCGTTAATGTCTCTAGGACGGTCTCTACTGCCCTCTGGAGACAGGTGGAACCATGACAGTCTGAGTGTCGTTAATGTCTCTAGGACGGTCTCTACTGCCCTCTGGTGACAGGTGGAACCATGACAGTCTGAGTGTCGTTAATGTCTCTAGGACGGTCTCTACTGCCCTCTGGTGACAGGTGGAACCATGACAGTCTGAGTGTCGTTAATGTCTCTAGGACGGTCTCTACTGCCCTCTGGAGACAGGTGGAACCATGACAGTCTGAGTGTCGTTAATGTCTCTAGGACGGTCTCTACTGCCCTCTGGTGACAGGTGGAACCATGACAGTCTGAGTGTAGTTAAATTCTTCTAGGACGGTCTCTACTGCCCTCTGGTGACAGGTGGAACCATGACAGTCTGAGTGTCGTTAAATTCTTCTAGGACGGTCTCTACTGCCCTCTGGTGACAGGTGGAACCATGAAAGAAGCATTAGGACAAGCAGTCAAAGCAAACAGCAGTTTTAATGGCCTTTGTTAAAAAGAGGGGGAGAGTCACATTGGAGTCACAGAGTCACATTGGAGTCACAGAGTCACATTGGCCCTGGTCAAATGTAGTTTACTATATAATAGATAGGGTTCCATTGGCCCTGGTCAAATGTAGTTTACTATATAATAGATAGGGTTCCATTGGCCCTGGTCAAATGTAGTTTACTATATAATAGATAGGGTTCCATTGGCCCTGGTCAAATGTAGTTTACTATATAATAGATAGGGTCCCATTGGCCCTGGTCAAATGTAGTTTACTATATAATAGATTGGGATGAAGCAAGCCCAAGAGCTCTTATAAGTGGTGAAACAGAGCAGATATCTGACTCCTGTTGAATAGTCAGACATCTTAATGAACGTATCTTTTAGTTGTTATTTGGGTACTGCCTTTTTACAGACCGGACTCTTTGAGTGTGACAGTGAGTGATTCACAGTCCAGCTATTAGGACATCACCCAGCCCAGCTATTAGGACATCACGCAGTCCAGCTAGTAGGACATCACCCAGTCCAGCTAGTAGGACATCACCCAGCCCAGCTATTAGGACATCACCCAGTCCAGCTATTAGGACATCACCCAGCCCAGCTATTAGGACATCACGCAGTCCAGCTAGTAGGACATCACCCAGTCCAGCTATTAGGACATCAACCAGCCCAGCTATTAGGACATCACCCAGCCTAGCTATTAGGACATCACCCAGTACAGCACAGCCCAGCTATTAGGACATCACCCAGCCCAGCTATTAGGACATCACCCAGCCCAGCTATTAGGACATCACCAAGTCGAGTTATTAGGACATCTCCCAGTCCAGCTATTAGGACATCACCTAGTCCAGCACAGCCCAGCTATTAGGACATCACCAGCCAAGCTATTAGGACATCACCAGCCAAGATATTAGGACATCACTCAGTCCAGCTATTAGGACATCACCCAGTCCAGCTATTAGGACGTCACCCAGCCCAGCTATTAGGACATCACCCAGCACAGCTATTAGGACATCGCCCAGTCCAGCTATTAGGACATCACCCAGTCCAACTATTAGGACATCACCCAGTCCAGCTATTAGGACATCACCCAGTCCAGCTATTAGGACATCACCCAGCCCAGCTATTAGGACATCACCCAGCCCAGCTATTAGGACATCACCCAGCACAGCTATTAGGACATCGCCCAGTCCAGCTATTAGGACATCACCCAGTCCAACTATTAGGACATCACCCAGTCCAGCTATTAGGACATCACCCAGTCCAGCTATTAGGACATCACCCAGTCCAGCTATTAGGACATCACCCAGCCCAGCTATTAGGACATCACCCAACCAAGCTATTAGGACATCACCCAGCACAGCTATTAGGACATCACCCAGCTCAGCTAATAGGACATCACCCAGTCCAGCTATTAGGACATCACCCAGCACAGCTATTAGGACATCGCCCAGTCCAGCTATTAGGACATCACCCAGTCCAACTATTAGGACATCACCCAGTCCAGCTATTAGGACATCACCCAGTCCAGCTATTAGGACATCACCCAGTCCAGCTATTAGGACATCACCCAGCCCAGCTATTAGGACATCGCCCAGTCCAGCTATTAGGACATCACCCAGTCCAACTATTAGGACATCACCCAGTCCAGCTATTAGGACATCACCCAGTCCAGCTATTAGGACATCACCCAGTCCAGCTATTAGGACATCACCCAGTCCAACTATTAGGACATCACCCAGTCCAGCTATTAGGACATCACCCAGTCCAGCTATTAGGACATCACCCAGCCCAGCTATTAGGACATCACCCAGCCCAGCTATTAGGACATCACCCAGCACAGCTATTAGGACATCGCCCAGTCCAGCTATTAGGACATCACCCAGTCCAACTATTAGGACATCACCCAGTCCAGCTATTAGGACATCACCCAGTCCAGCTATTAGGACATCACCCAGTCCAGCTATTAGGACATCACCCAGCCCAGCTATTAGGACATCACCCAACCAAGCTATTAGGACATCACCCAGCACAGCTATTAGGACATCACCCAGCTCAGCTAATAGGACATCACCCAGTCCAGCTATTAGGACATCACCCAGCCCAGCTGTGCCATAGTGGTGATAATCATCAGACAGAGCGACTGTTTAACCTTTGCCTGGTTCCACTCCTATGGTCATTGCAGTTCATACAGCACTAACAGATCTGGAACCAGGCTAGTTTTCCCTGTCAATGCAGCACTAACAGATCTGGAACCAGGCTAGTTTTCCCTGTCAATACAGCACTAACAGATCTGGAACCAGGCTAGTTTTCCCTGTCAATGCAGCACTAACAGATCTGGAACCAGGCTAGTTTTCCCTGTCAATGCAGCACTAACAGATCTGGAACCAGGCTAGTTTTTGCCCTGTCAATACAGCACTAACAGATCTGGAACCAGGCTAGTTTTCCCTGTCAATGCAGCACTAACAGATCTGGAACCAGGCTAGTTTTTGCTCTGTCAATGCAGCACTAACAGATCTGGAACCAGGCTAGTTTTCCCTGTCAATACAGCACTAACAGATCTGGAACCAGGCTAGTTTTCCCTGTCAATGCAGCACTAACAGATCTGGAACCAGGCTAGTTTTTGCCTTGTTAATACAGCACTAACAGATCTCGAACCAGGCTAGTTTTCCCTGTCAATACAGCACTAACAGATCTGGAACCAGGCTAGTTTTCCCTGTCAATACAGCACTAACAGATCTGGAACCAGGCTAGTTTTCCCTGTCAATGCAGCACTAACAGATCTGGAACCAGGCTAGTTTTCCCTGTTAATGCAGCACTAACAGATCTGGAACCAGGCTAGTTTTCCCTGTCAATACAGCACTAACAGATCTGGAACCAGGCTAGTTTTCCCTGTCAATGCAGCACTAACAGATCTGGAACCAGGCTAGTTTTCCCTGTCAATACAGCACTAACAGATCTCGAACCAGGCTAGTTTTCCCTGTCAATACAGCACTAACAGATCTGGAACCAGGCTAGTTTTCCCTGTCAATACAGCACTAACAGATCTGGAACCAGGATAGTTTTCCCTGTCAATGCAGCACTAACAGATCTGGAACCAGGCTAGTTTTTGCCTTGTTAATACAGCACTAACAGATCTGGAACCAGGCTAGTTTTCCCTGTCAATACAGCACTAACAGATCTGGAACCAGGCTAGTTTTCCCTGTCAATACAGCACTAACAGATCTGGAACCAGGCTAGTTTTCCCTGTCAATGCAGCACTAACAGATCTGGAACCAGGCTAGTTTTCCCTGTTAATGCAGCACTAACAGATCTGGAACCAGGCTAGTTTTCCCTGTCAATACAGCACTAACAGATCTGGAACCAGGCTAGTTTTCCCTGTCAATGCAGCACTAACAGATCTGGAACCAGGCTAGTTTTTGCCCTGTCAATGCAGCACTAACAGATCTGGAACCAGGCTAGTTTTTGCCTTGTCAATACAGCACTAACAGATCTGGAACCAGGCTAGTTTTTGCCTTGTTAATACAGCACTAACAGATCTGGAACCAGGCTAGTTTTCCCTGTCAATACAGCACTAACAGATCTGGAACCAGGCTAGTTTTCCCTGTCAATACAGCACTAACAGATCTGGAACCAGGCTAGTTTTCCCTGTCAATGCAGCACTAACAGATCTGGAACCAGGCTAGTTTTCCCTGTTAATGCAGCACTAACATATCTGGAACCAGGCTAGTTTTCCCTGTCAATACAGCACTAACAGATCTGGAACCAGGCTAGTTTTCCCTGTCAATGCAGCACTAACAGATCTGGAACCAGGCTAGTTTTTGCCCTGTCAATGCAGCACTAACAGATCTGGAAGCAGGCTAGTTCTCCCTGTCAATGCAGCACTAACAGATCTGGAACCAGGCTAGTTTTCCCTGTCAATACAGCACTAACAGATCTGGAACCAGGCTAGTTTTCCCTGTCAATGCAGCACTAACAGATCTGGAACCAGGCTAGTTTTCCCTGTCAATACAGCACTAACAGATCTGGAACCAGGCTAGTTTTCCCTGTCAATTCAGGGCTCAAGTTACAGATTTTATTGGTCACACTGGTGCGAGCTGCACATTCTACCTGGTCACCTCAGGGGGCGGATAAAACCATGAATTTGTTAAACTGTAAAGTGCATTATTCTCATGATTCCTGAAATAACAGTGTTACATGTCCTGCCTATGTTCCTGCCTGTTTCGCTGGGGTCGGCTGATGTGATGAGCGATCCTCTCACACTCTCTCCGCCCTCGTGTGCCCGTCGTGATTGTATAACATTTAAAAATGCATAACATTTAGATTTGGAATGCGACTAGTTGTCCATGCTCTGGTACTTTTTAAACCTCCCACTTTGGGCTGGATGTATCAATGTGTAGGTCATACATGCATAATCTATGAGCACAATTACTGTCTAATTTCAATTAACGATGAAATCCCTAGTTTGAAAGCAACTGTTTTCCTGGAGTCTGTGCTGTTCCCATTTCCCTCCACGTGGGCCCATCCCTCTTGCAATTTGAGTTCCAGCCAATGAGATTCAACCCCTCGCCATTTGAGTGACAGCTAGCAAGAATCACACACAGCAGAGAGAGAGAGAGAGAGAGAGAGAGAGAGAGAGAGAGAGAGAGAGAGAGAGAGAGAGAGAGAGAGAGAGAGAGAGAGAGAGAGAGAGAGAGAGCAATGACGTGGTGTTATACGCATTTTTTGGGGGACTACTTTTGTCTCTCTTACTTTCAGAACTGTTGGCTAAAAAATTCTACAAAAGTACCGGAGAATCCCTTTAAAGAGAGGAGGGTCTCAGCTTTCCATAGCTATTATTTATTTATTTGTCAAAGATCATTATTGAGCTCAAAGCACACTGTTTTACAATCAAGATAGGGTATATGGCTTTGAAATACGGAGAGCGCAAAATTGTGCATCGGCCATTGCAAGTGCGCTAAGGCCTCGTTGCAATTTTAGTTTTTTAGGTTAGATTAATACATAGCTACTAGCAGTAAGTGTTCTATTTTAGTGTTAGCGATGTAGCTAGTGTGTTTTGTGTTTCCACAGTCTTCAGATGGCGAATTAGCACCAATTGAATTAAGCCTAGGTATAATATTAGTGAACGTACAGATGATGAAGGCAAATGAATCTCTATTGAACAAAACGAATCGAAACGAAACATATCGAAACAACCCAAAAAAGTCATGACAATCCACTGGATTAGGTTGCATATAAATAAAATGTTGAATAATTTTGTTCCTGCTTGGACATGTTAGATGCAACAAGTTATTTATTTGTTGAATACCATCTCAGTAGTATATTAGTTCTTAATAAAGCACTGCGAATTACTTGAGTAGCTGCAGATTATTTTTTTTTTGGGGGGTTTGTTAGGTGGTACCACCAAATCATGTGCTGGTGGAAATGTTTGCCAGGAGCCTTTGCAATGTCCATTTCAGTGGAAATGTTTGTGAAGAACTGCTGTGCTACTGTAGCTAATTCCACTTGAATGCAGAGATGAGGTTTGTGTGTGAAGAGAGACTGACTCAGTCCTCAGTCCGACAGGAGCTTTCTATGTGTCTTGTCTGTAGAAAAAATAAAAACCCATCTGAGATGCATTCTGCTTAAGTTTCTGAGTGGAGTTCAGCTGCTTGAAAAGCTGTGGGGGGTTTATAATCAAATCCAGTCCAATTGTATTTGTCACAGGGCGTCGAATACAACAGGTATAGTAGACCTTACAGTGAAATGCTTACTTACAAACCCTTAACCAACAATGAGGTTTTAAGAAAAAAAATAATTAAAGAGCAGCAGTATAATAACAATAGTGGGGCAAATACCGGTTAGTAATGACACTATATACAGGGGGGTACCGGTTAGTAATGACACTATATACAGGGGGGTACCGGTTAGTAATGACACTATATACAGGGGGTACGGTTAGTAATGACACTATATACAGGGGGTACCGGTTAGTAATGACACTATATACAGGGGGGTACCGGTTAGTAATGACACTATATACAGGGAGGTACCGGTTAGTAATGACACTATATACAGGGGGGTACCGGTTAGTAATGACACTATATACAGGGGGTACTGTTAGTAATGACACTATATACAGGGGGTACGGTTAGTAATGACACTATATACAGGGGGTACCGGTTAGTAATGACACTATATACAGGGGGTACGGTTAGTAATGACACTATATACAGGGGGTACCGGTTAGTAATGACACTATATACAGGGGGTACGGTTAGTAATGACACTATATACAGGGGGTACGGTTAGTAATGACACTATATACAGGGGGTACTGGTTAGTAATGACACTATATACAGGGGGTACGGTTAGTAATGACACTATATACAGGGGGTACCGGTTAGTAATGACACTATATACAGGGGGTACGGTTAGTAATGACACTATATACAGGGGGTACCGGTTAGTAATGACACTATATACAGGGGGTACCGGTTAGTAATGACACTATATACAGGGGGTACGGTTAGTAATGACACTATATACAGGGGGTACCTGTTAGTAATGACACTATATACAGGGGGTACCGGTTAGTAATGACACTATATACAGGGGGGTACCGGTTAGTAATGACACTATATACAGGGGGGTACCGGTTAGTAATGACACTATTTACAGGGGTTCCCGGTTAGTAATGACACTATATACAGGGGGGTACCGGTTAGTAATGACACTATATACAGGGGGGTACCGGTTAGTAATGACACCATATACAGGGGGGTACGGTTAGTAATGACACTATATACAGGGGGGTACCGGTTAGTAATGACACCATATACAGGGTGGTACCAGTTAGTAATGACACTATATACAGGGGGTACGGTTAGTAATGACACTATATACAGGGGGTACCGGTTAGTAATGACACTATATACAGGGGGTACCGGTTAGTAATGACACTATATACAGGGGGGTACCGGTTAGTAATGACACTATATACAGGGGGGTACCGGTTAGTAATGACACTATATACAGGGGGTACGGTTAGTAATGACACTATATACAGGGGGTACGGTTAGTAATGACACTATATACAGGGTGGTACCGGTTAGTAATGACACTATATACAGGGGGTACGGTTAGTAATGACACTATATACAGGGGGTACCGGTTAGTAATGACACTATATACAGGGGGTACGGTTAGTAATGACACTATATACAGGGGGTACCGGTTTGTAATGACACTATATACGGGGTGGGTACCGGTTAGTAATGACACTATATACAGGGGGTACCGGTTAGTAATGACACTATATACAGGGGTACGGTTAGTAATGACACTATATACAGGGGGTACCGGTTAGTAATGACACTATATACAGGGGGGGTACCGGTTAGTAATGACACTATATACAGGGGGGGTACCGGTTAGTAATGACACTATATACAGGGGGGTCAGAGTCAATGTGCGGGGGCACCGGTTAGTTGAGGTAATTGAGGTAATATGTACATGTAGGCAGAGTGAAAGTGAGTATGCATAGATAATAAACGGAGAGTAGCAGCAGCATAAAAGAGGGGTCTGGGTATCCATTTGATTAGATGTTCAGGAGTCTTATGGCTTGGGGGTAAAAGCTGTTTAGAAGCCTCTTGGACCTAGACTTGGCGCCCCGGTACCGCTTGCCGTGCGGTAGCAGAGAGAACAGTCTATGACTCCGGTGGCTGGAGTCTGAAAATGTTTAGGGCCTTCCTCTGACATCGCCTGGTTTAAAGGTCCTGGATGGCAGGAAGCTTGGCCCCAGTGATGTACTGGGTCGTACGCACTACCCTCTGTAGTGCCTTGCGGTCGGAGGCCGAGCAGTTGCCATACCAGGCAGTGATGCAACCAGTCAGGATGCTCTCGATGGTGCAGCTGTAGAACCTATTAAGGATCTGAGGACCCATGCCAAATGTTTTCAGTCTCCCGAGGGGGTATAGGTTTTGTCGTGCCCTCTTCACGACTGTCTTGGTGTGTTTGGACCATGTTAGTTCGTTGGTGATGTGGACACCAAGGAACTTGAAGCTCTCAACCTGCTCCACTACAGCCCCGTCGATGAGAATGGGGGCGTGCTCGGTCCTCCTTTTCCTGTAGTCCACAATCATCTCTTTTGTCTTGATCACGTTGAGGGCTAATCCGGTAGCTGTTACAGCCAGGCAGCCAGCCAGCCAGGCAGGCCTGTGTTGTGCTGGGGATGCAGAATATTTCTGAATCTGAGCACACGTTCATGCCATGCTTACTCCTGAGCACACATCAAAGGCACAGCTCAGTGCTAGCTAACGTGATCTGAGTCCAGGGTGCTTGGCCCCCTGCTGAGGTGTAGGTTGCTTTGTTGGGTCTGACAATCACATTGAAGTCATTTAGCAGACACTCTTATCTAGTGCAACTCACAGTAGTGAGTTCATACACTTTCATACTGGTTCCACGTCAGAATCGAACTCACAACCTTGATGTTGCCAGCACCATGCTCTACCAACTGGGACACACGGGACCAATGACAGCAATGGATTGGCACTAACAGATCTGGTATCAGACTGGGTTGTGTCCCCTGCGTGTCCAGTGAGGTGGAGGTCTGGTCCCCTGTGCCCTCCATTGATGAGTCTCTCTCAGACTGAGGCCAGGTAATAGGGGTGGTATGGCAGGTCCCTCTAGTCCCTGGGCGTGTTTATACTGGTGGTGTAGTGGAGGTGATTTGGGGTCACCCTCTCCTGATGAGTTAGCCCTGCCTGAGATGTGGAAGCCCAGTGGCCACCCTCTCCTGACGGGGTAGCCCTGCCTGAGATGTGGAAGCCCAGTGGCCACCCTCTCCTGATGGGGTAGCCCTGCCTGAGATGTGGAAGCCCAGTGGCCACCCTCTCCTGATGGGGTAGCCCTGCCTGAGATGTGGAAGCCTAATGGCCACCCTCTCCTGATGGGGTAGCCCTGCCTGAGATGTGGAAGCCCAGTGGCCACCCTC
This sequence comes from Brachymystax lenok tsinlingensis, assembly GCA_030435695.1. Classification (NCBI taxonomy): domain Eukaryota; kingdom Metazoa; phylum Chordata; class Actinopteri; order Salmoniformes; family Salmonidae; genus Brachymystax; species Brachymystax lenok. Next base: position 2,002,138 of record CM059791.1, on the reverse strand, counting down.
TCCTGATGGGGTAGCCCTGCCTGAGATGTGGAAGCCCAGTGGTCACCCTCTCCTGATGGGGTAGCCCTGCCTGAGATGTGGAAGCCTAATGGTCACCCTCTTGGTCTAATGGTTGTGATATTGTGTTCCGGTGCGATAGTTCCATGGTATGAATCTGACCAGTTACATTAGTCTATATATTATCTCTAGTCCCATGGCTTATTTATACTCCAGTCCCTCTAGTCCCAGGGCTATGTGTAGGTTTGTCTGCCCACACACTGCAACCCACAGGAGGCCTTCATCCTCCATCACTCATCCCTTCTTTCCCTCCATCCCCTCCCTCTCCTCCCTCCATCCACTCCTTCCACTCCACTTGTCCCTCCATCCCCTCCCTCCCCCTCATCCCTCCATCCCTCCCCCTCATCCCTCCATCCCCTCCCTCCCCTCATCCCTCCATCCCTCTCATCCCTCCATCTCCTCCCTCCCCTCATCCCTCCATCCCCTCCCTCCATCCCCTCCATCCCCTCCCTACCTCTCCTCCCTCCCCTCATCCCTCCATCCCCTCCCTCTCCTTCCTCCATCCCTCCCCTCATCCCTCCATCCCTCTCATCCCTCCATCTCCTCCCTCCCCTCATCCCTCCATCCCCTCCCTCCATCCCCTCCCCTCATCCCTCCATCCCCTCCCTCCCCTCCTCCCTCCATCCCCTCCCTCCTCATCCCTCCATCCCTCCCTCCCCTCATCCCTCCATCCCCTCCCTCCCCTCCTCCCTCCATCCCTCCCCTCCTCATCCCTCCATCCCCTCCCTCCCCTCATCCCTCCATCCCCTCCCTCCCTCCCTCTCCTTCCCTCCATCCCCTCCCCTCATCCCTCCATCCCTCCCTCCCTCCCTCTCATTCCCTCCATCCCCTCCCTCTCTCTCCTCCCTCCCTCTCCTTCCTCCATCCCATCCCTCCCCCTCATCCCTCCATCCCCTCCCTCCCCTCATCCCTCCATCCCTCCCTCCCTCTCCTCCCTCCATCCTCCTCCTCTCATCTCCTCTCACAGTTAAGTCTCTCTCTTGTTTTTTCTTTCTCTCTCTCGTTCTTTCTCTCTCTCTGTCATGCTCTCTCTTTCTCTCTCCCTCTCTCTCTCTCGTTCTTTCTCTCTCTGGAAGAAGCAGCTGTGATGTTTGTTAAGAAATGTTCTCTTTTCTCCTGTTGTCCATAGAGCATCACGACCTTTGACTGGTTAAGCGTGGTTAAATGTTGCTGTCAGAGTGAGAGACCATGTGTTTGGTGTGTGTGTGTGTGTGTGTGTGTGCAGGATACACGACCAGATAATGTCTTTTGCTCTGGGGTGTGCTGTGTCTAACTGTGTTGGTTTAACTCTTCAAATGGAAACATTGTCCTCTAGATGAAGACTGGCTAGATTCCTGTTGATTTCCCTGCTGTCCTCTTTCTCCTCGTTGGTGCTTTTCTGCACCAATGAGATGCCAAAGTAAGTTTGACAGTCAACAGAACCAATCAACCAATCAACACTCAAAACCAAGGAGAACAGAGTTGGTATTTTGAATGGAGAATAATCATGAAGAGACCCAGCCAAATAGGCATTAATATAAGATATGGTACATGAAAATATAATCATTAGTCTATACCATATCTTATATAATCATTAGTCTATATATTATCTAATATAATCATTAGTCTATATATTATCTAATATAATCATTAGTCTATACCGTATCTAATATAATCATTAGTCTATATATTATCTAATATAATCATTCGTCTATATATTATCTAATATAATCACTAGTCTATACCGTATCTAATATAATCATTAGTCTATATATTATCTAATATAATCATTAGTCTATATATTATCTAATATAATCATTAGTCTATATATTATCTAATATAATCATTAGTCTATATATTATCTAATATAATCACTAGTCTATACCGTATCTAATATAATCATTAGTCTATACCGTATCTAATATAATCATTAGTCTATATATTATCTAATATAATCATTAGTCTATATATTATCTAATATAATCAGTAGTCTATATATTATCTAATATAATCATTAGTCTATACTGTATCTAATATAATCATTAGTCTATATATTGTCTAATATAATCATTCGTCTATACTGTATCTAATATAATCATTAGTCTATATATTATCTAATATAATCATTAGTCTATATATTATCTAATATAGTCATTAGTCTATATATTATCTAATATAATCACTAGTCTATACCGTATCTAATATAATCATTAGTCTATACCGTATCTAATATAATCATTAGCCTATATATTATCTAATATAATCATTAGTCTATACCGTATCTAATATAATCATTAGTCTATATATTATCTAATATAATCATTAGTCTATATATTATCTAATACAATCATTAGTCTATACCGTATCTAATATTATCACTAGTCTATATATTATCTAATATAATCGTTAGTCTATATATTATCTAATATAATAATTAGTCTATACCGTATCTAATATAATCATTAGTCTATATATTATCTAATATAATCATTAGTCTATATATTATCTAATACAATCATTAGTCTATACCGTATCTAATATAATCATTAGTCTATATATTATCTAATATAATCATTAGTCTATATATTATCTAATATAATCGTTAGTCTATATATTATCTAATATAATCATTAGTCTATACCGTATCTAATATAATCATTAGTCTATATATTATCTAATATAATCATTAGTCTATATATTATCTAATACAATCATTAGTCTATACCGTATCTAATATAATCATTAGTCTATATATTATCTAATATAATCATTAGTCTATATATTATCTAATATAATTATTGGTCTATATATTATCTAATATAATCATTAGTCTATATATTATCTAATATAATCACTAGTCTATACCGTATCTAATATAATCATTCGTCTATATATTATCTAATATAATCATTAGTCTATACCGTATCTAATATTATCATTAGTCTATATATTATCTAATATAATCGTTAGTCTATATATTATCTAATATAATCTTTAGTCTATATATTATCTAATATAATCATTAGTCTATACCGTATCTAATATTATCATTAGTCTATATTTTATCTAATATAATCGTTAGTCTATATATTATCTAATATAATCATTAGTCTATATATTATCTAATATAATCGTTAGTCTATATATTATCTAATATAATCTTTAGTCTATATATTATCTAATATAATCATTAGTCTATACCGTATCTAATATTATCATTAGTCTATATTTTATCTAATATAATCGTTAGTCTATATATTATCTAATATAATCATTAGTCTATATATTATCTAATATAATCATTAGTCTATATATTATCTAATATAATCATTAGTCTATATATTATCTAATATAATCATTAGTCTATATATTATCTAATATAATCATTAGTCTATATATTATCTAATATAATCACTAGTCTATACCGTATCTAATATAATCATTAGTCTATACCGTATCTAATATAATCATTAGTCTATATATTATCCAATATAATCATTAGTCTATATATTATCTAATATAATCATTAGTCTATATATTATCTAATATAATCATTAGTCTATACTGTATCTAATATAATCATTAGTCTATATATTGTCTAATATAATCATTCGTCTATACTGTATCTAATATAATCATTAGTCTATATATTATCTAATATAATCATTAGTCTATATATTATCTAATATAGTCATTAGTCTATATATTATCTAATATAATCACTAGTCTATACCGTATCTAATATAATCATTAGTCTATACCGTATCTAATATAATCATTAGCCTATATATTATCTAATATAATCATTAGTCTATACCGTATCTAATATTATCACTAGTCTATATATTATCTAATATAATCGTTAGTCTATATATTATCTAATATAATCATTAGTCTATACCGTATCTAATATAATCATTAGTCTATATATTATCTAATATAATCATTAGTCTATATATTATCTAATACAATCATTAGTCTATACCATATCTAATATAATCATTAGTCTATATATTATCTAATATAATCATTAGTCTATATATTATCTAATACAATCATTAGTCTATACCGTATCTAATATTATCACTAGTCTATATATTATCTAATATAATCGTTAGTCTATATATTATCTAATATAATAATTAGTCTATACCGTATCTAATATAATCATTAGTCTATATATTATCTAATATAATCATTAGTCTATATATTATCTAATACAATCATTAGTCTATACCGTATCTAATATAATCATTAGTCTATATATTATCTAATATTATCATTCGTCTATACCGTATCTAATATTATCATTTGTCTATACCGTATCTAATATTATCATTTGTCTATACCGTATCTAATATTATCACTAGTCTATATATTATCTAATATAATCGTTAGTCTATACTGTATCTAATATTATCATTCGTCTATACCGTATCTAATATTATCATTCGTCTATACCGAATCTTACACCAATAACCTACTAGTTTTCATTCATTTATTTAACCTTATTGAAACAGGGATTCATGTAGTATTCGAAAAAAAGAGTTCCAAAAGGGTTCTTAGGCTGTCCCCATAGGAGAACCCTTTTGAGTTCCAGGTAGAACCCTTTTGAGTTCCATATCAAACCCTCTGTGGAAAGGGTTCTACATGGAACCTTAATGAGTTCTACCTAGAACAAAAATTGGTTCTTGAAAGTGTTCGGTTGTAGACATAACCTTTTTTTTTAAAGAGTGTATTGAGACTCAATGAGTTGCAATCCCCTCGTAATAGATCATTACCAGCAGGTGTTGGACTGGCAGGCTGTATCCTGCAATCTACTGGGAAGGAACATTTGTAAAGTAACTACACTTCATTGCCTTACAGACAGACAGCAATGCATATATATCACACACACACACACACACACACACACACACACACACACACACACACACACACACACACACACACACACACACACACACACACACACACACACACACACACACACACAGAGGACAGTCTACATGACATTATGAGTCTGAGCTGCCCTCTCTACAGTCCCACAGGACAGAGGGGGTCTACTCATGACATTATGAGTCTGAGCTGCCCTCTCTACAGTCCCACAGGACAGAGGGGGTCTACTCATGACATTATGAGTCTGAGCTGCCCTCTCTACAGTCCCACAGAACAGAGGGGGTCTACTCATGACATGAGTCTGAGCTGCCCTCTCTACAGTCCCACAGGACAGAGGGGGTCTACTCATGACATTATGAGTCTGAGCTGCCCTCTCTACAGTCCCACAGGACAGAGGGGGTCTACTCATGACATTATGAGTCTGAGCTGCCCTCTCTACAGTCCCACAGGACAGAAGGGTGTCATTAGTAAGATGAGGGAATAGCAGTCGTTTATTTTGTGCTGATCTTAACTTTTATGTACATAATGTTTCCGCCATCGTTTCCTATGACCGAAACGAGCTATCAGCTGTCTTAGGACATAAGCAAACAACAAAATATAGACCCAGGGGCGGTGCTTTTAATGCAAGTAAACTCTAATTCGACCGCCTTTACTCCACACACAGAGATGCATATAAAGCTCTCCCTCGCCCTCTATTTGGCAAATCTAACTATATCCTCCTGACTCCCGCTTACAAGCAAAAAAACTCAAATAGGAAGTAGCAGTGACTCTCTTAATACGGAAGTTGTGCGATGAAGGTACAGGACTGTTTCGCTAGCACAGACTGGAATATGTTCTGGGATTCATCCAATGGCATTGAGGAGTTTACCACATCAGTCACTGGCTTCATTAATAAGGGCATCGATGACATTGTCCGTACATATCCCAACCAGAAGCCATAGATTGCAGGCAACATCCGCGCTGAGCTAAAGGCTAGAGCTGCCGCTTTCAAGGAGCAGAACTCTAACCCGGACACTTATAAGAAATCCTACTATGCCCTCCGACGAACCAACAAACAGGCAAAGGGTCAATACAGGACCAAGATTGAATCTTACTACACCGGCTCTGACACTCGTCAGATGTGGCAAGACTTGCAAACGATCACGGATTACAAAGGGAAACCCTGCCGCGAGCTGCCCAGTTTCGAGAGCCTACCAGACTTGCTAAATACCTTCTATGCTCGCGTCGAGGCTAGCAACACTTAACCATGCATGAGAGAACCAGCTGTTCAGGATGACTGTGTGATAACACTCTCTGGAGCCGATGTGAGTAAGTCCTTTAAACAGGTTAACATTCACAAGGCCGCAGGGCCAGACGGATTACCAGGACTCGTACTAAGAGCATGCGCTGATCAGCTGGCAAGTGTCTTCACTGACATTTTCAACCTCTCCCTAACACACTGTAATACATACATGTTTCAAACAGACCTTTCCAATCTGGACAAAAGGAACACCTACGTGAGAATGCTATTAATTGACTACACTTTAGCATTCAATACCATATCGCCCTCAAAGCTCATCACTAAACTAAGGACCCTGGGACTAAACACCTCCTTCTGCAACTGGATCCTGGAGCCCCCCAGGTGGTAAGGGTAGGCAACAACACAACCGCCACACTGGCCCTCAACACGGGGGCCCCTCAGGGGTGCGTGCTTAGTCCCCTCCTGTACTCCCTGTTCACCCATGACTGCATGGCTGAGTACGACTCCAACACCATCATTAAGTTTGCTGACGACACAACAGTGGTAGGCCTGATCACCGACAACGATGAGACAGCCTATAGGGAGGAGGTCAGAGACCTGGCCGTGTGGTGCCAAAACGACAACCTCTCCCTCAATGTCAGCAAGACAAAGGAGATGATTGTGGACTACAGGAAACTCTTTTGACATACGCTGCTGTTACTGTCTATTATCTATCCTGTTGCCTAACCACTTTATCCCTACCTACAGTATACTACTGTTACTGTCTATTATCTATCCTTTACCCCTCCCTATATGTACATATATACCTCAAAACCTCGTACCCCTGCACATCGACTCGGTACTGGTATCCTGTGTACTGTGCAGTATATAGCCAAGTTATCGTTACTCATTGTGTATTTATTCCTTGTGTTATTAATTTTCTATTATTTCTTAATGTTCTTTCTCTCTGTATTGTTGGGAAGTAAGGCCCTTTGGTAAGCATTTCACTGTTCGTCTACACCTGTTGTTTTACGAAGCAGGTGACAAATAAAATGTGGTTTGATTGAAGAGGCAGGTGTCAACTTTACAGCCACGAGAAGCCTAATTTGTAACAAATGGTGTGAGAATCACAGTCTCACCCGGTCAGAAAATATTCCCCTATTGATTCTCTTATGAAGCAGATTCTATTATAACGTCTCAAATGGCACCCTATTCCCTATATGGTGCACTTTCTGCCCTGGTATAAAGTAGTGCAATATATAGGGAATAGGGTTCTATAGGACTCTGGTCTAAAGTAGTGCACTATATAGGGAATAGGGTGCCATAGGGCTCTGGTCTAAAGTAGTGCACTATATAGGGAATAGGGTGCCATAGGGCTCTGGTCTAAAGTAGGGCACTATATAGGGAATAGGGTGCCATAGGGCTCTGGTCTAAAGTAGTGCACTATATAGGGAATAGGGTTCCATCAGGGAATCAGCCTAGATGTTTTTTGCAGCCGTGTTCCAGCGGTCTCCCCTTGCGGTGTGCTCTCTCCATGCCAGCTTGTAATCAGGGCTGTGATTGTTTGTGTGTGTGTGTGTGTGTGTGTGTGTGTGTGTGTGTGTGTGTGTGTGTGTGTGTGTGTGTGTGTGTGTGTGTGTGTGTGTGTGTGTGTGTGGTCAGGTAGACTGAAGACTAATGGTTGTCACTGAGGCCTGTTGCAGCCAAGTAACACAGTGGGGAGCTGATCAGACCTGTTTCTGTCTGCCAGGCACACACACGCACACACACACACGCACACACACAGGTTCACAGCAAGGGGGTGATCAGACCCTTTCTGCTGCAGACACCTACTGCCCTGATGGGGGGGTCTGGAACCAGGCTGGACACAGCTGGAGCTATGTTATATAATAGACTGTGTGTGCGCGTGCGTGTGTGTGTGTGTGTCCAACAGCGCTGGCTTATCTGCCTCTCAGGGTGGACAGAGCAGGGGGACCTCTTCTCTCTCTTCTCCTCCTGTCTCCTCCTCTCTTCTCTCCTCCAGTCTCCTCCCTCCTCTCTCCTCTCCTCTCCTCCCGTCTCCTGCTCTCTCCTCTCTCCTCTCCTCCTCCTCTCTCCTCCTCTCTCCTCTCCTCCGGTCCTCCTCTCTCCTCTCCTCCTGTCTCCTCTCATCCTCCTCTCTCCTCCTCTTCCCTCCTCTTCTCTCCTCCACTCTCCTGCTCTTCTCTCCTCTTTCCTCTCTACTCCTGTCCTCTCCTTTCTCCTCCTCTTCCTCTCCTCGTTCTCCTCTCTCTTTCCTCTCAGTTCTCTCTCTTTCTCCACTCTCTCCTCTCCTCTGATTCGGCACGGATGAGTTCCCTGAAGATTGGTGCACCTGCCACGCAAACGACCCTGGACCATTAAATGTGTGTGTGTGTTAAGCGGTCGTTGCACATTAAAGCTGACGTGTGTGTGGGTTGGGGCCGTGCAGGCAGAGGTGGTCAGGATAATGGATGAGGAGTTTAGCAAGAGCATCTCTGTTTTCTGTTCTCCAGTCTATCAACACTCATCTGTCTGGCTGCCTAACTGCAGTCTATCAACACTCATCTGTCTGGCTGCCTTACTGCAGTCTATCAACACTCATCTGTCTGGCTGCCTAACTGCAGTCTGTCAACACTCATCTGTCTGGCTGCCTAACTGCAGTCTGTCAACACTCATCTGTCTGGCTGCCTAACTGCAGTCTGTCAACACTCATCTGTCTGGCTGCCTAACTGCCATCTGTCAACACTCATCTGTCTGACTGCCATCTGTCAACACTCATCTGTCTGGCTGCCTAACTGCAGTCTGTCAACACTCATCTGTCTGGCTGCCTAACTGCAGTCTGTCAACACTCATCTGTCTGGCTGCCTAACTGCAGTCTATCAACACTCATCTGTCTGGCTGCCTAACTGCCATCTGTCAACACTCATCTGTCTGGCTGCCTAACTGCAGTCTGTCAACACTCATCTGTCTGACTGCCATCTGTCAACACTCATCTGTCTGGCTGCCTAACTGCCGTCTGTCAACACTCATCTGTCTGGCTGCCTAACTGCAGTCTGTCAACACTCATCTGTCTGGCTGCCTAACTGCAGTCTATCAACACTCATCTGTCTGGCTGCCTAACTGCCATCTGTCAACACTCATCTGTCTGGCTGCCTAACTGCAGTCTGTCAACACTCATCTGTCTGGCTGCCTAACTGTAGTCTTTCAACACTCATCTATCTGGCTGCCTAACTTCCATCTGTCAACACTCATCTGTCTGGCTGCCTAACTGCAGTCTGTCAACACTCATCTGTCTGGCTGCCTAACTGCTGTCTATCAACACTCATCTGTCTGGCTGCCTAACTGCAGTCTATTAACACTCATCTGTCTGGCTGCCTAACTGCAGGCAATCAACACTCATCTGTCTGGCTGCCTAACTGCTGTCTTTCAACACTCATCTGTCTGGCTGCCTAACTGCTGTCTATCAACACTCATCTGTCTGGCTGCCTAACTGCAGTCTATTAACACTCATCTGTCTGGCTGCCTAACTGCAGGCAATCAACACTCATCTGTCTGGCTGCCTAACTGCTGTCTTTCAACACTCATCTGTCTGGCTGCCTAACTGCAGTCTGTCAACACTCATCTGTCTGGCTCCATCCCAAATAGCACCCTATTCCCTTTACTGTGGCCTAGTTCAGACCAGAGCTCTAGGGGATACAGCCTCTATCAACCTGTATCTGTCAATGAGAGCTCATCAGGGTGCTCTCTCTGCTCTCTGTTGAACTCTGACCTCCCCTCCCCCCTGTGTCTTTAGGCTGGTTGTTGAACTCTGACCTCCCCTCCCCCCTGTCTCTCTAGGCTGGTTGTTGAACTCTGACCTCCCCTGTGTCTTTAGGCTGGTTGTTGAACTCTGACCCCCCTGTGTCTTTAGGCTGGTTGTTGAACTCTGACCCCCCCTGTCTCTCTAGCCTGGTTGTTGAACTCTGACCTCCCCTGTGTCTTTAGGCTGGTTGTTGAACTCTGACCTCCCCTGTCTCTCTAGGCTGGTTGTTGAACTCTGACCCCCCCTGTCTCTAGGCTGGTTGTTGAACTCTGACCCCTCCTGTCTCTCTAGGCTGGTTGTTGAACTCTGACCTCCCCTGTGTCTTTAGGCTGGTTGTTGAACTCTGACCTCCCCTGTCTCTAGGCTGGTTGTTGAACTCTGACCCCTCCTGTCTCTCTAGGCTGGTTGTTGAACTCTGACCCCCCGGTCTCTCTAGGCTGGTTGTTGAGGAGCATTGTGATGATGTAACAGTCAATATACAGAATGGTCTGTCTGATCTCTCACCCCGGCGACATACTGAGGGGTTTCTCTGGTTTCTGTTTCTCTTGTATTGATTCTCCCCCTGTCTGTGTGTCTCTGTCCCCAGGTTGTCAGAGTGACTTCTGGGGCCCACACTGCAGTAACCGGTGCCAGTGCCAGAACGAGGGCAAGTGTAACCCGATCACGGGGGCGTGTGTGTGTACGGATGGGTACCAGGGTTGGCGCTGCGAAGAGCCCTGCGAATCCGGGTACTATGGCAAGGCCTGCCATCTCACCTGCCAGTGTCTCAACGGAGCCACCTGCCATCACGAGACTGGGGAGTGCATCTGTTCCCCGGGATACTCTGGAGCCTTGTCAGTATTGACAGTGACAGATGGACATAGACACACAAACACACACACAGAAGCACAGAAACACACAACTACACAGACATGCACCTACAGTTGAAAACTTAGGTTGGAGTCATTAAAACTCGTTTTTCAACCACTCCACAAATTTCTTGTTAACAAACTTTAGTTTTGGCAAGTCGGTTAGGACATCTACTTTGTGCATGACACAAGTAATTTTTCCAACAATTGTTTACAGACAGATTATTTCACTTATAATTCACTGTATCACAATTCCAGTGGGTCAGAAGTTTACATACACTAAGTTGACTGTGCCTTTAAACAGCTTGGACAATTCCAGAACATTATGTCATGGCTTTAGAAGCTTCTGATAGGCTAATTGACATCATTTGAGTCAATTGGAGGTGTACCTGTGGATGTATTTCAAGGCCTACCGCCACACTCAGTGCCTCTTTGCTTGACATTATGGGAAAATCAGCCAAGACCTCAGAAAAGAAATTGTAGAACTCCACAAGTCTGGTTCATACTTGGGAGCAATTTCCAAACGCCTGAAGGTACCACGTTCATCTGTACAAACGATAGTACGCAAGTATAAACACCATGGGACCACGCAGCCGTCATACCGCTCAGGAAGGAGACGCGTTCTGTCTCGTAGAGATGAACGTACTTTGGTGCGAAAAGTGCAAATCAATCCCAGAACAACAGCAAAAGACCTTGTGAAGATGCTGGAGGAAAGAGGTACAAAAGTATCTATATCCACAGTAAAACGAGTCCTATATCGACATAACCTGAAAGGCCGCTCAGCAAGGAAGAAGCCACTGCTCCAAAACCGCCATAAAAAAGCCAGACTATGGTTTCAACTGGACATGGGGACAAAGATTGTACTTTTTGGAGAAATGTCCTCTGGTCTGATGAAACAAAAATAGAACTGTTTGGCCATAATGACCATTGTTATGTTTGGAGGAAAAAGGTGGAGTCTTGCAAGCCGAAGAACACCAAATACTAATTGAGTGTATGTTAACTTCTGGCCCACTGGGAATGTGATGAAAGAAATAAAAGCTGAAATAAATAATTCTCTCTCCTATTATTCTGACATTTCACATTCTTAAAATAAAGTGGTGATCCTAACTGACCTAAGACAGGGAATTTTTTACTAAGACTAAAATGTCAGGAATTGTGAATAACTGAGTTTAAATGTATTTGGCTAAGGTGTATGTAAACTTCCGACTTCAACTGTACAAAGGGATGCACACACACCACACACACATACACATACATACGTCTGGTAGCCATGGACAGTGTGTGTGTGGTGGGTGTGTGTGGTGGGTGTGTGTGTGGTGTGTGTGTGTGTGGTGGGTGTGTGTGTGTGGTGTCTGTGTGTGTGTGTGTGTGGTGTGTGTGTGGTGTGTGTGTGTGTGGTGTGTGTGTGGTGTCTGTGTGTGGTGTGTGTGGTGTGTGTGTGTGTGTGTGTGTGTGTGTGGTGTGTGTGTGTGTGTGTGTGTGTGTGGTGTAAGGCAGTATCTGTTCTATCCCTTAGCTGTGGAGAGCGGTGTCCCAGTGGTAGTCATGGACAACAGTGTGAGCAGAACTGTCCCTGTCAGAACGGAGGATCCTGTCATCACGTCAGTGGAGAGTGCTCCTGTCCTGCTGGATGGACGGTAGGACATTGTTGTTGTTGTCATTCATGTTAATAACAAATAGAAAATATGTACCTTATTGATCTCGGTTAACCTATTGGATCACAATAAATATATCCATGTTTCATGATATCAGATATTACCTTCATCTAAAAAACACGATGAACTTTGGTTTGACTGGTTATAAAAAAGAAAGTATCGTTAAACTACTTCTTCCTCTTCTCCTTCCTCTCCCTCACTCTGTCATACCCCAGTCTGTTTTCCTGTGTTCTTCCTCCTCCTCGTCCTCTCCCTCACTCTGTCATACCCCAGTCTGTTTCCTGTGTTCTTCCATCTCGTCCTCTCCTCTCCCTCACTCTGTCATACCCCAGTCTGTTTTCCTGTGTCCTTCCTCCTCCTCGTCCTCTCCTCTCCCTCACTCTGTCATACCCCAGTCTGTTTTCCTGTGTTCCTCCTCCTCGTCCTCTCCTCTCCCTCAGTCTGTCATACCCCAGTCTGTTTTCCTGTGTTCTTCCTCCTCAACGTCCTCTCCTCTCCCTCACTCTGTCATACCCCAGTCTGTTTCCTGTGTTCTTCCATCTCGTCCTCTCCTCTCCCTCACTCTGTCATACCCCAGTCTGTTTTCCTGTGTCCTTCCTCCTCCTCGTCCTCTCCTCTCCCTCACTCTGTCATACCCCAGTCTGTTTTCCTGTGTCCTTCCTCCTCCTCGTCCTCTCCTCTCCCTCACTCTGTCATACCCCAGTCTGTTTCCTGTGTTCTTCCATCTCGTCCTCTCCTCTCCCTCACTCTGTCATACCCCAGTCTGTTTTCCTGTGTTCTTCCATCTCGTCCTCTCCTCTCCCTCACTCTGTCATACCCCAGTCTGTTTTCCTGTGTTCTTCCTCCTCCTCGTCCTCTCCTCTCCCTCACTCTGTCATACCCCAGTCTGTTTTCCTGTGTTCTTCCTCCTCCTCGTCCTCTCCTCTCCCTCACTCTGTCATACCCCAGTCTGTTTTCCTGTGTTCTTCCTCCTCAACGTCCTCTCCTCTCCCTCACTCTGTCATACCCCAGTCTGTTTCCTGTGTTCTTCCATCTCGTCCTCTCCTCTCCCTCACTCTGTCATACCCCAGTCTGTTTTCCTGTGTCCTTCCTCCTCCTCGTCCTCTCCTCTCCCTCACTCTGTCATACCCCAGTCTGTTTTCCTGTGTCCTTCCTCCTCCTCGTCCTCTCCTCTCCCTCACTCTGTCATACCCCAGTCTGTTTCCTGTGTTCTTCCATCTCGTCCTCTCTCCTCTCCCTCACTCTGTCATACCCCAGTCTGTTTTCCTGTGTTCTTCCATCTCGTCCTCTCCTCTCCCTCACTCTGTCATACCCCAGTCTGTTTTCCTGTGTTCTTCCTCCTCCTCGTCCTCTCCTCTCCCTCACTCTGTCATACCCCAGTCTGTTTTCCTGTGTTCTTCCTCCTCCTCGTCCTCTCCTCTCCCTCACTCTGTCATACCCCAGTCTGTTTCCTGTGTTCTTCCATCTCGTCCTCTCCTCTCCCTCACTCTGTCATACCCCAGTCTGTTTTCCTGTGTTCTTCCATCTCGTCCTCTCCTCTCCCTCACTCTGTCATACCCCAGTCTGTTTTCCTGTGTTCTTCCTCCTCCTCGTCCTCTCCTCTCCCTCACTCTGTCATACCCCAGTCTGTTTTCCTGTGTTCTTCCTCCTCCTCGTCCTCTCCTCTCCCTCACTCTGTCATACCCCAGTCTGTTTTCCTGTGTTCTTCCTCCTCAACGTCCTCTCCTCTCCCTCACTCTGTCATACCCCAGTCTGTTTCCTGTGTTCTTCCATCTCGTCCTCTCCTCTCCCTCACTCTGTCATACCCCAGTCTGTTTTCCTGTGTCCTTCCTCCTCCTCGTCCTCTCCTCTCCCTCACTCTGTCATACCCCAGTCTGTTTTCCTGTGTCCTTCCTCCTCCTCGTCCTCTCCTCTCCCTCACTCTGTCATACCCCAGTCTGTTTCCTGTGTTCTTCCATCTCGTCCTCTCCTCTCCCTCACTCTGTCATACCCCAGTCTGTTTTCCTGTGTTCTTCCATCTCGTCCTCTCCTCTCCCTCACTCTGTCATACCCCAGTCTGTTTTCCTGTGTTCTTCCTCCTCCTCGTCCTCTCCTCTCCCTCACTCTGTCATACCCCAGTCTGTTTTCCTGTGTTCTTCCTCCTCCTCGTCCTCTCCTCTCCCTCACTCTGTCATACCCCAGTCTGTTTTCCTGTGCACTTCCAATAGTCTTGACTGTATTGTCATGTCTCTGTATCAAACTGATCCACTATACACTGAGTGTACAATGACACAGACTGACCAGGTGAATCCAGGTGAAAGCTATGATCCCTTGTTGATGTCACTTGTTAAATCCACTTCAAATCAGTGTAGATGAAGGGGAGGAGACAGGTTAAAGAAAGATATATTTAAGCCTTGAGACAATTGAGACATGGATTGTGTATGTCTGCCATTCAGAGGGTGAATGGGCAAGACAAAATATTTAAGTGCCTTAGAACGGGGTCTGGTAGTAGGTACCAAGCGCACCGGTTTGTGTCAAGAACTGCAACGCTGCTGGGTTTTTCACTCAACAGTTTCCCTGTGTTTATCAAGAATGGCCCACCACCCAAAGGACATCCAGCCAACTTGACACAACTGTGGGAATAATTGGAGTCAACATGGGGCCAGCATCCCTGTGGAACGCTGTCCACACCTTGTAGAGTCCCATGTCCCCTGACGAATTGAGGCTGTTCTGAGGACAAAAGTGGAGGTGCAACTCAATATTAGGAGGGTGTTCCTAATGTTTTGTAGACTCAGTGTACTGTATATTGTGTGTGATCCAGTATATCAGGGCTCAGTGTCTGATCCAGTATATCAGGGCTCAGTGTCTGATCCAGTATATCAGGGCTCAGTGTCTGATCCAGTATATCAGAACTCAGTGTCTGATCCAGTATATCAGGGCTCAGTGTCTGATTGTATATCAGGGCTCAGTGTCTGATCCAGCATATCAGAGCTCAGTGTCTGATCCAGTATATCAGGGCTCAGTGTCTGATTGTATATCAGGGCTCAGTGTCTGATCCAGTATATCAGGGCTCAGTGTTTGATCCAGTATATATTATCTGGTTGTGTTCATCAGGGCTCAGTGTCTGATCCAGTATATCAGGGCTCAGTGTCTGATCCAGTATATAAGAGCTCAGTGTCTGATCCAGTATATATTCTCTGGTTGTGTTCATCAGGGCTCAGTGTCTGATCCAGTATATCAGGGCTCAGTGTCTGATCCAGTATATCAGGGCTCAGTGTCTGATCCAGTATATCAGGGCTCTGTGTCTGATCCAGTATATATTCTCTGGTTGTGTTCATCAGGGCTCAGTGTCTGATCCAGTATATCAGGGCTCAGTGTCTGATCCAGTATATCAGGGCTCAGTGTCTGATTGTATATCAGGGCTCAGTGTCTGATCCAGCATATCAGAGCTCAGTGTCTGATCCAGTATATCAGGGCTCAGTGTCTGATTGTATATCAGGGCTCAGTGTCTGATCCAGTATATAAGAGCTCAGTGTCTGATCCAGTATATCAGGGCTCAGTGTTTGATCCAGTATATATTATCTGGTTGTGTTCATCAGGGCTCAGTGTCTGATCCAGTACATCAGGGCTCAGTGTCTGATCCAGTATATAAGAGCTCAGTGTCTGATCCAGTATATATTCTCTGGTTGTGTTCATCAGGGCTCAGTGTCTGATCCAGTATATCAGGGCTCAGTGTCTGATCCAGTATATCAGGGCTCAGTGTCTGATCCAGTATATCAGGGCTCAGTGTCTGATCCAGTATATCAGAGCTCTGTGTCTGATCCAGTATACCAGGGCTCAGTGTCTGATCCAGTATATACTCTCTGTTTGTGTTCCTCAGGGCTCAGTGTCTGATCCAGTGTACACTCTCTGTTTGTGTTCCTCAGGGCTCAGTGTGTGCCCAGCCGTGCCAAGTGGGCAAGTATGGCATCAACTGCAGCAAAGACTGCTCCTGCCTTAACGGTGGACTGTGTGACCATATCGCTGGTCAGTGCCAGTGTACCGCAGGCTACAGTGGACGGAGGTACGTCACCTAGTTTATACTGCCTTCTTGGCTACTCAGTTACTGCTCTTTGTTTTTACCCCTTTTTCTCCCCAATTTCGTGGTTTCCAATTGGTAGTTACAGTCTTGTCTGATCGCTGCAACTCCCGTACGGACTCGGGAGAGGCGAAGGTCGAGAGCCGTGCGCGTCCTCCGAAACACGACCCAACCAAGACGCGCTCTTTCTTGACACAAGCCGCACCAATGCGTCGGAGGAAACACCATACACCTGGCAACCGTGTCAGCGTGCACTGTGCCCGGCCCACAACAGGAGTCGTTAGTGTGCGATGGGACAAGGATATCCCTGCCGGCCAAACCCTCCCCTAACCCGGACGATGCTGGGCCAATTGTGCACCGCCCCATGGGTCTCCCAGTCTCGGCCGGTCACTCACTTCTCTTAACTCTCTGTGAAGCATAAGGTATAAGGCTGGTTGTGTGACCACATCGCTGGGTAGTGCCAGTGCACAGCTGGCTACAGTGGACGGAGGGTACAGCTGCGTTACAGTCATACAACAGACCTTATTCTTATTATAGCCACCATTATCATTATAAGGAATGTGATCGAAATCTAGGCCAGTGGGGTTAGGATAAATCTAGGCTAGCGGGGTTAGGATACATCTAAACTAGCTGGGTTAGGATAAATCTAGGGTAGTGGGATTAGGATACATCTAAGATAGCTGGGTTAGGATAAATCTAGGCTAGCAGGGTTAGGATAAATCTAGGCTAGCAGGGTTAGGATAAATCTAGACTAGCGGGGTTAGGATAAATCTAGGCTAGTGGGATTAGGATACATCTAAAATAGCTGGGTTAGGATAAATCTAGGCTAGCAGGGTTAGGATAAATCTAGGCTAGCAGGGTTAGGATAAATCTAGGCTAGCGGGGTAAGGATAAATCTAGGCTAGCGGGATTAGGATACATCTAGGCTAGCGGGATTAGGATACGTCTAGGCTAGCGGGATTAGGATACATCTAGGCTAGCGGGATTAGGATACATCTAGGCTAGCGTAGCTAGGATACATCTAGGCTAGCGTAGCTAGGATACATCTAGGCTAGCGGGATTAGGATACATCTAGGCTAGCGTAGCTAGGATACATCTAGGCTAGCGTAGCTAGGATACATCTAGGCTAGCGTAGCTAGGATACATCTAGGCTAGCGTAGCTAGGATACATCTAGGCTAGCGGGGGAAGGATACATCTAGGCTAGCGGGGGAAGGATACATCTAGGCTAGCGGGGGAAGGATACATCTAGGCTAGCGGGGGAAGGATACATCTAGGCTAGCGGGGGAAGGATACATCTAGACTAGCGGGGTTAGGATACATCTAGGCTAGCGGGGGAAGGATACATCTAGGCTAGCGGGATTGGGATACATCTAGGCTAGCGGGGTTGGGATACATCTAGGCTAGCGGGGTAAGGATACATCTAGGCGCTATTCGGATGTGGCAGGGCTTGCACACTATCATATATTACAAAGGGAAACCCGGCCGCGAGCTGTCCAGTTATGCAAGCCTACCAGATTAGGCTTGTAACCCTGAACCAACACTGAACCATGCATGCGAGCACCAGCTTTTCTGGACGACTGTGTGATCTCGCTCTCTGGTAAACCAGTGTGGTGCCAGTACAACAACCTCTCCCTCAATGTCAGCAACATAGGAGCTGATCATGGAGCAGGTCGAGATCTCGTTGTGTCCACATCACTAAGGAATTATGATGATTCACACACACCAACACAGTCGTGAAGAGGGCACGACAACGCCTCTTCCCCCTCAGGAGACTGAAAAGGTTTGACATGGGCCCTCAGATCCTCAAAAAGTTGTACAGTTCCACCATTGAGAGCCTTTTGACTGGCTGCATCACCGCTTGTTATGGCAACTGCTTGGCATCCGACCGCAAGACGCTACCGAGGGTAGAACGTATGGCCCAGTACATCACTGGGGCCGAGCTCCCTGCCATCCAGGACCTGTTTACCAGGCAGTGTCAAGGCCCTAAAAATTGTCAAAGACTCCAGCCACCCAAGTCATGGACTGTTCTCTCAACAGGACTCTGAACAACTTCTACCGCTAAGCCATACAGTGCATTCAGAAAGTATTCAGACCCCTTTACTTTTTCCACATTTTGTTATGTTACAGCCTTATTCTAAAATGGATTAAATGAATGATTTTCCTCATCAAACTACACACAATTTCCCCATAATGACATCACAATACCCCATAATGACATCACAATACCCCATAATGACATCACAATACCCCATAATGACATCACAATACCCCATAATGACATCGCAATACCCCCATAATGACATCACAATACCCCATAATGACATCACAATACCCCATAATGACATCACAATACCCCCATAATGACATCACAATACCCCATAATGACATCACAATACCCCATAATGACATCACAATACCCCATAATGACATCCCAATACCCCATAATGACATCACAACACCCCATAATGACATCACAATACCCCATAATGACTAAGCAAGAACAGTTTTTTTAGAACTCTTAGAATGTTTTATTTTATACAGATATACCTTAGTGTTCGGACTCTTTGAAACAAGATTCTCTGGTCTGATGAAACCAAGATTGAACCCTTTGGCCTAAATGCCAAGCGTCACGTCTGGAGAAAACCTGGACTAGGAGACTAGTCAGGATCGAGGGAAAGATGATTACAGAGAGATCCTTGATGAAAACCTGCTCCAGAGCGCTCAGGACCTCAGACTGGGGTGAAGGTTCACCTTCCAACAGGACAATGACCCTAAGCACACAGCCAAGACAATGCAGGAGTGGCTTCTGGACAAGTCTCTGAATGTCCTTGAGTGGCCCAGCCAGAGCCTGGACTTGAACGTGATCGAACATCTCTGGAGAGACCTGAAAATAGCTGTGCAGCGACGATCCCCATCCAACCTGACAGAGCTTGAGAGGATCTGCAGAGAAGAATGGGAGGAACTCCCCAGATACAGGTGTGCAAAGTTTGTAGCGTCATACCCAAGAAGACTCGAGGCTGTAATCACTGCCAAAGGTGCTTCAACAAAGTACTGAGTAAAGAGTCTGAATACTGATGTAAATGTGATTTTGTTTTACATTTAATTTTATTATAGATTTGCACAAATGTATTAAAACCAGTTTTTACTGTGTCGTTATGGGTTATTGTGTGTAGATTGATGAGGGGGAAAAAAACGATTTAATCAAATTTAGTATAAGTCTGTAACGTAAAAAAATGTGGAAAAAGTCAAGGGGTCTGAATACTTTCCGAATGCACTGACAGACTGATAAATTAGTTTATTATTTGTCACTGTATTCCTAGTTATATGTACATATCTACTGTACCTCAATTACCTGGTACCCCTGCACATCGACTCGGTACTGGTACCCCGTGTTTATATCCAAGTTATAACCTGGTACCCCTGCACATGGACTCGGTACTGGTACCCCGTGTTTATATCCAAGTTATAACCTGGTACCCCTGCACATGGACTCGGTACTGGTACCCGTGTTTATATCCAAGTTATAACCTCGTTCCCCGTGTTTATATCCAAGTTATAACTTCGTACCCCTGCACATGGACTCGGTACTGGTACCCCGTGTTTATATCCAAGTTATAACCTGGTACCCCTGCACATGGACTCGGTACTGGTACCCCGTGTTTATATCCAAGTTATAACCTGGTACCCCTGCACATGGACTCGGTACTGGTACCCCGTGTTTATATCCAAGTTATAACCTGGTACCCCTGCACATGGACTCGGTACTGGTACCCGTGTTTATATCCAAGTTATAACCTGGTACCCCTGCACATGGACTCGGTACTGGTACCCGTGTTTATATCCAAGTTATAACCTGGTACCCCTGCACATGGACTCGGTACTGGTACCCGTGTTTATATCCAAGTTATAACCTGGTACTCCTGCACATGGACCCGGTACTGGTACCCGTGTTTATATCCAAGTTATAACCTGGTACCCCTGCACATGGACTCGGTACTGGTACCCGTGTTTATATCCAAGTTATAACCTGGTACCCCTGCACATGGACTCGGTACTGGTACCCGTGTTTATATCCACGTTATAACCTGGTACCCCTGCACATGGACTCGGTACTGGTACCCGTGTTTATATCCACGTTATAACCTGGTACCCCTGCACATGGACTCGGTACTGGTACCCGTGTTTATATCCAAGTTATAACCTGGTACCCCTGCACATGGACTCGGTACTGGTACCCGTGTTTATATCCAAGTTATAACCTGGTACCCCTGCACATGGACTCGGTACTGGTACCCCGTGTTTATATCCAAGTTATAACCTGGTACCCCTGCACATGGACTCGGTACTGGTACCCCGTGTTTATATCCAAGTTATAACCTGGTACTCCTGCACATGGACCCGGTACTGGTACCCGTGTTTATATCCAAGTTATAACCTGGTACCCCTGCACATGGACTCGGTACTGGTACCCGTGTTTATATCCAAGTTATAACCTGGTACCCCTGCACATGGACTCGGTACTGGTACCCGTGTTTATATCCACGTTATAACCTGGTACCCCTGCACATGGACTCGGTACTGGTACCCGTGTTTATATCCACGTTATAACCTGGTACCCCTGCACATGGACTCAGTACTGGTACCCGTGTTTATATCCAAGTTATAACCTGGTACCCTGCACATGGACTCGGTACTGGTACCCGTGTTTATATCCAAGTTATAACCTGGTACCCCTGCACATGGACTCGGTACTGGTACCCCGTGTTTATATCCAAGTTATAACCTGGTACCCCTGCACATGGACTCGGTACTGGTACCCCGTGTTTAAATCCAAGTTATCGTTGTTTATTTATTATTACGTTACCTTTCTATTATTCCTCTATTTTCTTTCTCTCTGCGTTGTTGGGAAGGGCCCGTAAAGTCAGCATTTCACTGTTAGTCTACACCTGTTGTTTACGAAGAATGTGATGAATAACATTTGATTTGATTTAGGATAAATCTAGGATAGTGGGGTAAGAATGTGAAAGTGCTCATTTGAAGTTAAATCAATGGAAATCATTAAATTAGTATATCATTTATAAATCGACCAATGGCAAACTATCCGAGTACCTATAGTCACATACACTACATGACCAAAAGTATGTGGACACCTGCTCGTCGAGCATCTCATTTCAAAATCATAAGCATTAATGTGGAGTTGGTCCCCCCTTTGCTGCTATAACAGCCTCCACTCTTCTGGGAAGTCTTTCCACTAGATGTTGGGACATTGCTGCTATAACAGCCTCCACTCTTCTGGGAAGTCTTTCCACTAGATGTTGGGACATTGCTGCTATAACAGCCTCCACTCTTCTGGGAAGTCTTTCCACTAGATGTTGGGACATTGCTGCTATAACAGCCTCCACTCTTCTGGGAAGGCTTTCCACTAGATGTTGGAACACTGCTGCGGGGATTTACTTCCATTCAGCCACAAGAGCATTAGTGAGGTCGGGCACTGATGTTAGGCGATTAGTTCTGGCTCGCAGGTAGCATGCTCCTGGCATCCGCCAATCCCAGATTTGTCCGTCGGACTGCCAGATGGTGAAGCGTAATTTATCACTCCAGAGAACACATTTCCTCTGCTCCAGAGTTCAATGCCGGCTAACTTTACACTACTCCAGCCGACGCATGGCATTGCACATGGTGATCCTAGGCTTGTGTGCGGCTGCTCGGCCATGGAATCCCATTTCATGAAGCTCCCGTTTAACAGTTGTTGTGCTGACGTTTCTTCCAGAGGCAGTTTGGAACTCGGTGGTGAGTGTTGCAATCGAGGACAGACGATTTCATGGAGAAATTAAATTTCCGCCGGTTATCAGATCTCTTCAGTTCCCTCAGACTGAGCTATCCCTGCAGGATATCAGATCTCTTCAGTTCCCTCAGACTGAGCTATCCCTGCAGGATATCAGATCTCTTCAGTTCCCACAGACTGAGCTATCCCTGCAGGATATCAGATCTCTTAATTTCCCTCAGACTGAGCTATCCCTGCAGGATATCAGATCTCTTCAGTTCCCTCAGACTGAGCTATCCCTGCAGGATATCAGATCTCTTCAGTTCCCTCAGACTGAGCTATCCCTGCAGGATATCAGTTCTCTTCAGTTCCCTCAGACTGAGCTATCCCTGCAGGATATCAGATCTCTTCAGTTCCCTCAGACTGAGCTATCCCTGCAGGATATCAGATGTCTTAATTTCCCTCAGACTGAGCTACCCTTGCAGGTTATCAAATCTCTTCAGTTCCCTCAAACTGAGCTACCCCTGCAGGATATCAGATGTCTTAATTTCCCTCAGACTGAGCTACCCTTGCAGGTTATCCGATTTCTTCAGTTCCCTCAGCCTGCACTGGTAGGTCTGTATCTTTTCTTCAGCCTAAAGCCACCTGGATCAAAAGTCTTCCAGAACACAGATTTCTGTCTCTTTTAATATTTGGCTAAACTGCCCTCATTCATTTAATGAAGTGACAGGTGAATTAACCTGAAATAGAGTTAGACTGTATTAATCCCCTACGCTACACTACACCCACCTCTCTGCCTGGAGTACTACTTAGGCCCAGACGTGAATAGGGTGCCATTTGGGAGACACAACTCAGTCTGAAGCCAATGTCATTTAAACATGAAACATAACAAGTCCATGTGATAATGTAATTGAGCTATCTATCTGGCTGCTAATGGTTCTGCTGGACACCTGAGATCGATGCTGTGCCAGGGAGGGTATATTTAAGGTCCTATAGAAGTCTCATCTAAGGGATCTCTCTCTCTCTCTCTCTCTCTCTCTCTCTCTCTCTCTCTCTCTCTCTCTCTCTCGCTCTCTCAGCCCCCTCTCTCTCAGCCCCCTCTCTCTCTCTCTCTCTCTCTCTCTCTCTCTCTCTCTCTCTCTCTCAGCCTCTCTCTCTCTCTCAGCCCCTCCCTCTCTCTCTCTGTCTCTGTCTCTTTCTTTCAGCCTCTCTCTCTCTCTCTCTCTCTCTCTCTCTCTCTCTCTCTCTCTCTCTCTCTCTCTCTCTCTCCCTCTCTGAGCCTCTCTCTCTCTCTCTCAGCCTCTCTCTCTCCATGCTGAGGAACCGGCCTACTCTGATTAGAGTCATGCAGCTGGGTTCACCTTGGATAACCCCTGTGGTGGTTTAGAGTAGTCCTGATTGTTATTGGTACTCTGAACCTAGACTGACTGGATAACCATCTCAGCCTGAAGGGACCTCGGGGGCTGCCTGGGAGGGCTGCCTGGTGGGGCTGCCTAGGAGGGGCTGCCTAGGAGGGGCTGCCTGGGGGGGCTGCCTGAAGGGGCTGCCTGGGGGGCTGCCTGAAGGGGCTGCCTGGGGGGCTGCCTGGAGGGGCTGCCTGGAGGGGCTGCCTAGGAGGGGCTGCCTAGGGGGGCTGCCTGAAGGGGCTGCCTGGGGGGCTGCCTGGAGGGGCTGCCTGAAGGGGCTGCCTGGGGGGGCTGCCTAGGAGGGGCTGCCTAGGAGGGGCTGCCTGGGGGGGCTGCCTGGGGGGGCTGCCTGGGGGGGCTGCCTAGGAGGGGCTGACTGGAGGGGCTGCCTGGAGGGGCCTTACTCTGTAGGGGCTTGGGAATACGATGTCATTGCTCATTTACTTTAGACAGATGGCGATGTTCGTCAAAAATAGCTAGCAATGCTAATGATGCTCACTCGGTGGTCACTCAGCCTGTGCTTGGTAAGGATCTGTCCCTGCTTCGTAACTCTGACAGAGTAGAGATAATCAGCCAATTCATATTCTCTGTTTAGGGTCAGATAGCAATTTAGTCGGCTTTGGGATTTTGTTTGGTTTTACCAATGTTGTAAATATGACTCCTTTGATTGCTTCATGATTTTGTTTATTGGAATTCTTTCTTTTGCAGCAGTGCTGGTGTCAGCTTGGTTGGTTAGGTCCAACACCAGCTGACTGAGAGGGCTCGTTTCTGGGCTCAGCTCTTGGGTTTGAAGTGCTTTAAATTGCAGACTTGAATTTGGACTTGAGTTTCGACGTCGCCAAAATTTTTTATGATCTTTTCTGTATTTCATTACTACTGGAAAGCGGCCCAATTCTGCCCTACATGCATTAGTTGGTGTATTTCTCTGGACTTTTCCCGACAGAATTCTGCATGTAGGGCTTCAATTGGATGTTTGTCCCACCTTTTAAAGTCCAGTTCATTGAGTGGCCCCCAAACCTCACTTCCGTAAAGAGCTATTGGTAGGATTACACTGTCAAATATTTTGGTCCAAATTCTAATTGAGATGATGATTTTGAAAATGTAATTTTTATTGCATACAATGCTCTGCGGGCTTTTTCTCTGAGTGCATTCACTGCCATATTAAAGTTTCCCGATGCAGATATGGTCAGACCAAGGTATGTGTCATTTCTTGTGTGTTCAATTATGGAGTTGTTCAGGGTGAATTTATATTTGTGTTTTTGACATCTGGGCTTTTTTTTGAAAATCATGATTTTAGTTTTTTTATTTTTATTTACTGCCAGGGCCCAATTATGGCAATATTGCTCTAGAATGTTAAGGTTCTGTTGAAGACCTTCTTTGGTTGGTGATAGAAGTACCAAGTCATCAACATATAGCAGGTATTTTACCTCTGTGTCTCTCTCTCTCTCTCTCTCTCTCTCTCTCTCTCTCTCTCTCTCTCTCTCTTCTCCCCTCTCTCTCTCCTCTCTAGATGCCAGGAGGAGTGCCCGGTGGGGTGGTACGGTCCTCAGTGCAGCCTGCGTTGTGACTGTCAAAACGGTGCTAAGTGTTACCACATCAACGGGGCGTGTCTCTGTGACACAGGCTTTAAAGGACCTCACTGTCAGGAGAGGTTCTGTCCCCCAGGCCTGTACGGACTCATCTGTGACAAGTACTGCCCCTGTAACGCCTCCAACACTGTCAGGTACGTGGGACAGTACAAGTTTAAGCAGTCGTGCAATGGATTAAGGTCATTGTAGTTAATTATCACTATGTATAATTTTGGCCTGTTGGAAACTACAACTCCCTATTACATCGCACTGTTATCTCTAGAGAAACTGTGGAATGTGCGCATTGAGCTCACAGATGGTCAGGATGGATGGATGGATGGATGGATGCTATAGGAGCACGTTGGTCAGGATGGATGGATGCTATAGGAGCACGTTGGTCAGGATGGATAGATGCTATAGGAGCATGTTGGTCAGGATGGATGGATGGATGCTATAGGAGCATGTTGGTCAGGATGGATGGATGCTATAGGAGCACGTTGGTCAGTATGGATGGATGCTATAGGAGCACGTTGGTCAGGATGGATGGATGCTATAGGAGCACGTTGGTCAGGATGGATGGATGCTATAGGAGCATGTTGGTCAGGATGGATGGATGGATGGATGCTATAGGAGCATGTTGGTCAGGTTGGATGGATGCTATAGGAGCACGTTGGTCAGGACGGATGGATGGATGGATGCTATAGGAGCACGTTGGTCAGGATGGATGGATGCTATAGGAGCACGTTGGTCAGGATGGATGGATGGATGGATGGATGCTATAGGAACACGTTGGTCAGGATGGATGGATGGATGCTATAGCAGCATGTTGGTCAGGATGGATGGATGGATGGATGGATGCTATAGGAGCACATTGGTCAGGATGGATGGATGGATGCTATAGGAGCACGTTGGTCAGGATGGATGGATGGATGCTATAGGAGCACGTTGGTCAGGATGGATGGATGGATGCTATAGGAGCACGTTGGTCAGGATGGATGGATGGATGCTATAGGAGCATGTTGGTCAGGATGGATGGATGGATGGATGCTATAGGAGCATGTTGGTCAGGATGGATGGATGGATGCTATAGGAGCACGTTGGTCAGGATGGATGGATGGATGCTATAGGAGCACGTTGGTCAGGATGGATGGATGGATGGATGGATGCTATAGGAGCACGTTGGTCAGGATGGATGGATGGGTGGATGCTATAGGAGCACGTTGGTCAGGATGGATGGATGGATGCTATAGGAGCATGTTGGTCAGGATGGATGGATGGATGCTATAGGAGCATGTTGGTCAGGATGGATGGATGGATGCTATAGGAGCACGTTGGTCAGGATGGATGGATGGATGCTATAGGAGCACGTTGGTCAGGATGGATGGATGGATGCTATAGGAGCATGTTGGTCAGGATGGATGGATGGATGCTATAGGAGCACGTTGGTCAGGATGGATGGATGGATGCTATAGGAGCACGTTGGTCAGGATGGATGGATGGATGGATGCTATAGGAGCACGTTGGTCAGGATGGATGGATGCTATAGGAGCACGTTGGTCAGGATGGATGGATGGATGGATGCTATAGGAGCACGTTGGTCAGGATGGATGGATGGATGGATGCTATAGGAGCACGTTGGTCAGGATGGATGGATGGATGGATGGATGCTATAGGAGCATGTTCGTCAGGATGGATGCATGGATGGATGCTATAGGAGCCCGTTGGTCAGGATGGATGGATGGATGGATGCTATAGGAGCATGTTGGTCAGGATGGATGGATGGATGGATGGATGCTATAGGAGCACGTTGGTCAGGATGGATGGATGGATGCTATAGGAGCATGTTGGTCAGGACGGATAGATGGATGGATGCTATAGGAGCATGTTGGTCAGGATGGATGGATGGATGCTATAGGAGCACGTTGGTCAGGATGGATGGATGGATGCTATAGGAGCACGTTGGTCAGGATGGATGGATGCTATAGGAGCACGTTGGTCAGGATGGATGGATGGATGGATGCTATAGGAGCACGTTGGTCAGGATGGATGGATGGATGGATGCTATAGGAGCACGTTGGTCAGGATGGATGGATGCTATAGGAGCACGTTGGTCAGGATGGTAAGGGAAGACCCCCATGAAATGGACAAAAATTAATGGCAACATATTGCCATTGGAACAAACATACACACGATGGAAAAGAGTGCCCAAATGGACGGCAGTTCAATCATTTCTTATGGCAAACGGCATATGGCAAATGCCAAGTGTAATAACTCAAAATTACTATAGGTGGCGGCGGCGTTCCAGCGGGCAAAACATATTGCAAATGTACATGAAGACAAGACCCAAGGGTCAAATTTGGACATTTCAAAAAAAAATATCAAAATACCTACGCCCCCTTAAAAAGTGCTTTCTGGGCCGTTTTTCGCGATTCTAACGATATTTTTGATAATAACACGTATATAAGATGTGTATAAACATACCCTTGTCTAATTTTATTAATATAGTTTTATTAATTTTTATTAATTTTTTTGTCCATAAGGCCTATGTTTTGTCCATTTGCAATATGTTACCATAGGAAGTCAAAAGTCAATGTCCATTTGCAATATGTTTTGTCCATTTGCAATATGTTACCATAGGAAGTCAAAAGTTAATGTCAAAGCCATTTTCATATATCGTCATAGGAAGTCGGCTTCCGAACCCAAAAGTCAGTGAGCAATGTCCAAATGGCATTTAAACTGACAAAATGATATATATCACTATGTTAAGCCCTCAATCGTCCTATAGGGTCTATTTTTTGAAAAACGTCCAAAATGACAAGGGGTGCCCCCATTGGGATGGCCACAGGTGGGGGTGCTTCCTAACCAGCCAGGGATACCTTGCACCCTCCTAAAGACATTAATATATAAAATATGCTCATGGTTACCCGTTTCAATTACCAGGTACACGGTTGTCAATTTGCAATGTCTTACAATGGGCATTTACCCTCACAAATTTGACAGGCTCCGAAATACTGCAGAAATGCCAAATTGACTGGCCCATTAAACTCGGGATGGCCGGGAAGTGATCATGGTTCCTCTCCATCGCTCGTTGGTGTTGATTTCAACATGTCAAATTCGTGACGTTAAAAGCCCATTGAAACATATTGCAAATGTACAGTGAAACATATTGCAAATGTACAGTACATTTACCAGGTCCATATTTTCAAAAGGGTTTTAAATGACTTTAGGGGGCTGCTCCTGGTCCAGGATCTTTATGGGAGTATCCCACTATGGCCCTAAGTCAGTGGGAGAAGCCCCTGCTCATTTATGGAGTTCTTTCAATTTTAAAAAAGTTGAAAGGCTGAGTGAATCATCTCCTGAGATGATGTTAATGCCACCTTCCCTGAAAGCTTATTTAGTCAAAAATGCATTTAGGGGGGTGCAGTGCCTCCAGGATCCGTATCGGAGCATCCCACTATGGCCCTAAGTCAGTCCACACTTTCCTCCATTGCTTTGAATGGCTGTGCAACTGGTATTTTTTTCCAGGTTACCAGGTCAATTTTTTCTAAATGGTGTTAAATGACTTTAGGGGGCTGCTCCTGGTCCATCATCCGTATGTTAGCATCCCACTATGGCCCTAAGTCAGTGGGAGAAGCCCCTGCTGATTAATGGAGGTTTTCAAAAAAAAGTCCACACTCTCTTCCATTGCTTTGTACAGTACATTTGCAATATGTTTCACTGTACATTTGCAATATGTTTCAATGGGCTTTTAACATCACGAATATGACAAGCTCTAAAATCCTGCAGGAATGGCCAATTGACTGCCCGTTGATCTCAGGATGGCCAGGATTGATAGTGGTACCTCTCCATCGCTGATTGGTGTTGATTTCAGCGTGTCAAATTTGTGATGTTAAAAGCCCATTGAAACATATTGCAAATGTACAGTGAAACATATTGCAAATGTACAGTACATTTGCAATATGTTTCAATGGGCTGTTAACATCACGAATATGACAAGCTCTAAAATACTGTAGAAATGCCCAATTGACTGCCCGTTGACCTCAGGATGGCCAGGATTGATAGTGGTACCTCTCCATCGCTGATTGGTGTTGATTTCAGCGTGTCATATTCGTGATGTTAAAGCCCATTGAAACATATTGCAAATGTACAGTACATTTTCAATATGTTTCAATGGGCTTTTAAGATCACGAATATGACAAGCTCTAAAATACTGTAGAAATGCCCAATTGACGGCCCGTTGGTCTCAGGATGGCCAGGATTGATAGTGGTGAGTAAGCACTATCCTCCATTGCTTTGAATGGCCGTGCAACTGGTGTTTTTTTTCCCCGGGATACCAGGTCCATATTTTCAAAAGGGTTTTAAATGACTTTAGGGGGCTGCTCCTGGTCCAGGATCCGTATGGGAGCATCCCACTATGGCCCTAAGTCAGTGGGAGAAGCCCCTGCTGATTTATGGAGGTTTTTCAATTTTAAAAAAGTTGAAAGGCTGGGTGAATCATCTCCTGAGATGATGTTAATGCCACCTTCCCGGAAAGCTTATTTTGTCAAAAATGACTTTAGGGGGCTGCTCCTGGTCCAGGATCTTTATGGGAGTATCCCACTATGGCCCTAAGTCAGTGGGAGAAGCCCCTGCTCATTTATGGAGGTTTTCAAAAAAAAATCAAAAAAATGACAGTGTCCACACTCTCTTCCATTGCTTTGTACAGTACATTTGCAATATGTTTCACTGTACATTTGCAATATGTTTCAATGGGCTGTTAACATCACGAATATGACAAGCTCTAAAATCCTGCAGGAATATCCAATTGACTGCCCATTGATCTCAGGATGGCCAGGATTGATAGTGGTACCTGTTCATAGCTCGTTGGTGTTGATTTCAGCATGTCAAATTCGTGATGTTAAAAGCCCATTGAAACATATTGCAAATGTACAGTGAAACATATTGCAAATGTACAGTACATTTGCAATATGTTTCAATGGGCTGTTAACATCACGAATATGACAAGCTCTAAAATACTGTAGAAATGCCCAATTGACTGCCCGTTGGTCTCAGGATGGCCAGGATTGATAGTGGTACCTGTTCATCGCTCGTTGGTGTTGATTTTTAAAAGCCCATTGAAACATATTGCAAATGTACAGTGAAACATATTGCAAATGTACAGTACATTTGCAATATGTTTCAATGGGCTGTTAACATCACGAATATGACAAGCTCTAAAATACTTCAGGAATGCCCAATTGACTGCCCGTTGATCTCAGGATGGCCAGGATTGACGGTTTTAACTTATTGCAAATGGACAAAAGTCTGCCATAAAGTCACTATAATGAAAACGTAAAACACCTAGTTACGTTCTAGTTGCGGGTACAGTTCCGACGTTATGTGTCGGCCTATCTGAGGCGACCCCAAATCCCGAGTTTCGGCTCGATAGGTCATTCAGAGCCCGAGCAGCGACCTTAATTGGTGCTGAAAATCCACGTTTTCGGGCGTTGCTATGGGGTCCTTGAATGAGCTATCGGACAGAAAGCGTTAGGGTCGTCTCTATGGGCCAAAGGCGGTTCTAATGCACCTAACCTTGTGTCTCTGGGACTTTTAGAAATTTTGTCATTTTCGTGATGTAAAAATGAATTGAAAATATTGCAAATGTACAAGGCTGTTTCTCGGCCTGTGAACCTTCTAGAGCCCGTAACTCACCGTGCACTATCGACATAAGCTCTAGAAAAGGGTTCTAAAGTTTCAGAGCTCTAGGTCTGACGGTTCTTTAATAGTTCGAACGAAAGTAACTATTGCAGGCAGTGTGTGTCTGTAAGCCCCACACTATGTCACTCCCCATGGACTGTGTGCATGTGTGAGTTTTTCAAGGGATTCTGATGGGAGAAATGACTGATTTACAGTTCATTGGGGTTGCCTAATCACACATGTGAAGTTTTGGAAAGATGTGACCTTTTTAACCCTTCGAAACAGACACTGTGACCCCAATTTAAGGCACTTCCGGTTGTCACAGGAAGCTGTAGGTAGACACATATCCTCATTGGGGTAGGCTTTTACAGAATCCTGAGTTTTAAGTCTGTAAGTTAAGAACTGACTGATTTACACAGGGTTGAAAGTCTGTTTTTCACCAACAGCAGGTTGGGTACTGTAAAACACCTTTAGGGTGATTTTAACCACTTCCGGTTGCTCCAGGAAGCTTAGAATCAACACAGGTAGACCTCATAGTGGCCTGATGGATTGCCATCAAAGACAGGTTCATAAGGCATTCATAACCCACATAGGCACCAGGTTGAATTTAGGCGAGCAGGCAATGTATTCCTATGGGGAGAGATGTCATAGCAAACGGTTTGATGTAAATACCCTGTTTTCACTGTTAAGGGTTAATGCCACAGGGCCACGGTTAGGCTTGCACAGATCGGGAGGTCCTAAGGAACGTTCCAGAAGTCGAATCGGGCTTCTAACCCAAACGGTTCTGCCGCTGTCACCCAAAAGCAGCTGAAATTTAGGGCCAGGCTTCATTTTGGGCCTACTTTTTGGCACGGTTGCTGCGGTCAGACCGAGTGAGCTACGGTCAAGCGGGGCATCTCGTTGAACTCGGCAAGGCCTAGAGACTATAGTGATGTCATTGCAGGCTCTGTGTGTCTTTAAGCCCCACACTGTGTCACTCCATACCATATCTGTGTTTGTGTGTGTCTGTGAGGGTTTTCTTGTAAATCTGATGGCAGTAATGACTCATTTACAGTTCATGAGGGTTGCCTAATCACACATATGAAGTTTTGTAAAGATGTGACCTTTTTAACCCTTCGAAACAGACCCTATGACCCCTATTTAAAGCACTTCCGGTTGTCACAGGAAACTGTAGGTAGACACATATCCTCATTGGGGTAGGCTTTTACAGAATCCTGAGTTTTAAGTCTGTAAGTTGAGAACTGACTGATTTACACAGGGTTGAATGTCTGTTTTTCACCAACTGCAGGTTGGGTATATCAAAACACCTTTAGGGTGATTTTTACCACTTCCGGTTGCTCCAGGAAGCTTAGAATCAACACAGGTAGACCTCATAGTGGCCTGATGGATTGCTATCGAAGACAGGTTCATATGGCATTCATAACCCACATAGGCACCAGGTTGGATTTAGGCGAGCAGGCAATGTATTCCTATGGGGAGAGATGTCATAGCAAACTGTTAGATGAAAATACCCTATTTTTACTGTTAAAGGTTAATGCCACACAGTCACGGTTAGGCTTGCTCAGATCGGGAGGACCTTAGGAACATTCCTGAAGTTGAATTGTGCTTCTAACCCAAACGGGTCTGCCGCTGTCACCCAAAATCAGCTGACATTTAGGGCCAGGCTTCATTTTGGGCCTACTTTTTTGCACGGTCTATGAGGTCAGAGCGAGCTACAGTCAAGTGGGGCGTCTCGTTGAACTCGGCACGGCCTAGAGACTATGGTGATGCCCTTTTTAGTGTTGATTTCAGTCTGTCATTTTGGTGATGTTTCAGCCCTATTCAATCATATTGCAAATGTACAAAAGTCAGCGAGCAAGTCAGCGTCAATCAATCAATTAGATATCATTCTGACACCAAACTGATAAAAAACTGACACCAAACCCACTTTTTCCATCTCATTTAGAAGCCAACAATCACATATATCAGGGCAGGCTCAAAATTCTGTTTAAATCATAGTAAAAATGTAAAACACCTAGTTACGTTCTAGCTGCGGGTCCAGTTCTGACATTATGTGTCGGCCTAGCTGAGGCGACCCCGAATCTCGAGTTTTGGCTCGATAGGTCATTTGGAGTCCGAGCAGCGACCTTAATTGGTGCTGAAAATCCACGTTTTTCGCGGGCGTTGCTACGGGGTCCTTGAATGAGCTATCGGACAGAAACATTAGGGTCCGTCTCTATGGGCCGAGGCGGTTCTAATGCACCTAGCCTTGTGACTCTGGGACTTTTAGAAATGTTGTCATTTTCGTGATGTAAAAATGAATTGAAAATATTGCAAATGTACGAGGCTGTTTCTCGGCCTGAAAACCTTCTAGAGCCCCGTAGCTCACCGTGCACGATCGACTAAAGGTCTAGAATGGGTTTCTAAAGTTTCAGAGCTCTAGGTCTGACGGTTCTTTAATAGTTCGAACAAAAGTAACTATTGCAGGCAGTGTCTGTCTGTAAGCCCCTCACTGTGTCATTCCCCATTGACTGTGTGTGTGTGTGATTTCAGAAAATCACAGAAAATCACAGAAATCACGTAGAGCTCCGAAACCCACTTTAACGGATTCGTCTGAACACGCAGCAACTGGATCCATAACTTTTTTGGGGAAAAAATATATTTTTCTCAACATTACGAATTGGACATTTGACAATTAATCGAAAATTAAAAGAGATAAATGTCTGGTTCTTTTTCCTTACACCGTAGGTTCATGTACTTTGACGTAAAGCTGTCAAATTAGTGCTCTATTTCCATTTTTCACCTTTAATCCCAGAAAATGGGCCTTATCTCAAAAACCGTGAGTCCCTGACGCCATTGTGTTTCGGGGCCAACTGCCCATATGGCCAAACCCATGCCCACCAAGTTTCGTCTTCAAAGTCTTTTCGGTTTAGGAGAAAAAGACAGGTCAATTAGGTGTATGTTTTGTACATTTGCAATAAGAAGGCATTCGCCATCTGGTGGGATTAACATGAAGGGCTGATAAATGACAAAAATGAATTTATTTTATTAAACGGACATCGAAAGTCCGAGAAAGTTCGTTTGATGACTTCCTGGAAGCTTTGGCCCTAGGGCACGGCCCGACGGCGTTGGCTTATTTTAGAAACAATTTCGGACGTCTAGTAAGGGAGCGTACATTTGCAATATGCAGTTTCTCATCAAACATACGGCAAATGCCATCCGCGTCCCTTATGTAGGAAATAAAAAAAAAAACTAAAATCATGATTTTCCAAAAAAAGCCCAGATGTCAAAAACACAAATATAAATTCACCCTGAACAACTCCATAATTGAACACACAAAAAATGACACATACCTTGGTATGACCATATCTGCATCGGGAAACTTTAATATGGCAGTGAATGCACTCAAAGAAAAAGCCCGCAGAGCATTGTATGCAAAAAGAATGAGCACGTTGGTCAGGATGGATGGATGGATGGATGCTATAGGAGCACGTTGGTCAGGATGGATGGATGCTATAGGAGCACATTGGTCAGGATGGATGGATGGATGCTATAGGAGCACGTTGGTCAGGATGGATGGATGGATGCTATAGGAGCACGTTGGTCAGGATGGATGGATGGATGGATGCTATAGGAGCACGTTGGTCAGGATGGATGGATGGATGCTATAGGAGCACGTTGGTCAGGATGGATGGATGGATGGATGCTATAGGAGCACGTCGGTCAGGATGGATGGGTGGATGGATGGATGCTATAGGAGCACGTTGGTCAGGATGGATGGATGGATGGATGGATGGATGCTATAGGAGCATGTTGGTCAGGATGGATGGATGGATGGATGCTATTGGAACACGTTGGTCAGGATGGATGGATGTTATAGGAGCACGTTGGTCAGGATGGATGGATGGATGCTATAGGAGCACGTTGGTCAGGATGGATGGATGGATGGATGCTATAGGAGCATGTTGGTCAGGATGGATGGATGGATGCTATAGGAGCACGTTGGTCAGGATGGATGGATGGATGGATGCTATAGAGCACGTTGGTCAGGATGGATGGATGGATGCTATAGGAGCACGTTGGTCAGGATGGATGGATGGATGGATGCTATAGGAGCACGTCGGTCAGGATGGATGGGTGGATGGATGGATGCTATAGGAGCACGTTGGTCAGGATGGATGGATGGATGGATGGATGCTATAGGAGCATGTTGGTCAGGATGGATGGATGGATGGATGCTATTGGAACACGTTGGTCAGGATGGATGGATGTTATAGGAGCACGTTGGTCAGGATGGATGGATGGATGGATGCTATAGGAGCACGTTGGTCAGGATGGATGGATGGATGGATGCTATAGGAGCATGTTGGTCAGGATGGATGGATGGATGCTATAGGAGCACGTTGGTCAGGATGGATGGATGGATGGATGCTATAGGAGCACGTTGGTCAGGATGGATGGATGGATGGATGCTATAGGAGCATGTTGGTCAGGATGGATGGATGGATGCTATAGGAGCATGTTGGTCAGGATGGATGGATGGATGCTATAGGAGCACGTTGGTCAGGATGGATGGATGGATGCTATAGGAGCATGTTGGTCAGGATGGATGGATGGATGGATGGATGCTATAGGAGCACGTTGGTCAGGATGGATGGATGGATGCTATAGGAGCACGTTGGTCAGGATGGATGGATGGATGCTATAGGAGCACGTTGGTCAGGATGGATGGATGGATGCTATAGGAGCATGTTGGTCAGGATGGATGGATGGATGGATGGATGCTGTAGGAGCACGTTGGTCAGGATGGATGGATGGATGGATGCTATAGGAGCACGTTGGTCAGGATGGATGGATGCTATAGGAGCACGTTGGTCAGGATGGATGGATGCTATAGGAGCACGTTGGTCAGGATGGATGGATGCTATAGGAGCATGTTGGTCAGGATGGATGGATGGATGCTATAGGAGCACGTTGGTCAGGATGGATGGATGGATGCTATAGGAGCATGTTGGTCAGGATGGATGGATGGATGCTATAGGAGCACGTTGGTCAGGATGGATGGATGGATGGATGCTATAGGTGCACGTTGGTCAGGATGGATGGATAGATGATGGATGCTATAGGAGCATGTTGGTCAGGATGGATGGATGGATGCTATAGGAGCATGTTGGTCAGGATGGATGGATGGATGCTATAGGAGCATGTTGGTCAGGATGGATGGATGGATGGATGCTATAGGAGCATGTTGGTCAGGATGGATGGATGGATGCTATAGGAGCACGTTGGTCAGGATGGATGGATGCTATAGGAGCATGTTGGTCAGGATGGATGGATGCTATAGGAGCATGTTGGTCAGGATGGATGGATGGATGGATGCTATGGAGCATGTTGGTCAGGATGGATGGATGGATGGATGCTATAGGAGCACGTTGGTCAGGATGGATGGATGGATGGATGGATGCTATAGGAGCATGTTGGTCAGGATGGATGGATGGATGGATGGATGCTATAGGAGCACGTTGGTCAGGATGGATGGATGGATGGATGCTATAGGAGCACGTTGGTCAGGATGGATGGATGGATGGATGCTATAGGAGCATGTTGGTCAGGATGGATGGATGCTATAGGAGCACGTTGGTCAGGATGGATGGATGCTATAGGAGCACGTTGGTCAGGATGGATGGATGGATGGATGGATGCTATAGGAGCATTTTGGTCAGGATGGATGGATGGATGGATGCTATAGGAGCATGTTGGTCAGGATGGATGGATGGATGCTATAGGAGCACGTTGGTAAGGATGGACGGATGCTATAGGAGCATGTTGGTCAGGATGGATGGATGGATGGATGCTATAGGAGCATGTTGGTCAGGATGGATGGATGGATGGATGCTATAGGAGCATGTTGGTCAGGATGGATGGATGGATGCTATAGGAGCACGTTGGTCAGGATGGATGGATGCTATAGGAGCATGTTGGTCAGGATGGATGGATGGATGGATGCTATAGGAGCACGTTGGTCAGGATGGATGGAAGGATGGATGCTATAGGAGCACGTTGGTCAGGATGGATGGATGCTATAGGAGCACGTTGGTCAGGATGGATGGATGGACGGATGCTATAGGAGCACGTTGGTCAGGATGGATGGATGGATGGATGCTATAGGAGCACGTTGGTCAGGATGGATGGATGGATGCTATAGGAGCATGTTGGTCAGGATGAATGGATGGATGGATGCTATAGGAGCACGTTGGTCAGGATGGATGCTATAGGAGCATGTTGGTCAGGATGAATGGATGGATGGATGCTATAGGAGCACGTTGGTCAGGATGGATGGATGGATGCTATAGGAGCACGTTTGTCAGGATGGATGGATGGATGGATGCTATAGGAGCACGTTGGTCAGGATGGATGGATGGATGGATGCTATAGGAGCATGTTGGTCAGGATGGATGGATGCTATAGGAGCACGTTGGTCAGGATGGATGGATGCTATAGGAGCACGTTGGTCAGGATGGATGGATGGATGGATGGATGCTATAGGAGCATTTTGGTCAGGATGGATGGATGGATGGATGCTATAGGAGCATGTTGGTCAGGATGGATGGATGGATGGATGCAATAGGAGCACGTTGGTAAGGATGGACGGATGCTATAGGAGCATGTTGGTCAGGATGGATGGATGGATGGATGCTATAGGAGCATGTTGGTCAGGATGGATGGATGGATGGATGCTATAGGAGCATGTTGGTCAGGATGGATGGATGGATGCTATAGGAGCACGTTGGTCAGGATGGATGGATGCTATAGGAGCATGTTGGTCAGGATGGATGGATGGATGGATGCTATAGGATGGTCATGGATGGATGGAAGGATGGATGCTATAGCACGTTGGTCAGGATGGATGGATGGATGCTATAGGAGCACGTTGGTCAGGATGGATGGATGGATGGATGCTATAGAACACGTTGGTCAGGATGGATGGATGGGCGGATGCTATAGGAGCACGTTGGTCAGGATGGATGGATGGATGGATGCTATAGGAGCACGTTGGTCAGGATGGATGGATGGATGGATGCTATAGGAGCATGTTGGTCAGGATGAATGGATGGATGGATGCTATAGGAGCACGTTGGTCAGGATGGATGGATGGATGCTATAGGAGCATGTTGGTCAGGATGAATGGATGGATGGATGCTATAGGAGCACGTTGGTCAGGATGGATGGATGGATGCTATAGGAGCACGTTTGTCAGGATGGATGGATGGATGCTATAGGAGCATGTTGGTCAGGATGGATGGATGCTATAGGAGCATGTTGGTCAGGATGGATGGATGCTATAGGAGTACGTTGGTCAGGATGGATGGATGCTATAGGAGCATGTTGGTCAGGATGGATGGATGGATGGATGCTATAGGAGCACGTTGGTCAGGATGGATGGATGGATGCTATAGGAGCATGTTGGTCAGGATGGATGGATGGATGCTATAGGAGCATGTTGGTCAGGATGGATGGATGGATGGATGCTATAGGAGCACGTTGGTCAGGATGGATGGATGGATGCTATAGGAGCACGTTGGTCAGGATGGATGGATGCAATAGGAGATTGTTTGTCAGGATGGATGGATGGATGCTATAAGAGCACGTTGGTCAGGATGGATGGATGCTATAGGAGCATGCTGGTCAGGATGGATGGATGGATGCTATAGGAGCACGTTGGTCAGGATGGATGGATGGATGGATGGATGCTATAGGAGCACGTTGGTCAGGATGGATGGATGGATGATGGATGCTATAGGAGCATGTTGGTCAGGATGGATGGATGGATGCTATAGGAGCATGTTGGTCAGGATGGATGGATGGATGGATGCTATAGGAGCATGTTGGTCAGGATGGATGGATGGATGCTATAGGAGCATGTTGGTCAGGATGGATGGATGGATGGATGCTATAGGAGCACGTTGGTCAGGATGGATGGATGCTATAGGAGCATGTTGGTCAGGATGGATGGATGGATGGATGCTATAGGAGCACGTTGGTCAGGATGGATGGATGGATGGATGCTATAGGAGCATGTTGGTCAGGATGGATGGATGGATGGATGGATGCTATAGGAGCATGTTGGTCAGGATGGATGGATGCTATAGGAGCACGTTGGTCAGGATGGATGGATGCTATAGGAGCACGTTGGTCAGGATGGATGGATGGATGCTATAGGAGCATGTTGGTCAGGATGGAAGGATGCTATGGAGCATGTTGGTCAGGATGGATGGATGGATGGATGCTATAGGAGCACGTTGGTCAGGATGGATGGATGGATGGATGGATGCTATAGGAGCACGTTGGTCAGGATGGATGGATGGATGGATGCTATAGGAGCACGTTGGTCAGGATGGATGGATGGATGGATGGATGCTATAGGAACACGTTGGTCAGGATGGATGGATGGATGCTATAGGAGCATGTTGGTCAGGATGGATGGATGGATGGATGCTATAGGAGCACGTTGGTCAGGATGGATGGATGCTATAGGAGCACGTTGGTCAGGATGGATGGATGGATGGATGCTATAGGAGCATTTTGGTCAGGATGGATGGATGGATGGATGCTATAGGAGCATGTTGGTCAGGATGGATGGATGGATGGATGCTATAGCAGCACGTTGGTCAGGATGGACGGATGCTATAGGAGCATGTTGGTCAGGATGGATGGATGGATGGATGCTATAGGAGCTTGTTGGTCAGGATGGATGGATGGATGGATGGATGCTATAGGAGCATGTTGGTCAGGATGGATGGATGGATGGATGGATGCTATAGGATCATGTTGGTCAGGATGGATGGATGGATGGATGCTATAGGAGCATGTTGGTCAGGATGGATGGATGGATGGATGCTATAGGAGCATGTTGGTCAGGATGGATGGATGGATGAATGCTATGGAGAATGTTGGTCAGGATGGATGGATGGATGGATGGTATTGGAGCAAGTTGGTCAGGGTGGATGGATGGATGGATGCTATAGGAGCACGTTGGTCAGGATGGATGGATGGATGGATGGATGCTATAGGAGCACGTTGGTCAGGATGGATGGATGCTATAGGTGCACGTTGGTCAGGATGGATGGATGCTATAGGAACACGTTGGTCAGGATGGATGGATGGATGGATGCTATAGAACACGTTAGTCAGGATGGATGGATGCTATAGGAGCACGTTGGTCAGGATGGATGGATGCTATAGGAGCACGTTGGTCAGGATGGATGGATGGATGCTATAGGAGCATGTTGGTCAGGATGGATGGATGGATGGATGCTATAGGAGCACGTTGGTCAGGATGGATGGATGCTATAGGAGCATGTTTGTCAGGATGGACGGATGGATGGATGCTATAGGAGCATGTTGGTCAGGATGGATGGATGGATGGATGCTATAGGAGCATGTTGGTCAGGATGGATGGATGGATGGATGGATGCTATAGGAGCACGTTGGTCAGGATGGACGGATGCTATAGGAGCATGTTGGTCAGGATGGATGGATGGATGGATGCTATAGGAGCATGTTGGTCAGGATGGATGGATGGATGGATGCTATAGGAGCATGTTGGTCAGGATGGATGGATGCTATAGGAGCACGTTGGTCAGGATGGATGGATGGATGGATGCTATAGGAGCACGTTGGTCAGGATGGATGGATGCTATAGGAGCATGTTGGTCAGGATGGATGGATGGATGGATGCTATAGGAGCACGTTGGTCAGGATGGATGGATGCTATAGGAGCACGTTGGTCAGGATGGATGGATGGATGCTATAAGAGCATGTTGGTCAGGATGGATGGATGGATGCTATAGGAGCACGTTGGTCAGGATGGATGGATGCTATAGGAGCATGTTGGTCAGGATGGATGGATGGATGGATGCTATAGGAGCACGTTGGTCAGGATGGATGGATGGATGCTATAGGAGCATGTTGGTCAGGATGGATGGATGGATGGATGGATGCTATAGGAGCATGTTGGTCAGGATGGATGGATGGATGCTATAGGAGCATGTTGGTCAGGATGGATGGATGCTATAGGAGCACGTTGGTCAGGATGGATGGATGCTATAGGAGCATGTTGGTCAGGATGGATGGATGGATGGATGCTATAGGAGCACGTTGGTCAGGATGGATGGATGGATGGATGCTATAGGAGCATGTTGGTCAGGATGGATGGATGGATGGATGGATGGATGCTATAGGAGCATGTTGGTCAGGATGGATGGATGCTATAGAGCACGTTGGTCAGGATGGATGGATGCTATAGGAGCACGTTGGTCAGGATGGATGGATGGATGCTATAGGAGCATGTTGGTCAGAGATGGATGGATGCTGCTATGGAGCATGTTGGTCAGGATGGATGGATGGATGGATGCTATAGGAGCACGTTGGTCAGATGGATGGATTGATGGATGGATGCTATAGGAACACGTTGGTCAGGATGGATGGATGGATGGATGCTATAGGAGCACGTTGGTCAGGATGGATGGATGGATGGATGGATGCTATAGGAACACGTTGGTCAGATGGATGGATGGATGCTATGAGCATGTTGGTCAGGATGGATGGATGGATGGATGCTATAGGAGCACGTTGGTCAGAGATGGATGGATGCTATAGGAGCACGTTGGTCAGGATGGATGGATGGATGGATGGATGCTATAGGAGCACGTTGGTCAGGATGGACGGATGCTATAGGAGCATGTTGGTCAGGATGGATGGATGGATGGATGCTATAGGAGCTTGTTGTTGGTCAGGATGGATGGATGGATGGATGGATGCTATAGGAGCATGTTGGTCAGGATGGATGGATGGATGGATGGATGCTATAGGATCATGTTGGTCAGGATGGATGGATGGATGGATGCTATAGGAGCATGTTGGTCAGGATGGATGGATGGATGGATGCTATAGGAGCATGTTGGTCAGGATGGATGGATGGATGAATGCTATGGAGAATGTTGGTCAGGATGGATGGATGGATGGATGGTATTGGAGCAAGTTGGTCAGGGTGGATGGATGGATGGATGCTATAGGAGCACGTTGGTCAGGATGGATGGATGGATGGATGGATGCTATAGGAGCACGTTGGTCAGGATGGATGGATGCTATAGGTGCGTTGGTCAGGATGGATGGATGCTATAGGAGCACGTTGGTCAGGATGGATGGATGGATGGATGCTATAGGAGCACGTTAGTCAGGATGGATGGATGCTATAGGAGCACGTTGGTCAGGATGGATGGATGCTATAGAGCACGTTGGTCAGGATGGATGGATGGATGCTATAGGAGCATGTTGGTCAGGATGGATGGATGGATGGATGCTATAGGAACACGTTGGTCAGGATGGATGGATGCTATAGGAGCATGTTTGTCAGGATGGACGGATGGATGGATGCTATAGGAGCATGTTGGTCAGGATGGATGGATGGATGGATGCTATAGGAGCATGTTGGTCAGGATGGATGGATGGATGGATGGATGCTATAGGAGCACGTTGGTCAGGATGGACGGATGCTATAGGAGCATGTTGGTCAGGATGGATGGATGGATGGATGCTATAGGAGCATGTTGGTCAGGATGGATGGATGGATGCTATAGGAGCATGTTGGTCAGGATGGATGGATGGATGCTATAGGAGCACGTTGGTCAGGATGGATGGATGGATGGATGCTATAGGAGCACGTTGGTCAGGATGGATGGATGCTATAGGAGCATGTTGGTCAGGATGGATGGATGGATGGATGCTATAGGAGCACGTTGGTCAGGATGGATGGATGCTATAGGAGCACGTTGGTCAGGATGGATGGATGGATGCTATAAGAGCATGTTGGTCAGGATGGATGGATGGATGGATGCTATAGGAGCACGTTGGTCAGGATGGATGGATGCTATAGGAGCATGTTGGTCAGGATGGATGGATGGATGGATGCTATAGGAGCACGTTGGTCAGGATGGATGGATGCTAGGACACGTTGGTCAGGATGGATGGATGGATGCTATGGCATGGGTTGGTCAGGATGGATGGATGGATGCTATGCGTTGGTCATGGATGGATGGATGCTATAGGAGCATGTTGGTCAGGATGGATGGATGGATGGATGCTATAGGAGCACGTTGGTCAGGATGGATGGATGGATGCTATAGGAGCATGTTGGTCAGGATGGATGGATGGATGGATGGATGCTATAGGAGCATGTTGGTCAGGATGGATGGATGGATGCTATAGGAGCATGTTGGTCAGGATGGATGGATGCTATAGGAGCACGTTGGTCAGGATGGATGGATGCTATAGGAGCATGTTGGTCAGGATGGATGGATGGATGGATGCTATAGGAGCACGTTGGTCAGGATGGATGGATGGATGGATGCTATAGGAGCATGTTGGTCAGGATGGATGGATGGATGGATGGATGGA
Organism: Brachymystax lenok tsinlingensis; assembly: GCA_030435695.1. Classification (NCBI taxonomy): domain Eukaryota; kingdom Metazoa; phylum Chordata; class Actinopteri; order Salmoniformes; family Salmonidae; genus Brachymystax; species Brachymystax lenok. The sequence continues at coordinate 1,958,772 of CM059791.1, read as the reverse complement.
TGCTATAGGAGCATGTTGGTCAGGATGGATGGATGCTATAGGAGCACGTTGGTCAGGATGGATGGATGCTATAGGAGCACGTTGGTCAGGATGGATGGATGGATGCTATAGGAGCATGTTGGTCAGGATGGATGGATGCTATGGAGCATGTTGGTCAGGATGGATGGATGGATGGATGCTATAGGAGCACGTTGGTCAGGATGGATGGATTGATGGATGGATGCTATAGGAACACGTTGGTCAGGATGGATGGATGGATGGATGCTATAGGAGCACGTTGGTCAGGATGGATGGATGGATGGATGGATGCTATAGGAACACGTTGGTCAGGATGGATGGATGGATGCTATAGGAGCATGTTGGTCAGGATGGATGGATGGATGGATGCTATAGGAGCACGTTGGTCAGGATGGATGGATGCTATAGGAGCACGTTGGTCAGGATGGATGGATGGATGGATGGATGCTATAGGAGCACGTTGGTCAGGATGGACGGATGCTATAGGAGCATGTTGGTCAGGATGGATGGATGGATGGATGCTATAGGAGCTTGTTGGTCAGGATGGATGGATGGATGGATGGATGCTATAGGAGCATGTTGGTCAGGATGGATGGATGGATGGATGGATGCTATAGGATCATGTTGGTCAGGATGGATGGATGGATGGATGCTATAGGAGCATGTTGGTCAGGATGGATGGATGGATGGATGCTATAGGAGCATGTTGGTCAGGATGGATGGATGGATGAATGCTATGGAGAATGTTGGTCAGGATGGATGGATGGATGGATGGTATTGGAGCAAGTTGGTCAGGGTGGATGGATGGATGGATGCTATAGGAGCACGTTGGTCAGGATGGATGGATGGATGGATGCTATAGGAGCACGTTGGTCAGGATGGATGGATGCTATAGGTGCACGTTGGTCAGGATGGATGGATGCTATAGGAGCACATTGGTCAGGATGGATGGATGGATGGATGCTATAGGAGCACGTTAGTCAGGATGGATGGATGCTATAGGAGCACGTTGGTCAGGATGGATGGATGCTATAGGAGCACGTTGGTCAGGATGGATGGATGGATGCTATAGGAGCATGTTGGTCAGGATGGATGGATGGATGGATGCTATAGGAGCACGTTGGTCAGGATGGATGGATGCTATAGGAGCATGTTTGTCAGGATGGACGGATGGATGGATGCTATAGGAGCATGTTGGTCAGGATGGATGGATGGATGGATGCTATAGGAGCATGTTGGTCAGGATGGATGGATGGATGGATGCTATAGGAGCACGTTGGTCAGGATGGACGGATGCTATAGGAGCATGTTGGTCAGGATGGATGGATGGATGGATGCTATAGGAGCATGTTGGTCAGGATGGATGGATGGATGCTATAGGAGCATGTTGGTCAGGATGGATGGATGGATGCTATAGGAGCACGTTGGTCAGGATGGATGGATGGATGGATGCTATAGAGCACGTTGGTCAGGATGGATGGATGCTATAGGAGCATGTTGGTCAGGATGGATGGATGGATGGATGCTATAGGAGCACGTTGGTCAGGATGGATGGATGCTATAGGAGCACGTTGGTCAGGATGGATGGATGGATGCTATAAGAGCATGTTGGTCAGGATGGATGGATGGATGGATGCTATAGGAGCACGTTGGTCAGGATGGATGGATGCTATAGGAGCATGTTGGTCAGGATGGATGGATGGATGGATGCTATAGGAGCACGTTGGTCAGGATGGATGGATGGATGGATGCTATAGGAGCATGTTGGTCAGGATGGATGGATGGATGGATGCTATAGGAGCATGTTGGTCAGGATGGATGGATGCTATAGGAGCACGTTGGTCAGGATGGATGGATGGATGCTATAGGAGCCCGTTGGTCAGGATGGATGGATGGATGCTATAGGAGCATGTTGGTCAGGATGGATGGATGGATGGATGGATGCTATAGAAGCATGTTGGTCAGGATGGATGGATGGATGGATGCTATAGGAGCACGTTGGTCAGGATGGATGGATGCTATAGGAGCACGTTGGTTGATTGATGAATTAGATTGGTTGGTTAATTGATTAATTTGATTGATTGATTAGATTGGTTGGTTGGTTGATTGAGTCATTAAATTGGTTGGTTGATTGATTGATTCCATTGGTTGATTGATTGATTGATTGATTAGTTGGTTGGTTGATTGATTCATTAGGTTGGTTGGTTGGTTGGTTGATTGGTTGATTAATTAATTGAATTTGAATTTAATTTGAATTTGAATTTAATTAGATTTGAATTTAATTAGCTTTAGTTAATTAATTTAATTGAATTGAATTTGTTAATTAGATTAATTAATTAATTTAATTTGAATTTAGTTGAATTTAATTGTGTAATTAATTAATTAGTTGGGTTAATTAATTCATTAATTAGTTTGGGTAATTTAATTAATTCATTTATTTAATTGATTTAATTAATTTAATTTGGGTAATTGATTTAATTAATTCAATAATTTAATTTAGTTAATTAATTAATTAATTAATTAATTAATTTGATTGAATTGGTTAATTAATTGTTAATTAATTTGGAATTTAATTAATTCATTAGGTTGGTTGGTTGGTTGGTTGGTTGATTGATTCATTAGGTTGGTTGATTGGTTGGTTGATTGGTTGGTTGGTTGATTCATTAGGTTGGTTGGTTGGTTGGTTGGTTGGTTGATTGGTTGGTTGATTGATTCATTAAATTGGTTGGTTGGTTGATTCATTCATTAGGTTGGTTGGTTGGTGGGTTGGTTGGTTGATTGATTGATTCATTAAATTGGTTGGTTGATTGGTTGATTGATTCATTAGATTGGTTGGTTGGTTGATTCATTCATTAGGTTGGTTGGTTGGTTTTTTGGTTGGTTGATTGATTGATTGATTCATTCATTAAATTGGTTGGTTGGTTGATTGATTGATTCATTAAATTGGTTGGTTGGTTGATTGGTTGATCCATTCATTAGATTGGTTGGTTGGTTGATTGATTGATTCATTAAATTGGTTGGTTGGTTGGTTGATTGATTCATTAGGTTGGTTGGTTGGTTGGTTGGTTGATTGATTCATTAAATTGGTTGGTTGATTGATTCATTAGGTTGGTTGGTTGATTGATTGATTCATTAAATTGGTTGGTTGGTTGATTGGTTGATCCATTCATTAGATTGGTTGGTTGGTTGATTGATTGATTCATTAAATTGGTTGGTTGGTTGGTTGATTGATTCATTAGGTTGGTTGGTTGGTTGGTTGGTTGATTGATTCATTAAATTGGTTGGTTGATTGATTCATTAGATTGGTTGGTTGATTGATTGATTCATTAGATTGGTTGGTTGGTTGATTTGATTCATTAGGTTGGTTGGTTGATTGATTGATTCATTAAATTGGTTGGTTGATTGATTCATTAAATTGGTTGGTTGATTGATTCATTAGATTGGTTGGTTGATTGATTGATTCATTAGATTGGTTGGTTGGTTGGTTGATTGAATCATTAAATTGGTTGGTTTATTGATTCATTAAATTGGTTGGTTGATTGATTCATTAGATTTGTTGGTTGATTCATTAGGTTGGTTGGTTGGTTGGTTGGTTGGTTGGTTGATTGATTCATTAGGTTGGTTGGTTGATTGGTTGATTGATTCATTAGATTGGTTGGTTGGTTGGTTGGTTGATTGATTCATTAGATTGGTTGGTTGATTGATTCATTAGATTGGTTGGTTGATTGATTGATTCATTAGATTGGTTGGTTGATTGATTGATTCATTAGATTGGTTGGTTGATTGATGCATTAGGTTGGTTGGTTGGTTGATTGATTGATTCATTAGATTGGTTGGTTGATTGATTGATTCATTAGGTTGGTTGGTTGGTTGGTTGATTGATTGATTCATTAGGTTGGTTGGTTGATTGGTTGATTCATTAGGTTGGTTGGTTGGTTGGTTGGGTGGTTTGTTGGTTGGTTGATTGAGTGATTGATTGATTGATTAGATTGGTTGGTTGATTGATTCATTCATTAGATTGGTTGATTGATTGATTGATTGATTAGATTGGTTGGTTGATTAATTGATTAATTGATTAGATTGGTTGGTTGATTGATTAATTAGATTGATTGATTGATTAATTCGATTGGTTGGTTGGTTGGTTGGTTGATTGTTTGATTGATACATTTTTTTTATTGATTCTGCTCTAGCTGTCACCCTCTGTCAGGTGAGTGCACCTGCACAGCAGGATGGGTGGGGCTCTACTGCAACGAGACCTGTCCATCGGGTTACCACGGCGACGGATGCAGTTTACCATGCAGCTGTTCCCATGGGGCCGACTGTCATGGAGTCACTGGGGCCTGCGTCTGCGCCCCTGGTTACATGGTGAGTTCTTCTTCTTCTTCCGGAGTGTCCAATATGTGTGCTGACCTTTTTGATTTACCAATTAGCCATCCAGTAGCACAAATCACTTACCCAATAGATGAGCTCTATAGTCCCAGGTCTCTGAGTGGCTAAAACAACAGCAGAGCACTAATATGGTTCCTTGTGGCTAAGCCAATAGGAAAGCACTATAGTCCCAGGTCCCTGTGGCTAAGCCAATAGGAAAGCACTATAGTCCCAGGTCCCTGAGTGCCTAAACCAATAGGAAAGCACTGTAGTGGATCCTTTTGATTATGAAAGTGGACGAAAAAGCGATTTGGCTCATAAATCTATATGGTCCAAATCAGGATGATCCACACTTCTTCAAAAACATTTATACCAATTTATTGAACTTACTGGCAACAAATGATCAAATCATTATGGTAGGAGACTATAACACAGTGTTAAGTACCTCAATGGACCGTAAAGGTAATCACTCTACAAACAACCATCACCGTGAAATCACTAATATTATGGACACATCAGAAATAGTGTATAGTTGGAGACTAAAAAACCCCGACCTAGTGAGATACACATAGAGGAGACTTAATCAAGCTAGTCGTCTTGACTACTTTCTTGTCTCTTTCTCTCTTGCATCAAAGGTTTAAAACAGTTTTAATAGGAGACAGAATGCGATCGGAACATCATCTAATTGTCATTCACATAACTCTTATTGTTTTTTCAACGTGGACGGGGATATTGGAAATATAATCAAAGTTTACTGGAGGACAACTTATTTTTAACTAAGACAAAATTATTTATAAATGAATTTTTTCAGTATGATATAGGTTCAGCAAATCCCCTTATTGTTTGGGATCTCTTTAAATGTACCTTCAGAGGGTCATTCAATTCAATATTCATCAATAATAAAAAAGCAGTTTCTGGCTAAAGAGACAAGTCTAACAAGGGAAATCCATGAACTAATAGTACAGGTAGATAGCAATAAAAACAATACTACAGAGATACAAAATAATGATTCTCTGAATGATATTTTAAAAAAAGGAAGCGAATTATTTTAGGCAGATGTTCTCTTCTCCGTCTCATCCTCTCCCACTGAATGAAGATTACGGTAAGGAATTCTTTACAAATAATATAAAAAATTGAAAATTAACAAATGTACAGAAAGATCAATGACTCAAGTTTTATATTAAGTCCCCAAGCTAGATCCCTGAAATGTGTCATTGAAGATCTAGATAACTTGTCTGTACTCTCTGGACTAAAACCTAATTATGATAAGTGTACAATATTACGTATTGGAAAAAACATGAACAAATGCTCCAAAAACACCCAAATACGTATTTTAGAAACGGAAACGCTCTCAGTCATGCAGGTCATTAGAGTTCGTAATGGTGTCATTCCAAACTTCATCCGCAAGTTAAATTGCTATACAAATTGATGGAAAGTGGTGTTGGGGGATAACATACGATATTATAAAATCCATGTACACAAACAACAAGTGTGCAGTTAAAATAGGCAAAAAACACATTTATTTCCACAGGGCCGTGGGGTGAGACAGGGATGCAGCTTGAGCCCCACCCTCTTCAACATATATATCAACGAATTGGCGAGGGCACTAAAACAGTCTGCAGCACCCGGCTTCACGCTACTAGAATCTGAAGTCAAATGTCTACTGTTTGCTGATGATCTTGGTGCTTCTGTCCCCAACCAAGGAGGGCCTACAGCAGCACTTAGATCTCCTGCACAGATTCTGTCAGACCTGGGCCCTGACAGTAAATCTCAGCAAGACAAAAATAATGATGTTCCAAAAAAGGTCCAGTCACCAGGACCACAAATACAAATTCCATCTAGACACCGTTGCCCTACAGCACACAAAAAACTATACTTACCTCGGCCTAAACATCAGCACCACAGGTAACTTCCACAAAGCTGTGAACAATCTGAGAGACAAGGCAAGAAGGGCCTTCTATGCCATCAAAATGAACATAAAATTTGACATACCAATTAGGATCTGGCAAAAAATACTTGAATCAGTTATAGAAGCCATTGCTCTTTATGGTTGTGAGGTCTGGGGTCCGCTGCCCAACCAAGAATTCACATAATGGAACAAACACCAAATTGAGACTCTGCATGCGAAATTCTGCAAAAATATCCTCTGTGTACAATGTAAAACACCAAATAATACATGCAGAGCAGAATTAGGCCGATACCCGCTAATGATCAAAATCCCGAAAAGAGACCTAAAAGGAAGCGATTCCCAAACATTCCATAACAAAGCCATCACCTACAGAGAGACGAACCTGGAGAAGAGTCTCCTAAGCCAGCTGGTCCTGGTTGGGTCTAATTGTGTTGCTGTCCTGGGGCTCTGTGGGGTCTGTTTGTGTTTGTGAACAGAGCCCTCAGGAAAACAAAAAGATAATTACTTGACACATTGGAAAGAATTTACCAAAACCCAGAGCAAACTAGAATGCTATTTGGCCCTAAACAGAGAGTACACAGTGGCAGAATACCCGACTACTGTGACTGACCGAAACTTAAGGAAAGCTTTGACTATGTACAGACTCAGTGAGCATAGCCTTGCTATTGAGAAAGGCCACCGGAGGCAGACCTGGCTCTCAAGAGAAGACAGGCTATGTGCACACTGCCCACAAAATGAGGTGGAAACTGAGATACACTTCCTAACCTCCTGCCAAATGTATCACCATATTAGAGACACATATATCCCTCAGATTACACAGATCCACAAAGAATTTGAAAACAAACCCAATGTTGATAAACTCCCATATCTACTGGGTGAAATAACAGTGTGCCATCACAGCAGCAAGATTTGTGACCTGTTGTCATGAGAAAAAGGAAACCAGTGGAGCACAAACATTGTAAATACCAATATTTATCTGTTTATTTATCTTCCCCTACTAATGATACTACAACTATTTGCACATCGTTAAAAAAACGGTATTTAGCTGATTATATAAAATGTTAAACGTCTTTATCCTCTTCCACTTCCTCTTCCACCTATTCCACCTCCTCCTATTCCACCTCCTCCTCTTCCACTTCCTTCTCCTCCACCTCCTTCTCCACCTCCACCTATTCCACCTCCTCCTCTTCCACCTCCTCCTCTTCCACTTCCTTCTCCTCCACCTCCTTCTCCACCTCCACCTATTCCACCTCCTCCTCTTCCACCTCCTCCTCTTCCACTTCCTTCTCCTCCACCTCCTCCTCTTCTACTTCCTTCTCCGCCTCCTCCACTTCCTACAACTTCTACCTCCCCCACACCTCCACTTTCTCCTCTTCCACCTCCTCCACCTCCTCCTCTTCCACCTCCTCCTCCACCTCCTCTTCCACCTCCTCCTCCACCTCCTACTCTTCTAACCTCCTTCTCCTCTTCCACCTCCTTCTCCTCCTCCATCTCCTCCTCTTCCAACTCCTTCTCCGCCTCCTCCACTTCCTACAACTTCTACATCCTTCTCCTCTTCCACCTCCTCCACCTTCACCTCCTTCTCCTGCTCCACCTCCTCCTCTTCCATCTCCTCATCCTCTTCTTCTTCCACCTCCTCTTCTTTCTTCCTCCTCTTCCTCCTCCTCTGCTTTCTCCTTCTCTTCCTCCCCGTCACCACACCCTCTCTCCTCTCAGCCCTTAGATAACAACGGGAACAGAGTAGAAGTGCCATTGTTAGCAGTATTAAAACCGTCATTTTGAGAACAGAACAAAGGCGTCTGTGAACTGATTGATAAAAATGTCATTCCCAGACCGAAGCTTTCATGTAGGGCGCAGAGGGAAGGAATAGAGGAGGAGGAGGGAGGAGGAGAGGAGGAGGAAGGGGAGATGAGGAGGAAGATGAGAGGAGAGACCCTTTAAGATGCACCATGTTCTGCCCCTGGCGTCCAGTGTCCTTTCCTCTCCTTCGTTTAAACTCTGTCAAGATGAGCAGACACACACAGTGCTGAGCTGACAGCCAGGTAGCAGGCAGAGCAGAGAGCAGAGTCCCGGTGAGGAGAGGCACAGAGGAGGCTCAGGGGCGAGTAGGAGTGAGGATGAGCGAGGAGGGAGTCCCCAGACACACAGGACTCTTCTATGGCGCTAATTAGTACTCTAAATCATACTGTCAGCTGTCACTCAGGACAGAGAGGAGAGAGAGAGATGGAGGGGAGGGGACCCACAGACACAGGGCTATGATCATCGTGGCTGAGAGAGAGAGAGAGAGAGAGAGAGAGAGAGAGAGAGAGAGAGAGAGAGAGAGACGCACTCAGCCATTTTAAAGCAGAGGGGAGGGATAGATGGAAGGAGGAGTGGAGGGGTGGAGGGAAGGAGGGATTAAAGATAGATATTGATATACAGTGCATTCAGAAAGTATTCAGACCCCTTGACTTTCTCCACATTTTGTTACATTAAAGCCTTATTCTAGAATGGATTAAAAAAAATGTTTAATCCTCAGCAATCTACACACAATACCCCATAATGACAAAGCAAAAACAGGCTTTTAGACATTTTTGCTAATTAATAAAAAATAAAGGACAGAAATACCTTATTAGTATTCAGACCCTTTGCTATGAGACTCGACATTGAGCTCAGGTGCATCCTGTTTCCATTGATCATCCCTGAGATGTTTCTACAACTTGATTGGAGTTCACCTGTGGTAAATTCTATTGACTGGACATGAATTGGAAAGGCACACACCTGTCTATATAAAGTCCCACAGTTGACAGTCCATTGTCAGAGCTAAAACCAAGCCACCAGTCGACCTTCTACGTGTATTGAACATTCAGAGCAGCGGCGGCTGGTGGGGAGGAGGAGCTGTAAGGTAGGCGGGCTCATTTTAACCACGTTTGACTCAGTTCCATTTATTCCATTCCAGCCCATTACAATGATCCCGCCCTCCTATACCTCCTCCCACAAGCCTCCTCTGATGCTGGAGCTAATTGCGGCTTCATTTCACAGTAAGAGCTGTGAACTCTTGAGAATAGTTTTCTGTTGGCTGATACCCAGTTTCATGGGTGCACAATCGATAGGTAAGGCTGTACAGCGCCTATACGCTGAGTATACAAAACATTAGGAACACCTTCCTAATATTGAGCTTCACCCCCTCGTCTTTTGCCCTCAGAACCTCTACAAGGTGTTGAAAGCGTTCCACAGGGATGCTGGCCCATTTTGGTATTTAATTAGGATCCCCATTAGCTGTCGTGAAAGCAGCAGCTACTCTTCCTGGAGTCCAACACAGAACATGAAACATGACATCACACGGAACATGAATAAACAAGAGCAGCCCAAGGACAGAACTATATACATTTTAAAGAGGGCCCATGTGGACTCCAATGCTTCCCACAGTTGTGTCAAGTTGGCTGGATGTCCTTTTTAGGTGGTGGGCCATTCTTGATACACCGAGGGGGAAACTGTTGAGCGTGGATTTAACAAGTGACATCAATAAGGGATCGTAGCTTTCACATGGATTCACCTGGTCAGTCTTATGTCATAGAAAGAGCAGGGTGTTCCTAATGTTTTGTACACTCAGTGTTACGTATGCCCCCCCCCATGCAATTATACAGTCTAATACATCCACAGTGGGATTTCAACAGTTGTTTTCTGTTTATTTTCAAACCATTTTATTGTTGTGTTTAATTTTAAAGTATGTAATACCACTCTTTAACTTGTTTAGCATCTAGTCCAAATATGGCATGATTGCACTATTTGTATCCGTTCGCATCACTTTCAATTAGGGACTTTTATTTTGAAGGCGAACCGCACATTCCACAAAAGGATGAATAAACAAAAATGTTCTACTTGTGACAAAGTGAATCGCATAATAAGAGTATTTACCGTCAACAGAAATGATTAGGCCCCAAAATAGAAAACAATAATTTTGTTGTAATGTTAGCCAGCGAACGAGTTGGCTAGAGTGCCAAAGCTAGCTGATCTGTTACACTACATGCGGACTGCTGACATATCACCATGTCGGAACAAACTCCTCAACAAATACAAAACGTGTGGTGGGCAGGGTGCCGGGTCGAACCCACCGTCCCACAGCCAACCGCGGTGAAGGGTACTTGCTATTTTGTCGGGAGGGCTCTGTGAATGGCGCAACATCAATTTGCTGTGCACTCCGTGACACCTCCGTTTGCCATCCTCCGCTCTCCTCTGAAGTGCACTATGTGGAGTCTGACACCTCGTTTGAATAAGGAGCGACACGTCACATTTTCTGGCCTATCCACACAATGGATCGAACTCTCCTGTCTGTGGAACCTCGCAGCTCCACTTAAATGGCAGATGAAACGGGAGACTAGTGATTACGGTAGACGCATGTCACATGTCACAGTGGTGATGCTCTGTGTCTTTCAGGGCTATACGGTCCTAGTTGCTCCTCAAGTTGCTAACTAACTCCTCCTCCTCCCCCTCCTCTTCCTCCTCCTCCTCCTCCTCCTCCTCCTCCCCCTCCTCTTCCTCCTCCTCTCCTCTTCCTCTTCCTCCTCCTCTCCTCCTCCTCCTCCTCCTCCCTCCCTCCTCCTCCTCCTCCTCCTCCTCCTCTCTCCAGGGTGATGACTGCTCTTCTCTGTGTCCTCCTGGGCTATACGGTCCTAGTTGCTCCTCAAGTTGCTAACTAACTCCTCCCCCTCCTCTTCCTCCTCCTCCTCCTCCTCCCCCTCCTCTTCCTCCTCTTCCTCCTCCTCTCCTCCTCCTCCTCCTCTTCCTCCTCCTCCTCTTCCTCCTCCTCTCTCCAGGGTGATGACTGCTCTTCTCTGTGTCCTCCTGGGCTATACGGTCCTAGTTGCTCCTCTACCTGCTCCTGTCATAACCACGCCCCCTGCTCCCCCATCGATGGATCCTGTATCTGCAGAGAAGGTACAGTACACCCCAAGGGGACAGAGTTCATACCACAGACTGACTCACCCCAGGGGACAGAGTTCATACCACAGACTGACTCACCCCAAGGGGACAGAGTTCATACCACAGACTGACTCACCCCAGGGGACAGAGTTCATACCACAGACTGACTCACCCCAAGGGGACAGAGTTCATACCACAGACTGACTCACCCCAGGGGACAGAGTTCATACCACAGACTGACTCACCCCAGGGACAGAGTTCATACCACAGACTGACTCACCCCAGGGGACAGAGTTCATACCACAGACTGACTCACCCCAGGGACAGAGTTCATACCACAGACTGACTCACCCCAAGGGGACAGAGTTCATACCACAGACTGACTCACCCCCAGGGGACAGAGTTCATACCACAGACTGACTCACCCCAGGGGACAGAGTTCATACCACAGACTGACTCACCCCAGGGGACAGAGTTCATACCACAGACTGACTCACCCCAGGGGACAGAGTTCATACCACAGACTGACTCACCCCAGGGGACAGAGTTCATACCACAGACTGATTTACCCCAGGGGACAGAGTTCATACCACAGACTGACTCACCCCAGGGGACAGAGTTCATACCACAGACTGACTCACCCCAGGGGACAGAGTTCATACCACAGACTGACTCACCCCAAGGGGACAGAGTTCATACCACAGACTGACTCACCCCAGGGGACAGAGTTCATACCACAGACTGACTCACCCCAGGGGACAGAGTTCATACCACAGACTGACTCACCCCAGGGGACAGAGTTCATACCACAGACTGACTCACCCCAGGGGACAGAGTTCATACCACAGACTGACTCACCCCAGGGGACAGAGTTCATACCACAGACTGACTCACCCCAGGGGACAGAGTTCATACCACAGACTGACTCACCCCAAGGGGACAGAGTTCATACCACAGACTGACTCACCCCAGGGGACAGAGTTCATACCACAGACTGACTCACCCCAGGGGACAGAGTTCATACCACAGACTGACTCACCCCAGGGGACAGAGTTCATACCACAGACTGACTCACCCCAGGGGACAGAGTTCATACCACAGACTGACTCACCCCAGGGGACAGAGTTCATACCACAGACTGATTTACCCCAGGGGACAGAGTTCATACCACAGACTGACTCACCCCAGGGGACAGAGTTCATACCACAGACTGACTCACCCCAGGGGACAGAGTTCATACCACAGACTGACTCACCCCAAGGGGACAGAGTTCATACCACAGACTGACTCACCCCAGGGGACAGAGTTCATACCACAGACTGACTCACCCCAGGGGACAGAGTTCATACCACAGACTGACTCACCCCAGGGGACAGAGTTCATACCACAGACTGACTCACCCCAGGGGACAGAGTTCATACCACAGACAGCTACAGCTATGTGTCAATCAAAAGGCAACATCCTTGTGAATGGAGACATTGTTAATCACTCACTGACTGATTGACTGATTGATTCACAGATTGACTGTTTGATTGACTGATTGACTAACTGACTGATTGATTAACTGACAGATTGACTGACTGATTGACTGACAGACTGACTGACTGACTGACTGATTGACTGACTGACTGACAGATTGACTGACTGATTGATTGAAAGATTGACTGACTGATTCACAGATTGACTGACAGATTGACTGATTAACTGATTGACTGACTGACTGACTAATTAACTGACTGATTGATTAACTGACTGACTAACTGACTGACTGATTGACAGGTTGACTGACTGATTGACTGACTGACTGATTGACTGACTGTTTGATTAACTAACTGACTGACAGGTTGACTGACTGACTGACTGACTGATTGACTGACTGTTTGATTAACTAACTGACTGACTGATTGTTTAACTGACTGATTAATTGACAGATTGACTGAGAGATTGACTGATTGACTGACTGATTCACAGATTGACTGACTGATTGATTGAAAGATTGACTGACTGTTTTATTAACTAACTGACTGACTGATTGACTGATTGATTGATTGATTAACTGACTGATTGATTATCTGACAGATTGACTGACTGACTGATTGACTTACTGATTGACAGATTGACTGACTGATTCACAGATTGACTGACTGACTGATTAACTGACTGACTGATTGACAGGTTGACTGACTGACTGACTGATTGACTGACTGACTGATTAACTGACTGACTGATTGATTAACTGACTGACTGATTGATTGACTGACTGATTAACTGACTGACTGACTGACTGACTGATTGATTAACTGACTGATTGATTGACTGACTGACTGACTGACAGGTTGACTGACTGACTGACTGACTGACTGATTGACTGACTGATTGATTAACTGACTGACTGATTGATTAACTGACTGACTGATTGACAGGTTGACTGACTGACTGACTGACTGATTGACTGACTGACTGTTTGATAAACTAACTGACTGACTGACTGATTGATTGATTAATTGACAGATTAATTGACAGATTGACTGACAGATTGACTGATTGACTGACTGACTGATTGATTGAAAGATTGACTGACTGATTCACAGATTGACTGATTGATTGATTAACTGACTGATTGACTGACTGATTCACATATTGACTGACAGATTGACTGATTGACTGACTGATTCACAGATTGACTGACTGATTGACTGATTGAATTACAGATTGACTGACTGATTGACTGACTGATTCACAGATTGTCTGACTGACTGACAGATTAACTGACTGATTGACTATCTGACTGATTGACTGACTGACTGACTGACTGATTTACTGATGGATTAACTGACTGACTGACTGACTGATTAACTGACTGACTGACTGACTGACTGATTGATTAACTGACTGATTGATTGACTGACTGACTGACTGACTGATTGACTGACTGACTGACTGACTGATTGATTGATTGACTGACTGACTGATTGACTGACTGACTGATTGACTGACTGACTGATTGATTGACTGACTGATTAACTGACTGACTGACTGACTGATTAACTGACTGACTTATTGACTGATTGACTATCTGACTGACTGATTGATTGACTGACTAATTGATTGACTGACTGATTAACTGACTGACTGACTGATTGATTGACTGACTGATTAACTGGCTGACTGACTGATTGACTGATGGATTAATTGACTGACTCATTCATGTATCAACCCATGCAGGTTGGCAGGGAGTGGACTGCTCTAGCCTGTGCTCCAGTGGTAGCTGGGGTCTGGGCTGTAATCAGAGCTGTCTGTGTGCCAACGGCGCAGCCTGTGACCCCATGGATGGTGTCTGTACCTGCTCCCCAGGCTGGAGAGGGGAGCACTGCCTCCTACCCTGTCCTGTGAGTACCAACCCTTAACCCCTCTCCCCTACCCTGATCCTAACACTGCCTCCTACCCTGTCCTGTGAGTACCAACCCTTAACCCCTGACCCTAACCCTGATCCTAACACTGCCTCCTACCCTGTCCTGTGAGTACCAACCCTTAACCCCTCTCCCCTACCCTGATCCTAACACTGCCTCCTACCCTGTCCTGTGAGTACCAACCCTTAACCCCTCTCCCCTACCCTGATCCTAACACTGCCTTCTACCCTGTCCTGTGAGTGTCTCTGTCACACTGGAACTATGCTGAACAAAAATATAAACGCAACTCAACTTTCAACAATTTCAACAATTTTACTGAGTTACAGTTCATATAAATAAATCAGCCACTTGGGCTGGCGTGGTTACACGTTGTCTGCGGTTTGGGAGGCCAGTTGGGAGGCCGGTTGGACGCGGCTTATGGTAGAGAAATAAACATTAAATTGCACGATCCCTCAAAACTTGAGACATCTGTGGCATTGTGTTGTGCGACAAAACTGCACATTTTAAAGTGGCCTTTTATTGTCCCCCAGCACAAGGTGCACCTGTGTAATGATCTAATAAACTTCTTGATATGCCACACCAGGCAGGTGGATGGATTATCTTGGCAAAGGATAAAATGCTCACTAAAAGGGATGGAAACAAATGTGTGCATTTTAGAGAGAGAAGCTTTTTGCTATTTTATTTCAGCTCATGGGACCAACATTTTACATTTTGGGTTTATATTTTTGTTCAGTGTAGTTGGTTGAAGGCAGTTTGCACAAAGCCTAGTACATTGTAATTCTTCTTCTCCTCCGTCTCCTCCTCCTCCTTCTTCTACGTTTCCTTTGTTCTTATTCTCCTCCTCCTTCTTCTTCGTTTCCGTTGCGTTCTTCTTCTTCTTCTGTCACTACATTTTAAAAGCTACTAGCCACTGTATATCTACCTTAAATATGTTAATTTTGAAATGTGATGTTGCTGTTTATATTGTTGTTGTCAGGATGGCATGTATGGTATGGAGTGTCGTGGGCGTTGTGACTGTAGTCATGGCGATGGCTGTGACCACGTCACCGGCTTCTGTCGCTGCCTCGCTGGATGGACAGGTCAGTACTTTGGTAGGATACAGAGATACAGAGATACAGGTCAGTACTATGGTAGGATACAGAGAGACAGGTCAGTACTATGGTAGGATACAGAGAGACAGGTCAGTACTATGGTAGGATATAGATACAGGTCAGTACTATGGTAGGATACAGAGAGACAGGTCAGTACTATGGTAGGATATAGATACAGGTCAGTACTATGGTAGGATACAGAGACAGGTCAGTACTTTGGTAGGATACACAGAGACAGGTCAGTACTATGGTAGGATACAGAGACAGGTCAGTACTATGGTAGGATACAGAGATACAGAGATACAGGTCAGTACTATGGTAGGATACAGAGATACAGAGATACAGGTCAGTACTATGGTAGGATACAGAGACAGGTCAGTACTTTGGTAGGATACAGAGATACAGAGATGCAGGTCAGTACTATGGTAGGATACAGAGATACAGAGAGACAGGTCAGTACTATGGTAGGATACAGAGATACAGAGATACAGGTCAGTACTATGGTAGGATACAGAGACAGGTCAGTACTTTGGTAGGATACAGAGATACAGGTCAGTACTATGGTAGGATACAGAGATACAGAGAGCCAGGTCAGTACTATGGTAGGATACAGAGATACAGAGAGACAGGTCAGTACTATGGTAGGATACAGAGATACAGAGAGACAGGTCAGTACTTTGGTAGGATACAGAGAGACAGGTCAGTACTATGGTAGGATACAGAGACAGGTCAGTACTTTGGTAGGATACAGAGAGAGGTCAGTACTATGGTAGGATACAGAGACAGGTCAGTACTATGGTAGGATACAGAGACAGGTCAGTACTTTGGTAGGATACAGAGATACAGAGATACAGGTCAGTACTATGGTAGGATACAGAGATACAGAGACACAGGTCAGTACTTTGGTAGGATACAGAGATACAGAGAGACAGGTCAGTACTATGGTAGGATACAGAGACAGGTCAGAACTATGGTAGGATACAGAGACAGGTCAGTACCATGGTAGGATACAGAGACAGGTCAGTACTATGGTAGGATACACAGAGACAGGTCAGTACTATGGTAGGATACAGAGACAGGTCAGTACTATGGTAGGATACAGAGAGACAGGTCAGTACTATGGTAGGATACAGAGACAGGTCAGAACTATGGTAGGATACAGAGACAGGTCAGTACTATGGTAGGATACAGAGACAGGTCAGAACTATGGTAGGATACAGAGACAAGTCAGAACTATGGTAGGATACAGAGACAGGTCAGTACTATGGTAGGATACAGAGACAGGTCAGTACTATGGTAGGATATAGAGACAGGTCAGTACTATGGTAGGATACAGAGACAGGTCAGTACTATGGTAGGATACAGAGACAGGTCAGTACTATGGTAGGATACAGAGACAGGTCAGTACTATGGTAGGATATAGAGAGACAGGTCAGTACTATGGTAGGATACAGAGACAGGTCAGTACTATGGTAGGATACAGAGAGACAGGTCAGTACTATGGCAGGATATTTATGACTTCCAGAGTGGGCCGGTATCTATGCGCTGACTGGATGAGAGCGTCTGCTGAATGACAGGAATGTGTGTCCAAGTCTAGAGAATTGTGTTGAATGATTAGTGGTTTTTGAGGTCGGTCCTATTTCGGGTTCGATTATTAATAAATAATCACTGTTTTCGATTTCGGTTTCGATCATTTTTTTTTAACTATAAATGCATCATGACATAACGACATCGAAATGATTAGAGCTTTTTAATTCAAATTCCAATGCCAAAAATATTGAACATTCAATTGCCAAAGCATTGAAAGTATTCCATGGTCTCTGTCAGGTCCACATTGGGTAGACACCAAAAGAAACAGAAACAGGAAATTACTTTGAAATAATACGTACTATTAATAATAAGTACTATGGTAGGATACAGAGACAGGTCAGTACTATGGTAGGATACACAGAGACAGGTCAGTACTATGGTAGGATACAGAGACAGGTCAGTACTATGGTAGGATACAGAGACAGGTCAGTACTATGGTAGGATACAGAGACAGGTCAGTACTATGGTAGGATACAGAGAGACAGGTCAGTACTATGGTAGGATACAGAGACAAGTCAGAACTATGGTAGGATACAGAGACAGGTCAGTACTATGGTAGGATACAGAGACAGGTCAGTACTATGGTAGGATACAGAGACAGGTCAGTACTATGGTAGGATACAGAGACAGGTCAGTACTATGGTAGGATACAGAGAGACAGGTCAGTACTATGGTAGGATACAGAGACAGGTCAGTACTATGGTAGGATACAGAGACAGGTCAGTACTATGGTAGGATATAGAGACAGGTCAGTACTATGGTAGGATACAGAGACAGGTCAGTACTATGGTAGGATACAGAGACAGGTCAGTACTATGGTAGGATACACCGAGACAGGTCAGTACTATGGTAGGATACAGAGACAGGTCAGTACTATGGTAGGATACAGAGACAGGTCAGTACTATGGTAGGATATAGAGACAGGTCAGTACTATGGTAGGATACAGAGACAGGTCAGTACTATGGTAGGATACAGAGACAGGTCAGTACTATGGTAGGATACAGAGACAGGTCAGTACTATGGTAGGATATAGAGAGACAGGTCAGTACTATGGTAGGATACAGAGACAGGTCAGTACTATGGTAGGATACAGAGAGACAGGTCAGTACTATGGCAGGATATTTATGACTTCCAGAGTGGGCCGGTATCTATGCGCTGACTGGATGAGAGCGTCTGCTGAATGACAGGAATGTGTGTCCAAGTCTAGAGAATTGTGTTGAATGATTAGTGGTTTTTGAGGTCGGTCCTATTTCGGGTTCGATTATTAATAAATAATCACTGTTTTCGATTTCGGTTTCAATCATTTTTTTTTAACTATAAATGCATCATGACATAACGACATCGAAATGATTAGAGCTTTTTAATTCAAATTCCAATGCCAAAAATATTGAACATTCAATTGCCAAAGCATTGAAAGTATTCCATGGTCTCTGTCAGGTCCACATTGGGTAGACACCAAAAGAAACAGAAACAGGAAATTACTTTGAAATAATACAATATTTCTGTTGTGTATATTACTGTTTTTATTTGAAGACTTTATTATGTTCTGTTCGTTAAAGTTACCGTCTCATCTCAGACAGTAGCAGTCAGCCAGCCAGACCGTCTACCGTTATCTCTGTTCTCCCCATTCTGTACTGTCTTTAGTCATCCTATTTAGCTAGCCCGCCTAAGTACGCTGCAGAGCTGTCTGACAAAATCATTTTACTAGTTCTTCAAAGTAAAGGTATACTTTCACAAACTGTCTCTGTCTCTCTCCTAGTTGTGTATCTGTCCATCTCTCTCCTAGTTGTGTATCTGTCCAACTCTCTCCTAGTTGTCTCTCTGTCCATCTCTCTCCTAGTTGTGTCTCTGTCCATCTCTCTCCTAGTTGTGTCTCTGTCCATCTCTCTTCTAGTTGTGTCTCTGTCCCTCCTAGTTGTGTCTCTGCTGTCCCCCTCTCTCCTAGTTGTCTCTCTGTCCGTCCCTCTCTCTCTTAGTTGTCTCTGCTGTCCCTCTCTCTCCTAGTTGTGTCTCTGCTGTTCCTGTCTCCTAGTTGTGTCTCTGTCCCTCTCTCTCTTAGTTGTCTCTGATGTCTCTCTCTCTCTCTCTCTCTCTCCTAGTTGTGTCTCTGCTGTTCCTGTCTCCTAGTTGTGTCTCTGCCCCTCTCTCTCCTCTCTCTCTCGGCAGTGTATGCGGTCTATGTGTATCTAACTTAAAGTGACAGGCGTAAAAGTGTATCCATCTCCGTCAGGGCAGGGAAAGAACAGGCGCAATAGATTATGGTCATTGTAGTTAAATACCACATTTTTGTGTGGAACTAGGTTGAATATTAGCTTAATGAAAACTACAACTCCCTTCAGCCCAGCGTCCCATATAGTTCTTGACATGATTTCTCCTGTGAATGATTTGATTTGTCTCTAGAGAATCTGTGTTGGAATTTTTTTTATTTAAGTAATTGAACCGTGGTCGGTCAATTAGTTGTTTAATAACCGAAACCCCTTCTCCCCCCCGAAATGTCTGTTAATCTCTCAGCAGTACTAGAGAATGTCTTGGGAGTCTGGGCCTTACAGCACTTTCGGAAAGTATTCAGACCCTTTGAGTGTTTCCACATGTTGCCGTATTCTAAAATGGATTACATAAATACAAATTCTCAGTAATCTACACACAATACCACATAATAACAAAGCGAAAACAGTTATTTTGACATTTTTGCAAATGTATTAAAAAAGTAAAACAGAACTACCTTATTTACATAAGTATTCAGACCCTACCCAAGGCTTATTGTTAGGGAAGATTTTACAGGTTTTAATAGGCACAACTGACTCAACACAGAAGTTTACATAATCTGAAACAACATCTCTGAGTTCATCAAGATCAGAGCTACTGTCCTCAAATACCTCCCACATAGTACAGTCAAAACACCCCTGGAGACCAAATACCTCCCACATAGTACAGTCAAAACACCCCTGGAGACCAAATACCTCCCACATACTACAGTCAAAACACCCTGGAGACCAAATACCTCCCACATAGTACAGTCAAAACACCCTGGAGACCAAATACCTCCCACATAGTACAGTCAAAACACCCCTGGAGACCAAATACCTCCCACATAGTACAGTCAAAACACCCTGGAGACCAAATACCTCCCACATAGTACAGTCAAAACACCCCTGGAGACCAAATACCTCCCACATAGTACAGTCAAAACACCCTGGAGACCAAATACCTCCCACATAGTACAGTCAAAACACCCCTGGAGACCAAATACCTCCCACATAGTACAGTCAAAACACCCCTGGAGACCAAATATTAACCTGGAGAGTGAGGGGGGTATTAACCTGGAGAGTGAGAGAGAGGGGGTATTAACCTGGAGAGTGACAGAGAGGGGGTATTAACCTGGAGAGTGACAGAGAGGGGGTATTAACCTGGAGGGTGACAGAGAGGGGGTATTAACCTGGAGGGTGACAGAGAGGGGGTATTAACCTGGAGAGTGACAGAGAGGGGGTATTAACCTGGAGGGTGACAGAGAGGGGGTATTAACCTGGAGAGTGACAGAGAGGGGGTATTAACCTGGAGGGTGACATAGAGGGGGTATTAACCTGGAGAGTGACAGAGAGGGGGTATTAACCTGGAGAGTGACAGAGAGGGGGTATTAACCTGGAGAGTGACAGAGAGGGGGTATTAACCTGGAGGGTGACAGAGAGGGGGTATTAACCTGGAGAGTGACAGAGAGGGGGTATTAACCTGGAGAGTGACAGAGAGGGGGTATTAACCTGGAGGGTGACAGAGAGGGTATTAACCTGGAGAGTGACAGAGAGGGGGGTATTAACCTGGAGAGTGACAGAGAGGGGGTATTAACCTGGAGAGTGACAGAGAGGGGGTATTAACCTGGAGGGTGACAGAGAGGGGGTATTAACCTGGAGGGTGACAGAGAGGGAGGTATTAACCTGGAGAGTGATGGAGAGGGGGGTATTAACCTGGAGGGTGACAGAGAGGGGGGTATTAACCTGGAGGGTGACAGAGAGGGAGGTATTAACCTGGAGAGTGACAGAGAGGGGGGTATTAACCTGGAGAGTGATGGAGAGGGGGGTATTAACCTGGAGAGTGATGGAGAGGGGGGTATTAACCTGGAGGGTGACAGAGAGGGGGGTATTAACCTGGAGGGTGATGTAGAGGGAAATATTAACCTGGAGAGTGACACCAGGCTATACCAGGCTACACCAGACTACAGCTACACCAGGCTACCCCAGCTACACCAGGCTGCATCAGCAACACCAGGCTATGCCAGGCTACACTAGGCTACAGCAGCAACATCAGGCTACATCAGCAACACCAGTCTACACCAGGCTACACCAGCTAACCAGGCTACACCAGCAACACCAGCTACACCAGGCTACACCAGGCTACACTAGGCTACAGCAGCTACACAAGGCTACACCAGGCTACTCCAGCTAACCAGGCTACACCAGCAACACCAGACTACAGCAGGCTACACCAGGCTACTCCAGCTACACCAGGCTACACCAGGCTACACTAGGCTACAGCAGCTACACCAGGCTACACCAGGCTACACCAGCTACACCAGGCTACACCAGCTACTTCAGGCTACAGCAGCTACTTCAGACTTCACCAGCTACACCAGGCTACACCCGGCTACACAAGCAACACCAGGCTACACCAGGCTACACTAGGCTACAGCAGCTACACCAGGCTACACCAGGCTACAGCAGCAACACCAGGCTACACCAGGCTACACTAGGCTCTACCAGCTACACCAGGCTACAACAGCTACACCAGGCTACACTAGGCTACAGCAGCTACACCAGGCTACACCAGGCTACACTAAGCTACAGCAGCTACACCAGGCTACACTAGGCTACAGCAGCTACACCAGGCTACACCAGGCTACACTAGGCTACAGCAGCTACACCAGGCTACACCAGGCTACACCAGGCTACTCCAGCTACACCAGGCTACACCAGCAACACCAGACTACAGCAGCTACACCAGCCTACACCAGGCTACACCAGGCTACACCAGGCTACACCAGCAACACCAGACAACAGCAGCTACACCAGGCTACACCAGGCTACAGCAGCTACACCAGGCTACACTGCCGATGGAGTTATCACATTGTAACCCCGCTAATGGAAGACCATGTCTTCTTTTAAACCAGGGCATTACCTTGTGATAAAATGGCACTGCTGAAAAGTTAAAATAAATCATTCATTTGTAGAGTAATTTGCATGTGTGTGTGTGTGTGTGTGTGTGTGTGTGTGTGTGTGTGTGCTGCTCAGCTCATGTATCTAATTGGGTGGTGGGACCTCTGGCCCTCCTCTGAAGAAACTTGACACTCTGGCTTCCTCTCTTTCTTCTCCCTCTCCTCTCTCCCTCCTCTCCTCCTCTCCTCCTCTCCTCCTCTCTCCCTCCTCTCCTCCTCTCCTCCCTCCTCTCCTCCCTTGCCAGCCTTTCAAAGGGTCTGTGTTTGTCACGATCAGGCTCAAAGAGGCATGTTCTCTCTGTATTTATTGGCTGACAATAAAAAGAGCGAGCCACTCCATGGTCTGTGTCCCAAAATGCATTCTATTCCCTTCATAGTCCCTAGGGGCCCTGGTCAAAAGGCATTCTATTCCCTTTATAGTCTCTATGGGCCCTGGTCAAAGACACTCTATTCCCTTCATAGTCCCTAGGGGCCCTGGTCAAAAGGCATTCTATTCCCTTCATAGTCCCTAGGGGCCCTGGTCAAAAGGCATTCTATTCCCTTCATAGTCCCTAGGGGCCCTGGTCAAAAGGCATTCTATTCCCTTTATAGTCTCTATGGGCCCTGGTCAAAGACACTCTATTCCCTTCATAGTCCCTAGGGGCCCTGGTCAAAAGGCATTCTATTCCCTTCATAGTCCCTAGGGCCCTGGTCAAAAGGCATTCTATTCCCTTCATAGTCCCTAGGGGCCCTGGTCAAAAGGCATTCTATTCCCTTCATAGTCCCTAGGGGCCCTGGTCAAAAGGCATTCTATTCCCTTCATCGTCCCTAGGGGCCCTGGTTAAAAGCAGTGCACTATGAAGGGAACAGGGTTTCATTTAAGATGCATGCCTTATTCTGCCGGGTCTAGTAGAAAGAACAGAACCTCAAAAACAGACTCTGAATCAAGCCTCACTTTGAAGTTCAGTCTGCATGCTCCTTCCTATCCTCCCTCCCCACCCTCCTCACCATCCCTTACCCCTCTGACTCTCCCACAAAGGACCGCTTCTGACTACCTCACCGTTCCTCCCTTCCTCCACCACCTCCCCACCTCCACCTCAGAAGGACCCAGGTACTGTACTATACTGTGTGAGGATAGTCCCCAGAGATGAGCTGTTCTTTAATTCAAAAGTATTCCTCTTAATGTGGTTTTAATGGCCATGGAGCCCAGCTGCTCTGCTCTCTGTGTCTCTGAGGCTCTCTCCTCTGTCAAAGTACATCTCAAATGAGCTGTCTCTCTGGAACAGAGGGAGAGACTGGAGGAGCTTGAAAGGGTGATTTGTGGGTGTCTGTAGGGATGAGCATTTGATATTTTTCCACTGTTCAAGTACTCTCATGATTTTTCTTTTGGGGGGACTATTTTTGGAACACAAGGACCTCACTGGATACATGTTTCTTCTTTGCTGCTCTGTGTAGGATCGTCTCACGCAGAGTATGAGCAATGGGTCAGCGGGATAGAAGGGTTCATGTGTTCATCTTCATGTGTTCCTTCCAGGGTTTTTTCTTTATTTGTACTATTTTCTACATTGTAGAATAATAGTGAAGACATCAAAACTATGAAATAACACGTATGGAATCATGTAACAACCAACAAAAAAGTGTTAAACAAATCAAAATATATTTTAGATTTTAGATTCTTCAAAGTAGCCACCAAAGCTATGCCTTGATGACAGCTTTGCACACTCTTGGCATTCTCTCAACCAGCTTCATGAGGTAGTCACCTGGAATGCATTTCAATTAGCCCTGCACCCTAGCCCTACTCCCCAGCTCAATACCCCAGACCTACTCCCTACTCCCCAGCCCTACTCCCTACTCCCCAGCCCAATACCCCAGACCTACTCCCCAGCCCTACTCTCTACTCCCCAGCCCAATACCGCAAACCTACTCCCTACTCCCCGGCCCAATACCCCAAACCTACTCCCTACTCCCCAGCCCAATACCCCAAATCTACTCCCTACTCCCCAGCCCAATACCCCATACCTACTCCCTACTCCCCAGCCCAATACCGCAAACCTACTCCCTACTCCCCAGCCCAATACCCCAAACCTACTCCCTACTCCCCAGCCCAATACCCCATACCTACTCCCTACTCCCCAGCCCAATACCCCATACCTACTCCCTACTCCCTACTCCCCAGCCCAATACCCCAAACCTACTCCCTACTCCCCAGCCCAATACCCCATACCTACTCCCTACTCCCCAGCCCAATACCCCATACCTACTCCCTACTCCCCAGCCCAATACCCCATACCTACTCCCTACTCCCAGCCCAATACCCCATACCTACTCCCTACTCCCCAGCCCAATACCCCATACCTACTCCCTACTCCCCAGCCCAATACCCCAGACCTACTCTCTACTCCCCAGCCCAATACCCCAGACCTACTCTCCACTCCCCAGCCCTACTCCCTACTCTCCAGCCCTACTCCCTACTCCCCAGCCCTACTCCCTGCTCCCCAGCCCTACTCTCTACTCCCCAGCCATACTCCCTACTCCCCAGAACTACTCCCTACTCCCCAGCCCTACTCTCTACTCCCCAGCCCAAGACCCCAGACCTACTCTCCACTCCCCAGCCCTACTCCCTACTCCCCAGCCCTACTCCCTGCTCCCCAGACCTACTCTCTACTCCCCAGCCCAATACCCCAGACCTACTCTCCACTCCCCAGCCCTACTCCCTGCTCCCCAGCCCTACTCCCTGCTCCCCAGCCCTACTCTCTACTCCCCAGCCATACTCCCTACTCCCCAGAACTACTCCCTACTCCCCAGCCCTACTCTCTACTCCCCAGCCCAATACCCTAGCCCTACTCCCCAGCCCTACTCTCTACTCCCCAGCCCAATACCCTAGCCCTACTCCCCAGCCCTACTCTCTACTCCCCAGCCCAATACCCTAGCCCTACTCCCCAGCCCTACTCTCTACTCCCCAGCCCAATACCCTAGCCCTACTCCCCAGCCCTACTCTCTACTCCCCAGCCCAATACCCTACTCCATACTCCCCAGCCCTACTCTCTACTCCCCAGCCCAATACCCTAGCCCTACTCCCCAGCCATACTCCCTACTCCCCAGCCCTACAGGTATCCACTGTGTCAGTGTGTGTCCTCAGGGGTTATGATTGTGTGTCTGTGTGTCTGTGTGTGTCTGTGTGTCTGTAGGTACCCAGTGTGACAGTGTGTGTCCTCAGGGGTTCTGATTGTGTGTGTGTGTCTGTATGTGTCTGTGTGTCTACAGGTACCCAGTGTGACAGTGTGTGTCCTCAGGGGTTGTGGGGTCCAAACTGCTCTGTCACCTGCTCCTGTCAGAATAGAGGATCCTGCTCACCTGAGGACGGGACCTGTGTCTGTTCCCCGGGGTACAGAGGGACCTCCTGCAAGAGAAGTATGTACCCTGCCTTCTAACCCTAACTAGCGCCTGGCTTAATTGCTGTTACTCATTAGTAGTAGTATTTTTCCTATTATTATACACATAGCGTGATGGTTGTTGATCATTGCTAGACAGCCATTTACAAGTCTTGCCGTAGATTTTCAAGGTGATTTAAATCCAAACTGTCGCTCGGCCACTCAGGAACGATCTCTGTCCTCTTGGTAAGCGACTCCAGTGTAGATGTGGCCTTGTGATTTAGGTTGTTGTCCTGCTGAAAGGTGAATTTGTCTCCCAGTTTCTGTTGGAAAGCAGACTGAAACCAGGTTTTCCTCAAGGATTTTGCAGCTGCTCAGCTCTATTCCGTTTATTTTTATAACATAAAAAAAAAAATCACTAGTCCTTACCGATGACAAGCATACCCATAACATGATGCAGCCACCACCGATGACAAGCATACCCATAACATGATGCAGCCACCACCGATGACAAGCATACCCATAACATGATGCAGCCACCACCGATGACAAGCATACCCATAACATGATGCAGCCACCACCGATGACAAGCATACCCATAACATGATGCAGCCACCACCGTGACAAGCATACCCATAACATGATGCAGCCACCACCGTGACAAGCATACCCATAACATGATGCAGCCACCACCGATGACAAGCATACCCATAACATGATGCAGCCACCACCGTGACAAGCATACCCATAACATGATGCAGCCACCACCGTGACAAGCATACCCATAACATGATGCAGCCACCACCGATGACAAGCATACCCATAACATGATGCAGCCACCACCGTGACAAGCATACCCATAACATGATGCAGCCACCACCGATGACAAGCATACCCATAACATGATGCAGCCACCACCGATGACAAGCATACCCATAACATGATGCAGCCACCACCGTGACAAGCATACCCATAACATGATGCAGCCACCACCGATGACAAGCATACCCATAACATGATGCAGCCACCACCGTGACAAGCATACCCATAACATGATGCAGCCACCACCGTGACAAGCATACCCATAACATGATGCAGCCACCACCGTGACAAGCATACCCATAACATGATGCAGCCACCACCGTGACAAGCATACCCATAACATGATGCAGCCACCACCGATGACAAGCATACCCATAACATGATGCAGCCACCACCGTGACAAGCATACCCATAACATGATGCAGCCACCACCGTGACAAGCATACCCATAACATGATGCAGCCACCACCGTGACAAGCATACCCATAACATGATGCAGCCACCACCGTGACAAGCATACCCATAACATGATGCAGCCACCACCGATGACAAGCATACCCATAACATGATGCAGCCACCACCGTGACAAGCATACCCATAACATGATGCAGCCACCACCGTGACAAGCATACCCATAACATGATGCAGCCACCACCGTGACAAGCATACCCATAACATGATGCAGCCACCACCGTGACAAGCATACCCATAACATGATGCAGCCACCACCGTGCTTGAAAAATATGAAGAGTGGCACTCAGTTATGTTGTTGTTAGATTTGCTCTTTGTATTTAAGGACATAAAGTAAATTTGCCACATTTGTTACAGTTTTAATTTAGTTATTGCAAACAGGAATTTAGTTATTGCAAACAGCCTTATTGCAAACAGGAGGGACCTTACAGATAATTGTGTGGGGTACAGAGATGGAATAGTTATTTAAAAAATCATGTTAAACACTTAATTATTACTGCATTGTACATACTCTTGTGTGTATAAGGTAGTTGTTGTGAATTTGTTAGATTACTTGTTAGATACAACTGCATGGTCGGAACTAGAAGCACAAGCATTTCGCTACACTCGCATTAACATCTGCTAACCATGTGTATGTGACAAATAAAATTTGATTTGATTTGATATGTGTGACTTGTTAAGCGCATGTTTACTTCTGAACTGATTTAGGCTTGGCCGTAACAAAGGGGTTGAATACTTATTGACTCAAGACATTTCAGCTTTTCATTTTGTATTAATTTCAAAAAATGTCTAAAAACATAATTCCACTTTGACATTATGGGGTATTGTGGGTAGACCAGTGACACAAAATCTCAGTTTAAACCATTAAATTCAAGCTGTAACAACAACAACATGTGGAAAAAAAGCCAAGAGGTGTGAATACTTACTGAAGGCACAGTTGGGAATAGGGTGCCATGTGGGACGCAGACCTTGTCTGCGCCTCATCAGCCCCACGGAGTGAAGGTAGGAGTGTGTTCCCTGCTCTGATTGGGGGGGGTTTCCTCTATGTGTCTCTCGTTATTAACCCCAACGGAGTGCTGGTTGGCTGGAAGACTGTGGCTCTGTGCCCTGGCTCTCCCTCTGAGTGGCTGGGGTCTTGGGGTCTGAGGGCCTTGGGGCTCTCTTGTATCTCTGGTCTCTGCTGGGCTTATCTGTCTCGGCCCTGAGAGGAGGTCTGACTCAAGTGATGGGTTCACTGATTAGAGGTGATCTTCACAGGGCAAACCTGTAAACATCAGACGAAGTGGAATTTAACAGAGAGAGAGAAGGGGAGAGTTGGAGAAAAGTGTGTTCATGTGTCTGTCTGGGCCGTGATTGAAGTGGAATTTAACAGAGAGCGAGACACACACACACAGACCTGTTGTCTTAATTACTAAGAGACAAGGTGGACAGACACAACCACTCAGACCTGTTGTCTTAATTACTAAGAGACAAGGTGGACAGACACAACCACTCAGACCTGTTGTCTTAATTACTAAGAGACAAGGTGGACAGACACAACCACTCAGACCTGTTGTCTTAATTACTAAGAGACAAGGTGGACAGACACAACCACTCAGACTATTAAACCAAAGGGCTATGAAAGCCAATCAAGGTTTCAAATGACGAACACTGACCACAGCGTGACAGGTGGAGACAGGATTGACAGACAGACTGCAGCCTGAGTAGCAAGCCAGTTATTTTGTTCCCCTATGTTTTTGCAGTGGATTGCAGTGGTATTGAATGTAATGGATTGTATTTAGTGAAATGTATTGTGTCTAGAACAGTAGAATGGATGGCAGTGGTATTGAACGTAATGAAATGTATTGTGTCTAGAACAGTAGAATGGATGGCAGTGCTATTGAACGTAATGAATTGTATTTAGTGAAATGTATTGTGTCTAGAACAGTAGAATGGATGGCAGTGCTATTGAACGTAATGGATTGTATTTAGTGAAATGTATTGTGTCTAGAACAGTAGAATGGATGGCAGTGCTATTGAACGTAATGGATTGTATTTAGTGAAATGTATTGTGTCTAGAACAGTAGAATGGATGGCAGTGGTATTGAACGTAATGGATTGTATTTAGTGAAATGTATTGTGTCCAGAACAGTAGAATGGATGGCAGTGGTATTGAACGTAATGGATTGTATTTAGTGAAATGTATTGTGTCCAGAACAGTAGAATGGATGGCAGTGCTATTGAACGTAATGAATTGTATTTAGTGAAATGTATTGTGTCTAGAACAGTAGAATGGATGGCAGTGGTATTGAACGTAATGGATTGTATTTAGTGAAATGTATTGTGTCTAGAACAGTAGAATGGATGGCAGTGGTATTGAACGTAATGGATTGTATTTAGTGAAATGTATTGTGTCTAGAACAGTAGAATGGATGGCAGTGGTATTGAACGTAATGGATTGCATTTAGTGAAATGTATTGTGTCCAGAACAGTAGAATGGATGGCAGTGCTATTGAACGTAATGAATTGTATTTAGTGAAATGTATTGTGTCTAGAACAGTAGAATGGATGGCAGTGGTATTGAACGTAATGGATTGTATTTAGTGAAATGTATTGTGTCCAGAACAGTAGAATGGATGGCAGTGCTATTGAACGTAATGAATTGTATTTAGTGAAATGTATTGTGTCTAGAACAGTAGAATGGATGGCAGTGGTATTGAACGTAATGGATTGTATTTAGTGAAATGTATTGTGTCCAGAACAGTAGAATGGATGGCAGTGGTATTGAACGTAATGGATTGTATTTAGTGAAATGTATTGTGTCCAGAACAGTAGAATGGATGGCAGTGGTATTGAATGTAATTGTCACGATCTTCATGAGGGACAGACCAAGGCGCAGCGAGGCATCCAGTATACATGTTTATTTAGAAAACGAAACTCCACGTAACTGGGCAAAACAACAAAAACAAACGAAGATCGTAACGTTGACACATACCATGACACACAATGAAGCTGTGCTCAAACAATCACCCACAAAACCTAAATGAAAACCCCAAACATATATATGGTTCCCAATTAAAAGTCAAAAGTCACAAAGTCACCATTATTAGTCAGTTGTACAACCGAATGCCTTCAACCGAAATGTGTCTTCCGCATTTAACCCAACCCCTCTGAATCAGAGAGGTGCGGGGGGCTGCCTTTAATCGACATCCACGGCGCCCGGGGAACAGTGGGTTAACTGCCTTGTTCAGGGGCAGAACGACAGATTTTTACCTTGTCAGCTCGAGGATTTGAACTTGCAGCCCTCCGGTTACAAGTCCAACGCTCTAACCACTAGGCTACCTGCCGCCCCAGAGGTGCAACGACACACAGCTGCCTCTAATTGGGAACCATTACCCCAGCATAGATATATAACACCTAGAACAAAAAAAAACTACACCAAAACCAAAGCAAAAACACGCCAGCCTGTCTTATCAGGCCTGGACGTGACAGTAATGGATTGTATTTAGTGAAATGTATTGTGTCCAGAACAGTAGAATGGATGGCAGTGCTAGTACATTGCTTCTGTGGTTTCTTGTTAGATATATCAGATGCTTTTGTTTTTTTTTAATAATTTATTTTCTTTACCACGCCAGAAACGTAAACTGTCAAACAATATTGTATTATCTTGTACTTTTGAATAGAACTGACAGTGATGTTTAAAAAGAAAATTAACTTAAAAAATACCTCTTATTCATATTTGTTTTTTGCTGCTTTGATAATAAAATAGAATAAATGGTCTTTCATGGTTGTCCTGACTGGTTAGCCACTCAGGACTGGAATGATTAGAGTTTTATTTGTGTCCTTCTTCCTCTCTCTCTCCTCCTCCTCATCTCTTCTCCTCATCTCTTCCTCCTCATCTCTTCTCCTCATCTCTTCCTCCTCATCTCCTCATCTCTTCTCCTCATCTCTTCCTCCTCATCTCTTCTCCTCATCTCTTCCTCCTCATCTCTTCCTCCTCATCTCCTCATCTCTTCTCCTCATCTCTTCTCCTCATCTCTTCTCCTCATCTCTTCCTCCTCATCTCTTCTCCTCATCTCTTCTCCTCATCTCTTCCTCCTCATCTCTTCTCCTCATCTCTTCTCCTCATCTCTTCCTCCTCATCTCTTCTCCTCATCTCTTCTCCTCATCTCTTCCTCCTCATCTCCTCATCTATTCTCCTCATCTATTCTCCTCATCTCTTCCTCCTCATCTCTTCTCCTCATCTCTTCTCCTCATCTCTTCTCCTCATCTCTTCTCCTCATCTCTTCTCCTCATCTCTTCCTCCTCATCTCTTCTCCTCATCTCTTCCTCCTCATCTCTTCTCCTCATCTCTTCCTCCTCATCTCTTCTCCTCATCTCTTCTCCTCATCTCTTCTCCTCATCTCTTCCTCCTCATCTCTTCTCCTCATCTCTTCCTCATCATCTCTTCTCCTCATCTCTTCTCCTCATCTCTTCTCCTCATCTCTTCCTCCTCATCTCCTCATCTATTCTCCTCATCTATTCTCCTCATCTCTTCCTCCTCATCTCTTCTCCTCATCTCTTCTCCTCATCTCTTCCTCCTCATCTCTTCTCCTCATCTCTTCTCCTCATCTCTTCTCCTCATCTCTTCCTCCTCATCTCCTCATCTCTTCTCCTCATCTCTTCCTCCTCATCTCTTCTCCTCATCTCTTCTCCTCATCTCTTCCTCCTCATCTCTTCTCCTCATCTCTTCCTCCTCATCTCTTCTCCTCATCTCTTCCTCCTCATCTCTTCCTCCTCATCTCTTCTCCTCATCTCTTCCTCCTCATCTCTTCTCCTCATCTCTTCTCCTCATCTCTTCCTCCTCATCTCTTCTCCTCATCTCTTCTCCTCATCTCTTCCTCCTCATCTCTTCTCCTCATCTCTTCTCCTCATCTCTTCCTCCTCATCTCTTCTCCTCATCTCTTCCTCCTCATCTCTTCTCCTCATCTCTTCTCCTCATCTCTTCCTCCGCATCTCTTCTCCTCATCTCTTCTCCTCATCTATTCTCCTCATCTCATCTTCCTCATCTCTCCCTCCTCATCTCTTCTCCTCATCTCTTCTCTTCATCTCTTCATCTCTTCATCTCATCTTCCTCATCTCTTCCTCCTCATCTCTTCCTCCTCATCTCTTCTCCTCATCTCTTCCTCCTCATCTCTTCCTCCTCATCTCTTCTCCTCATCTCTTTTCCTCATCTCTTCCTCCTCATCTCTTCCTCCTCATCTCTTCTCCTCATCTCTTCCTCCTCATCTCTTCTCCTCATCTCTTCCTCCTCATCTCTTCTCCTCATCTCTTCTCCTCATCTATTCTCCTCATCTCATCTTCCTCATCTCTCCCTCCTCATCTCTTCTCCTCATCTCTTCTCTTCATCTCTTCATCTCATCTTCCTCATCTCTTCTCTTCATCTCATCTTCCTCATCTCTTCCTCCTCATCTCTTCCTCCTCATCTCTTCCTCCTCATCTCTTCCTCCGCATCTCTTCTCCTCATCTCTTCTCCTCATCTATTCTCCTCATCTCATCTTCCTCATCTCTCCCTCCTCATCTCTTCTCCTCATCTCTTCTCTTCATCTCTTCATCTCATCTTCCTCATCTCTTCTCTTCATCTCATCTTCCTCATCTCTTCCTCCTCATCTCTTCCTCCTCATCTCATCTTCCTCATCTCTCCCTCCTCATCTCTTCTCCTCATCTCTTCTCTTCATCTCTTCATCTCATCTTCCTCATCTCTTCTCTTCATCTCATCTTCCTCCTCATCTCTTCCTCCGCATCTCTTCTCCTCATCTCTTCTCCTCATCTCTTCCTCCTCATCTCTTCTCCTCATCTATTCTCCTCATCTCATCTTCCTCATCTCTTCCTCCTCATCTCTTCCTCCTCATCTCTTCTCTCTCTCCTCTTCCTCTCCTCCCTTCCCATCTCTTCTCTGTCTCTCTTCTCCTCAGTCTGTTCTCCTGGGTTCTATGGGCACCGCTGTAGCCAGTCATGTCCACAGTGTGTCCACAGCTCTGGCTCGTGCCATCATGTGACTGGTCACTGTGACTGTCTGTCCGGCTTCTATGGCTCCCTGTGCAACCAAGGCAAGTTGTCCTCCTCTCCTCCTGTCCCTTCTCTCCGTAACCAAGGCAAGTAGTCTTCCTCTCCTCCTGTCCCTTCTCTCTGTAACCAAGGCAAGTAGTCTTCCTCTCCTCCTGTCCCTTCTCTCCGTAACCAAGGCAAGTAGTCCTCCTCTCCTCCTGTCCCTTCTCTCCGTAACCAAGGCAAGTAACCCTCCTCTCCTCCTGTCCCTTCTCTCCGTAACCAGAGCAAGTATTCCTCCTCTCCTCCTGTCCCTTCTCTCTGTAACCAAGGCAAGTTGACCTCCTCTCCTCCTGTCCCTTTTCTCTGTAACCAAGGCAAGTAGTCCTCCTCTCCTCCTGTCCCTTCTCTCTGTAACCAAGGCAAGTAGTGCTCCTCTCCTCCTGTCCCTTCTCTCTGTAACCAAGGCAAGTAGTCCTCCTCTCCTCCTGTCCCTTCTCTCCGTAACCAAGGCAAGTAGTCCTCCTCTCCTCCTGTCCCTTCTCTCCGTAACCAAGGCAAGTAGTCCTCCTCTCCTCCTGTCCCTTCTCTCCGTAACCAAGGCAAGTAGTCCTCCTCTCTTCCTGTCCCTTCTCTCCGTAACCAAGGCAAGCGGAACATCACCGTCCCTCTCTCTCTTGTTACATCCACGTCATGTACTTGCACACCCACGCCATAAATTTAAAAGCATAGGATTGATGTAAGCATTGGCTGGAAAGAGTTTCCGACATTGTAAAATCCAGAATTGTATTTAAAAAGACCAGGCAGGTCAATTAAGAACAAATTATTATTTACGATGACGGCCTGGTAGAAAGGAGAAGGGAAGGAAATCAGGCCTTTTCCTCTCTCTCTCTCTCTCTCTCTCTCTCTCTCTCTCTCTCTCTCTCTCTCTCGCTCTCTCCCTGTGTCTTCCTCTCTCTCTCTCTTCCTCTTTCTTCCTCTCGCTCTTTCTTCCTCCCTCTCTCTCTCTCTCCCTCCCTCTTCCTCCTTCTCTCTCCCTCCCTCACTCTCCCTCCCTCTCTCTCCCTCTCTCTTCCTCCCTCCTTCCAGTCTCTGCACTAGTTACAGTGATGTCTTCTCTGTCTCTGTGAGGCAGGGAAAACTAAAACAGCGGTCTATTCAGAGAAGGAGTTCAAAAGTCTTTAAGTGTGCGTGTGTGTTCTTCTCCGTGCAGTAGCACTATAAGTGATGATGAAGTGTTTGATGGCAGTAAGGAGTGACCTGCTCGGTGCCTGTGTGTGTGCGTGCCTGCGTCTGTCCATCTGTGTGTTTTTGTGTGCCTCTCCCTGTCTCTCTCTGTGTCTCCCTGTCTCTCCCTGTTTCTCCATGTCTCTCACTGTCTCCCTGTCTCTCCCTGTCTCTCCATGTCTCTCCCTGTCTCTCTCTGTCTCTCCATGTCTCTCCCTGTCTCCCTGTCTCTCCCTGTCTCTCTCTGTGTCTCCCTGTCTCTCCATGTCTCTCCCTGTCTCTCTATGTGTCTCCCTGTCTCTCCCTGTCTCTCTCTGTGTCTCCCTGTCTCTCCCTGTCTCTCTCTGTGTCTCCCTGTCTCTCCCTGTGTCTCCCTGTCTCTCCCTGTCTCTCCCTGTCTCTCTCTGTGTCTCCCTGTCTCTCTCACTGTCTCCCTGTGTCTCCCTGTCTCTCCCTGTCTCTCTCTGTGTCTCCCTGTCTCTCCCTGTCTCTCTCTGTGTCTCCCTGTCTCTCCCTGTCTCTCTCTGTGTCTCCCTGTCTCTCCCTGTCTCTCTCTGTGTCTCCCTGTCTCTCCCTGTCTCTCCCTGTCTCTCCCTGTCTCTCTCTGTGTCTCCCTGTCTCTCTCACTGTCTCCCTGTGTCTCCCTGTCTCTCCCTGTCTCTCCCTGTCTCTCTCTGTGTCTCCCTGTCTCTCCCTGTCTCTCTCTGTGTCTCCCTGTCTCTCCCTGTCTCTCCCTGTCTCTCCCTGTCTCTCCCTGTCTCTCTCTGTGTCTCCCTGTCTCTCCCTGTCTCTCTCTGTGTCTCCCTGCCTCCCTGTCTCTCCCTGTCTCTCCCTGTCTCTCTCTGTGTCTCCCTGTCTCCCTGTCTCTCCTTGTCTCTCCCTGCCTCCCTGTCTCTCTCTGTCTCTCCCTGTCTCTCTCTGTGTCTCCCTGTCTCTCCCTGTCTCTCTCTGTGTCTCCCTGCCTCCCTGTCTCTCCCTGTCTCTCCCTGTCTCTCTCTGTGTCTCCCTGTCTCTCTCTGTCTCTCCATGTCGCTCTCTGTGTCTCCATGTCTCCCTGTCTCTCCCTGTCTCTCTCTGTGTCTCCCTGTCTCTCCCTGTCTCTCCCTGTCTCTCCCTGTCTCTCTCTGTGTCTCCCTGTCTCTCCCTGTCTCTCTCTGTGTCTCCCTGTCTCCCTGTCTCTCCCTTCCTCTCCCTGTCTCTCCCTTCCTCCTACCCTGTCTCTCCCTGTCTCTCACTGTTTTACTCTATCCTGCTAATCCAATAAATTACTCTATCCTGCTAATCCAATGAGTTACTCTATCCTGCTAATCCAATGAGTTACTCTATCCTGCTAATCCAATGAGTCACTCTATCCTGCTAAACCAATGAGTTACTCTATCCTGCTAATCCAATAAATTACTCTATCCTGCTAATCCAATGAGTTTCTCTATCCTGCTAATCCAGAGTTAGTCTATCCTGCTAATCCAAATAGTTACTCTATCCTGCTAATCCAGAGTTAGTCTATCCTGCTAATCCAAATAGTTACTCTATCCTGCTAATCCAATGAGTTACTCTATCCTGCTAATCCAATGAGTTACTCTATCCTGCTAATCCAATGAGTTACTCTATCCTGCTAATCCAATGAGTTACTCTATCCTGCTAATCCAATGAGTTACTCTATCCTGCTAATCCAATGAGTTACTCTATCCTGCTAATCCAATGAGTCACTCTATCCTGCTAAACCAATGAGTTACTCTATCCTGCTAATCCAATAAATTACTCTATCCTGCTAATCCAGAGTTACTCTATCCTGCTAATCCAAAGAGTTACTCTATCCTGCTAATCCAATGGTTTACTCTATCCTGCTAATCCAATGAGTTACTCTATCCTGTTAATCCAATGAGTTACTCTATCCTGCTAATCCAATGAGTTACTCTATCCTGCTAATCCAATGAGTTACTCTATCCTGCTAATCCAATGAGTCACTCTATCCTGCTAAACCAATGAGTTACTCTATCCTGCTAATACAATAAATTACTCTATCCTGCTAATCCAAAGAGTTACTCTATCCTGCTAATCCAATGGGTTACTCTATCCTGCTAATCCAATGAGTTACTCTATCCTGTTAATCCAATGAGTTACTCTATCCTGCTAATCCAATGAGTTACTCTATCCTGCTAATCCAATAAATTACTCTATCCTGCTATTCCAATGAGTTTCTCTATCCTGCTAATCCAATGAGTTACTCTATCCTGCTAATCCAATGAGTTTCTCTATTCTGCTAATCCAATGAGTTACTCTATCCTGTTAATCCAATGAGTTACTCTATCCTGCTAATCCAATGAGTTACTCTATCCTGCTAATCCAATGAGTTACTCTATCCTGCTAATCCAATGAGTTACTCTATCCTGCTAATCCAAAGAGTTACTCTATCCTGCTAATCCATTGAGTTACTCTATCCTGCTAATCCAAAGAGTTACTATATCCTGCTAATCCAATGAGTTACTCTATCCTGCTAATCCAATGGGTTACTCTATCCTGCTAATCCAATGAGTTACTCTATCCTGCTAATCCAATGAGTTTCTCTATCCTGCTAATCCAATGAGTTACTCTATCCTGCTAATCCAATAAATTACTCTATCCTGCTATTCCAATGAGTTTCTCTATCCTGCTAATCCAATGAGTTACTCTATCCTGCTAATCCAATGAGTTTCTCTATTCTGCTAATCCAATGAGTTACTCTATCCTGCTAATCCAATAAATTACTCTATCCTGCTATTCCAATGAGTTTCTCTATCCTGCTAATCCAATGAGTTTCTCTATCCTGCTAATCCAATGAGTTTCTCTATCCTGCTAATCCAATGAGTTACTCTATCCTGCTAATCCAATGAATTACTCTATCCTGCTATTCCAATGAGTTTCTCTATCCTGCTAATCCAATGAGTTACTCTATCCTGCTAATCCAATGAGTTTCTCTATTCTGCTAAACCAATGAGTTACTCTATCCTGCTAATCCAATAAATTACTCTATCCTGCTAATCCAATGAGTTTCTCTATCCTGCTAATCCAATGAGTTTGTCACACACTGATCTGTTTTACCCGTCTTTTTGATTGTCTCCACCCCCCACCAGGTGTTGCCCATCTTCCCCATTATCCCCTGGGTATTTATACCTGTGTTCTCTGTTTGTCTATTGCCAGTTTGTTTTGTTCATTCATACCTACCAGCGTTTTCCTTCTTGCTCCTGTCCTGTCCATAGTGCCTGTTTGACAGTTCTCCTGGATTTGACCTTTCTGCCTGCCCTGACCCTGAGCTTGCCTGTCATCCTGTACCTTTCGACTACCCGAGTTTGATTTAATAAACTTTGTCTGCACCTGGGTCTTACCTTCGAACAAGTTACAGTTCCTCTATCCTGCTCCTCCAATATGTGACTGTTGTTTGAACTAACATTCTGCTTTAGGCCTGTTAAAAGAGAACAATTTTATTCTCTTGTTTTAGATTTACAAAAAACACTCCAATGCTGGTAACTACAGTAGACTGGTATATAGACTGATAACTACAGTAGACTGGTTTATAGACTGGTAACTACAGTAGACTGGTATATAGACTGATAACTACAGTAGACTGGTATATAGACTGGTAACTACAGTAGACTGGTATATAGACAGATAACTACAGTGGACTGCTGACTAGACTGGTAAATAGACTGATAACTACAGTAGACTGCTGACTAGACTGGTATATAGACTGATAACTACAGTAGACTGGTATATAGGCTGATAACTATATTAGACTGGTATATAGACTGGTAACTACAATAGACTGGTATATAGACTGATAACTACAGTAGACTGGTATATAGACTGATAACTACAGTAGACTGGTATATAGACTGATAACTACAGTAGACTGGTATATAGACTGGTAACTACAGTAGACTGGTATATAGACTGGTAACTACAGTAGACTGGTATATAGACTGATAACTACAGTAGACTGGTATATAGGCTGATAACTATATTAGACTGGTATATAGACTGGTAACTACAATAGACTGGTATATAGACTGATAACTACAGTAGACTGGTATATAGACTGATAACTACAGTAGACTGGTATATAGACTGATAACTACAGTAGACTGGTATATAGACTGATAACTACAGTAGATTGGTATATAGACTGATAACTACAGTAGACTGGTATATAGACTGGTAACTACAGTAGACTGGTATATAGACTGGTAACTACAATAGACTGGTATATAGACTGATAACTACAGTAGACTGGTATATAAAGTAATACAACAAGCCCCCAACCATCCCCTCAACCAGCCCCCAACCAGCCCACCAACCATCCCCTCAACTAGCCCTCCAACCAGCCCCCCAACCAGCCCCCAACCCAGCACCCCAACCAGCCAACCATCCCCCAACCAGCCCCCAACCAGCCCACCAACCATCCCACCAACCAGCCAACCAGCCCCCAACTAGCCCCCCAACCATCCCCCAACCAGCCCACCAACCAGCCCCCAACTAGCTCCCCCAACCAGCCCACCAACCAGCCCCCAACTAGCCCCCCCAACCATCCCCCCAACCAGGCCCCCAACCAGCCCCCCCAACTAGCCCCCCCAAACAGCCCCCCCAACTAGCTCCCCAACCAGCACCCCAACCAGGCCCCCAACCAGCCCCCCCCAACTAGCCCCCCCAACCATCCCCCCAACCAGCCCCCAACTAGCCCCCAACCAGCCCACCAACCAGCCCCCAACTAGCCCCCCAACTAGCCCTCCAACCAGCCCCCAACCAGCCCCCAACCCAGCACCCCAACCAGCACCCCAACCAGCCTCACCGCTTCAGTAATAACGACCTAGTTGGAGCATCTTGAAATAGTTTTTCAAGAACCAACGAATGGGGAAAAGGAAGTCAGTGGACTCATTCAAATGAACCCATTTTATCAAAAATAATTTAACCTCAACGTCCTCAAAGGCAAAGACAGTCAGTCACCTTATCTGATTTGAACACCGCTGCATTCCCTTTACGCTTCTCCTGATATAGTACTCCGAGGCTTCGTGTCCCACATGGCACCCTATTCTCTATGTACTGCACTACTTTTGACCAGAGTCCGTCAGTAGTACTGCAATATGTTGGGAATAGGGTGCCATGTGGGACTCACATCCTTGGTTTAAATACCTGCCTACCGAAGCTTCTTGTCTTTGAAAAAACACAGGAGCCTGATTGAATATGTCTTTGCAGGAAGAAAGTGGGGATATAAGCTGAATCTAAAATGAAATCTTTAATTGAGGAGATTTGTCATTGAAATATAAATGTTATGTGTGGTTGGAGGTACTGACTGATTAACACTGTTCTGAGTAATACGATGGGAATCTAGCTGTTCTGAGTAATAGGATGGGAATCTAGCTGTTCTGAGTAATACGATGGGAATCTAGCTGTTCTGAGTAATAGGATGGGAATCTAGCTGTTCTGAGTAATACGATGGGAATCTAGCTGTTCTGAGTAATAGGATGGGAATCTAGCTGTTCTGAGTAATAGGATGGGAATCTAGCT
This sequence comes from Brachymystax lenok tsinlingensis, assembly GCA_030435695.1. NCBI lineage: Eukaryota > Metazoa > Chordata > Actinopteri > Salmoniformes > Salmonidae > Brachymystax > Brachymystax lenok. The sequence goes on along the minus strand of CM059791.1, from coordinate 1,918,866 downwards.
GTTCTGAGTAATACGATGGGAATCTAGCTGTTCTGAGTAATACGATGGGAATCTAGCTGTTCTGAGTAATACGATGGGAATCTAGCTGTTCTGAGTAATAGGATGGGAATCTAGCTGTTCTGAGTAATAGGATGGGAATCTAGCTGTTCTGATTAATACGATGGGCATCTAGCTGTTCTGAGTAATACGATGGGAATCTAGCTGTTCTGAGTAATACGATGGGAATCTAGCTGTTCTGAGTAATAGGATGGGAATCTAGCTGTTCTGAGTAATAGGATGGGAATCTAGCTGTTCTGATTAATACGATGGGCATCTAGCTGTTCTGAGTAATACGATGGGAATCTAGCTGTTCTGAGTAATACGATGGGAATCTAGCTGTTCTGAGTAATACGATGGGAATCTAGCTGTTCTGATTAATACGATGGGAATCAATCTGTTATTGGTAATAAGAGGGGCATCCAGCTGTTCTTGGTTATAAGAGGGGCATCCAGCTGTTCTTGGTTATAAGAGGGGCATCCAGCGGTTCTTGGTTATAAGAGGGGCATCCAGCTGTTCTTGGTTATACGAGGGGCATCCAGCTGTTCTTGGTTATACGAGGGGCATTCAGCTGTTCTTGGTTATACGAGGGGCATCCAGCTGTTCTTGGTTATAAGAGGGGAATCCAGCTGTTCTTGTTAATTAGAGGGGAATCCAGCTGTTCTTGGTTATAAGATAGAAACCAGTGTGATTATTCCCATTCTGTGTCGTACCTATTCATTATACTTTCTTTATCTGTTTCTCTCTCCCTTAGCCCATATCTCTATCGTGTTTCTCTCTCCCTCAGCCCATATCTCTATCCTGTTTCTCTCTCCCTCAGCCCATACCTCTATCCTGTTTCTCTCTCCCTCAGCCCATACCTCTATCGTGTTTCTCTCTCCCTCAGCCCATACCTCTATCCTGTTTCTCTCTCCCTCAGCCCATACCTCTATCCTGTTTCTCTCTCCCTCAGCCCATACCTCTATCCTGTTTCTCTCTCCCTCAGCCCATACCTCTATCCTGTTTCTCTCTCCCTCAGCCCATACCTCTATCCTGTTTCTCTCTCCCTCAGCCCATACCTCTATCGTGTTTCTCTCTCCCTCAGCCCATACCTCTATCCTGTTTCTCTCTCCCTCAGCCCATACCTCTATCCTGTTTCTCTCTCCCTCAGCCCATACCTCTATCCTGTTTCTCTCTCCCTCAGCCCATACCTCTATCCTGTTTCTCTCTCCCTCAGCCCATACCTCTATCCTGTTTCTCTCTCCCTCAGCCCATACCTCTATCCTGTTTCTCTCTCCCTCAGCCCATACCTCTATCGTGTTTCTCTCTCCCTCAGCCCATACCTCTATCCTGTTTCTCTCTCCCTCAGCCCATACCTCTATCCTGTTTCTCTCTCCCTCAGCCCATACCTCTATCCTGTTTCTCTCTCCCTCAGCCCATACCTCTATCGTGTTTCTCTCTCCCTCAGCCCATACCTCTATCCTGTTTCTCTCTCCCTCAGCCCATACCTCTATCCTGTTTCTCTCTCCCTCAGCCCATACCTCTATCCTGTTTCTCTCTCCCTCAGCCCATACCTCTATCCTGTTTCTCTCTCCCTCAGCCCATACCTCTATCGTGTTTCTCTCTCCCTCAGCCCATACCTCTATCCTGTTTCTCTCTCCCTCAGCCCATACCTCTATCCTGTTTCTCTCTCCCTCAGCCCATACCTCTATCGTGTTTCTCTCTCCCTCAGCCCATACCTCTATCCTGTTTCTCTCTCCCTCAGCCCATACCTCTATCCTGTTTCTCTCTCCCTCAGCCCATACCTCTATCCTGTTTCTCTCTCCCTCAGCCCATACCTCTATCGTGTTTCTCTCTCCCTCAGCCCATACCTCTATCCTGTTTCTCTCTCCCTCAGCCCATACCTCTATCCTGTTTCTCTCTCCCTCAGCCCATACCTCTATCCTGTTTCTCTCTCCCTCAGCCCATACCTCTATCCTGTTTCTCTCTCCCTCAGCCCATACCTCTATCCTGTTTCTCTCTCCCTCAGCCCATACCTCTATCGTGTTTCTCTCTCCCTCAGCCCATACCTCTATCCTGTTTCTCTCTCCCTCAGCCCATACCTCTATCCTGTTTCTCTCTCCCTCAGCCCATACCTCTATCCTGTTTCTCTCTCAGCCCATACCTCTATCCTGTTTCTCTCTCAGCAAGACTTAATCAGAGGTTAGGAAACACTGGTCTATGGTGTGTGTACGAAGATCACGTTATTGGTCCATTTCACACAAGGTCCAACCGAAATGTTACTTCAGTTTTTAACACAACCCATCCAAAAGAAACACATAAGAGGTTTTGGAGATGTGGGTGGAGGGGATCTGGCAACCCTCCGGTTGCTGACTCGCCTCTCTAACCGCTAGGCTACCTACCCTGTGTGTGTGTGTGTGTGTGTGTGTGTGTGTGTGTGTGTGTGTGTGTGTGTGTGTGTGTGTGTGTGTGTGTGTGCGCGTGCGTGCGTGTGTGTACACATGTCTGCTTTTAAAGTGTGTTTTATTGGCAGGTTCAAGGGCTGTACTCAGATCTGTCTCTCTGTGTGTGTTTATAGTGTGTTTCAGTGGCAGTTACGGTAAGGGCTGTTCTGAGATCTGTTTGTGCACCAACAACGGGACATGTAACCCCATCGATGGATCCTGTCAGTGTTTCCCTGGTTGGATAGGAGAAGACTGCTCTCACAGTACGTATGTCTCTCTCTCTCTCTCTCTCTCTCTCTCTCTCTCTCTCTCTCTCTCTCTCTCTCTCTCTCTCTCTCTCTCTCTCTCTCTCTCTCTCTCTCTCTCTCTCTCTCTCTCTCTCTCTCTCTCTCTCTCTCTCTCTCTCTCTCTCTCTCTCTCTGTCTCCAATTTTCAATTCAAAGGCGCTTTATTGGCAATGGGAAAGATATGTTTACTCTGCCAAAGCAAGTGAGAATAAACAAAAGAGAACAACAAAGAACATAACAAAATACCCAGTAAACATTACGTCATAAAGGATTCAAAAGGATAAAGACGTTTAAAATGTTATATAAGAAGAGGAGGAGGTGGAAGAGGAGGAGGTGTAAGGAGGTGGTGGAGGAGGAGGAGGAGGAGGAGGAGGTGGAAGAGGAGAAAGACGTTTAAAATGTTATATAAGAAGATGGGGAGGTGGAATAGGTGGAGGTGGAGAAGGTGGAAGAGGAAATGGAAGAGGATAAAGACGTTTAAAATGTTATATAAGAAGCGGAGGAGGTGGAATAGGTGGAGGTGGAGAAGGAGGTGGAGGAGAAGGAAGTGGAAGAGGAGGAGGTGGAATAGGTGGAAGAGGAGGAGGTGGAGGTGGAGAAGGAGGTGGAGGAGAAGGAAGTGGAAGAGGAGGAGGTGGAATAGGTGGAAGAGGAAGTGGAAGAGGATAAAGACGTTTAACATTGTATATAATCAGCTAAATACCGTTTTTTTAACGATGTGCAAATAGTTGTAGTATCATTAGTAGGGGAAGATAAATAAACAGATAAATATTGGTATTTACAATGCTGTTTGTGCTCCACTGGTTTCCTTTTTCTCATGACAACAGGTCACAAATCTTGCTGCACATTGCGGTATCTCGCCTAACAGATATGGGGGTTTATCAATGTTTGGATTTGTTTTCTCATTATTTGTGGGTGTCATGATTCTCTCTTCTTGGGACAGACCAATGCGCAGCGACGTAACCAGAATACATATTTATTAAAGAACGGGACGGAACAAAACAATAAACGATGAACAAGACGTGAACCCTAACGCTAAATCCTAAACTGGACACTGTGATCTAAACCTAAACACGACTGGCAAACCTAACTAAACACGACTGGCAAACCTAACTAAACACGAATGGCAAAACCTAACTAAACACGAATGGCAAGAACCTAACTAGACCTGAAAGACAAGAACCTGACTGAACACGATAACCATAACATAAGCAATAACCCACAAAACTAAAGTGCAAACCCCAAACATATATATGGTTCCCAATTAGAGGTAACGAGACTCAGCTGCCTCTAATTGGGAACCATTATCCCAACATAGAAATAGACACCATAGAACATAAGAAACCCCTACACAAAGCAAAACTAAACACTCCAGCCTGTGCACTCAGGCCTGGACGTTACAGTACCACCCCCCAAAGGCGCGGACTCCGACCGCGCCCAAAAGTCCGTGGGGGGGTCTTCGGGTGGGTCCCTTTGTCCCAGGTGGGGGCTCCGGTGCCGGCCGTGCTGGCTCGAGTTCACACACCGGAGGCCCCGGACCATTCCCTGGAACTCTGGTGCGTGGAGCAGAAGCTGGGTGTACTGGACTCATGATGCTCACAGGAACTCTGGTGCGTGGAGCTGGAACTGGCCGTACTGGACTCATGATGCTCACCGGAACTCTGGTGCATGGAGCAGGACCTGGCCGTACCGGACCCACGATGCTCACGGGGACTCTGGTACGTGGAGCAGGAACTGGCCGTACTGGACTCATGATGCTCACGGAAACTCTGTTGCGTGGAGCAGGAACCGGTCGTACTTGACTCGTGATGCTCACGGGAACTCTGGTGCGTGGAGCAGGAACTGGCAGTACTGGACTCGTGATGCTCACTGGAACTCTGGTGCGTGGAGCAGGAACTGGTCGTACTGAACTCATGATGCTCACTGGGACTCTGGTGCGGGGAGCAGAAACCGGCCGAACTGGGCTCGTGACGCGCATTCTGGTGCGGGGAGCAGGAACAGGACGTGCTGGACTCTCTAAGCGCACAGGGGGCCTGGTGCGCGGAGCCGGAACAGGACGTGCTGGACTCTCTAAGCGCACGGGGAGCCTGGTGCCCGGAGCCGGACGTGTTGGACTCTCTAAGCGCACAGGGAGCCTGGTGCGTGGAGCCGGAACAGGACGTGGCGGGCTCTGAAGGCGCACTGGGGGCCTGATGCGTGGAGCAGGGACAGGACGTGGCGGGCTCTGAAGGCGCACTGGGGGCCTGATGCGTGGAGCAGGGACAGGACGTGGCGGGCTCTGAAGGCGCACTGGGGGCCTGATGCGTGGAGCAGGGACAGGACATGCCGAGCTCTGAAGGCGCACAGGGGGCCCGGTGAGTGGAGCAGGGACAGGACGTGTTGAATCCACAACACGGACATGGATCGTGGAACGTGGAACAGGTACAGGACGTGTTGAATCCACAACACGGACTGGGATCTTGGAACGTGGAACAGTGACGGGACGTGTTGAATCCACAACACGAACAGGGATCTTGGAGCGTGGAACAGTGACAGGACGTGTTGAGTCCACAACACGGACAGGGGACCTGATGCGGAGAGCAGGCACCACTCTTCCAGGTAGCACACTGACCTTGACCTGACCGATGAGTGGCGCTGGGATCTCTCGCACTGGGCTGTGGACACGTACCGGAGACACTGCACGCAGAACCGGTGCAGGATATCCAGGTCCCAGGAGGCGCACTGGAGATCTGGCGCGCAGAGCTGGCACCACTCTTCCTGGCTGCACACTCAGTCTAGCCCGACTGATGATTGGAGCTGGAATCTTTCGCACCGGCCTCTGAATCCGCACAGGAGAAACCGTGCGCAAAACTGCATAGCATGGTGACCTCTCCGTGCAACGCTCTCCCCAACGCTCTCTCCACAAAGCACGAGGAGTTGGCTCAGGAGTCCCTCCTGAACCGGCCAACCTCCTCGTGTGCCCCCCCAAAAAAAGTTTTTTGGGGCTGCCCTTCGGGCTTCCTAGCCCGGCGAGGTCTGACAGACTTGTCTCTCACAGGGTCCCATGCTCCATTCACGTCCTCACACCTGCGCCGCTCAGCCGCCGCTGCTTCCAGTTCCTCTCTTGGACGGCGATACTCTCCAGGCTGGTCCCAATCTCCCCCATTGAACAACTCCTCCTCCCAATACCTGAACTCCCGGGTCTCTCGCTGCTTGGTCTTCTTTTCGTGGTGGGTTATTCTGTCATGATTCTCTCTTCTTGGGACAGACCAATGCGCAGCGACGTAACCAGAATACATATTTATTAAAGAACGGGACGGAACAAAACAATAAACGATGAACAAGACGTGAACCCTAACGCTAAATCCTAAACTGGACACTGTGAACTAAACCTAAACACGACTGGCAAACCTAACTAAACACGACTGGCAAAACCTAACTAAACACGACTGGCAAAACCTAACTAAACACGAATGGCAAAACCTAACTAAACACGAATGGCAAAACCTAACTAAACACGAATGGCAAAACCTAACTAAACACGAATGGCAAAACCTAACTAAACACGAATGGCAAAACCTAACTAAACACGAATGGCAAAACCTAACTAAACACGAATGGCAAAACCTAACTAAACACGAATGGCAAGAACCTAACTAGACCTGAAAGACAAGAACCTGACTGAACACGATAACCATAACATAAGCAATAACCCACAAAACTAAAGTGCAAACCCCAAACATATATATGGTTCCCAATTAGAGGTAACGAGACTCAGCTGCCTCTAATTGGGAACCATTATCCCAACATAGAAATAGACACCATAGAACATAAGAAACCCCTACACAAAGCAAAACTAAACACTCCAGCCTGTGCACTCAGGCCTGGACGTTACAGTGGGTCTGTGTGATCAGTGGGAAATATGTGTCTCTAATATGGTCATACATTTGGCAGGAGGTTAGGAAGTGCAGCTCAGTTTCCACCTCATTTTGTGGGCATTGTGCACATTGCCTGTCTTCTCTTGAGAGCCAGGTCTGCCTTCGGCAGGCCTTTCTCAATAGCAAGGCTATGCTCACTGAGTCTGTACATAGTCACGGATTTTCTTAATTTTGGGTCAGTTACAGTGGTCAGGTATTCTGCCACTGTGTACTCTCTGTTTAGGGCCAAATAGCATTCTAGTTGTCTCTGTTTGTTTGGTTAATTCTTTCCAATGTGTCAAGTAATTTTCTTTTTCTTTTCTCGTCATTTAGTTTGTTCTAAATGTGTCTGTCCTGGGGCTCTGTGGGGTGTGTTTGTGTTTGTGAACAGAGCTCCAGGACCAGCTGGCTGAGGGGACTCTTCTCTAGGTTAATCTCTCTGTAGATGAGGGCTTTGTGGTGGAATGTGTGGGCATCGCTTCCTTTTAGGTGGTTGTAGAATTGAAGTTATTTTCCGGATTTTGATCATTAGCGGGTATAGTCCTAATTCTGCTCTGTATGCATTATTTGGTGTTTTACATTGTACATTCAGAATATTTTTTGCAGAATTCTGCATGCAGAGTCTCAGTTTGGTGTTTGTCCCATTTTGTGAATTATTGGTTGGTGAGCGGAACCCCCAGACCTCACAACCATGAAGAGCAACGGGTTCAATAACTGATTCAAGTATTTTTTTTAGCCAGATCACAATTGGTATGTCAAATTTTATGTTCCGTTTGATGGCATAGAAGACCTTGTCTCTTAAATCTTTCACAGCCTTGTAGAAGTTACCTGTGGTGTTGATGTTTAGGCCGAAGTAGGTATAATTCTTTTGTGTGTTTTGAAGAAACAGTGTCTAGTTAGAATTTGTATTTGTTGGACCTACTGGACCTTATATGGAACACCAAAATCTGTCTTGCTGAGATTCACTGTCCGGCAGAATCTGTGCAGAAGATCTAGGTGCTGCTGTAGGCCCTCCTTGGTTGGGGAGAGAAGCACCAGATCATCAGCAAACAGAAGACATTTCACTCTAGATTCTAGTAGGCTGAGGCCGGATGCTGCAGACTGTTCTAGTGCCCTCGCCAATTTCATTGATATATATATATGTTGAAGAGGTTGGGGCTTAAGTTGCATCCCTGTCTCACTCCACGGCCCTGTGGGAAGAAATCTGTGTGTTTATTGCCAATTTTAACTGCACACTTGTTGTTTGTGTACATTGATTTTATAATATCTGTCACGTCCTGGCCATAGATAGCCCTTTTGGCTGCTCTATGGTGGTTTTGGTCAGGACATGATCAGGGGTGTTTTTTGTTCTATGTTATAATTTCTATGTTGGTTGGTTTGGGTTCCCAATTAGAGGCATCTGTTAGTCGTTGTCTCTAATTGGGAATCCTATTTAGGTTGTTCAGTCCCCCCACCTGTGTTGTGGGATATTGTTTATGTTCATCGTGTTGGTTGCTGTGTTGCGCTACTCGTTGAGTCACGATTGTTGTGTTCTTCCTTTTGTTTTGGTGAGTTAAACCAAATAAATATGTTTTACTCAACCCGGCACGCTGTGCCTTGGTCTGTCTTTGAAGATCGTGACAATATCGTATGTCCCCCCCACCCACCCCCCCAACACTGTTTTCCATCAATTTTTAATATATATATACCCTCATGCCAAATTGAGTCAATATTTTTCATTTTGTTTATCAACAAAGCATGAGAAGACTTTGCTTTTGTTTTGTTTGTTGGTCAATTAGGGTGTGCAGGGTGTAGACATGGTCTGTCGTACATATTTTGGTAAGAAGCCAATTTTACATTTGCACAGGACATTGTTTTCGCTGAGGAAATGTTGGAGTCTGCTGTTGATTATAATGCAGAGGATTTTGTCAGAGTTGACTGATTCCATTGTAATTATTTGGGTCAGATTTGTCTCCACTTTTGTGGATTGAGGTGATCAGACCTTCGTTCCAAATATTGAGGAAGATGCCAGAGCTGAGGATGATGTTGAAGAGTTTAAGAATAGCCCATTTGAATTTGTACGTTTTGTTATTTTATTGAGGATACCATCAACACCACAGGCCTTTTTGGGTTTGTATTTTGTCCTGTAGTTCATTCAATGTAATTGGAGAATCCAGTGGGTTCTGGTTGTCTTTATAGTTGATTAAAATGTTCACTAATTATCATGTATATGTGTTGTGCTCTTGATTCTTTGTTATAGAGCCAAAAAGATTAGAGACGTGGTTTATCCATACATCTCCAATTTGAATAGATAACTCTTCATGTTGTTGTTTTAGTGTGTTCCAATTTTCCCAGAAGTGATTTGATTCTATGGATTCTTCAATTACATTGAGCTGATTTCTGACGAGCTGTTCCTTCTTTTTCCGTAGTGTATTTCTGTATTGTTTTAGCGATTCACCATAGTGAAGGCGTAGGCTCAGGTTTTCTGGGTCTCTGTGTTTTTGGTTTCTCAATTTCTTTCTTAGGTTTTTTTTCATTCTTCATCAAACCATTTCTCCTTGTTGTTAGTTTTCTTAGGTTTTCTGCTAGAATTGTTTTAATTTGATATGTTAGCTGATAGGTCAAATATACTGTTCAGGCTTCCTAATGCTCAGTTTACACCTTCACTATTGCAGAGAAACATTTTGTCCAGGACGTTGTCTAGGTGGGATTGGATTTGTTGTTGCCCCATAGTTTTTTTGGTAGGTTTCTACACTACCCTCCTTCCATCTACAGCATTTCTTTATATTATGCAGTTTGTTCGACTTCGAGTATCGCTCTGTTCAAGTAGACTCTGATTTTGCTGTGGTCTGATAGGAGCGTTATTTGGCTGACTGTGAACGTTCTAAGAGACTCTTGGTTGATGTCGGTGATAAAGTAGTCTGCAGTACTACTGCCAAGAGCTGAGCTGTATGTGAACATAGGTCAAATATACTGTTCAGGCTTCCTAATGCTCAGTTTACACCTTCACTATTGCAGAGAAACATTATGTCCAGGACGTTGTCTAGGTGGGATTGGATTTTTTTGTTTATAGCATTTCTTAAGGGCATGCAGTTTGTTCGACTTTGATACCTCTTGGTTGAGTGTTGCTCTGTTCAAGTAGATTGTGATTTTGCTGTGATCTGATAGGGGTGTCGGTGGGCTGACTGTGAACGCTCTGAGAGACTCTGGGTTGAGGTCAGTGGATAAAGTAGTAAAGTATAATAATAACAATAATAAATAAAGTAGTCTACAGTACTACCGCCATGAGATGAGCTCTAGGTGTACCTACCGTAGGAGTCTCCTCGAAGTCTACCATTGACTATGTACATACCCAGCGTGAAACAGAGCTGCAGGAGTTGTGACCCGTTTTTGTTGGTTATGTTGTCGTAGTTGTGCCTAGGGGGACATATGGGGGAGGGAATGCAGTCACCTCCAGGTAGGTGTTTGTCCCCCCTGTGTGCTGAGGGTGTCCGGTTCTTGTCCAGTTCTGGCATTTAGGTCACCACAGACTAGTACATCTCCCTGGGCCTGGAAATGGTTGATCTCCCCCTCCAGGATGGAGAAGCTGTCTTCATTAAAGTATGGGGATTCTATTGGGGGGATATACAGTGGCTTGGGAATGTATTCACCCCCTTGGCATTTTTCCTATTTTGTTGCCTTACAACCTGGAATTTAAATGGATTTTTGGGGGGTTTGTATCATGTAATTTACACAACATGCCTACCACTTTGAAGATGCAAAATATTGTTTATTGTGAAACAAACAAGAAATAAGACAAAAAAAAACTGAAAACTTGAACGTGCATAACTATTCACCCTCCCTAAGTCAATACTTTGTAAAGCCCCCTTTTGCAGCAATTACAGCTGCAAGTCTCTTGGGGTATGTCTCTATAAGCTTGGCACATCTAGCCACTGGGATTTTTGCCCTTTCTTCAAAGCAAAACTGATCCAGCTCCTTCAAGTTGGATGGTTTCCGCTGATGTACAGCAATTTTAAGTCATACCTCAGATTTCTCAATTGGATTGAAGTCTGGGCTTTGACTAGGCCATTCCAAGACATTTAAATGTTTCCCCTTAAACCACTCAAGAGTTGCTTTAGCAGTATGCTTACGGTCATTGTCCTGCTGGAAGGTGTCCCAGTCTCAAATCTCTGGAAGACTGAAATAGGTTTCCCTCAAGAATTTCCCTGTATATAAAGCCATCCATCATTCCTTCAATTCTGACCAGTTTCCCAGTCCCTGCTGATGAAAAACCTCCCCACAGCATGATGCTGCCACCACCATGCTTCCCTGTGGGGATGGTGTTCTCAGGGTGATGAGAGGTGTTGGGTTTGCGCCAGACATAGCGTTTTCCTTGATGGCTCAATTTTAGTCTCATCTGACCAGAGTACCTTCTTCCATATGTTTGTGGAGTCTCCCACATGCCTTTTGGTGAACACCAAACGTGTTTGCTTATTCTTTTCTTTAAGTAATGGCTTTTTTTTTTCTGGCCACTCGTCCGTAAAGCCCAGCTCTGTGGAGTGTACGGCTTAAAGTGGTCCTATGGACAGATACTCTAATCTCCTCTGTGGAGCTTTGCAGCTCCTTCAGGGTTATCTTTGGTCTCTTTGTTGCCTCTCTGATTTATGCCCTCCTTGCCTGGTCTGTGAGTTTCTGATATTTGTTTATAACCCAACCCTGATCTGTACATCAAATCAAAATTATTTATAAAGCCCTTCTTACATCAGCTGATGTCACAGAGTGCTGTACAGAAACCCAGCCTAAAACCCCCAAACAGCAAGCAATGCAGGTGTAAAAGCACGGTGGCTAGGAAAAACTCCCTAGAAAGGCCAAAACCTAGGAAGAAACCTAGAGAGGAACCAGGCTGTGAGGGGTGGCCAGTCCTCTTCTGGCTGTGCCAGGTGCAGATTATAACAGAACATGGACAAGATTTTAAAATGTTCATAAAACAGGCAGAACAGTTGAAACTGGAGAAGCAGCACGGCCAGGTGGACTCGGGACATCAAGGAGTCATCAGGCCAGGTAGGCCTTGAGGAATGGTCCTAATGCTCAGGTCCTACTTCTCCACAACTTTGTTCCTGACCTGTTTGGAGAGCTCCTTGGTCTTCATGGTGCTGCTTGCTTGGTGGTGTTGCAGACCCTGGGGCCTTTCAGAACAGGTGTATATATACTGAGATCATGTGACAGATCATGTGACTTTATTTAACTAATTGGTTGCACCAGATCTTATTTAGGGGCTTCAAAGGGGGTGAAAACATTTGCACCACTTTTCAGTTTTTTATTTTTAGGAAAGTTATTTTTTTTCATTTCACTTCACCAATTTGGACTATTTTGTGTCTATTACATGAAATCCAAATAAAAATCTATTTAAACAACAAAATAGGAAAAAACGCCAAGAGGGATGAATACTTTAGCAAGGCACTGTACCCACCTAAACATCTCTATACCACCTAAACATCTCTATACCCACCTAAACATCTCTATACCACCTAAATATCTCAATACCACCTAAAAATCTCTATACCCACCTAAACATCTCTATACCCACCTAAACATCTCTATACCCACCTAAACATATCTATACCCACCTAAATATCTATACCCACCTAAACATCTCTATACCCACCTAAACATCTCTATACCCACCTAAACATCTCTATACCACCTAAACATATCTATACCCACCTAAACATCTCTATACCACCTAAACATCTCTATACCCACCTAAACATCTCTATACCCACCTAAACATATCTATACCACCTAAACATCTCTATACCCACCTAAACATCTCTATACCCACCTAAACATCTCTATACCCACCTAAACATCTCAATACCCACCTAAACATCTCTATAGCACCTAAACATCTCTATACCACCTAAAAATCTCTATACCACCTAAACATCTCTATACCCACCTAAACATCTCTATACCCACCTAAACATCTCTATACCCACCTAAACATCTCTATACCACCTAAACATATCTATACCCACCTAAACATCTCTATACCACCTAAACATCTCTATACCACCTAAACATCTCTATACCACCTAAAAATCTCTATAGCACTCCAGAGGTAGAAGACAGTATATACCCACCTAAACATCGCTATACCCACCTAAACATCTCTATACCACCTCAACATCTCTATACCCACCTAAACATCTCTATACCAGCTAAACATCTCTATACCCACCTAAACATCTCTATACCACCTAAACATCTCTATACCCACCTAAAAATCTCGATACCACCTAAACATCTCTATACCCACCTAAACATCTCTATACCCACCTAAACATCTCTATACCCACCTAAACATCTCTATACCCACCTAAACATCTCTATACCACCTAAACATATCTATACCCACCTAAACATCTCTATACCACCTAAACATCTCTATACCACCTAAACATCTCTATACCACCTAAAAATCTCTACAGCACTCCAGAGGTAGAAGACAGTATATACCCACCTAAACATCGCTATACCCACCTAAACATCTCTATACCACCTCAACATCTCTATACCCACCTAAACATCTCTATACCAGCTAAACATCTCTATACCCACCTAAACATCTCTATACCACCTAAACATCTCTATACCACCTAAACATCTCTATACCCACCTAAACATCTCTATACCCACCTAAACATCTCTATACCACCTAAACATATCTACACCCACCTAAACATCTCTATACCACCTAAACATCTCTATACCACCTAAAAATCGCTATAGCACTCCAGAGGTAGAAGACAGTATATACCCACCTAAACATCTCTATACCACCTAAACATCTCTATACCACCTCAACATCTCTATACCCACCTAAACATCTCTATACCACCTAAACATATCTATACCCACCTAAACATCTCTATACCCACCTAAACATCTCTATACCACCTAAACATCTCTATACCCACCTAAACATCTCTATACCACCTAAACATCTCTATACCACCTAAACATCTCTATACCCACCTAAACATCTCTATACCACTTAAACATCTCTATACCACCTAAACATCTCTATACCACCTAAACATCTCTATACCACCTAAACATCTCTATACCCACCTAAACATCTCTATACCACCTAAACATCTCTATACCACCTAAACATCTCTATACCCACCTAAACATCTCTATACCACCTAAACATCTCTATACCCACCTAAACATCTCTATACCACCTAAACATATCTATACCCACCTAAACATCTATATTCCCACCTAAACATCTCTATACCACCTAAACATCTCTATACCCACCTAAACATCTCTATACCACCTAAACATCTCTATACCCACCTAAACATCTCTATACCACCTAAACATCTCTATACCCACCTAAACATCTCTATACCACCTAAACATCTCTATACCACCTAAACATCTCTATACCCACCTAAACATCTCTATACCACTTAAACATCTCTATACCACCTAAACATCTCTATACCACCTAAACATCTCTATACCACCTAAACATCTCTATACCCACCTAAACATCTCTATACCACCTAAACATCTCTATACCACCTAAACATCTCTATACCCACCTAAACATCTCTATACCACCTAAACATCTCTATACCCACCTAAACATCTCTATACCACCTAAACATATCTATACCCACCTAAACATCTATATTCCCACCTAAACATCTCTATACCACCTAAACATCTCTATACCCACCTAAACATCTCTATACCACCTAAACATATCTATACCCACCTAAACATCTCTATACCCACCTAAACATCTCTATACCACCTAAACATCTCTATACCCACCTAAACATCTCTATACCACCTAAACATCTCTATACCACCTAAACATCTCTATACCCACCTAAACATCTCTATACCACTTAAACATCTCTATACCACCTAAACATCTCTATACCACCTAAACATCTCTATACCCACCTAAACATCTCTATACCACCTAAACATCTCTATACCCACCTAAACATCTCTATACCACCTAAACATCTCTATACCCACCTAAACATCTCTATACCACCTAAACATATCTATACCCACCTAAACATCTCTATACCACCAAACATCTCTATACCACCTAAACATCTCTATAGCGCTCCAGAGGTAGAAGACAGTATATACCCACCTAAACATCTCTATACCACCTAAACATCTCTATACCACCTAAACATCTCTATACCCACCTAAACATCTCTATACCCACCTAAACATTTCTATACCCACCTAAACATCTCTATACCACTTAAACATCTCTATACCACCTAAACATCTCTATACCCACCTAAACATCTCTATACCACCAAACATCTCTATACCACCTAAACATCTCTATACCACCTAAACATCTCTATACCCACCTAAACATCTCTATACCCACCTAAACATCTCTATACCCACCTAAACATCTCTATACCACCTAAACATCTCTATACCACCTAAACATCTCTATACCCACCTAAACATCTCTATACCCACCTAAACATCTATATACCCACCTATACATCTCTATAGCACCTAAACATCTCTATACCACCTAAACATCTCTATACCCACCTAAACATCTCTATACCCACCTAAACATCTCTATACCCACCTAAACATCTCTATACCACCTAAACATCTCTATACCCACCTAAACATCTCTATACCCACCTAAACATCTCTATACCACCTAAACATATCTATACCCACCTAAACATCTCTATACCCACCTAAACATCTCTATACCACCTAAACATCTCTATACCCACCTAAACATCTCTATACCCACCTAAACATCTCTATACCCACCTAAACATCTCTATACCACCTAAACATATCTATACCCACCTAAACATCTCTATACCCACCTAAACATCTCTATACCACCTAAACATCTCTATACCAGCTAAACATCTCTATACCCACCTAAACATCTGTATACCACCTAAACATCTCTATACCCACCTAAACATCTCTATAGCACCTAAACATCTCTATACCACCTAAACATCTCTATACCACCTAAACATCTCTATACCCACCTAAACATCTCTGTACCACCTAAACAGGAGGACATTTTCTGTTTCTGATTATAACCTTTTTCATTTCTAGCCAGATTTTCCTGTTTTGACTCATTTAACAGAGTGAGGTAGGTCTGCTTTATACCAAATTAGCATACCCCCTGAGTCTCTCTCCCTGTGTAACACCTGGTAGTTTTGTGGGTGGGACTACCAGCTCTTTAACCTCGAGGGCAACCAGTGGGTCCATCTCTCTTTCTCTCTCTCTCTCTCCCCCTTTCTCTCGTTCTCTCTATTCCCATTGTCTCTCTCTTCACTACGCTCTTTCTCAAGCTTGATCTCTCTGTCTGAAACGAAGACTAGAATCAGATGGTTTAAACCATCATGCCTTAAAAAATTGTATACTCTATCTACCATAGTAAGTAGTCAATCATAGTCTGTTTTCCCCACTTTACTTAATACACTCAGGGTGTCTGGTATTGGTTAAAGTCAGTAAGTCCTATGACTGATGTGCGTGTGCGTCTCCTGTTGACTGAGTCTCTGCCTGGCTGTATGTAACTGTGTGTGTGTGAGTGTGTGTGTGTGTGTGTGTGTGTGTGTGTGTGTGTGTGTGTGTGTGCGCATAACGTGTCCGGCGGGGTGCTGACTGAAGAGCTGTAACTGTCACAATGGAGCCCAGTGCACGGCCAGCGATGTGTAGCTAAGGCACAAAGCGTCAGCTTCCTTGTGTGTGTGTGTGTGTGTGTGTGTGTGTGTGTGTCAGTTTGTGAGTGCAGGTGTAGTCCTGGTGTAGGTCTCATACAGTGAGGGAAAAAAAGTATTTGATCCCCTGCTGATTTTGTACGTTTGCCCACTGACAAAGAAATGATCAGTCTATAATATTAATGGTAGGTTTATTTGAACAGTGAGAGACAGAATAACAACAAAAATCCAGAAAAACGCACGTGAAAAATGTTATAAATTGATTTGCATTTGAATGAGGGAAATAAGTATTTGACCCCTCTGCAAAACATGACTTAGTACTTGGTGGCAAAACCCTTGTTGGCAATCACAGAGGTCAGACGTTTCTTGTAGTTGGCCACCAGGTTTGCACACATCTCAGGAGGGATTTTGTCCCACTCCTCTTTGCAGATCTTCTCCAAGTCATTAAGGTTTTGAGGCTGACGTTTGGCAACTCGAACCTTCAGCTCCCTCCACAGATTTTCTATGGGATTAAGGTCTGGAGACTGGCTAGGCCACTCCAGGACCTTAATGTGCTTCTTCTTGAGCCACTCCTTTGTTGCCTTGGCCGTGTGTTTTGGGTCATTGTCATGCTGGAATACCCATCCACGACCCATTTTCAATGCCCTGGCTGAGGGAATGAGGTTCTCACCCAAGATTTGACGGTACATGGCCCCGTCCATCGTCCCTTTGATGCGGTGAAGTTGTCCTGTCCCCTTAGCAGAAAAACACCCCCAAAGCATAATGATTCCACCTCCATGTTTGACGGTGGGGATGGTGTTCTTGGGGTCATAAGCAGCATTCCTCCTCCTCCAAACACGGCGAGTTGAGTTGATGCCAAAGCGCTCTATTTTGGTCTCATCTGACTACAACACTTTCACCCAGATGTCCTCTGAATCATTCAGATGTTCATTGGCAAACTTCTGACGGGCATGTACAGTGGGGAAAAAAAGTATTTAGTCAGCCACCAATTGTGCAAGTTCTCTCACTTAAAAACATGAGAGAGGCCTGTAATTTTATCATATGTACACTTCAACTATGACAGACAAAATGAGGGGAAAAAATCCAGAAAATCACATTGTAGGATTTGTTATGAATTTATTAGCAAATTATGGTGGAAAATAAGTATTTGGTCAATAACAAAAGTTTATCTCAATACTTTGTTATACCCTTTGTTGGCAATGACAGAGGTCAAATGTTTTCTGTAAGTCTTCATAAGATTTTCACACACTGTTGCTGGTATTTTGGCCCATTCCCCCATGCAGATCTCCTCTAGAGCAGTGATGTTTTGGGGCTGTCGCTGGGCAACACGGACTTTCAACTCCCTCCAAAGATTTACTATGGGGTTGAGATCTGGAGACTGGCTAGGCCACTCCAGGACCTTGAAATGCTTCTTACGAAGCCACTCCTTCGTTGCCCGGGCGGTGTGTTTGGGATCATTGTCATGCTGAAAGACCCAGCCACGTTTCATCTTCAATGCCCTTGCTGATGGAAGGAGGTTTTCACTCAAAATCTCACGATACATGGCCCCATTCATTCTTTCCTTTACACGGATCAGTCGTCCTGGTCCCTTTGCAGAAAAACAGCCCCAAAGCATGATGTTTCCACCCCATGCTTCACAGTAGGTATGGTGTTCTTTGGATGCAACTCAGCATTCTTTGTCCTCCAAACACGACGAGTTGAGTTTTTACCAAAAAGTTCTATTTTGGTTTCATCTGACATTCTCCCAATCCTCATCTGGATCATCCAAATGCTCTCTAGCAAACTTTAGACGGGCCTGAACATGTACTGGCTTAAGCAGGGGGACACGTCTGGCACTGCAGGATTTGAGTCCCTGGCGGCGTAGTGTGTTACTGATGGTAGGCTTTGTTACTTTGGTCCCAGCTCTCTGCAGGTCATTCACTAGGTCCCCGTGTGGTTCTGGGATTTTTGCTCACCGTTCTTGTGATCATTTTGACCCCACGGAGTGAGATCTTGCGTGGAGCCCCAGATCGAGGAAGATTATCAGTGGTCTTGTATGTCTTCCATTTCCTAATAATTGCTCCCACAGTTGATTTCTTCAAACCAAGCTGCTTACCTATTGCAGATTCAGTCTTCCCAACCTGGTGCAGGTCTACAATTTGGTTTCTGGTGTCCTTTGACAGCTCTTTGGTCTTGGCCATAGTGGAGTTTGGAGTGTGACTGTTTGAGGTTGTGGACAGGTGTCTTTTATACTGATAACAAGTTCAAACAGGTGCCATTAATACAGGTAATGAGTGGAGGACAGAGGAGCCTCTTAAAGAAGAAGTTACAGGTCTGTGAGAGCCAGAAATCTTGCTTGTTTGTATGTGACCAAATACTTATTTTCCACCATAATTTGCAAATAAATTCATAAAAAATCCTACAATGTGATTTTCAGGATTTTCTTTCCTCATTTTGTCTGTCATAGTTGAAGTGTACCTATGATGAAAATTACAGGCCTCTCTCATCTTTTTAAGTGAGAGAACTTGCACAATTGGTGGCTGACTAAATACTTTTTTTCCCCACTGTATATGTGCTTTCTTGAGCAGGGGGACCTTGCAGGCGCTGCAGGATTTCAGTCCTTCACGGCGTAGTGTGTTACCAATTGTTTTCTTGGTGACTATGGTCCCAGCTGCCTTGAGATCATTGACAAGATCCTCCCGTGTAGTTCTGGGCTGATTCCTCACCGTTCTCATGATCATTGCAACTCCACGAGGTGAGATCTTGCATGGAGCCCCATGCCGAGGGAGATTGACAGTTCTTTTGTGTTTCTTCCATTTGCGAATAATCACACCAACTGTTGTCATCTTCTCACCAAGCTGCTTGGCGATGGTCTTGTAGCCCATTCCAGCCTTGTGTAGGTCTACAATCTTGTCCCTGACATCATTGGAGAGCTCTTTGGTCTTGGCCATGGTGGAGAGTTTGGAATCTGATTGATTGATTGCTTCTGTGGACAGGTGTCTTTTATACAGGTAACAAACTGAGATTAGGAGCACTCCCTTTAAGAGTGTGCTCCTAATCTCAGCTCCTACCTGTATAAAGACACCTGGAGCCAGAAATCTTTCTGATTGAGAGGGGTTCAAATACTTACTTCCCTCATTAAAATGCAAATCAATTTATAACATTTTTCACATGCGTTTTTCTGGATTTTTTTGTTGTTATTCTGTCTCTCACTGTTCAAATACACCTACCATTAAAATTATAGACTGATCATTTCTTTGTCAGTGGACAAACGTACAAAATCAGCAGGGGATCGAATACTTTTTTCCTTCACTGTAGCACACAGCATAGCCGTCAGCTCACACACAGACACACAGTGACATCTGCTGGCAGTCCAACGGTACTGCAGCAGACAGACACACAGTGACATCTGCTGGCCTTCCAACGGTACTGCAGCAGACAGACACACAGTGACATCTGCTGGCCTTCCAACGGTACTGCAGCTGACAGACACACAGTGACATCTGCTGCCCCTCCAATGGTACTGCAGCAGACAGATACACAGTGACTTCTGCTGGCCTTCCAGTGGTACTGCAGCAGACAGACACACAGTGACATCTGCTGGCCTTCCAGTGGTACTGCAGCAGATAAACACACAGTGACATCTGCTGGCCTTCCAGTGGTACTGCAGCAGACAGTACTGCAGTGTGTACGGTATAGTAATCTAGTAGGATGAAAATATTGCACAAAGATTGCATATAGTTTTACTAGTATGTCACACATGGTATATTATATCATGTTAAATTATATGATGTAACTGAAGACACCATTGAATAAACTAAGGCCATTGTAGGATCCTCATCAGTCACATATTAAAAAGGCATTCCTTTTGTTTATTCATGGGGAATTCGATGGACTGTCAACATTGTCTGTGATGTTGATATCACAGCATACCATGTTCCATCTCCATTATACTGAAGTCCTTACTGGGCTGCAATGCCTTGTGACTTGTGTTGTTCTCTGTGGTTTGGTGTGTATGTGGTACATGTAATTATCTCTCTGTCTGACTAGCTCTCTGCCTGTCTGACTATCTCTCTGTCTGTCTGACTATCTCTCTGTCTGACTATCTCTCTGTCTGACTATTTATCTGATGCTGACTATCTCTCTGTCTGTCTGACTATCTCTCTGTCTGTCTGACTATCTCTCTGTCTGTCTGACTATCTCTCTGTCTGACTATCTCTCTGTCTGACTATATCTCTGTCTGACTATCTCTCTGTCTGACTATCTCTCTGTCTGACTATTTATCTGATGCTGACTATCTCTCTGTCTGTCTGACTATCTCTCTGTCTGTCTGACTATCTCTCTGTCTGACTATCTCTCTGTCTGACTATATCTCTGTCTGACTATCTCTCTGTCTGACTATTTATCTGATGCTGACTATATCTCTGTCTGACTATCTCTCTGTCTGACTATCTCTCTGTCTGACTATCTCTCTGTCTGACTATGTCTCTGTCTGACTATCTCTCTGTCTGACTATATCTCTGTCTGACTATCTCTCTGTCTGACTATCTCTCTCTCTGTCTGACTATATCTCTGTCTGACTATCTCTCTGTCTGACTATATCTCTGTCTGACTATCTCTCTGTCTGACTATCTCTCTGTCTGACTATCTCTCTGTCTGACTATCTCTCTGTCTGACTATCTCTCTGTCTCTTCCCCTCACTAACCCCCCCTTCTCTCTCTCTCATTCCCCCACTCTGTCTGTCTCTCCCTCCCTCACCCCTTTCCTCACTCCTCCCTTCTCTCTGCCTCTTTCCCTCACCATCTCTCACTCCCTCACCCCTCCCCTCCCCTCACCAGGTTGTCCATTAGGGTTCTATGGTAGAGACTGTACTGAGGTGTGTCGTTGTCAGAATGGCGGAAACTGTGATCACATGACAGGACAGTGTGTCTGTCTCACCGGCTTCATGGGGACCAGCTGTGAACAGAGTGAGTGGAACAACATCTGTACGCGTCTCCTTAATCTCTTAGGGTGCTTTTGGTGCTGGTCCCCATTGCAACTGAATGCAGCAGGAAAGGAATTGACCAATCAGTCTTACTCTGTCTCCTCCGGTATTTCAGCATAACTTTGGTAAGAACTTGGCTCTCTGAGTAGTTCCATCATGTGCTCTGTTTCAGTGGATGAGCGAGTTCCCTTACTGCTCTACCATTCTAGTGCACTACCCATTCTAGTGCACTACCTATTCTAGTGCACTACCCATTCTAGTGCACTACCCATTCTAGTGCACTACCCATTCTAGTGCACTACCCATTCTCCCACTCTGTCACTACTTTAGTGATTTCTTTGTGCTCCCCCTCTCAGAGTGTCCCCCTGGTAGGTTTGGTTACGGCTGTCAGCAGCTGTGTGACTGTATGAACAACGCCACCTGTGACTATGTGACTGGGACCTGTTACTGCAGCAGCGGACACAAAGGCATCCGCTGTGACCAAGGTGAGAGGAGAATAGACATACTACCCAGCAAACCTGGGAACATTCCCAGAACGTTAGATTCCCATTAAGTTCTAGCCGGGGATTTTATCTCACGTTGCAATGATAACATCCCAAAAACATTCAGAGAATGTTTTTTTGATCAAATCTATTTATTGCAAAAAAAAACTTAGATGAGTTTATTGGTCAGTGCACAGGGTCGGCGATGTAGTCACAGGTTACAGTGGAATTCATACGCTCCGAGCTCCAACAGGAAAAGTACAGTAGGAGAAGGAAAAGTACAGTAGGAGCTCGAGGAAAAGTACAGTAGGAGAAGGAAAAGTACAGTAGGAGCTCGAGGAAAAGTACAGTAGGAGCTCGAGGAAAGGCTGCCATGTTCTTCAGCGCCATCTTGCTAGAGGTTCACCCTGACGTTACAAGAATGTTCCCAGAACACATTTGTGTGTCCTTTAAAGGTTCCCAGAACATGTAATTGGGTTGTGTTTGTCCTTTAAAGGTTCCCAGAACATGTAATTGGGTTGTGTTTGTCCTTTAAAGGTTCCCAGAACATGTAATTGGGTTGTGTTTGTCCTTTAAAGGTTCCCAGAACATGTAATTGGGTTGTGTTTGTCCTTTAAAGGTTCCCAGAACATGTAATTGGGTTGTGTTTGTCCTTTAAAGGTTCCCAGAACATGTAATTGGGTTGTGTTTGTCCTTTAAAGGTTCCCAGAACATGTAATTGGGTTGTGTTTGTCCTTTAAAGGTTCCCAGAACATGTAATTGGGTTGTGTTTGTCCTTTATAGGTTCCCAGAACATGTAATTGGGTTGTGTGTGTCCTTTATAGGTTCCCAGAACATGTAATTGGGTTGTGTTTGTCCTTTAAAGGTTCCCAGAACATGTAATTGGGTTGTGTTTGTCCTTTAAAGGTTCCCAGAACATGTAATTGGGTTGTGTTTGTCCTTTAAAGGTTCCCAGAACATGTAATTGGGTTGTGTTTGTCCTTTATAGGTTCCCAGAACATGTAATTGGGTTGTGTGTGTCCTTTATAGGTTCCCAGAACATGTAATTGGGTTGTGTTTGTCCTTTAAAGGTTCCCAGAACATGTAATTGGGTTGTGTTTGTCCTTTAAAGGTTCCCAGAACATGTAATTGGGTTGTGTTTGTCCTTTAAAGGTTCCCAGAACATGTAATTAGGTTGTGTGTGTCCTTTATAGGTTCCCAGAACATGTAATTGGGTTGTGTTTGTCCTTTAAAGGTTCCCAGAACATGTAATTGGGTTGTGTTTGTCCTTTATATGTTCCCAGAACATGTAATTAGGTTGTGTGTGTCCTTTATAGGTTCCCAGAACATGTAATTAGGTTGTGTGTGTCCTTTAAAGGTTCCCAGAACATGTAATTGGGTTGTGTTTGTCCTTTAAAGGTTCCCAGAACATGTAATTGGGTTGTGTTTGTCCTTTATATGTTCCCAGAACATGTAATTAGGTTGTGTGTGTCCTTTATAGGTTCCCAGAACATGTAATTATGTTGTGTGTGTCCTTTAAAGGTTCCCAGAACATGTAATTGGGTTGTGGGAACAGTGTGTGTTGATTAGAAGAAATAGGTTCCCAAAACACAACATATGCTCAGTTTTGATGACATTCATAGATTCTTTAAGTTAGGTTGTACAGGATATTCCCTTAATGTTGTAATAATTAAATAGGTCTGTTTTTACGATGTTCATAGTGTATTTCCTTTTACAGCTGGACAGTTTTTGTGTTTTGGGAATATATATTTTGTGATGTTCCCACCAGACTGTTTCCACAACCTAATGAAACATTCTGGGAACCTGCACCCTAAAAGAAACATTGTTGAATCATCCGGACAACTGGACAGTCTGTTGTTGTTGTGAGAACATTTGCCGTGATCTAACAAATGTTCTGGGAACCTTCACAGAACCAATTTTGGTTTGCCGTGTAGTCTCTCTCTGTCTTTCTATCTCCGTCTCTCGCCCAACTCTTTTCAATCTCGATCGCTTCATCTTTCTCTGTCTCTCTCTCGTTCAAACAAACACACACACTTAACCTCCCCCTGTGTGTGTTCCTCTCGCCAGCTGCTCTGATGATGGAGGAGTTGAACCCCTACACGAAGATCAGTCCAGCGCGGGGCGGTTCAGACCACCAGTCAGCTGGGGCTGTGATGGGCATCATCTTCCTCCTCCTCATCATCATGATGGCTATGCTCAGCCTGTTTGTCTGGTTCCGACAGAGACAGAGGGACAAGGGACACCACATGCAGCCCAGTGTGGCATATACACCTGGCCTGAGGATAACACACACAGACTATTCTGGTGAGTTGACCCCTAACCCTAACCCCTGACTCTAACCCCTGACCATAACCCTAACCCCTAACCCTATACACCTGGTCTGAGGATAACACACACTGACTATTCTGGTGAGTTGACTCTGTCCCTAACCCTAACTCTAACCCCTAACTCTAACCCTGACCCCTAACTCTAACCCTGACCCCTAACTCTAACCCTGACCCCTAACCCTAACTCTAACCCATAACTCTAACCCTGACCCCTAACTCTAACCCTGACCCCTAACTCTAACTCTAACCCATAACTCTAACCCTGACCCCTAACTCTAACCCTGACCCCTAACCCTAACTCTAACCCCTAACTCTAACCCTGACCCCTAACTCTAACCCTGACCCCTAACCCTAACTCTAACCCATAACTCTAACCCTGACCCCTAACTCTAACCCTGACCCCTAACTCTAACCCTGACCCCTAACCCTAACTCTAACCCATAACTCTAACCCTAACCCTGACCCCAAACCCTACACACCTGCCCTTAGAATCATCAGCACTGACCACTCTCTCTCTCTCTCTGGTAAGCTACCCTGATCCATTCAATCTACAGATAAGATCCCTAAAACGTTGTAGTAACTATGTGGTTCACTGGGAGCACTGAAGTAAACTCTCTCTCTCTCTCTCTCTCTCTCTCTGTCTCTCTCTCTCTCTCTCTCTCTCTCTCTCTCTGTCTCAGAGTGTGGCAGTACGGTAGCCATGCGTCCCTCCACCCTGGATGTGTCCCAGAGTGGTAGCAGTGTATCAGGAAGCTGTATCTCAAACCCCTCCTACCACACCGTGTCTGTACCTCAGTGTAATGCCACTACCAACCCCTCCTACCACACCGTGTCTGTACCTCAGTATAGCCTGGCCTCAACCATCATCACCAACCTGGATAGCACGCTCACTGTCGCGGTAACACACTCTCACTCAAATGATAAAAGTGGTTTTAATCATACGTACAAAATGCAACACAGATGCTCAATGGATCACCATCATCTGTATATACAGCGCCTTGCAAAAGTATTCATCCCCCTTGGTGTTTTTCCTATTTTGTTGCATTACAACCTGTAATTTAAATGTATTTTTATGTGGATTTCATGTAACGGACACAAAATATTCCAAATTGGTGAAGTGAAATGAACAGAAAAACTGAAAAGTGGTGCGTGGTTATTCAGTTGAAGTCGGAAGTTTACATCCACCTTAGCCAAATACATTTAAACTCAGTTTTTCACACGTACCAGGATGTTTAATCCTGGTAAAAATTCCCTGTCTTAGGTCAGTTAGGATCACCACTTTATTTTAAGAATGTGAAATGTCAGAATAATAGTAGAGAGATTGATTTATTTCAGCTTTTATTTCTTTCATCACATTCCCAGTGGATCCGAAGTTTACATACACTCAATTAGTATTTGGTAGCATTGCCTTTAAATTGTTTAACTTGGTTCAAACGTTTCGGGTAGCCTTCCACAAGCTTCCCACAATAAGTTGGGGGAATTTTGGCCCATTCCTCCTGACAGAGCTGGTGTAACTGAGTCAGGTTTGTAGGCCTCCTTACTCGCACATGCTTTTTCAGTTCTTCCAACAAATGTTCTATAGGATTGAGGTCAGGGCTTTGTGATGGCCACTCCAATACCTTGACTTTGTTGTCCTTAAGCCATTTTTCCACAACTTTGGAAGTATGCTTGGGGTCATTGTCCATTTGGAAGACCCATTTTCGACCAAGCTTTAACTTCCTGACTGATGTCTTGACATCAGCTTCAATATATCCACATAATTTTCCTTCCTCATGATGCAATCTGTTTTGTGAAGTGCACCAGTCTCTCCTGCAGCAAAGCACCCCCACAACATGATGCTGCCACCCCTGTGCTTCACGGTTGGGATGGTGTTCTTCTGCTTGCAAGCCTCCCCCTTTTTCCTCCAAACATAGCGATGGTCATTATGGCCAAACAGTTCTATTTTTGTTTCATCAGAACAGAGGACATTTCTCCAAAAAGTACAATCTTTGTCCCCATGTGCAGTTGCAAACCGTAGTCTGGCTTTTTTATGGCAGTTTTTGAGCAGTGGCTTCTTCCTTGCTGAGCGGCCTTTCAGGTTATGTCGATATAGGACTCGATTTACTGTGGATATAGATACTTTTGTAGCCATTTCCTCCAGCATCTTCACAAAGTCCTTTGCTGTTGTTCTGGGATTGATTTACACTTTTCGCAACAAAGAACGTTCAACTCTAGGAGACAGAACACGTCTCCTTCCTGAGCGGTATGATGGCTGCGTGGTCCCATGGTGTTTATACTTGCATACTATTGTTTGTACAGATGTGGTACGTGGTACCTTCAGGCATTTGGAAATTGTTCCCAAGGATGAAGTAGGCTTGTGGAGGTCTACAATTTTTCTTCTGAGGTCTTGGCTGATTTCTCTTGATTTTCCCATGATGTCAAGAAAAGAGGCACTGAGTTTGAAGGTAGGCCTTGAAATACATCCACAGGTACACCTCCAATTGACTCAAATGATGTCAATTAGCCCATCAGAAGCTTCTAATGCCATGACATCGTTTTCGGGAATTTTCCAAGCTGTTTAAAGGCACAGTCAACTTATGCATGTAAACTTCTGACCCTTTGGAATTGCGATACAATGAATTATAAGTGAAATAATCTGTCTGTAAACAATTGTTGGACCAATTACTTGTGTCATGCACAAAGTAGATGTCCTAACCGACTTGCCAAAACTATAGTTTGTTAACAAGACATTTGTGGAGTGGTTGAAAAAATTAGTTTTAATGACTCCAACCTAAGTGTATGTAAACTTCCCACTTCAACTGTATGTATTCCCTTTGCTATGAAACCCCTAAATAAGATTTGATGCAACCAATTACTTTCAGAAGTCACATAATTAGTTAAATAAAGTCCACCTGTGTGCAATCTAAGTGTCACATGATCTCAGTATATATACGCCTGTTCTGAAAGGCCCCAGAGTCTGCAATACCACTAAGCAACAGGCACCACCAAGCAATCGGCACCATGAAGACCAAGGAGCTCTCCTAACAGGTCAGGGACAAAGTTGTGGAGAAGTACAGATCAGGGTTGGGTTATAAAAAAATATCAGAAACTTTGAACATCCCACGGAGCACCATTAAATCCATTATTAACAAATGGAAAGAATATGGCAACACAACAAACCTGCCAAGAGAGGGCAGCCCACCAAAACTCAGGGACCAGGCAAGGAGGGCATTACTCAGAGAGGCAACAAAGAGACCAAAGATAACCCTGAAGGAGCTGTAAAGCTCCACAGCGGAGATTGGAGTGTCTGTCCATAGGACCACTTTAAGCCATACATTCCACAGAGGTCAGCTTTACGGAAGAGTGGCCATAAAAAAGCCATTCCTTAAAGAAAAAAATAAGCAAACAAGTTTGGTGTTCGCCAAAAGGCATGTGGGAGACTCCCCAAACAAATGGAAGAAGGTACTCTGGTCAGATGAGACTAAAATTTAGCTTTTTGGCCATCAAGGAAAACGCTATGTCTGGCGCAAACCCAACACCTCTCATCACCCGAGAACACCATCCCCACAGTGAAGCATGGTGGTGGAAGCATCATGCTGTGGGGATGTTTTTCATCAGCAGGGACTGGGAAACTGGTCAGAATTGAAGGAATGATGATGGCTCTAAATACAGGGAAATTCTTGAGGGAAACCTATTTCAGTCTTCCAGAGATTTGAGACTGGGACGGAGGTTCACCTTCCAGCAGGACAATGACCGTAAGCATACTGCTAAAGCAACACTCAAGTGGTTTAAGGGGAAATATTTAAATGTCTTGGAATGGTCTAGTCAAAGCCCAGACCTCAATCCAATTGAGAATCTGTGGTATGACTTAAAGATGTATTGACTTTGTGGAGTGTGGATAGTTATGCACCCTCAAAGTTTTCCATTCTTTTGTCTTATTTCTTGTTTGTTTAAAAAAATATTTTGCATCTTCAAAGTGGTATACATGTTGTGTAAATCAAATGATACAAACCCCCCCCAAAAAAACATTTAAATTCCAGGTTGTAAGGCAACAAAATAGGAAAAATGCCAAGGGGGTGAATACTTTCGCAAGCCACTGTACCATCATATCTCTATACCATCATATCTCTATACCATCATATCTCTATACCGTCATATCTCTATACCATCATATCTATATACCGTCATATCTCTATACCGTCATATCTATATACCGTCATACCTCTATACCATCATACCTCTATACCATCATATCTCTATACCATCATATATATATACCGTCATATCTCTATACCATCATATCTATATACCGTCATATCTCTATACCGTCATATCTATATACCGTCATACCTCTATACCATCATATCTCTATACCATCATATCTATATACCATCATATCTCTATACCGTCATATCTCTATACCGTCATATCTATATACCGTCACATCTCTATACCATCATATCTCTATGCCATCATATCTATACCATCATATATATATATATATATATATATATATATATATATATATATATATACCATCATATATACCATCATATATATATATATATATCTATATATATACCATCATATATATATATATATATACAGTGGGGCAAAAAAGTATTTAGTCAGCCACCAATTGTGCAAGTTCTCTCACTTAAAAAGATGAGAGAGGCCTGTAATTTTCATCATAGGTACACTTCAACTATGACAGACAAAATGAGGAAAAAAATCCAGAAAATCACATTATAGGATTTTTAATGAATTTATTTGCAAATTATGGTGGAAAATAAGTATTTGGTCACATACAAACAAGCAAGATTTCTGGCTCTCACAGACCTGTAACTTCTTCTTTAAGAGGCTCCTCTGTCCTCCACTCGTTACCTGTATTAATGGCACCTGTTTGAACGTGTTATCAGTATAAAAGACACTTGTCCACAACCTCAAACAGTCACACTCCAAACTCCACTATGGCCAAGACCAAAGAGCTGTCAAAGGACACCAGAAACCAAATTGTAGACCTGCACCAGGTTGGGAAGACTGAATCTGCAATAGGTAAGCAGCTTGGTTTGAAGAAATCAACTGTGGGAGCAATTATTAGGAAATGGAAGACATACAAGACCACTGATAATCTTCCTCGATCTGGGGCTCCACGCAAGATCTCACCCGTGGGGTCAAAATGATCACAAGAACGGTGAGCAAAAATCCCAGAACCACACAGGGGGACCTAGTGAATGACCTGCAGAGAGCTGGGACCAAAGTAACAAAGCCTACCATCAGTAACACACTACGCCGCCAGGGACTCAAATCCTGCAGTGCCAGACGTGTCCCCTGCTTAAGCCAGTACATGTTCAGGCCCGTCTGAAGTTTGCTAGAGAGCATTTGGATGATCCAGATGAGGATTGGGAGAATGTCATATGGTCAGATGAAACCAAAATAGAACTTTTTGGTAAAAACTCAACTCGTCGTGTTTGGAGGACAAAGAATGCTGAGTTGCATCCAAAGAACACCATACCTACTGTGAAGCATGGGGTGGAAACATCATGCTTTGGGGCTGTTTTTCTGCAAAGGGACCAGGACGACTGATCCGTGTAAAGGAAAGAATGAATGGGGCCATGTATCGTGAGATTTTGAGTGAAAACCTCCTTCCATCAGCAAGGGCATTGAAGATGAAACGTGGCTGGGTCTTTCAGCATGACAATGATCCCAAACACACCGCCCGGGCAACGAAGGAGTGGCTTCAAGAAGCATTTCAAGGTCCTGGAGTGGCCTAGCCAGTCTCCAGATCTCAACCCCATAGAAAATCTTTGGAGGGAGTTGAAAGTCCGTGTTGCCCAGCGACAGCCCCAAAACATCACTGCTCTAGAGGAGATCTGCATGGAGGAATGGGCCAAAATACCAGCAACAGTGTGTGAAAACCTTGTGAAGACTTACAGAAAACGTTTGACCTCTGTCATTGCCAACAAAGGGTATATAACAAAGTATTGAGATAAACTTTTGTTATTGACCAAATACTTATTTTCTACCATAATTTGCAAATAAATTCATTAAAAATCCTACAATGTGATTTTCTGGAATTTTTTTCCTCATTTTGTCTGTCATAGTTGAAGTGTACCTATGATGAAAATTACAGGCCTCTCTCATCTTTTTAAGTGAGAGAACTTGCACAATTGGTGGCTGACTAAATACTTTTTTGCCCCAATGTATATATATACCATCATCTCTATATATACCATCATATCTCTATACCATCACATCTCTATGCCATCATATATATATACTATCACATCTCTATACCATCTTATATATATACGATCATATCTATATATACCATCATATCTCTATACCATCATATCTCTATACCATCATATATATATATATATACCATCACATCTCTATACCATCATATCTATATATACCATCATATCTATATATACCATCATATCTCTATACCATCATATATATATATACCATCATATCTATATACCATCACATCTCTATACCATCATATCTCTATACCATCATATCTCTATACCGTCATATCTCTATACCGTCATATCTCTATACCATCATATCTCTATACCATCATATCTCTATACCATCATATCTCTATACCATCATATCTCTATACCATCATATGTCTATACTATCATATATATACCATCATAAATCTATACCATCATATATATACCATCATATCTCTATACCATCATATCTCTATACCATCATATATATATATATACCATCATATTTCTATACCATCATATCTCTATACCATCATATCTCTATACCATCATATCTCTATACCATCATATGTCTATACCATCATATCTCTATACCATCATATCTATATATACCATCATATCTCTATACCATCATATCTCTATACCATCATATATATATATACCATCATATTTCTATACCATCATATCTCTATACTATCATATATATATATATATATATATATATATATATATATATATATATATATATATATATATATATATCATCATATCTCTATACCATCATATCTCTATACCATCATATATATATATATATATATATATATATATATATATATACCATCATATCTCTATACCATCATATATATATACCGTCATATCTCTATACCATCATATCTCTATACCATCATATATATATACCATCATATCTCTATACCATCATATATCTATATATACCATCACATCTCTATACCATCATATCTCTATACCATCACATCTCTATACCATCATATCTCTATACCATCATATCTCTATACCATCACATCTCTATACCATCATATCTATATATACCATCATATCTATATATACCATCATATCTCTATACCATCATATATATATACCATCATATCTCTATACCATCATATCTCTATACCATCATATATATATACCATCACATCTCTGTACCATCATATCTCTATACCATCATATATATATATACCATCACATCTCTATACCATCATATCTATATATACCATCATATCTCTATACCATCATATCTATATATACCATCATATCTCTATACCATCATATCTCTATACCATCATATATATATACCATCACATCTCTATACCATCATATCTCTATACCATCATATGTCTATACCATCATATATATATATATATATATATATATATATACCATCATATCTCTATACCATCATATCTCTATACCATCATATCTCTATACCATCATGTATGTAGATTTTAATTAGCCCTAATGTTAATAAAGTTTGTTTCCTTTATCAGTCCAGCTCCATGAAAGGAGTCAGGAATGAATCAGAGTGGAGAGCCTACTGCAACCTCAACCACCTGGGTATGTCTCCTCCTCCTCTCTCCTCCTCTCTCCTCTCTCCTCTCTTCTCTCTCTCTCTAACCCTAACCCTACTGCAACCTCAACCACCTGGGTATGTCTCCTCCTCCTCTCTCCTCCTCTCCTCTCCTCCTCTCTCCTCTCTTCTCTCTCTCTCTAACCCTAACCCTACTGCAACCTCAACCACCTGGGTATGTCTCCTCCTCCTCTCTCCTCCCTCTCCTCTCCTCCTCTCTCCTCTCTCTCTCTCTCTCTCTAACCCTAACCCTACTGCAACCTCAACCACCTGGGTATGTCTCCTCCTCCTCCTCTCCTCCTCTCCTCTCCTCCTCTCTCCTCTCTTCTCTCTCTCTCTAACCCTAACCCTACTGCAACCTCAACCACCTGGGTATGTCTCCTCTTCTCTCTCTCTCTAACCCTAACCTTACTGCACCTTTAACCACCTGGGTATGTATCCTCCTCTCTCCTCTCCTCCTCTCCTCTCTCCTACTGTAGCCTGGCCAGACTAACTATAGTGTCAATCTAAACTGCCCTAACCAGGAACTCCTATACAGTAGCCCTCATTCTCACCTGTATTTTGTATGAGTTCAATTCAAACAGTCATTGTTTGCTACTGCATCCATTACCCATCAAAATGTATTATATCAAGGCTCTGAGCATAATGTACACAGTAATGCAGAAATGTACACAGTAATGCAGAAATGTACACAGTAATGCAGAAATGTACACAGTAATGCAGTAATGTACACAGTAATGCAGTAATGTACAGAGTAATGCAGTAATGTATACAGTAATGCAGTAGTGTATACAGTAATGCAGTCATGTACACAGTAATGCAGTAATATAATGCAGTCATGCAGAAATGTACACAGTAATGCAGTAATGTACACAGTAATGCAGTAATGTACACAGTAATGCAGTAATGTATACAGTCATACAGTAATGCAGTAATGTACACAGTAATGCAATAATATAATGCAGTCATGCAGAAATGTACACAGCAATGCAGTCATGTAATGCAGTAATGTACTGCAGTAATGTATACATCAATGTAGTAATGTATTGCAGTAATGTACACAGTAAAGCTCTCAGTCAGGGGTATAGGAGAAGTCAGTCAGGGGTATAGGAGAAGTCAGTCAGGGGTATAGGAGAAGTCAGTCAGGGGTATAGGAGAAGTCAGTCAGGGGTATAGGAGAAGTCAGTCAGGGGTATAGGAGAAGTCAGTCAGGGGTAGAGAGAGAGAAAGGAGAGTCCCACCTTCCCCATTGCCTCACTTATCCTCTTCTTTTTGTTTCTATTCATTTGCTCTCTCTCTCTCTCTCTCTCTCTCTCTCTCTCTCTCTCTCTCAGAGCCAACAGTTAGTGTTCTACAGGGACTTAATGGAATGGCCACCGGTTTCTCCCAGAATCCCTATGACCTTCCCCGGAGCAGCCACCTACCCAGCGGCCTCAACCTCATCCCCAGCCACTACGACATCCTGCCCATGAGCCACAGCCCCTCAGACACCCCACCGCCTCCCCCAGAGAGCCCCAGCTCTCTGCTCTAGAGGAGGGGACGTGCCCTGGTCCCTCCATCCAGACCCAACGTTTGGCTAACATCCAATCTAACATCCAGCCCTCCCCCCGTTTCCATGCATGATGACAATGTAATAGTGAGGATGCTATCAGAGAGGGCTGAGGTTGGAGCTAGTTTACACCCTGAGGAGAGAGAGAGAGAGAGAGAGAGGGAGAGAGAAATAGGGAGAGAGAGAGAGAAATAGAGAGAGAGAGAGAGAGAGAGAGAGAGAGAGAGAGAGAGAGAGAGAGCCCCCTCCTCTTCACCCTTACAGAGACTCACACACCAGCGACCATTCATCTGTTATCTCCTCCAAGACTGTCAGTGGGAAGACTACAACTTTTCACTCTGGACCTCTGGAATGGATCATATTATTGATTTTAAAGTGTACTAAGGTGACATCATGTTTCCTAATATCCCCATTATAGACTTGTGGTCAGAGAAATTATATCCATCCGTCTATCTACTGAGTTCCACAGACGTCAAAGTATACACCAGTCTGTCAGTCCTGACCTGAGCGCTCTGTGTGGTGTGTGGCTGAGACATGACTCCAGCAGTCTGCCAGACCTGACCTGAGCGCTCTGTGTGGTGTGTGGCTGAGACATGACTCCTGCAGTCTGCCAGACCTGACCTGAGCGTTCTGTGCGGCTGAGAGACATGACTCCATCAGTCTGCCAGACCTGACCTGAGCGCTCTGTGTGGTGTGCGGCTGAGAGACATGACTCCAGCAGTCTGCCAGACCTGACCTGAGCGCTCTGTGTGGTGTGCGGCTGAGAGACATGACTCCAGCAGTCTGCCAGACCTGACCTGAGCGCTCTGTGTGGTGTGCGGCTGAGAGACATGACTCCAGCAGTCTGCCAGACCTGACCTGAGCGCTCTGTGTGGTGTGCGGCTGAGAGACATGACTCCAGCAGTCTGCCAGTCACCCAGGAACTCACCAGTAACCATGGTCACTATCTACTTCTGGGTAGACCGAGAGATCCCCAGGGAACCAGAGATTTCCCCTATGACTAAGTACCACCTGTACAAGTGTATCCCATCCAATAGGATACCAAGCCCCCAAACTGATAAAGCATGGTTAAATAGTAAGATATAGTAATGGTGTTTTGATCGGTGATGTAAAACTATGGCCAATATGAGTTATTGACCAGACTAGAGTTGTTTACTATGTGAAAGGACTTCTTCGTTCTACATCACGTGTCCGTCTACATTTGGTGACGACTGATTTAAGTGATTATTTTTGTGTATTTATTATAATGTATTGAATTATTTATTTATTGTTTATTTAACTAGTAACAAACAAAAACAACAACAACAACTAAAAACCTGAGCATGATCAAATGAAGAAAACCCCCAATGTAAATAACAACGGGATTTATCAAGTGTGATCAGTGTGATCTGTGTCATGTGTGCAACATTCTGAAATTGTACTAGCCTGATTACCAGTCTGTCTCTGATAACGTTCTACTCCTCGTCGAGCCAAACGTGACACAGAGTAAAAAGGGAGTGGGATGTTGGCACAAAACAGGTTCTGGATTTTCAGGCTATAACTGTGCTCTGTCACAGATGAAAGGTATTCCTGAATGCTTACTGAAACCAGACTGAATGCTTACTGAAACCAGACTGAATGCTTACTGAAACCAGACTGAATGCTTACTGAAACCAGACTGAATGCTTACTGAAACCAGACTGGAATGCTTACTGAAACCAGACTGAATGCTTACTGAAACCAGACTGAATGCTTACTGAAACCAGACTGAATGCTTACTGAAACCAGGCTGAATGCTTACTGAAACCAGACTGAATGCTTACTGAAACCAGACTGAATGCTTACTGAAACCAGACTGAATGCTTACTGAAACCAGGCTGAATGCTTACTGAAACCAGGCTGAATGCTTACTGTAGCCTCACTAGGAACCAAACAGAACCAAACGAAACTAAATAGGAGGGGACCTACCTACATTTGTCCAATAGAAACTCCCGATCGAGTTCCAATGAAACTGGAAGTATCATGGTTTTCAGGCTTCTTCTCTGCCTTTCCCCAAGAAAACCGTATGCTTCCGGGGTTTTCCTCTTGCTTGTTAACCCCATTGAGGGTGGTAAAAGCGTTTTCCATTTCGAAAAAAAAATTTTTTTGGAACTGTTTGCAACTGTTTGCTACGGTGTGCACTAATGATTACACCCCTGGGTGAAAACTGAAGACACAAGTGAAACAGCAATGAAATGTATGAAAATGAGCCAGACTAAACAAACTAGGCCTTAAACAATGTGATGATTGCATTGGGAATAATGTGTAAAAAAAATATATATATATTTATAATTTCATTTTGTGATGATGATACTTTACTTTTATCTAATTTGATAGAACCTTATAGATCTTTAGTTTTTCAAAAGTTATCTGATTCGGATAGGATTTAAATGCATAGAAATAGAATGAACAGAACAGCCGTATCATTGACTTGAACGGGGACGCCCGTTCTATTCATTATATTTCTATGCATTTAACCCTATCCGATCAGATAACTTTGGAAAAACTGGGCCCCGGCGTCCACTGTACAGTAGCAGCTAAAAGGATAGGCCAGAGATCACATATAGGACGGACCAGCTAAGGAGCGACATCCACGTTCATATAAAAAAAAATATATATATATATTTTGACGAAATGTCATAGGATTATATAAAATGATCTTTGTTGTAGCATATGATGTATGTTAGATATTTTGTAAAAATAAAATATAATTCTCTTAAAATTGCATCCATCTGAAAGAGGAGCAGAATGAAACACAGGATCGTTTGATCTGGATGAAATGTTTAGAAAAACTGGGCCCAGATGATTATTCCCTTTCTAGTGCACAATCTTGGACCAGGGCCCATAGGGCTACATAGTAGTGCACTAAATAGGACATAGGGAGCTATTTGGGACTCAGAAACACAGACAGAATTTTAGTAATAGGACAGTATGTCATTATCTCCAGCCAGTGTTGATCAGTAGTAGGACATTATGTCATTATCTCCAGACAGTATGTTGATCAGTAATAGGACAGTATGTCATTATCTCCAGACAGTATGTTGAACAGTAATAGGACAGTATGTCATTATCTCCAGCCAGTGTTGATCAGTAATAGGACAGTATGTCATTATCTCCAGCCAGTGTTGATCAGTAGTAGGAAATTGTGTCATTATCTCCAGACAGTATGTTGATCAGTAATAGAAAAGTATGTCAATATCTCCAGCCAGTATGTCGATCAGTAATAGGACAGTATGTCATTATCTCCAGCTAGTATGTTGATCAGTAATAGGACAGTATGTCATTATCTCCAGCCAGTATGTTGATTAGTAATAGGACATTGTGTCATTATCTCCAGCCAGTATGTTGATCAGTAATAGGACAGTATGTCATTATCTCCAGCCAGTATGTTGATCAGTAATAGGACATGGTGTCATTATCTCCAGCCAGTATGTTGATCAGTAATAGGACATTGTGTCATTATCTCCAGCGAGTATGTTGATCAGTAATAGGACATTGTGTCATTATCTCCAGCCAGTATGTCGATCAGTAATAGGACAGTATGTCATTATCTCCAGCTAGTATGTAGATCAGTAATAGGACAGTATATCATTATCTCCAGACAGTATGTTGATCAGTAAAAGGGCAGTATGTCATTATCTCCAGCTAGTATGTTGATCAGTAATAGGACAGTATGTCATTATCTCCAGCTAGTATGTAGATCAGTAATAGGACAGTATGTCATTATCTCCAGCGAGTATGTTGATCAGTAATAGGACATTGTGTCATTATCTCCAGCTAGTATGTTGATCAGTAATAGGACAGTATGTCATTATCTCCAGCCAGTATGTTGATCAGTAATAGGACAGTATGTCATTATCTCCAGCTAGTATGTTGATCAGTAATAGGACAGTATGTCATTATCTCCAGACAGTATGTTGATCAGTAATAGGACAGTATGTCATTATCTCCAGCCAGTATGTTGATCAGTAATAGGACAGTATGTCATTATCTCCAGCCAGTGTTGATCAGTAATAGGACATTGTGTCATTATCTCCAGCCAGTATGTCGATCAGTAATTGGACAGTATGTCATTATCTCCAGCCAGTATGTTGATTAGTAATAGGACAGTATGTCATTATCTCCAGCCAGTGTTGATCAGTAATAGGACATTGTGTCATTATCTCCAGCCAGTATGTCGATCAGTAATTGGACAGTATGTCATTATCTCCAGCCAGTATGTTGATTAGTAATAGGACAGTATGTCATTATCTCCAGCCAGTATGTCGATCAGTAATAAGACAGTATGTCATTATCTCCAGCCAGTATGTTGATCAGTAATAGGACATTGTGTCATTATCTCCAGCCAGTATGTTGATCAGTAATAGGACAGTATGTCATTATCTCCAGACAGTATGTTGATCAGTAATAGGACAGTGTGTCATTATCTCCAGCCAGTGTTGATCAGTAATAGGACAGTATGTCATTATCTCCAGCCAGTGTTGATCAGTAATAGGACAGTATGTCATTATCTCCAGCCAGTGTTGATCAGTAATAGGACATTGTGTCATTATCTCCAGCCAGTATGTCGATCAGTAATAGGACAGTATGTCATTATCTCCAGACAGTATGTTGATCAGTAATAGGACGGTATGTCATTATCTCCAGACAGTGTTGATCAGTAATAGGACAGTATGTCATCTCCAGCCAGTGTTCATAAGTAATAGGACAGTATGTCATTATCTCCAGCCAAAGTTGATCAGTAGTAGGACATTGTGTAATTATCTCCAGCCAGTATGTCGATCAATAATAGGACATTGTGTCATTATCTCCAGCTAGTATGTTGCCCAGTAATAGGACAGTATGTCATTATCTCCAGCCAGTGTTGATCAGTAATAGGACAGTATGTCATTATCTCCAGACAGTATGTTGATCAGTAATAGGACGGTATGTCATTATCTCCAGACAGTGTTGATCAGTAATAGGACAGTATGTCATTATCTCCAGCCAGTGTTCATAAGTAATAGGACAGTATGTCATTATCTCCAGCCAGTGTTGATCAGTAGTAGGACATTGTGTAATTATCTCCAGCCAGTATGTCGATCAATAATAAGACAATGTGTCATTATCTCCAGCCAGTGTTAATCAGTAATAGGACAGTATGTCATTATCTCTAGCCAGTGTTGATCAGTAGTAGGACAGTATGTCATTATCTCCAGCCAGTATGTTGATCAGTAATAGGACATTGTGTCATTATCTCCAGCTAGTATGTCGATCAGTAATAGGACAGTATGTCATTTTCTCCAGCTAGTATGTTGATCAGTAATAGGACAGTATGCCATTATCTCCA
Organism: Brachymystax lenok tsinlingensis; assembly: GCA_030435695.1. Classification (NCBI taxonomy): domain Eukaryota; kingdom Metazoa; phylum Chordata; class Actinopteri; order Salmoniformes; family Salmonidae; genus Brachymystax; species Brachymystax lenok. Next base: position 1,880,004 of record CM059791.1, on the reverse strand, counting down.
GCCAGTATGTTGATCAGTAATAGGACATGGTGTCATTATCTCCAGCCAGTGTTGATCAGTAATAGGACAGTATGTCATTATCTCCAGACAGTATGTTGATCAGTAATAGGACGGTATGTCATTATCTCCAGACAGTGTTGATCAGTAATAGGACAGTATGTCATTATCTCCAGCCAGTGTTCATAAGTAATAGGACAGTATGTCATTATCTCCAGCCAGTATGTTGATCAGTAATAGGACTTTGTCATTATCTCCAGCTAGTATGTTGATCAGTAATAGGACAGTATGTCATTATCTCCAGCCAGTATGTTAATCAGTAATAGGACAGTATGTCATTATCTCCAGCCAGTATGTTGATCAGTAATAGGACATTGTGTCATTATCTCCAGCGAGTATGTTGATCAGTAATAGGACATTGTGTCATTATCTCCAGCCAGTATGTCGATCAGTAATAGGACAGTATGTCATTATCTCCAGCTAGTATGTAGATCAGTAATAGGACAGTATGTCATTATCTCCAGACAGTATGTTGATCAGTAAAAGGGCAGTATGTCATTATCTCCAGCTAGTATGTTGATCAGTAATAGGACAGTATGTCATTATCTCCAGCTAGTATGTAGATCAGTAATAGGACAGTATGTCATTATCTCCAGCGAGTAGGTTGATCAGTAATAGGACATTGTGTCATTATCTCCAGCTAGTATGTTGATCAGTAATAGGACAGTATGTCATTATCTCCAGCCAGTATGTTGATCAGTAATAGGACAGTATGTCATTATCTCCAGCCAGTGTTGATCAGTAATAGGACATTGTGTCATTATCTCCAGCCAGTATGTCGATCAGTAATTGGACAGTATGTCATTATCTCCAGCCAGTATGTTGATTAGTAATAGGACAGTATGTCATTATCTCCAGCCAGTGTTGATCAGTAATAGGACATTGTGTCATTATCTCCAGCCAGTATGTCGATCAGTAATTGGACAGTATGTCATTATCTCCAGCCAGTATGTTGATTAGTAATAGGACAGTATGTCATTATCTCCAGCCAGTATGTCGATCAGTAATAAGACAGTATGTCATTATCTCCAGCCAGTATGTTGATCAGTAATAGGACATTGTGTCATTATCTCCAGCCAGTATGTTGATCAGTAATAGGACAGTATGTCATTATCTCCAGACAGTATGTTGATCAGTAATAGGACAGTGTGTCATTATCTCCAGCCAGTGTTGATCAGTAATAGGACAGTATGTCATTATCTCCAGCCAGTGTTGATCAGTAATAGGACAGTATGTCATTATCTCCAGCCAGTGTTGATCAGTAATAGGACATTGTGTCATTATCTCCAGCCAGTATGTCGATCAGTAATAGGACAGTATGTCATTATCTCCAGACAGTATGTTGATCAGTAATAGGACGGTATGTCATTATCTCCAGACAGTGTTGATCAGTAATAGGACAGTATGTCATCTCCAGCCAGTGTTCATAAGTAATAGGACAGTATGTCATTATCTCCAGCCAAAGTTGATCAGTAGTAGGACATTGTGTAATTATCTCCAGCCAGTATGTCGATCAATAATAGGACATTGTGTCATTATCTCCAGCTAGTATGTTGCCCAGTAATAGGACAGTATGTCATTATCTCCAGCCAGTGTTGATCAGTAATAGGACAGTATGTCATTATCTCCAGACAGTATGTTGATCAGTAATAGGACGGTATGTCATTATCTCCAGACAGTGTTGATCAGTAATAGGACAGTATGTCATTATCTCCAGCCAGTGTTCATAAGTAATAGGACAGTATGTCATTATCTCCAGCCAGTGTTGATCAGTAGTAGGACATTGTGTAATTATCTCCAGCCAGTATGTCGATCAATAATAAGACAATGTGTCATTATCTCCAGCCAGTGTTAATCAGTAATAGGACAGTATGTCATTATCTCTAGCCAGTGTTGATCAGTAGTAGGACAGTATGTCATTATCTCCAGCCAGTATGTTGATCAGTAATAGGACATTGTGTCATTATCTCCAGCTAGTATGTCGATCAGTAATAGGACAGTATGTCATTTTCTCCAGCTAGTATGTTGATCAGTAATAGGACAGTATGCCATTATCTCCAGCCAGTATGTTGATCAGTAATAGGACATGGTGTCATTATCTCCAGCCAGTGTTGATCAGTAATAGGACAGTATGTCATTATCTCCAGACAGTATGTTGATCAGTAATAGGACGGTATGTCATTATCTCCAGACAGTGTTGATCAGTAATAGGACAGTATGTCATTATCTCCAGCCAGTGTTCATAAGTAATAGGACAGTATGTCATTATCTCCAGCCAGTATGTTGATCAGTAATAGGACTTTGTCATTATCTCCAGCTAGTATGTTGATCAGTAATAGGACAGTATGTCATTATCTCCAGCCAGTATGTTAATCAGTAATAGGACAGTATGTCATTATCTCCAGCCAGTATGTTGATCAGTAATAGGACATTGTGTCATTATCTCCAGCGAGTATGTTGATCAGTAATAGGACATTGTGTCATTATCTCCAGCCAGTATGTCGATCAGTAATAGGACAGTATGTCATTATCTCCAGCTAGTATGTAGATCAGTAATAGGACAGTATGTCATTATCTCCAGACAGTATGTTGATCAGTAAAAGGGCAGTATGTCATTATCTCCAGCTAGTATGTTGATCAGTAATAGGACAGTATGTCATTATCTCCAGCTAGTATGTAGATCAGTAATAGGACAGTATGTCATTATCTCCAGCGAGTAGGTTGATCAGTAATAGGACATTGTGTCATTATCTCCAGCTAGTATGTTGATCAGTAATAGGACAGTATGTCATTATCTCCAGCCAGTATGTTGATCAGTAATAGGACAGTATGTCATTATCTCCAGCCAGTATGTTGATCAGTAATAGGACAGTATGTCATTATCTCCAGACAGTATGTTGATAATATTATGACTTGACTTATTCTTAAATAGAAGCTTCACTTTACATTGCTGTTGTCTACATGCTACTTGATGTTTTAGTATATAAATGACCAATTAAATGCTGGCGTCAGATAATATATCCACCGTAGACGTGTAGCCTGGTTCCTAAAACCATGTCAGACATGCAAATAACATACTGGACATTTTAATTTTTTGGGGGGGTATCAGATTAAGAGGTTTCCATCCAACGGGCGACAGGTTTTTTATAATGTGAACATTATAAAATCTGTATAAAGAAAATATGTGCATTTTCCCACCATTGGTGTGTTTCCACCGAACAGACTTGTTGCAGATGAACATCAATGTGTGATGATATAAAAATGTACTTGGTTTAAGTTTTCATGTACTGAATAAAAAAAATCTTGAGTGTAGTGTGTTTCAATCGCATTTGAACTGTTTACAGATAATTTTGTCACAAAAAAAAAAAAAACTTGTTGTGTTAAGTAGCAAATGTGCCCACTCTGGTCTTGGCATGTGTGCGCTCTAGTCAACAGCTCCCAGATACAGTGCACAGCTAGTCTAAACGGCAGTCAAGCATCGATCATCATGTCACCAGTATAAAACCCTCTGTATTTATTGGGAAGGAGCGTCAAGCTCATCACCATCCTGTGAAGTTCATCGTCACTTATTTAATCTGTAGCCTAATAAACGGTATAGTTTCCCCGAGTCGTAGTGGGAGGACCACACAACACATCGTCTCCTGACTCCAAGTTTACTTCAATATGATGGTTATTATATCAATATTTGGGCCTCTATTTCTCACATAATGAATTTTACCGACACAAAAAAAGATCCCACCATGTCGAACGAACAAATTATCTGTCGGCATTTATAAATTTGTACCGACAACTTCCTGTTTCCGTCACAGGTGTGGCGATTTATTTTAATACGGTAGAACTTTACTGAAAAAAAAACTGGATGGACCTTTTAACTCCGAGGTTTAAGTTTATTTATTAATTGTTATTAAGTAGACAGAGAAGTTTAATTATGAACAAAACAACTAAGACATTTAAAAATAAATCACAGTGCAGCATGAATGGAACACTAAACACAGTGGAGTCGAGGCATAAAGTGAAAGATCACTGACATAATTAAATCACACAACAGAAATAGTAACGGGACCTGTCCTGTCCACTAACTCAGAGAGATAGGGGTAGGAACCTGTCCTGTCCACTAACTCAGAGAGATAGGGGTAGGAACCTGTCCTGTCCACTAACTCAGAGAGATAGGGGTAGGAACCTGTCCTGTCCACTAACTCAGAGAGATAGGGGTAGGAACCTGTCCTATCCACTAACTCAGAGAGATAGGGGTAGGAACCTGTCATGTCCACTAACTCAGAGAGATAGGGGTAGGACCTGTCATGTCCACTAACTCAGAGAGATAGGGGTAGGACCTGTCCTGTCCACTAACTCAGAGAGATAGGGGTAGGACCTGTCCTGTCCACTAACTCAGAGAGATAGGGGTAGGAACCTGTCCTATCCACTAACTCAGAGAGATAGGGGTAGGAACCTGTCATGTCCACTAACTCAGAGAGATAGGGGTAGGAACCTGTCATGTCCACTAACTCAGAGAGATAGGGGTAGGACCTGTCATGTCCACTAACTCAGAGAGATAGGGGTAGGAACCTGTCCTATCCACTAACTCAGAGAGATAGGGTAGGAACCTGTCCTATCCACTAACTCAGAGAGATAGGGGTAGGAACCTGTCATGTCCACTAACTCAGAGAGATAGGGGTAGGACCTGTCATGTCCACTAACTCAGAGAGATAGGGGTAGGACCTGTCCTGTCCACTAACTCAGAGAGATAGGGGTAGGACCTGTCATGTCCACTAACTCAGAGAGATAGGGGTAGGAACCTGTCATGTCCACTAACTCAGAGAGATAGGGGTAGGAACCTGTCCTATCCACTAACTCAGAGAGATAGGGGTAGGACCTGTCCTGTCCACTAACTCAGAGAGATAGGGGTAGGAACCTGTCCTGTCCACTAACTCAGAGAGATAGGGGTAGGAACCTGTCCTGTCCACTAACTCAGAGAGATAGGGGTAGGAACCTGTCCTGTCCACTAACTCAGAGAGATAGGGGTAGGAACCTGTCCTATCCACTAACTCAGAGAGATAGGGGTAGGAACCTGTCATGTCCACTAACTCAGAGAGATAGGGGTAGGACCTGTCATGTCCACTAACTCAGAGAGATAAGGGGTAGGACCTGTCCTGTCCACTAACTCAGAGAGATAGGGGTAGGAACCTGTCCTGTCCACTAACTCAGAGAGATAGGGGTAGGAACCTGTCATGTCCACTAACTCAGAGAGATAGGGGTAGGACCTGTCATGTCCACTAACTCAGAGAGATAGGGGTAGGACCTGTCCTGTCCACTAACTCAGAGAGATAGGGGTAGGGACCTGTCCTGTCCACTAACTCAGAGAGATAGGGGTAGGAACCTGTCCTATCCACTAACTCAGAGAGATAGGGGTAGGAACCTGTCATGTCCACTAACTCAGAGAGATAGGGGTAGGACCTGTCATGTCCACTAACTCAGAGAGATAGGGGTAGGAACCTGTCCTATCCACTAACTCAGAGAGATAGGGGTAGGAACCTGTCATGTCCACTAACTCAGAGAGATAGGGGTAGGAACCTGTCATGTCCACTAACTCAGAGAGATAGGGGTAGGACCTGTCATGTCCACTAACTCAGAGAGATAGGGGTAGGAACCTGTCCTATCCACTAACTCAGAGAGATAGGGGTAGGAACCTGTCCTATCCACTAACTCAGAGAGATAGGGGTAGGAACCTGTCATGTCCACTAACTCAGAGAGATAGGGGTAGGACCTGTCATGTCCACTAACTCAGAGAGATAGGGGTAGGACCTGTCCTGTCCACTAACTCAGAGAGATAGGGGTAGGACCTGTCCTGTCCACTAACTCCGAGAGATATGGGTAGGAACTATCCTGTCCACTAACTCCGAGAGATAGGGGTAGGAACCTGTCATGTCCACTAACTCAGAGAGATAGTGGTAGGAACATGTCCTGTCCACTAACTCCGAGAGATAGGGGTAGGAACATGTCCTGTCCACTAACTCCGAGAGATGGGGGTAGGACCTGTCCTGTCCACTAACTCCGAGAGATCGGGGTAGGAACCTGTCCTGTCCACTAACTCAGAGAGATAGGTGAGCTGGGCTTGAAGAGAAGGGGAGGTGGCATCTGAAAACTATCTACAGAAGTAGTAAGAAGCCAAGGCATACCAACCAACAAGTCATTCTACCATAAAGGCACTGAAACATGTCACTACTCAGTACTCAAAGCAATAGGCAATGAAGCAAGTCACTACTTAGTACTCAAAGCAATAGGTACTGGAACAAGTCACTACTCAGTACTCAAAGCAATAGGTACTGGAACAAGTCACTACTCAGTACTCAAAGCATTAGGTACTGGAACAAGTCACTACTCAGTACTCAAAGCATTAGGTACTGAAACAAGTCACTACTCAGTACTCAAAGCATTAGGTACTGGAACAAGTCACTACTCAGTACTCAAAGCAATAGGCACTGAAACAAGTCACTTCTCAGTACTCAAAGCAATAGGCAATGAAACAAGTCACGACTCAGTACTCAAAAAATTAGGCACTGAAACAAATCAGTACTCAGTACTCAAAGCATTAGGCACTGAAACAATGAATCAATGAATCAGTCTGAACAGGCACTGTGTTAGGGAGTCTAGCTCTAATGAATCAGTCTGAACAGGCACTGTGTTAGGGAGTCTAGCTCTAATGAATCAGTCTGAACAGGCACTGTGTTAGGGAGTCTAGCTTTAATGAATCAGTCTGAACAGGCACTGTGTTAGGGAGTCTAGCTCTAATGAATCAGTCTGAACAGGCACTGTGTTAGGGAGTCTAGCTCTAACGAATCAGTCTGAACAGGCACTGTGTTAGGGAGTCTAGCTCTAATGAATCAGTCTGAACAGGCACTGTGTTAGGGAGTCTAGCTCTAACGAATCAGTCTGAACAGGCACTGTGTTAGGGAGTCTAGCTCTAATGAATCAGTCTGAACTTGACTTGATTAGTTGACTCTTGACACCAAGGTGAACCATGCTTAGCCTTGTTCCACGTCTGTTTGTGCTGTCTCAGCAACTCCTATAAATGACATAAGAGTCGGCAAGACCGCACAAACAGAGCTGGGACTCGGGACTCGACCACGCTGGTAACTAGACGCTAGACGCCACCATCCATCCCCATGACAACAACCTGGTCCATCGATCAACACAAAGAAAAGTGCTTCACAGCTCAGATAGTGGATCTGCAGCTACAATGCTTTTCAGAATTTCCCAAATTCCACATCAATCTCAGTTGGAGGATGCCTTCCCTAGCTATAATCCTTCCTGATTTCAGATATTCCTTGAAACAGGATTCATGGAAAAACCTTGGAAATGTAGGGAACCTTTCAGGAATTTTGCAACCCTATAATTGTAAATAATAGATTACTTGGATATTGTTGTCTATGTGGAGCTCAGTGGGAAGGAGCACCTATCCCTGGCCTATCATCATTAGCATTATAGCATTACTACCACTGATCCCTGGCCTATCATCATTAGCATTATAGCATTACTACCACTGATCCCTGGCCTATCATCATTAGCATTATAGCATTACTACATCTGATCCCTGGCCTATCATCATTAGCATTATAGCATTACAACTACTGATCCCTGGCCTATCATCATTAGCATTATAGCATTACAACTACTGATCCCTGGCCTATCATCATTAGCATTATAGCATTACAACTACTGATCCCTGGCCTATCATCATTAGCATTATAGCATTACAACTACTGATCCCTGGCCTATCATCATTAGCATTATAGCATTACAACTACTGATCCCTGGCCTATCATCATTAGCATTATAGCATTACAACTACTGATCCCTGGCCTATCATCATTAGCATTATAGCATTACAACTACTGATCCCTGGCCTATCATCATTAGCATTATAGCATTACTACTACTGATCCCTGGCCTATAATCATTAGCATTATAGCATTACTACCACTGATCCCTGGCCTATAATCATTAGCATTATAGCATTACTACTACTGATCCCTGGCCTATAATCATTAGCATTATAGCATTACTACTACTGATCCCTGGCCTATAATAGTTAGCATTACTACATCTGATCCCTGGCCTATAATCATTAGCATTATAGCATTACTACCACTGATCCCTGGCCTATAATCATTAGCATTATAGCATTACAACTACTGATCCCTGGCCTATCATCATTAGCATTATAGCATTACTACCACTGATCCCTGGCCTATCATCATTAGCATTATAGCATTACTACCACTGATCCCTGGCCTATAATCATTAGCATTATAGCATTACAACTACTGATCCCTGGCCTATAATAGTTAGCATTATAGCATTACTACTACTGATCCCTGGCCTATAATAGTTAGCATTATAACATTACTACTACTGATCCCTGGCCTATAATAGTTAGCATTACTACATCTGATCCCTGGCCTATCATCATTAGCATTATAGCATTACTACCACTGATCCCTGGCCTATAATCATTAGCATTATAGCATTACTACTACTGATCCCTGGCCTATAATAGTTAGCATTACTACATCTGATCCCTGGCCTATCATCATTAGCATTATAGCATTACTACCACTGATCCCTGGCCTATCATCATTAGCATTATAGCATTACTACCACTGATCCCTGGCCTATCATCATTAGCATTATAGCATTACTACCACTGATCCCTGGCCTATCATCATTAGCATTATAGCATTACTACTACTGATCCCTGGCCTATAATCATTAGCATTATAGCATTACTACCACTGATCCCTGGCCTATCATCATTAGCATTATAGCATTACTACCACTGATCCCTGGCCTATCATCATTAGCATTATAGCATTACTACCACTGATCCCTGGCCTATAATCATTAGCATTATAGCATTACTACCACTGATCCCTGGCCTATCATCATTAGCATTATAGCATTACTACTACTGATCCCTGGCCTATCATCATTATAGCATTACTACCACTGATCCCTGGCCTATCATCATTAGCATTATAGCATTACTACTACTGATCCCTGGCCTATCATCATTAGCATTATAGCATTACTACCACTGATCCCTGGCCTATCATCATTAGCATTATAGCATTACTACCACTGATCCCTGGCCTATCATCATTAGCATTATAGCATTACTACTACTGATCCCTGGCCTATCATCATTAGCATTATAGCATTACTACTACTGATCCCTGGCCTATCATCATTAGCATTATAGCATTACTACCACTGATCCCTGGCCTATAATCATTAGCATTACAGCATTACTACTACTGATCCCTGGCCTATCATCATTAGCATTATAGCATTACTACCACTGATCCCTGGCCTATAATCATTAGCATTATAGCATTACTACCACTGATCCCTGGCCTATAATCATTAGCATTACTACCACTGATCCCTGGCCTATCATCATTAGCATTACTACCACTGATCCCTGGCCTATCATCATTAGCATTACTACCACTGATCCCTGGCCTTTCATCACTAGCACTACTACCACTTATCCCTAGCCTATCATCATTAGCATTATAGCATTACTACCACTGATCCCTGGCCTATCATCATTAGCATTACTACCACTGATCCCTGGCCTATCATCATTAGCATTACTACCACTGATCCCTAGCCTATCATCACTAGCATTATAGCATTACTACCACTGATCCCTAGCCTATCATCATTAGCATTACTACCACTGATCCCTGGCCTATTATCATTAGCATTACTGCCACTGATCCCTAGCCTATCATCATTAGCATTACTACCACTGATCCCTTGCCTATCATCATTAGCATTACTACCACTGATCCCTAGCCTATCATCATTAGCATTACTACCACTGATCCCTAGCCTATCATCATTAGCATTACTACCACTGATCCCTGGCCTATCATCATTAGCATTACTACCACTGATCCCTAGCCTATCATCATTAGCATTACTACCACTGATCCCTAGCCTATCATCATTAGCGTTATAGCATTACTACCACTGATCCCTGGGCTATCATGAATAGCATTACTAACACTGATCCCTAGCCTATCATCATTAGCATTACTACCACTGATCCCTGGCCTATCATCATTAGCATTACTACCACTGATCCCTGGCATATCATCATTAGCATTACTACCACAGAGAGAGGACATTATCTAGTTATGCAGCACACCACCAGACTCCCAAATGGTCCCTTAAGCTATTCCTTCTATAGTGCACTACTTTTGACCAGGGCCCATTTGGTTAGGGTAAGGGCTCTGGTTAATAGTAGTGCACTATATTAGGGAATAGGGTGCCATTTGGGATCATTTTAAGCTTTACAGGTGAACAAAACAAACCTCACATTATTTAATAAAAAACACCTAAAAACAAAAACAGTAAATCATATATTAAGACATTTCTGTGAAGATTCGTCCAGCGTTTGATTATTAAAACGTTGCTATATAATAATATAAAAGACGGCAGAAAGAAACATCTGTCTAGTCCTGACTGGGGATCCTTAAGGAACCAACGGGATCAGACACAGCTGTCTAGTCCTGACTGGGGATCCTTAAGGAACCAACGGGATCAGACACAGCTGTCTAGTCCTGACTGGGGATCCTTAAGGAACCAACGGGATCAGACACAGCTGTCTAGTCCTGACTGGGGATCCTTAAGGAACCAACGGGATCAGACACAGCTGTCTAGTCCTGACTGGGGATCCTTAAGGAACCAACGGGATCAGACACAGCTGTCTAGTCCTGACTGGGGATCCTTAAGGAACCAACGGGATCAGACACAGCTGTATAGTCCTGACTGGGGATCCTTAAGGAACCAACGGGATCAGACACAGCTGTCTAGTCCTGACTGGGGATCCTTAAGGAACAAATGGGATCAGACACAGCTGTCTAGTCCTGACTGGGGACCCTTAAGGAACCAACGGGATCAGACACAGCTGTCTAGTCCTGACTGGGGATCCTTAAGGAACAAATGGGATCAGACACAGCTGTCTAGTCCTGACTGGGGATCATTAAGGAACCAACGGATCAGACACAGCTGTCTAGTCCTGACTGGGGATCCTTAAGGAACCAACGGGATCAGACACAGCTGTCTAGTCCTGACTGGGGATCCTTAAGGAACCAACGGGATCAGACACAGCTGTCTAGTCCTGACTGGGGATCATTAAGGAACCAACGGGATCAGACACAGCTGTCTAGTCCTGACTGGGGATCATTAAGGAACCAACGGGATCAGACACAGCTGTCTAGTCCTGACTGGGGATCCTTAAGGAACCAACGGGATCAGACACAGCTGTCTAGTCCTGACTGGGGATCCTTAAGGAACCAACGGGATCAGACCCAGCTGTCTAGTCCTGACTGGGGATCATTAAGGAACCAACGGGATCAGACACAGCTGTCTAGTCCTGACTGGGGATCCTTAAGGAACCAACGGGATCAGACACAGCTGTCTAGTCCTGACTGGGGATCCTTAAGGAACCAACGGGATCAGACACAGCTGTCTAGTCCTGACTGGGGATCATTAAGGAACCAATGGGATCAGACACAGCTGTCTAGTCCTGACTGGGGATCCTTAAGGAACCAACGGGATCAGACACAGCTGTCTAGTCCTGACTGGGGATCCTTAAGGAACCAACGGGATCAGACACAGCTGTATAGTCCTGACTGGGGATCCTTAAGGAACCAACGGATCAGACACAGCTGTCTAGTCCTGACTGGGGATCCTTAAGGAACAAATGGGATCAGACACAGCTGTCTAGTCCTGACTGGGGACCCTTAAGGAACCAACGGGATCAGACACAGCTGTCTAGTCCTGACTGGGGATCCTTAAGGAACAAATGGGATCAGACACAGCTGTCTAGTCCTGACTGGGGATCATTAAGGAACCAACGGGATCAGACACAGCTGTCTAGTCCTGACTGGGGATCCTTAAGGAACCAACGGGATCAGACACAGCTGTCTAGTCCTGACTGGGGATCCTTAAGGAACCAACGGGATCAGACACAGCTGTCTAGTCCTGACTGGGGATCATTAAGGAACCAACGGGATCAGACACAGCTGTCTAGTCCTGACTGGGGATCATTAAGGAACCAACGGGATCAGACACAGCTGTCTAGTCCTGACTGGGGATCCTTAAGGAACCAACGGGATCAGACACAGCTGTCTAGTCCTGACTGGGGATCCTTAAGGAACCAACGGGATCAGACCCAGCTGTCTAGTCCTGACTGGGGATCATTAAGGAACCAACGGATCAGACACAGCTGTCTAGTCCTGACTGGGGATCCTTAAGGAACCAACGGATCAGACACAGCTGTCTAGTCCTGACTGGGGATCCTTAAGGAACCAAACGGATCAGACACAGCTGTCTAGTCCTGACTGGGGATCATTAAGGAACCAACGGGATCAGACACAGCTGATCAGACACAGCTGTCTAGTCCTGACTGGGGATCCTTAAGGAACCAGCGGGATCAGACACAGCTGTCTAGTCCTGACTGGGGATCATTAAGGAACCAACGGGATCAGACACAGCTGTATAGTCCTGACTGGGGATCCTTAAGGAACCAACGGGATCAGACACAGCTGTCTAGTCCTGACTGGGGATCCTTAAGGAACCAACGGGATCAGACACAGCTGTCTAGTCCTGACTGGGGATCCTTAAGGAACCAACGGGATCAGACACAGCTGTCTAGTCCTGACTGGGGATCCTTAAGGAACCAACGGGATCAGACACAGCTGTCTAGTCCTGACTGGGGACCCTTAAGGAACCAACGGGATCAGACACAGCTGTCTAGTCCTGACTGGGGATCCTTAAGGAACCAATGGGATCAGACACAGCTGTCTAGTCCTGACTGGGGATCCTTAAGGAACCAACGGGATCAGACACAGCTGTCTAGTCCTGACTGGGGATCCTTAAGGAACCAACGGATCAGACAGTATAGGGCCTGACCATGCAGCTGTGTCTCAGTATAGGGCCTGACCATGCAGCTGTGTCTCAGTATAGGGCCTGACCATGCAGCTGTGTCTCAGTATAGGGCCTGACCATGCAGCTGTGTCTCAGTATAGGGCCTGGTGATGCTGTTAGATGCTCTGACAACACTGCATCTTTGGTTTATTCTCCGTCGGCTGCACCTGGATGTTCACCACATTGTTGCTAGGCGACATGTTGTTGTCTTGGCGGTCTGACATCTGTTTCTGAGACACGATGCGATAGATTTCTGCAGGGACGGAGGGGGGATGTGGAAGACAGGAGGGAGAGAGAGAGAGAGAGAGAGAGAGAGAGAGAGAGAGAGAGAGAGACAGGAGGGAGAGAGAGAGAGAGAGAGGGGGGACAGGAGGGAGAGAGAGGGAGACAGGAGGGAGAGAGAGAGAGAGAGACAGGGGGAGACAGGAGGGAGACAGGGGGAGACAGGAGGGAGAGAGAGGGAGACAGGGGGAGACAGGAGGGAGAGAGAGGGAGACAGGAGGGAGAGAGAGAGAGAGAGGAGGAGAGAGAGAGAGAGAGAGAGAGAGAGAGAGAGAGAGAGAGAGAGAGAGACAGGAGGAGACAGGATGGAGAGAGAGAGAGAGAGAGAGAGAGAGAGAGAGACAGGGGGAGACAGGAGGGAGAGAGAGGGAGACAGGAGGGAGAGAGAGAGAGAGAGAGAGACAGGAGGAGACAGACACAGCTGTCTAGTCCTGACTGGGGATCCTTAAGGAACCAACGGGATCAGACACAGCTGTCTAGTCCTGACTGGGGATCCTTAAGGAACCAACGGGATCAGACACAGCTGTCTAGTCCTGACTGGGGATCATTAAGGAACCAACGGGATCAGACACAGCTGTCTAGTCCTGACTGGGGATCATTAAGGAACCAACGGGATCAGACACAGCTGTCTAGTCCTGACTGGGGATCCTTAAGGAACCAACGGGATCAGACCCAGCTGTCTAGTCCTGACTGGGGATCATTAAGGAACCAACGGGATCAGACACAGCTGTCTAGTCCTGACTGGGGATCCTTAAGGAACCAACGGGATCAGACACAGCTGTCTAGTCCTGACTGGGGATCCTTAAGGAACCAACGGGATCAGACACAGCTGTCTAGTCCTGACTGGGGATCATTAAGGAACCAATGGTATCAGACACAGCTGTCTAGTCCTGACTGGGGATCCTTAAGGAACCAACGGGATCAGACACAGCTGTCTAGTCCTGACTGGGGATCCTTAAGGAACCAACGGGATCAGACACAGCTGTATAGTCCTGACTGGGGATCCTTAAGGAACCAACGGGATCAGACACAGCTGTCTAGTCCTGACTGGGGATCCTTAAGGAACAAATGGGATCAGACACAGCTGTCTAGTCCTGACTGGGGACCCTTAAGGAACCAACGGGATCAGACACAGCTGTCTAGTCCTGACTGGGGATCCTTAAGGAACAAATGGGATCAGACACAGCTGTCTAGTCCTGACTGGGGATCATTAAGGAACCAACGGGATCAGACACAGCTGTCTAGTCCTGACTGGGGATCCTTAAGGAACCAACGGGATCAGACACAGCTGTCTAGTCCTGACTGGGGATCCTTAAGGAACCAACGGGATCAGACACAGCTGTCTAGTCCTGACTGGGGATCATTAAGGAACCAACGGGATCAGACACAGCTGTCTAGTCCTGACTGGGGATCATTAAGGAACCAACGGGATCAGACACAGCTGTCTAGTCCTGACTGGGGATCCTTAAGGAACCAACGGGATCAGACACAGCTGTCTAGTCCTGACTGGGGATCCTTAAGGAACCAGCGGGATCAGACACAGCTGTCTAGTCCTGACTGGGGATCATTAAGGAACCAACGGGATCAGACACAGCTGTCTAGTCCTGACTGGGGATCCTTAAGGAACCAACGGGATCAGACACAGCTGTCTAGTCCTGACTGGGGATCCTTAAGGAACCAACGGGATCAGACACAGCTGTCTAGTCCTGACTGGGGATCATTAAGGAACCAACGGGATCAGACACAGCTGTATAGTCCTGACTGGGGATCCTTAAGGAACCAACGGGATCAGACACAGCTGTCTAGTCCTGACTGGGGATCCTTAAGGAACCAACGGATCAGACACAGCTGTCTAGTCCTGACTGGGGATCCTTAAGGAACCAACGGGATCAGACACAGCTGTCTAGTCCTGACTGGGGATCCTTAAGGAACCAACGGGATCAGACACAGCTGTCTAGTCCTGACTGGGGACCCTTAAGGAACCAACGGGATCAGACACAGCTGTCTAGTCCTGACTGGGGATCCTTAAGGAACCAATGGGATCAGACACAGCTGTCTAGTCCTGACTGGGGATCCTTAAGGAACCAACGGGATCAGACACAGCTGTCTAGTCCTGACTGGGGATCCTTAAGGAACCAACGGGATCAGACAGTATAGGGCCTGACCATGCAGCTGTGTCTCAGTATAGGGCCTGACCATGCAGCTGTGTCTCAGTATAGGGCCTGACCATGCAGCTGTGTCTCAGTATAGGGCCTGACCATGCAGCTGTGTCTCAGTATAGGGCCTGGTGATGCTGTTAGATGCTCTGACAACACTGCATCTTTGGTTTATTCTCCGTCGGCTGCACCTGGATGTTCACCACATTGTTGCTAGGCGACATGTTGTTGTCTTGGCGGTCTGACATCTGTTTCTGAGACACGATGCGATAGATTTCTGCAGGGACGGAGGGGGGATGTGGAAGACAGGAGAGAGAGAGAGAGAGAGAGAGAGAGAGAGAGAGAGAGAGAGAGAGAGAGAGAGAGAGAGAGAGAGACAGGAGGGAGAGAGAGAGAGAGAGGGGGACAGGAGGGAGAGAGAGGGAGACAGGAGGGAGAGAGAGAGAGAGAGACAGGGGGAGACAGGAGGGAGAGAGAGGAGACAGGAGGAGAGAGAGAGGAGACAGGGGAGACAGGAGGGAGAGAGAGGGAGACAGGAGGGAGAGAGAGAGAGAGAGAGAGAGAGAGAGAGAGAGAGAGAGAGAGAGAGAGAGAGAGAGAGAGAGAGAGAGAGAGAGGAGGAGACAGGATGGAGAGAGAGAGAGAGAGAGAGAGAGAGAGAGAGAGAGAGAGAGAGAGAGAGACAGGGGAGAGAGAGGAGGGAGAGAGAGAGAGAGAGAGGAGAGAGAGAGAGAGAGAGAGAGACAGGAGGAGACAGGAGGGAGAGAGAGAGAGAGAGGAGGAGACAGGAGGGAGAGAGAGAGAGAGAGAGAGGGAGACAGGAGGGAGAGAGAGGGAGACAGGAGGGAGAGAGAGAGAGAGAGAGAGACAGGAGGAGACAGGAGGGAGAGAGAGAGAGAGAGGAGGAGACAGGAGGGAGAGAGAGAGAGAGAGAGGGGGAGACAGGAGGGAGATTACCATTTTGCTGCAGTACTTTTCTCCCAGCTTAAACAGGAAATGATCTAACACAATTCCCAGATAGAATCGGATAGCGTTCCCTTTGAAACATTGGTTTGACTACACTGTGTGTTAGTACAGGCAGGGCAAGGGCCCCAGGAAGGGAGTTGATCCACAGCACAGCAGAGCAGTGGATCAAGGCTCCTTTTCAAATGGCTTTTCTTGATTCCTCATTTCTTGATTCCTCATTACTTGATTCCTCATTACCAACTCCCCTCAATCGTATTGCAGGAGAAGATCCAAGGTCCCTCCCATCTGACGATCTACTCCAATGGGTTTTGAGAAGGAGGCGAGGAGATCGGATGGAAGGAATCGCGTTGATAAAGGAAAGAACTCTGGGCTGGTTCTGTCTTGTTAGTTAGAGGAAGTGGACTTCAGGAGAAGCCTCGCATCAGTCCTCCTCAAGACCAGTTAGTTAGATCCTCTGGAACCTGGCCCTCAGGTGTGATTAGGTATTCAGGAAGCTCATCTGGCCCCTGGCCCTCAGCTGTGATTAGGTATTCAGGAAGACCATCTGGCCCTCAGGTGTGATTAGGTATTCAGGAAGCTCATCTGGCCCCTGGCCCTCAGCTGTGATTAGGTATTCAGGAAGCTCATCTGGCCCCTGGCCCTCGGGTGTGATTAGGTATTCAGGAAGCTCATCTGGCCCCTGTATTCAGGAAGCTCATCTGGCCCCTGGCCCTCAGCTGTGATTAGGTATTCAGGAAGACCATCTGGCCCTCAGGTGTGATTAGGTATTCAGGAAGCTCATCTGGCCCCTGGCCCTCAGCTGTGATTAGGTATTCAGGAAGCTCATCTGGCCCCTGGCCCTCGGGTGTGATTAGGTATTCAGGAAGCTCATCTGGCCCCTGGCCCTCAGGTGTGATTAGGTATTCAGGAAGACCATCTGGCCCTCAGGTGTGATTAGGTATTCAGGAAGTCCATCTGGCCCCTGGCCCTCAGCTGTGATTAGGTATTCAGGAAGCTCATCTGGCCCCTGGCCCTCGGGTGTGATTAGGTATTCAGGAAGACCATCTGGCCCTCAGGTGTGATTAGGTATTCAGGAAGCTCATCTGGCCCCTGGCCCTCAGCTGTGATTAGGTATTCAGGAAGCTCATCTGGCCCCTGGCCCTCGGGTGTGATTAGGTATTCAGGAAGCTCATCTGGCCCCTGGCCCTCAGGTGTGATAAGGTATTCAGGAAGACCATCTGGCCCTCAGGTGTGATTAGGTATTCAGGAAGTCCATCTGGCCCCTGGCCCTCAGGTGTGATTAGGTATTCAGGAAGCTGATCTCGCCCCTGGCCCTCAGGTGTGATTAGGTATTCAGGAAGCTCATCTGGCCCCTGGCCCTCAGGTGTGATTAGGTATTCAGGAAGTCCATCTGGCCGCCGGCCCTCAGGTGTGATTAGGTATTCAGGAAGCTCATCTGGCCCCTGGCCCTCAGGTGTGATTAGGTATTCAGGAAGCTCATCTGGCCCCTGGCCCTCAGGTGTGATTAGGTATTCAGGAAGCTCATCTGGCCCCCGGTGCAGCGGAGATGATCAGCCTAACACACAATCACTGGTCTCTTCTCTCATTCTCTGGCCTCTGATAAACCCTGTGCCATAATACAATATAGCCCATTTAAAATATAATGACTGTATTAAACCTCATAGCATAGAAACCAATCAACGCACAGACAGACAGAGCAAGAGAGGACCACCTCACCAGTCAGAATGGTCTGGAAGGATGTCTCCACGTTAGTAGAGTCCAGGGCTGAAGTCTCCAGGAAAGACAAACCGTTCTTCTCTGAGGGACAGAGGGAAAACGCTAAACCATTATGCAAATCTTTAAGACGTCTCCCTGTGACGTTACAAAGACGTCTTCCTGTGACATTACAGAGTGACGTCTCCCTGTGACGTTACAGAGACGTCTCCCTGTGACGTTACAGAGACGTCTCCCTGTGACGTTACAGAGACGTCTCCCTGTGACGTTACAGAGACGTCTTCCTGTGACGTTACAGAGACGTCTTCCTGTGACGTTACAGAGACGTCTCCCTGTGACGTTACAGAGACGCCTCCCTGTGACGTTACAGAGACGTCTTCCTGTGACGTTACAGAGACGTCTTCCTGTGACATGGTTAGTACTACCCTGATGCCAGACCTGCACAAACACATCTGAAATCAGATCAGGTTGGTTCTGAAACCAGACCAGGTTGGTTCTGAAACCAGACCAGATTGGTTCTGTACTGACCTGCACAAACACATCTGAAACCAGTCCAGGTTGGTTCTGAAACCAGACCAGGTTGGTTCTGAAACCAGACCAGATTGGTTCTGTACTGACCTGCACAAACACATCTGAAACCAGTCCAGGTTGGTTCTGAAACCAGACCAGGTTGGTTCTGAAACCAGACCAGGTTGGTTCTGATACCAGACCAGGTTGGTTCTGTACTGACCTGCGAACGCCCGCGCCCCGTCGGTGGGCACGGCCCTGAGGTGGCGCAGGTCGCTCTTGTTGCCGACCAGCATAATGACGATGTTGCTGTCTGCATGGTCTCTCAGCTCCTTCAGCCAGCGCTCCACGCTCTCATAGGTCAGGTGTTTGGCGATGTCATAGACCAGCAGAGCCCCCACGGCACCACGGTAATACCTGTGGACCAGACGAGACGGTTCAAATCTAATCCGACTGGCCACATACGTACACATATCTTTGCAGGCGGGAGCAAACAAACGTGACATTGCTTTCTAGAAGGTTATTAAACACTGATCTATGTTAGGTGCAACAGGTTCTTATTTCTATTTCGGTAAAAACACAATTTTCAACCATATATAGATAACAATAACCTAGCAAATGACATAGTCTTTATTTTCGCTAAGTGACAACCTAATATTGAGCCATTTGAATACTGAAGGTGCCGCACAGATGTTCAAGATAGGAACACGCCCCCTCCCTACATCGTATTGGTCAGCGTGTGAAGCTGAACACGCCCCCTACATCGTATTGGTCAGCGTGTGAAGCTGAACACGCCCCCCTCCCTACATCGTATTGGTCAGCGTGTGAAGCTGAACACGCCCCCCTCCCTACATCGTATTGGTCAGCGTGCGAAGCTGAACACGCCCCCTCCCTACATCGTATTGGTCAGTCTTATTTTTAACATTTGAATCAGGGACTGATCAAATCAAATCAAATGTTATTTGTCACATACACATGGTTAGCAGATGTTAATGCGAGTGTAGCGAAATGCTTGTGCTTCTAGTTCCGACCGTGCAGTAGTATCTAACAAGTAATCTAACAAATTCACAACAACTACCTTATACACACAAGAGTAAAGGAATGAATACGAGTATGTACTGTGACAGCATGAGAGGTTCCAGATCCTTAGTTTGTGCAAGTTCCACGTAACCACCACTCCAACAGTCTCTTCAGTATGTAGGTGAGTTTAATAATTAACAAAAGGTTTACAACATAAATCTCTCCAGCTCAGTACATGTCCTTTTCCCCCAGCCACACACACCAAAAAACAGTTTCTCCCACCACTTATTAGAGCCTGCTGCTGGTCTCATTAGCTGCAGCTGTACTCTCAGGCATCCTGGGTTTTGTAGTCCTTCAAAGACGGCCATCTTGCTTCAGCCATCTGAGGGCAATGTATCTGCCCTCTAGAACACGCCCTCTCATGATGCCACAGTACATATAAATATATGGATGAGCGATGGCTGACCGGCATAGGCAAGATGCAGTAGATGGTATAGAGTGCAGTATATACACATATATACATATGAGATGAGTAATGTAGGATATGTAGACATTATACGAAGTGGAATTGATGCGTATCAGTGAATCAATACATCCCTAACGTGTGTGTGTGTGTGTGTGTGTATGAGTGTGTGTGGTGCGTGCATGTGTGTGTGGTGCGTGTGTGGTGCGTGCGTGTGTATGAGTGTGTGTGGTGCGTGCGTACGTGTGTGTGTGTGCGTATGAGTGTGCACCACCACCAGAGAGACTCACGCTGATGTAATAGCCCGGTATCTCTCCTGGCCGGCCGTGTCCCAGATCTGAGCCTTCACGGTCTTCCCATCCACCTGGATGCTGCGGGTGGCGAACTCCACCCCGATGGTGCTCTTACTCTCCAGGTTAAACTCATTCCGGGTGAAACGAGAGAGCAGGTTGCTCTTCCCCACACCAGAGTCTCCTATCAACACCACTGGGCCAGAGAGAAAGAGACAGGTTAGAGTATCCTATCAACACCACTGGGCCAGAGAGAAAGAGACAGGTTAGAGTCTCCTATCAACACCACTGGGCCAGAGAGAAAGAGACAGGTTAGAGTCTCCTATCAACACCACTGGGCCAGAGAGAAAGAGACAGGTTAGAGTCTCCTATCAACACCACTGGGCCAGAGAGAAAGAGACAGGTTAGAGTCTCCTATCAACACCACTGGGCCAGAGAGAAAGAGACAGGTTAGAGTCTACTATCAACACCACTGGGCCTGAGAGAAAGAGACAGGTTAGAGTCTCCTATCAACACCACTGGGCCAGAGAGAAAGAGACAGGTTAGAGTATCCTATCAACACCACTGGGCCAGAGAGAAAGAGACAGGTTAGAGTCTCCTATCAACACCACTGGGCCAGAGAGAAAGAGACAGGTTAGAGTCTCCTATCAACACCACTGGGCCTGAGAGAAAGAGACAGGTTAGAGTCTCCTATCAACACCACTGGGCCAGAGAGAAAGAGACAGGTTAGAGTCTCCTATCAACACCACTGGGCCAGAGAGAAAGAGACAGGTTAGAGCCTCCTATCAACACCACTGGGCCAGAGAGAAAGAGACAGGTTAGAGTCTCCTATCAACACCACTGGGCCAGAGAGAAAGAGACAGGTTAGAGTCTCCTATCAACACCACTGGGCCAGAGAGAAAGAGACAGGTTAGAGTCTCCTATCAACACCACTGGGCCAGAGAGAAAGAGACAGGTTAGAGTCTACTATCAACACCACTGGGCCTGAGAGAAAGAGACAGGTTAGAGTCTCCTATCAACACCACTGGGCCTGAGAGAAAGAGGCAGGTTAGAGTCTCCTATCAACACCACTGGGCCTGAGAGAAAGAGGCAGGTTAGAGTCTCCTATCAACACCACTGGGCCTGAGAGAAAGAGACAGGTTAGAGCCTCCTATCAACACCACTGGGCCAGAGAGAAAGAGACAGGTTAGAGTCTCCTATCAACACCACTGGGCCAGAGAGAAAGAGGCAGGTTAGAGTCTCCTATCAACACCACTGGGCCTGAGAGAAAGAGACAGGTTAGAGTCTCCTATCAACACCACTGGGCCAGAGAGAAAGAGACAGGTTAGAGCCTCCTATCAACACCACTGGGCCAGAGAGAAAGAGACAGGTTAGAGCCTCCTATCAACACCACTGGGCCAGAGAGAAAGAGACAGGTTAGAGCCTCCTATCAACACCACTGGGCCAGAGAGAAAGAGACAGGTTAGAGTCTCCTATCAACACCACTGGGCCAGAGAGAAAGAGACAGGTTAGAGTATCCTATCAACACCACTGGGCCAGAGAGAAAGAGACAGGTTAGAGTCTCCTATCAACACCACTGGGCCAGAGAGAAAGAGACAGGTTAGAGTCTCCTATCAACACCACTGGGCCTGAGAGAAAGAGACAGGTTAGAGTCTCCTATCAACACCACTGGGCCAGAGAGAAAGAGACAGGTTAGAGTCTCCTATCAACACCACTGGGCCAGAGAGAAAGAGACAGGTTAGAGTCTCCTATCAACACCACTGGGCCAGAGAGAAAGAGACAGGTTAGAGTCTCCTATCAACACCACTGGGCCTGAGAGAAAGAGACAGGTTAGAGTCTCCTATCAACACCACTGGGCCAGAGAGAAAGAGACAGGTTAGAGTCTCCTATCAACACCACTGGGCCAGAGAGAAAGAGACAGGTTAGAGTCTACTATCAACACCACTGGGCCTGAGAGAAAGAGACAGGTTAGAGTCTCCTATCAACACCACTGGGCCAGAGAGAAAGAGGCAGGTTAGAGTCTCCTATTAACACCACTGGGCCAGAGAGAAAGAGACAGGTTAGAGTCTCCTATCAACACCACTGGGCCTGAGAGAAAGAGGCAGGTTAGAGTCTCCTATCAACACCACTGTGCCTGAGAGAAAGAGGCAGGTTAGAGTCTCCTATCAACACCACTGGGCCTGAGAGAAAGAGACAGGTTAGAGTCTCCCATCAACACCACTGGGCCAGAGAGAAAGAGACAGGTTAGAGTCTCCCATCAACACCACTGGGCCAGAGAGAAAGAGACAGGTTAGAGTCTCCCATCAACACCACTGGGCCAGAGAGAAAGAGACAGGTTAGGAGTCTCCCATCAACACCACTGGGCCAGAGAGAAAGAGACAGGTTAGAGTCTCCCATCAACACCACTGGGCCAGAGAGAAAGAGACAGGTTAGAGTCTCCTATCAACACCACTGGGCCAGAGAGAAAGAGACAGGTTAGAGTCTCCCATCAACACCACTGGGCCAGAGAGAAAGAGACAGGTTAGAGTCTCCCATCAACACCACTGGGCCAGAGAGAAAGAGACAGGTTAGAGTCTCCCATCAACACCACTGGGCCAGAGAGAAAGAGACAGGTTAAGAGTCTCCCATCAACACCACTGGGCCAGAGAGAAAGAGACAGGTTAGAGTCTCCCATCAACACCACTGGGCCAGAGAGAAAGAGACAGGTTAGAGTCTCCCATCAACACCACTGGGCCAGAGAGAAAGAGACAGGTTAGAGTCTCCTATCAACACCACTGGGCCAGAGAGAAAGAGACAGGTTAGAGTCTCCTATCAACACCACTGGGCCAGAGAGAAAGAGACAGGTTAGAGTCTACATTGTAGAATAATAGTGAAGACATCAAAACTATGAAATAACGCATATTACACCACCTCCAGGCCGTTTAGTGGGACTGTCATTTGTTTTTCAACAGGACAACGACCCAACACACCTCCAGGCTGTGTAAGGGCTATTTGACCAAGAAGGAGAGTGATGGAGTGCTGCATCAGATGACCTGGCCTCCACAATCCCCCGACCTCAACCCATTTGAGATGGTTTGGGATGAGTCGGACCGCAGAGTGAAGGAAAAGCAGCCAACAAGTGCTCAGCATATGTGGGAAGTCCTTCAAGACGGTTGAGAAAATGCCAAGAGTGTTCAAAGCTGTCATCGAGGCAAAAGGGTGGCTGCTTTGAAGAATATAAAATATAAAATATATTTTGATTTGTTTAACACTTTTTGGGGTTACTACATGGTTCCATATGTGTTATTTCATAGTATTGATGTCTTCACTATTATTATACAAAATAAAATAAAAAATACACTTGAATGAGTAGGTGTGTCCAAACTTTTGACTGGTACTGTATGTAACGGGCAGTAAACAAACAGGCAATACGATCCATCCCATTAAATACACTGTTTCTTTGTGAAGATTGCCATCGTATGCTAACTGCTACAAGGCAGGCGCTGACGCATTATGATGTAGGACAGGAAGCAGAATAGGCTCTATGCATTATGATGTAGGACAGGAAGCAGAATAGGCTCTATGCATTATGATGTAGGACAGGAAGCAGAATAGGCTCTATGCATTATGATGTAGGACAGGAAGCAGAATAGGCTCTATGCATTATGATGTAGGACAGGAAGCAGAATAGGCTCTATGCATTATGATGTAAGACAGGAAGCAGAATAGGCTCTATGCATTATGATGTAGGACAGGAAGCAGAATAGGCTCTATGCATTATGATGTAGGACAGGGAAGCAGAATAGGCTCTATGCATTATGATGTAGGACAGGAAGCAGAATAGGCTCTATGCATTATGATGTAGGACAGGAAGCAGAATAGGCTCTATGCATTATGATGTAGGACAGGAAGCAGAATAGGCTCTATGCATTATACCACTTCCCATATTCCTAGAACGTTCGGTCATGCAATGTGCATAAGGGCAATAGAAGCTCTTCTTCTACAGTGTTCGGAGGTCCTCAGATCCAGACCAGGGCTAATGTAATGTCATCTTTAGTTTATACTTAGCAGCAGCAGAACAGTCAGTGTTCGGAGGTCCTCAGATCCAGACCAGGGCTAATGTAATGTCATCTTTAGTTTATACTTAGCAGCAGCAGAACAGTCAGCTGTTAGCACACCGCCATGGGTCTTAAGGGCAGTTCTATTGTTCCTGTTCTCAACAATGACCAACAATGTTTACACACTGGCTCCAGCCAGTTACAGGATACCCTGAAGCACGTCAGTCTCTAGGCTAATTCAAATTATAGAACAGTAGCCCACACACGCAACAAGTCAATGAGGAATGCACACTGACACACATCATGAGCCTTGATGAATAAGGTGTGTTTGTTGGGCTATATGTGTGGTATACAGGCCATGGGGCTTGATGAATAAGGTGTGTTTGTTGGGCTATATCTGTGGTATACAGGCCATGAGCCTTGATGAATAAGGTGTGTTTGTTGGGCTATATGTGTGGTATACAGGCCATGGGGCTTGATGAATAAGGTGTGTTTGTTGGGCTATATCTGTGGTATACAGGCCATGAGCCTTGATGAATAAGGTGTGTTTGTTGGGCTATATGTGTGGTATACAGGCCATCATGAGCCTTGATGAATAAGGTGTGTTTGTTGGGCTATATCTGTGGTATACAGGCCATGAGCCTTGATGAATAAGGTGTGTTTGTTGGGCTATATGTGTGGTATACAGGCCATCATGAGCCTTGATGAATAAGGTGTGTTTGTTGGGCTATATGTGTGGTATACAGGCCATCATGAGCCTTGATGAATAAGGTGTGTTTGTTGGGCTATATCTGTGGTATACAGGCCATGAGCCTTGATGAATAAGGTGTGTTTGTTGGACTATATCTGTGGTATACAGGCCATGCAGAAGTGAGTAATAAGTACACAGCCTGTAGCTACATCCCCAGTTCCTCTGTGCTTGACATTTCAAAGTATACAACATGCGCTGACTAGACATCAAGTGGGCCAAGCCTACATTCCAGCTTTTTAAAAAGACGAGGTTTAAATTCAGTGGTATGACATTGTCGTGCTTGGAGAGAGATCATAAAAATGCTGAATGAAATGCCCCAGGAGTCCCATTCCTAGAAGCGAGGAAAGGCCACAGTCCCATGTTCCTAGTAAATTACTCCACCATGGGAAGAGCCCGTTTTAATCACATGTCATCATGACAATGTTATTTTTTATGTGTTTTATTAAAACAACTGTCAGAATATAGGAGCTATGTGGGGATTAATTAGCCGTCTGTAAGGAGGAGAAAATAACATATCGCATCACTAGCTGGAGCAACAACTAGCTCTAATGCTTTTCACTGAGTTATGCTCATTTGAGGTCGCTGGTTATCTAGCTGACTAGCTGCTTGCTGAGGATCTTTAGCTCGCTGGTTATTTCCAAGTTACAAAACAAATACATCCAAAATAAATCGGGTTATTCTCTTACCCTACTGAAATCGAGGAATTAGGCTAGCTAGCCAACACATTAAAAGACGAATGATCCGCGGCTGTATGTTAGCGTTATTAAAGGAATATCAAGACAATAGCCTAATATATATATATATATATATATATATATATATATATATATATATATATATAATACAATAAGCATATCCAAAAGTCATTTTAGTTCAGAAGATATCAAGTGGACGTTAAACTTCGCTGTGAATGGTGTGTCTAGCGGCTAACGGGAGTAGCATCGGGCGACCACTAGTCCCATCAGTAGCAAAACCTTTCCATCTTTATGGGCAGCTAACCTGGGGGTTTCTCTCTGGGGTCTGGGGGTTTCTCTCTGGGGTCTGGGGGTTTCTCTCTGGGGTCTGGGGGTTTCTCTCTGGGGTCTGGGGGTTTCTCTCTAGGGTCTGGGGGTTTCTCTCTGGGGTCTGGGGGTTTCTCTCTGGGGTCTGGGTAGTTTCTCTCTGGGGTCTGGGGGTTTCTCTCTGGGGTCTGGGGGTTTCTCTCTGGGGTCTAGGGGGTTTCTCTCTAGGGTCTGGGGGTTTCTCTCTGGGGTCTGGGGGTTTCTCTCTGGGGTCTGGGGGTTTCTCTCTGGGGTCTGGGGGTTTCTCTCTGGGGTCTGGGGGTTTCTCTCTGGGGTCTGGGGGTTTCTCTCTAGGGTCTGGGGGTTTCTCTCTGGGGTCTGGGGGTTTCTCTCTGGGGTCTGGGGGTTTCTCTCTGGGGTCTGGGGGTTTCTCTCTGGGGTCTAGGGGTTTCTCTCTGGGGTCTAGGGGGTTTCTCTCTGGGGTCTGGGGGCTTCTCTCTGGGGTCTGGGGGCTTCTCTCTGGGGTCTGGGGGCTTCTCTCTAGGGTCTGGGGGGTTTCTCTCTAGGGTCTGGGGGTTTCTCTCTGGGGTCTGGGGGTTTCTCTCTGGGGTCTGGGGGGGTTTCTCTCTTGGGTCTGGGGGGGTTTCTCTCTGGGGTCTGGGGGGGTTTCTCTCTGGGGTCTGGGGGGGTTGACATAGATTGTACCTTTGAACAAGTAATCGTACTCGTCGTCTCTGTTCCCCATCCTGAATCAACGTAGAAGGCGAGGTTCCCGATCCGAATTGGCACCGTCCCCCTTTTCTCTCCTTTCCTTTATCTTCCTCGGTCCTATCCCGCCTGGTACTGTCTTCAACTCGGTATCTGCTGCCTTCTGTCTGCTGCCACTCGGTATCTGCTGCCACTCGGTATCTGCTGCAACTCGGTGTCTGCTGCCACTCGGTATCTGCTGCAACTCGGTGTCTGCTGCCACTCGGTATCTGCTGCCTTCTGCCTGCTGCCACTCGGTATCTGCTGCCACTCGGTATCTGCTGCAACACGGTCTGCTGCCACTCGGTATCTGCTGCAACACGGTCTGCTGCCACTCGGTATTTGCTGCCACTCGGTATCTGCTGCAACACGGCCTGCTGCCACTCGGTATCTGCTGCCACTCGGTATCTGCTGCAACACGGTCTGCTGCCACTCGGTATCTGCTGCAACACGGTCTGCTGCCACTCGGTATTTGCTGCCACTCGGTATCTGCTGCAACACGGTCTGCTGCCACTCGGTATCTGCTGCAACTCGGTGTCTGCTGCCACTCGGTATCTGCTGCAACTCGGTGTCTGCTGCCACTCGGTATCTGCTGCAACACGGTCTGCTGCCACTCGGTGTCTGCTGGAACTCGATCTGCTGCAACACGAGTCTAGTCAGTTTAGTTAGCGTCTATAACCGCTATATAACGCCCACCTCCGGATCGAGCTTTGTTAATGATAACACGTCTCCCTTTCTTTGATGCTTAAACGAAATATATTTAATATAAATATAGATATTTAGTGAATAAATGTTTGAATAAATGTATACATTATGACAAAGCTGTTTTTTTTTCCCATGACGAGCCAGCTAATCATGGACAATGGGATAAATAATCGGTGCAATACATTACTTATACCTTATGTACCTCTTACTTCTACACGGTTCTATGGTGTAATGGTTAGCACTCAGGACTCTGAATCCT
Source organism: Brachymystax lenok tsinlingensis (assembly GCA_030435695.1). Classification (NCBI taxonomy): domain Eukaryota; kingdom Metazoa; phylum Chordata; class Actinopteri; order Salmoniformes; family Salmonidae; genus Brachymystax; species Brachymystax lenok. The sequence goes on along the minus strand of CM059791.1, from coordinate 1,852,048 downwards.
GCGATCCGAGTTCAAATCTCGGTAGGACCTGTGACATTTTTGTCTTTTTCTGAAGCTGTGAGTCAAAACAGTGGTAGACTTCTCGGAGTGGATGACATTTTCTGTCTAAAGGGGCAGTCTGCAGTTACTACATCCATTAATTTTGGGGGGATTTATCAATTAATATGTAACCCATTGATTCTTGCAGAATCAAAATGCCTCATGCATTGTTTTATGCCGCGTTCATGTGCTAGTCTGAAGTAGGAAACTGGTAAATGTGCGACATGCTAACTGGTTAGAGTAAATACACGAGCCAGTCACTGAAATGATCTTTGACTGAAACGACGCTGCTAACCAAGATTCGTGTTGAATCTTCAAAACAAACCATAGACCTACCAAGCTACTGTAGCGAGTAGTGCCAATGCTTACATTATTATGAGTTGTGTTGCTACCATGCTGTGTGTCATGTGTTTCTGCCTTGTTATGTTGTTGTCTTAGGTCTCTCTTTATGTAGTGTTGTGGTGTCTCTCTTGTTGTGATGTGTTGCTGCCTTGCTATGTTGTTGTCTTAGGTCTCTCTTTATGTAGTGTTGTGTTGTCTCTCTTGTTGTGATGCGTGTTTTAGCCTATATTTATATTTAATTCATGTTTTATTTTTAATCCCAGGCCCCCCGTCCCCGCAGGAGGCCTTTTGATAGGCCGTCATTGTAAATAAGATGTTGTTCTTAACTAACTTGCTTAGTTAAATATTCAAACCAGGTACCACAGTGAAGCATATCTTGCACTGAGATGCAGTGTCTTAAAACGAGCTGCCACTGGGGGAGGGGGAACAGAGAGAAACCCCCCCAGGTTAGCTGTCCATAAAGATGTAAAGGTTTTGCTACAGCTCCGATTTTCCCACCTGATCACTAAACGTCATGCTTTGCCTCGTATTATTCCGGTTTCCCAGTGGAGTCAGAGAGGAAGAGAGAGACCCGACACGGTGAACAATCTGTCTCTCTCCGGTAGGTCGCGGTATTTCGTTGCTTCGTCCACCGAACAAAGGAGATTTTGTATGGGAGGTCAATGACAGTGCCGAATTTGGTCAACAACAATAATGCATTGCTTATTTGAGGTTTATCTGATGTTTATTGGATCGAATAGAAATGTCGTAATGCTTAAGTTGTTAAATTATATAAGTCGGACACGTGACATCTCGGCAACTTTTGAGAAAAGAAAACATTTTATATCGGAGTTGTATCGAGATGGATATGCATATTCATGATATGAGGCTATTAGCATAGCATCTCTCTCCAGTGAATACAGGCGGGTGACCTCAACAACCCTCATCGAATATTCAAAAACTTGATTACAAATAATGAGATGTATCCACCAATCCAAAAAGAAATGATAGGGCAGGAGCCAGACGACTCCCATTGTCAGGGTGGGAGAGACATTTATCTTGTCAGTATATCCATCATCTTTGGTTCCACCAAACACAGTATGAAGATATGGCTGAAACTGCTTCTCCAATAGAAATCTCCGATCTCACTTGATGCCTTAGCTAAATGCTGCATTCGTGTGCTAGTTGGAACAAGGACATTTCCAATATGCCTTAACGGGTTGGTGTTATACATGTGCCGGCATCATAGAAGCAGCCAAGTCGGACATGTTCGACTTTTTCCGAGTTCCGACTATGACGTGGCGTAAAGAGACGTCATCGGGCCGAACTGCGCATTGTGCAAGCCATCAAATCAAAGGCACTCCTTCTTCTTATATATATATATATATATATAAAGTCGTTTTTTTTTTTACGAAATTGAAAACATGTCAGTTTGTCCTTTTTCACGAGGTTGGAGGTAATAACACGTTCAACTACTTTTAAATAAGGTGCACAAATGCAGAAATCGCTCCGCCGTTTCGTGGTTGGTTAAATCCAGGCTGCATCACAACCGGCGGTGACTGAGAGTCCCACAGGGCGGTCCAGCGGCGCACCGGGTTTGGCCCGGTGTAGGACGTCATTGTAAATAAGAATTTGATCTTAACTGACTTGCCTAGTTAAAATAAAAGGTTAAAAAAAATTGTGTAAAATAAATATGTAATATTTCTAATTTACGTTTATGTGACAAAACAAGCAAGTATAGTGTAGATAATTATTGTACTATCTAAACCGCTGTGAAATATATTTTAAATTACCAAAAATATTGTATTTTATATTGTATTTTCAGCTGTTTGAAGCTGGTGTACAAAACCGATAGTAAAAGATGCAGAAGGGAAACGTAAGAACAGGAAGCATAGAAACAGCGCACATAGAACACATCCACTGCTTCATTTTTATATATATATATATTTTACCTTTATTTAACCAGGTAGGCAAGTTGAGAACAAAGTTCTCATTTACAACTGCGACCTGGCCAAGATAAAGCAAAGCAGTGCGACACAAACAACAACACAGAGTTACACATGGAGTAAAACAAACATACAGCAACACAGAGTTACACAATGAGAATGACTGATCTATAACAACCATGTTTTATGTGAAACCCCGGCCTGGGCTGTTTCGCAAGCGTTCCCGGTAGTCTTGCGCATCTGAGTTCAGAAACTCGGTGATTCAACCCCAACAGAAAACAACAAATACGCCTGTAATGGTTTGTTAACAAAGTAAATGTAAAACAATATATAGTTTTGATATCATGGATGGTCAGTCATTGCATCCATAGCGCTGTTATATGAGTTTGAGAGTGGTTCAATGTCTTACTGGATCGCTTGGCCCTGACAATCTCTGGTCTCTCTATCTGACAAGGTACAAATCTGTCGTTCTGCCCCTTGAACAAGGCAGTTTAACCCACTGTTCCCCTGTAGGTTGTCATTGTAAATAAGAATTTGTTCTTAACTGACTTGCCTGGTTTAATAAAGGTTACATTTAAAATACAAAATATGAATAGAAAGAGAATGGCATGGCAATATGAACACTGCCAAAATGAAATACTGTAGTAAAGAAATTGTGCACTACCCAGTATTTTATTTAACTAGGCAAGTCAGTTAAGATCAAATTCTTATTTCAATGACGGCCTAGAAACAGTGGGTTAATTGCCTTGTTCAGGGGAGCAGAACGAGAGTGTTACCTCGTCAGCTCGGGGATTCGATCCAGCAACCATTCGGTTACTGGTCCAACGCTCTAACAACCAGGCTACCCTGCCGCCCCACTAATAATAACCACAGGGGGGCAGTAGAGCGCCGCTTTTAAAATAATATAAAATACTCAGTCACTACCCCTATCACAAGTTTTAATAATGGAAATATTTTCTAATGGAAATTTGCGAAATTAACTTAAATTGTTTTAAATGTGAGTCAGTGAATAGACCTAAAGAGATCAGCTGAAAAGAGACGGTAAGCAGGCCATTACATTCCACTCCTGTCATTTGCTGTCTAACGTGGATTGCTAAATTAATGACCACGATCAAATTTAATCACTTTAAATATTATATTTATGGGACACCTATACATTTGGTCGCCACGCACGTGATCATCAGTGTAGCCATTTATCTTCTAGACAGGATGTTGAATTATTCTTCACGCCTAGAATAAAAACCACCAATTTAATAATAATAAAAAAAAACATGATTACAGGGGTCAGTTTAGAAAAACTAATCCAGTGCAAATCTTCCTCTGGAATCAGGGCACATGCTGGGATAATAATTACATAACTAACGTCTCTACTAATACTATAGCCCTCCCCTTCAAACTGTCCTTGTCAATTCATTTGATATTATTTTAGCATTATACTACAGGCCTAAAATATAACGGTTCCTAGAGTAGCCTGTCTGGACTCCATCTCTTTAATAAAATAGAGGAGGGACAAAGTAATGTAACTGAAATGTAAGCCAGTCGTGATGATCAGCGAGGAATGACGCCAGGTGCCAGCTTCGCCTTTCTTTCCTCTCATTGATGGGATGCCGCAGGAGAAAACCCATCGTATTTATCTCTCTCGTTACGGAGTCCTCTCTATTATCTTGCATCGACAATGCCTTCTCGCAAGGGGAATTACAGCAACGCGTCGTTACGGTATTGTTTGTTGCTTGTTCTTACATTTTTTTTTTTTAATTCTAGATTGTGCCAAATTATGATCTTGAAATGGGAAAATATTAATGCTGTACCAATCAGCAACTGCCACCGTAAATCCGGCTGAGATTCTCGGAAGGCCAGTCTCTTTGGTAAATGAAAGGAGTGTCAAGAAGTGGAACGTCCTGGTACCCAGACTAAAGAGATGCACGATAATCCCACTAGTCGCCCTTCTTCCCTCCGTGTCACCAAATGACGTCGGTGCGCGTTCACGTGAATTGTGAGCGGTCACGTGGATAACGGGTCTGGGGATAAAGCGCAAGTGTATTTATTTCGTTGGATGCGTATTATTTTGGTTGACCCCGAGACACATTTCTCATTTCTTATACGACCGAAGAGAAAAAAATAATAATTAAACTCAAATGGCGAATAAATTGTCGTTAAAATTGTAGGTTTATTTTTTTGATAGAATAACAGTGTCCAGTTCAGTGAGCGTTCGACAAGTCGTCGTGTGATCCTGGTAAATGTGAGTAGAGGATCATCATCATTTCATTGGATGAAAATGCATGTTTTTGACCGCTATATAATTTTGATTCTCAGAGATAATCTCTTTCTGTAGGCTATATTTTATATATTTTATGTGTATTCGTCTTGAAACCATGTGTTCTCTATGGTTGTTTTATATATTGATTATGTCTTAAGGATCGATCGCTGTTGTTGTTGTTTAAATGAAATGCGTCCTATTTTGATGTGGGCTGGGCAATACATTTCGATTGTCATGCTCCTATGTTATCTCCGTTTTAGTGTTTCCACTGTCACTGGGTAAAATCACACGGTGATACACATCCATCGTTGAATGAACGAACTCCGTACCCGTTTGGGACCTAGTGTCAGGCACTGGCACCACTGTTATGATGCATCGTGTTATGTGTACTCTGTTTACTAGTAGGGGGATACATTGTATCAGGGCCGACAGGGATAGGCTACTTTTGCAGCAGCCCATCTCTCCTTTCTGGTCAGGTAATATTGCTTGCAATACGTCGTTATAAAGACAACTTATTTGACATAAACTAACACATAATTTTACAATTCCAATTAAGTTAGATATGTCATAATTGGTTATAATTAGGGCCAGCCTATTTGTTTTTTTATAGATGGTAGGCCTAATTATTAAGAACTTGGTTCACCTGTGCCTTGTGTTCTCTCTCCCTGGGATTCCGTCACTCCACTGTCAAACAGATGTCTTGAGTCTACCTGTAGTAATCTGTTATGGCAGGTCCCAGAATTTATATTCAACCACAATGTTTACGAAAGCCCCAGGGAAAACAGTTAGGTTATCACACCAGTAGGATTAATTACAGACACATTTGGGTATGGACCTTCTCCCCCTAACAAGTATTCCAGGAATCCACTGCATGTTATGTGGTATGACTGAGATGTAACTGAGGTCTGTCTGCTTGCCTGTCAATCTGCTTGCCTGTCTACCTATCTGTCTGCCTACCTGGCGGCTGGCTGTCTGTCTGTCTGCCTGATGTCTGCCTGCTGCCTGCCTACCTACCTAGCATCATGGCTAAGAGGGACCAGATGCTACATAGTGAAATGGTTTGTTGTTCCCTCCCTCCCAGATCGGCCTGTTCCCTACACCTCTGCTGCCCCTCCTGGTGTTTACAGTAGTCTCTATAATCCAGTGTCCCGGGCACAGCTCTGGTACCGCCGTAGAAGTACAAGACTAGAACGATAGTCTCTTGTCACGCTTTTAACGTTGATCATTTGGTTCAGGGTGCAGAGATTACTAGAATGTCAATGACTTAAAACACCGCAATTTGACAGTATGGCGACTGGTCCCACCCATCACATCAGGTTGAGATGAATGGGAATGTTAATTCTAGTCATTCTATTTCTATCGCTGATGCAGCCTCCAAACCACTGGTACAGATAGCTGGGATGCCCGGTTCACTGTCATTCAACTCAACTCCATCAGTCTGAGATCCCAGGCTGCTGAAAGAAGGCTGACTTTTATCACGTGTTAGTCTCATATGACAGATTCAACATTGGTTCTGCAGATTAGGGTAGGGATGGGTGCTTCTGAGATTAGGGTAGGGATGGGTGCTTCTGAGATTAGGGTAGGGATGGGTGCTTCTGAGATTAGGGTAGGGATGGGTGCTTCTGAGATTAGGGTAGGGGTGAGTGCTTCTGAGATTAGGGTAGAGATGGGTGCTTCTGAGATTTGGGTAGGGGTGGGTGCTTCTGAGATTAGGGTAGGGGTGGGTGCTGAGATTAGAGTAGGGGTGGGTGCTTCTGAGATTAGGGTAGGGATGGGTGCTTCTGAGATTAGGGTAGGGGTGGGTGCTTCTGAGATTAGGGTAGGGGTGGGTGCTTCTGAGATTAGGGTAGGAATGGGTGCTTCTGAGATTAGGGTAGAGATGGGTGCTTTTGAGATTGGGGTAGGGGTGGGTGCTTCTGAGATTAGGGTAGGGGTGGGTGCTTCTGAGATTAGGGTAGGAATGGGTGCTTCTGAGATTAGGGTAGAGATGGGTGCTTCTGAGATTAGGGTAGGGGTGGGTGCTTCTGAGATTAGGGTAGGAATGGGTGCTTCTGAGATTAGGGTAGGGGTGGGTGCTTCTGAGATTAGGGTAGGGGTGGGTGCTTCTGAGATTAGGGTAGGGTGGGTGCTTCTGAGATTAGGGTAGGGGTGGGTGCTTCTGAGATTAGGGTAGGGGTGGGTGCTTCTGAGATTAGGGTAGGAATGGGTGCTTCTGAGATTAGGGTAGAGATGGGTGTTTTTGAGATTGGGGTAGGGGTGGGTGCTTCTGAGATTAGGGTAGGGGTGGGTGCTTCTGAGATTAGTGTAGGAATGGGTGCTTCTGAGATTAGGGTAGAGATGGGTGCTTCTGAGATTAGGGTAGGGGTGGGTGCTTCTGAGATTAGGGTAGGGTAGGCTTATTCACTAGAATTGTTGTAATATTTGGGATAAGGAATTACACTGAACAAAAATATAAACGCAACATGTAAAGTGTTGGTCCCATGTTTCATGACACAAAAAGCTTATTTCTTTCAAATTTTGTGCACAAGTTGGTTTACATCCCTGTTAGTGAGCATTTCTCATTTGCCAAGATAATCCATCCACCTGACAGGTGTGCCGTATCAAGAAGCTGATTAAACAGCATGATCATTACACAGGTGCACCTTGTGCTGGGGACAATAAAAGGCCACTAAAATGTGCACAATCCCACAGATGTTTCAAGTTTTGATTGCCATTTCTCTACCATAAGTCGCCTTCAACGTCATTTTAGAGATATTGGCAGTACGTCCAACCAGCCTCACAGACGCAGGCCAAGTGTAAACACCTCAGCCCAGGACCTCCACATCCGGTTTCTTCACATGCGCGATCGTCTGAAACCAGCCACCCGGACAGCTGATGAAACCGTGGATTTGCACAATCGAAGAATGTCTGGACAAACTGTGGGAAACAGTCTCAGGGAAGCTCATCTGCTGGTCGTCCTCACCAGGGTCTCGACCCGACTGCAGTTCAGCGTCGTAATCGACTTCAGTGGGAAAATGCTCACCTTCGATGGCCACTGGCACGCTGGAGAAGTGTGCTCTTCACAGATGAATCCCGGTTTCAACTGCACCGGGCAGATGGTGTGAACGTTGTGAACAGAGTGCCCCATGGTGGCGGTGGGGTTATGGTATGGGCAGGTAGAAGCTACGGACAACAAACGCAATTGCATTTTATCAATGGCAATTTTGAATGCACAGAAATACTGTGACGAGATCCTGAGGCCCATTGTTGTGTCATTCATCCGCCGTCATCAACTCATGTTTCCTGGAAGCTGAAAACGTCACAGTTCTTCCATGGCCTGCATACTCACCAGACATGTCACCCATTGAGCATGTTTGGGATGCTCTGGATCGACGTGTACGACAGCGTGTTCCAGTTCCTGCCAATATACAGCAATTTCGCACAGCCATTGAAGAGGAGTGGGACAACATTCCCACAGGGCCATAATCAACATCCTGATCAACTCTATACGAAGGACATGTGTCACACTGCATGAGGCAAATGGTGGTCACACCAGACACTGACTGGTTTTCTGATCCACACACCCCCTACATTTTAAAGAGGGGGGGCTGGGTGATGGAACACATGAAATCGGGAGGCTTTAATTTAGAGGATGCTAATTTCATGAATCACTACATTGGGAACTCATGCAATAATTCACAGGAAATCAGTCACAGTGTCTTCGTGACAACGTAAACCCAAGGAGTTCCTCTTTCTGGTCTGATTACCACCCCGTGCTCTGCTTTACGTAATTCAGATACTTGGAAGCGGAGAAAATCCGTTGTGCGTAGTTAGCCTATCCTCCACACTCTGCTTGTTGATGAAAGAGACTCAGCTTGCTCCCTTGATGAATGTGGAAATTACAGAAAGATTCTCATACTGAGAGTTCTGGGGAGTTTTCTGAGTGACTCAGAGTTTCATGGTGTGGTGCAGGAGGGGGCAGGAAAGGGAGGTGGAGGGAGGGAGACAGCAGTGGGAGGTAAACTGGAGGGAGTGGAGGGAGGGGAGGGAGGAGGGGAGGCAGGAAAGGGAGGTGGAGGGGAGGGAGACAGCAGTGGGAGGTAAACTGGAGGGAGTGGAGGGGAGGGGAGGGAGGAGGGGGAGGCAGGAAAGGGAGGTGGAGGGGAGGGAGACAGCAGTGGGAGGTAAACTGGAGGGAGGGGAGGGAGGGAGGTGGAGGGAGGTAATTGTTTTATCGCCTTTTTAGCATGTAGCGGTGTAGCTAACTACTGGAACTACACACTACTGTTTTACCATGTAGCGGTGTAGCTAACTACTGGAACTACACACTACTGTTTTACCATGTAGCGGTGTAGCTAACTGCTGGAACTACACACTACTGTTTTACCATGTAGCGGTGTAGCTAACTACTGGAACTACACACTACTGTTTTACCATGTAGCGGTGTAGCTAACTGCTGGAACTACACACTACTGTTTTACCATGTAGTGGTGTAGCTAACTGCTGGAACTACACACTACTGTTTTACCATGTAGCGGTGTAGCTAACTGCTGGAACTACACACTACTGTTTTACCATGTAGCGGTGTAGCTAACTACTGGAACTACACACTACTTGTTCTGCAAAAACAAAATATAATATGGGTGAAGTCAACAATAATTTCCTTTCTTTTTTCGGCATTAGATTCTCACTTGAAACATCGTTACACATTCTGTTAACATATGACCCTAAAGGGATCTGTACTTGCAATTTGTATGACATTTCAGATTTACATCTGATAATTTTTGGATGTAGTGAACTACTTTTTCAAATTATCTTTAGTTAACTAGTTAACTTAACTATATATTTTTCTTAAGGTTAGCTTTAGTGTAGTTTACATTCTTCCAGCGGGAAGTAATTGGTAGCTTGGTAAACTATATTTTAGAGTTGCATCCCAAACACTGCTGTAACAGACTACTTCATACTGTATTTCTTTATAAATAAACTAACCTGAACTCCCTCTCTCTCCCTCTCTCACCCCCTCCCCATCTTCCCCTCCCCTCCCCTCTCTCTCTCTCTCTTTAGCCCGTGCTTGATGATGGAGGAGACAGGTCCTCGCATAGCAGACTACTTTGTGGTAGCAGGGCTCACTGACACCTCCAAGCCTTTAGAGGACGAACTGCAGCTGGACGATGTTCCTGGTCGCTTCCCCCGCTCGGCCCCTGGCGCTCGGCCCCTGGCCCCCATCACAGACGTAGCTGTGGTTATATGCTCGCTGGGGGAAGCGGTGAGAAACTACTAGACTTTTTTTTTTGTCTTCAGCTTTTAGCTTTTTGTGAGGTAACAAAATTCCGGTAACTTTCCCCAAAATTCCCAGAAATCCTGGTTGGGTTAAGTTCTGGATTTCCTACTTATCCACTCCTGATTCTGGCATCTTCCATCAAGGATTTCTGGTAAATCCTGGTTTTGTGAAAGTTACTAGAGTTTTTTTAACTCTTAACTTTCAGCCTTCATAAAGCATTTGTAAAGTTGTACAGAGCTTTGTGATTTCTGCATTTAAGGAAAAGCACTCTGCATATTAAATGGTGTCCCCTAAGGTTCTATTCCAGGTCCTGTGCTTTTCAGCTAAACCGCGGATCATTTATGACATTTAGCTGAATTGAACCTACAATCCTTGGCATAGCAAGTGCCACACTCTACCGACTGAGTCATACATACCCTGTGCCTGCACTATAAATGTATCGTTTTGATGTTTTGCCTTTATGTATAATTATTATTCCTAGGTTCCTCAGGGTTACACCTGCCTGGAGTCCACCCCCTCTGGTCTGTCTGCAGAGCTGAACGGAGCCAGTCTCAGAGGGCCTCAGATCTACCTCTGCTACAAGAGAGGCCGAGATAAACCTCCTCTCACTGATCTGGGGTCAGTCATCTTCTGCTACTCACAACACTGCACTACTCCTTACCTTTATACATGCTGGTCTAGGAACAGTTCTTAAATAGTCACTCACAGAAACACTACACTAATCCCTGGCTGCATCTCAAATAGCACCCCTATGGGCCCTGGTCTAAAGTAGTGCACTGTATAGGGAATAGGGTGCCATAGGGCCCTGGTCGAAAGTAGGGCACTATATAGGGAATAGGGTGCCATAGGGCTCTGGTCTAAAGTAGGGCACTATATAGGGAATAGGGTGCCATAGGGCTCTGGTCTAAAGTAGTGCTCTATATAGGGAATAGGGTGCCATTTGGGATGCAGACTAATCCCCTGTTCCTTCTTTTGTATTTTATTTTATTTCCCCTTTATTTAACCAGTTAGTTCTATATGATGTCATAATACAGGTAGGCAAGTTGAGAACAAGTTCTCATTTACAACAGCGACCTGGCCAAGATAAAGCAGAGCAGTTCAACACATACAACAACACAGAGTTACACATGGAGTAAAACAAACACACAGTCAATAATACAGTAGAAAAAAAATCTATATACAAAGAGTGCAAATGAGGTAGGATAAGGAAGGTAAGGCAATAAATAGGCCATGGTGGCAAAGTAATTACAATATAGCATTTAAACACTGGAATGATAGATGTGCAGTAGATGAATATGCAATGTAAAAAAACTGGGGTGCAAAGGAGCAAGATAAATAAATACGGTAGGGGATGAGGTAGTTGGTTGGGCTATTTACAGATGGGCTATAAACAGGTGCAGTGATCTGTGAGCTGCTCTGACAGCTGGTGCTTTTGTAAATGACATCGCCGAAGTCGAGGATCGGTAGGGTGGTCAGTTTTACGAGGGTATGTTTGACAGCATGAGTGAAGGATTCTTTGTTGTGAAATACGAAGCCAATTCTAGATTTAATTTTGGATTAGAGATGTTTGATGTGAGTCTTGAAGGAGAGTTTACAGTCTAACCAGACACCTAGGTATTTGAAGTTGTCCACATAATCTAAGACAGAACCGTCCAGAGTAGTGATGCTGGACGGGCGGGCAGGTGCGGGCATCGATCGGTTGAAGAGCATGCATTTAGTTTTACTTGCATTTAAGAGCAGTTGGAGGCCACGGAAGGAGTGTTGTATGGCATTGAAGCTCGTCTGGAGGGTAGTTAACACAGTGTCCAAAGAGGAGCCGGAAGTATACAGAATGGTGTCGTCTGCATAGAGGTGAATCAGAGACTCACCAGCAGCAAGAGCGACATCATTGATGTTTACAGAGAAGAGAGTCGGCCCAAGAATTGAACCCTGTGGCACCCCCATAGAGACTGCCAGAGGCCTGGACAACAGACCCTCCAATTTAACACACTGAACTCTGTCTGAGAAGTAGTTGGTGAACCATGCGAGGCAGTCGTTTGAGAAACCAAGGCTGTTGAGTCTGCTGATAAGGATGTGGTGATTGACAGAGTCGAAAGCCTTGGCCAGATCAATGAATACGGCTGCACAGTAATATCTCTTATCAATAGCGGTTATGATGTCGATTAGGACCTTGAGCGTGGCTGAGGTGCACCCATGACCAGCTCTGAAACCAGATTGCATAGCGGAGAAGGTACGGTGGGATTCGAAATGGTCGGTGATCTGTTTGTTAACTTGGCTTTCAAAGACCTTAGCAAGGCAGGGTAGGATGGATATAGGTCTGTAGCAGTTTGGGTCTAGAGTGTCTCCCCCTTTGAAGAGGGGGATGACCGCAGCTGCTTTCCAATCTTTGGGAATGTCAGACGACACAAAAGAGACGTTGAACAGGTTAATTAATAGTAATAGTTAATTAATTAATTCTAGTAATAGTTAATTCTAATACTGATCTGAAATCAGTTCTTATCCTGTGACTTATAACACTACACTAATCCTATCACAACCTCCTAGGGCTGGTCTAGGAACAGTTATTATCCTGTGACTTATAACACTACACTAATCCTAACACAACCTCCTAGGGCTGGTCTAGGATCAGTACTTAAACTGTCACTCACACCACTACACTCATCCTATAGCAGACTCCTAGGACTGGTCTAGGAACAGTTATCATAACACTACACTAATCCCTATTTTACTTATAGGACTGAACTAGGAACAGTTACTGGCCAATCACCCACACCACTACACTAATGCCCTTTTTCCTAAGACTGGTCTAGGAACAGTGCATTTATGCTGTCACTATTCCTTTAGATCTGATCTAAGACCAGTCCTTACCTGGTCACTGGCCTATATCTCACAGAACAACCCTAATCCCGTCTCCTAGTGTAGACCTAAGGTCGGTACACATACTCTTTTAGGTCAGTAGTCCAGTAATCTTCTTTCACTGTCTATCGAACGTGATTTACCGTAATCAAGGCTTATCCCAACTCTGATTTCTATGTGCTTAAGAGTAAGTGAGATCGTTTGTCTATTATCGTTTCACAGGAAAACAGTCACGTTGTGGATATTGTTTACTATGTAAACACACTAAGAGGCCTTTTCCCTCTATCATGACGAACCCAGTGCTGGCTCAGATATTTTCTGTTAAGGGCGGCAGGTAGCCTAGTGGTTAGAGCGTTGGGCGAAAGGTTGCAAGGTCGAATCCCCCCGAGCTGACAAGGTAAAAATCTGTCGTTCTGCCCCCTGAACAAGGCAGTTAACCCACTGTTCCTAGGCCGTCATTGAAAATAAGAATTTGTTCTTAACTGAAATAAAGGTAAAATACATTTAAAAAAATATTTTCATGGCTGTGTCCCAATCCAAAGGTAGCATCCAATGGTTGTGTCCCAATCCAAAGGTAGCATCCAATGGCTGTGTCCCAATCCAAAGGTAGCATCCAATGTCTGTGTCCCAATCCAAAGGTAGCATCCAATGGCTTGTGTCCCAATCCAAAGGTAGCATCCAATGGCTGTGTCCCAATGCAAAGGTAGCATCCAATGGCTGTGTCCCAATCCAAAGGTAGCAACCAATGACTGTGTCCCAATACAAAGGTAGCATCCAATGTCTGTGTCCCAATCCAAAGGTAGCATCCAATGTCTGTGTCCCAATCCAAAGGTAGCATCCAATGGCTTGTGTCCCAATCCAAAGGTAGCATCCAATGGCTTGTGTCCCAATCCAAAGGTAGCATCCAATGGCTGTGTCCCAATGCAAAGGTAGCAACCAATGACTGTGTCCCAATACAAAGGTAGCATCCAATGGCTGTGTCCCAATACAAAGGTAGCATCCAATGGGGTATGAGTAACCAGGCCAGGCCAGCTTGGCTCAGTGGTGTGAATCAGTCCTAACATTTCCTCCCTCTGTCTCCTCTCAGGGTTCTGTATGAGTGGAAGGAGAAGCTGAAGCCTGGCTGTCACATCGTCCAAACCACACCCTCTGGTCGCCCTGCCAACATCAGTAGCTCCTCCTCCCAGCGCATCTACATCACCTATCGCCGCTCCCCGCAGAGCCAGCCTCACACGTCATTGGCTGTCACAGATGTCTGCATCATCATCCCGGGCAAAGGGGAGACGCCCCCTCACACCTTCTGCAAGGTGGACAAGAACCTCAACAGTAGTATGGTGAGCAAAATCAACCCATACAATACAATACAATGCAATACTATATAATACAATGCAGTACTATACAATACTATACAAAACAATGCAATACAATACTATACAATAATATCCAATGCTATATAATACAATATTATACTATATAATACAATATTATACTATATAATACAATACAATACAATGCAATGCAATACTATATAATACAATATTATACTATATAATACAATGCAGTACTATACAATACTATACAAAACAATGCAATACAATACTATACAATAATATCCAATACTATATAATACAATACTATACAATACAATTCTATACCATATTATACTATACAATAATATACAATACAATTCTATACAATATTATACTATACAATACTTTACAATACAATTCCAAACAATACTTAAGCAATAATCCATGTGTTATAACATTTTTATCATGGCTGTGATGTGGTCATAGCCGAGTGGCATAGACCACCACAACCATGATTAAAATGTGATAACACATGGACTCGAGTGCATTATTGTTTTTATACAACAGGTGACCAGCATTAAAAATCTAAATTATTTCCCAAACCATCAATTTTTCAACAAAACGTAACGTTAAACACTGTTTGTCAAGGGACATGTTAGGCGTTCTCTGGTCGTTAGTTCCATTCGTATTGACTGCCGTGTAAAGCAAAACGACTAGCACTGTAGCACTGCCTGTTCACCCCCGCTACCATCCAGAAGGCGAGGTCCGTACAGGTGCATCAGTACAGGTGCATCAGTACAGGTGCATCAGTACAGGTGCATCAGTACAGGTGCATCAGTACAGGTGCATCAGTACAGGTGCATCCGTACAGGTGCATCAGTACAGGTGCATCCGTACAGGTGCATCAGTACAGGTGCATCAGTACAGGTGCATCAGTACAGGTGCATCAGTACAGGTGCATCCGTACAGGTGCATCAGTACAGGTGCATCAGTACAGGTGCATCAGTACAGGTGCATCAGTACAGGTGCATCAGTACAGGTGCATCAAAGCTGGGACCGAGAGACTGAAGAACAGCTTCTATCTCAAGGCCGTCAGACTGCTCAACAGCAATCACAAACATGGAGACCCACTCACTGGCCACTTTAACAAATGGATCACTAGTCACTTTTAAACAATGCCACTTTAAGCACCAGCTGTCAGAGCAGCTCACAGATCACTGCACCTGTACACAGCCCACCTGTACACAGCCCACCTGTAAACAGCCCATCCAACTACCTCATCCCCATACTGTATTTATTTATTTTTGCTCCTTTGCACCCCAGTATCTCTACTTGCACATCTATCATTCCAGTGTTTAATTGCTATATTGTAATTATTTCGCCACTATGGCCTATTTATTGCCTTACCTCCCTTATCCTACCTCATTTGCACACACTGTATATAGATTTTTCTACTGTATTATTGACTGTATGTTTGTTTATTCCATGTGTAACTCTGTGTTGTTGTATGTGTCGCACTGCTTTGCTTTATCGTAGTTGTAAATGAGAACTTGTTCTCAACTTGCCTACCTGTATTATGACATCATATAGAACTACCTGGTTAAATAAAGGTGTATTATGACATCATATAGAACTACCTGGTTAAATAAAGGTGTATTATGACATCATATAGAACTACCTGGTTAAATAAAGGTGTATTATGACATCATATAGAACTACCTGGTTAAATAAAGGTGAAATAAAAATAAATAAAATATCTACACCTGTTCTGAAAGGCCCCAGAGTCTGCAACACCACTAAGCAACAGGCACCACTAAGCAAGAGGCACCATGAAGACCAAGGAGCTCTCCAAACAGGTCAGGGACAAAGTTGTGGAGAAGTACAGATCGGGGTTGGGTTATAAAAAATACCCGAAACTTTGAACATCCCACAGAGCACCATTAAATCCATTATTAACAAATGGAAAGAATATGGCACCACAACAAACCTGCCAAGAGAGGACCGCCCACCAAAACTCACGGACCAGGCAAGGAGGGCATTAATCAGAGAGGCAACAAAGAGACCGAAGATAACCCTGAAGGAGCTGTAAAGCTCCACAGTGGAGATTGGAGTATCTGTCCATAGGACCACTTTAAACCGTACACTCTCACGCTACAGAAACAGAACATTGGCTCCTGCCCTATGAGCCATTCTGGCTCGGACAAGGCTTACTTACGAGGAGTTGACAAGTGGTGTCCCCCAAGGTTACATTCTAGGTCCTGTGCTTTTCATCAAATACAATGTCCTGAGGAACTACACTAAGCGTACAAAACCGTATAATATTGAGTTCCTCCCCCATTTGCCCTCAGAACAGCCTCAATTTGTTGGGGCATGGACTCTACAAGGTGCCGAAAGTGTTCCACAGGGATGCTGGCCCATGTTGACTCCAATGCTTCCCACGGTTGTGTCAAGTTGTCTGGATGCCCTTTGGGTGGTGGACCATTCTTGATATACACGGTAGATGGTTGAGCGTGAAAATCCCAGCAGCGTTGCAGTTCTTGACACAAATTGTACCCCTGGCACCTACTACCAGACCCCTTTCAAAGGCACTTGCATGTTGTGTCTTTCCCATTCACCCTCTGAATGGCACACATACACAATCCATGTCTCAATTGTCTCAAGGCTTAAGAATCCTTATTTAACCTGTCTCCTCCCCTTCATCTACACTGATTGAAGTGGATTTAAGAGGTGACAACTTAATTAAGGGATCATGGCTTTCACCTGGATTCACCTGGTCAGTCTATGTCATGGAACGAACAGGTGTTCCTAATGTTTTGTACACTCAGTGTTTAACTGTTCTACCTTCACTAGTAAACTCAGCAAAAAAATAAACATCCTCTCTCTGTCAACTGCATTTATTTTCAGCAAACTTAACATGTGTAAATATTTGTATGAACATAACAAGATTCAACAACTGAAACATAAACTGAACAAGTTCAACAGACATGTGACTAACAGAAATTGAATAATGTGTCCCTGATCAAAGATGGGGTCAAAATCAAAAGTAACAGTCAGTATCTGGTGTGGCCACCAGCTGCATTAAGTACTGCAGTGTGTCTCTTCTTCATGGACTGCACCAGATTTGCCAGTTCTTGCTGTGAGATGTTACCCCACTCTTCCACCAAGGCACCTGCTAGTTCCCGGACATGTCTGGGGGGAATGGCCCTAGCCGTCACCCTCTGATCCAACAGGTCTCGGACGTGCTCAATGGGATTGAGATCCGGGCTCTTCGCTGGCCATGGCAGAACACTGACATTCCTGTCTTGCAGGAAATCATGCACAGAACCGGCAGTATGGCTGGTGGCATTGTCATGCTGGAGGGTCATGTCAGGATGAGCCTGCAGGAAGGGTACCACATGAGGGAGGAGGATGTCTTCCCTAAAACGCACAGCGTTGAGATTGCCTGCAATGACAACAAGCTCAGTCCGATGATGCTGTGACACACTGCCGCCCCAGACCATGACGGACCCTCCACCTCCAAATCGATCCCGCTCCAGAGAACAGGCCTCGGTGTAACGCTCATTCCTTCAACGATAAACGCGAATCCAACCAACACCCCTGGTGAGACACAACCGCAACTTGTCAGTGAAGAGCACTTTTTGCCAGTCCTGTCTGGTCCAGCGACGGTGGGTTTGTGCCCATAGGTGACGTTGTTGCCGGTGTTGTCTGGTGAGGACCTGCCCTACAACAGGCCTACAAGCCCTCAGTCCAGCCTCTCTCAGCCTATTGCGGACAGTCTGAGCATTGATGGCGGGATTGTGGATTCCTGGTGTAACCCGGACAGTTGTTGTTGCCATCCTGTACCTGTCCCGCAGGTGTGATGTTCAGATGTACTGATCCTGTGCAGGTGTTGTTACACATGGTCTGCCACTGCGAGGACGATCAGCTGTCCGTCCTGTCTCCCTGTAGCGCTGTCTTAGGCGTCTCACAGTACGGACATTGCAATTTATTCCCCTGGCCACATCTGCAGTCCTCATGCCTCCTTGCAGCATGCCTAAGGCACGTTCACGCACATGAGCAGGGACCCTGGGCATCTTTCTTTTGGTGTTTTTCAGAGTCAGTAGACAGGCCTCTTTAGTGTCCTAAGTCTTCATAACTGTGACCTTAATTTCCTACTGTCTGTAAGCTGTTAGTGTCTTAACGACCGTTCCACAGGTGCATGTTCATTCATTGTTTATGGTTCATTGAACAAGCATGGGAAACAGTGTTTAAACCCTTTACAATGAAGATCTGTGAAGTTATTTAGATTTTTACAAATTATCTTTGAAAGACAGGGTCCTGAAAAAGGGACGTTTGTTTTTTTGCAGAGTTTATAATGCATTGTCTTTACACGTTTCTATCACATGTTGTGTTTGTTTGTCCATGTCAGTGGGGATCCTCAGTGTACCTGTGTTACAAGAAGTCACTGGCTAAAACCAACACAATCGCATACAACGCAGGTACAGTACATGGATTCTCTAATGCACAGACAGTGAAATAGGACAGAATATTAGACAGTGTAATAGGACAGAATATTGAACAGTGTAATAGGACAGAATATTGAACAGACAGTGTAATAGGACAGAATATTGAACAGAATTTGATTTGATTTGATTTGAACAGACAGTGTAATAGGACAGAATATTAGACAGTGTAATAGGACAGAATATTAGACAGTGTAATAGGACAGAATATTGAACAGACAGTGTAATAGGACAGAATATTGAACAGACAGTGTAATAGGACAGAATATTAGACCGTGTAATAGGACAGAATATTGAACAGTGTAATAGGACAGAATATTGAACAGACAGTGTAATAGGACAGAATATTGAACAGACAGTGTAATAGGACAGAATATTGAACAGACAGTGTAATAGGACAGAATATTGAACAGACAGTGTAATAGGACAGGATATTGAACAGACAGTGTAATAGGACAGAATATTGAACAGACAGTGTAATAGGACAGAATATTGAACAGTGTAATAGGACAGAATATTGAACAGTGTAATAGGACAGAATATTGAACAGACAGTGTAATAGGACAGAATATTGAACAGACAGTGTAATAGGACAGAATATTGAACAGTGTAATAGGACAGAATATTGAACAGACAGTGTAATAGGACAGAATATTGAACAGACAGTGTAATAGGACAGAATATTGAACAGTGTAATAGGACAGGATATTGAACAGACAGTGTAATAGGACAGAATATTGAACAGACAGTGTAATAGGACAGAATATTAAACAGTGTAATAGGACAGGATATTAAACAGTGTAATAGGACAGAATATTGAACAGTGTAATATGACAGAATATTGAACAGTGTTATAGGACAGGATATTGAACAGACAGTGTAATAAGACAGGATATTGAACAGTGTAATAGGACAGGATATTGATAATATTATATCTGATATCTCTCTCTAGGTCTGTTGTGTAGGTACCCAGAGGAGGACGATGAGTCTTTTCCCCTGCCGGAGTCCGTTCCTCTGTTCTGTCTGCCCATGGGCGCTAGCATAGAGTTCTGGCCAGCTCACACCAAACACTCCCTGCCTGTCTTCTCTACCTTTGTACTGACTGGGGCCTCTGGAGACAAGGTGGGCTCAAGCACACACCACAGGAGGCTGGTTGGATAAGCTATAGGGGGAGGGGCTCTTTGAAATGGCTGGAATGGAGTCCAACGTGGGTTCCACATGCATGATGTGTTTGATTACCGTCCTCCTAAAGCGCCTCCCACTAGCCTCCTCTGACACACAGACAGACAGATAGACACACAGACAGACACATAGACAGATAGACAGATAGACAGACACATAGACAGACAGAGATAGATAGATAGACAGAAAGACAGACACATAGACAGACAGATAGACAGACAGACACATAGACAGACAGGCACAGACAGATAGACAGACAGACACTTAGACAGACAGACAGACAGACACATAGACACATAGACAGATAGACAGACACATAGACAGATAGACAGACAGACACATAGATAGACATACAGACAGATACATAGACAGACAGATAGACAGACAGACACATAGATAGACAGACAGACAGACAGACAGAGACCGTATTGTTGTGACTAATTGTAACAATCCCAATTGGATTCATTTCCAGGAAGGTATGTGTATTGCGTATAGAAGACCAGTGGGAGTTTAAGTCTACTTGGTCCGTTGAACCACTGATCTGTTTCATAATAGTGTGTATTGCTCTTCCGCTGACTGCTCTGACCCCGGCACAGATAGAAGCGCAGATCTAGAAAGAAGACCACATTAGTGCACTCTGACTCGGTTCTGTTCTGCTCTACTCTGTCTCTACTCTACTCTGCTCTGCTCTGTCTCTGCTCTGTCTCTGCTCTACTCTGTCTCTGCTCTACTCTGTCTCTACTCTACTCTGCTCTGCTCTGCTCTGTCTCTGCTCTACTCTGTCTCTACTCTACTCTGCTCTGCTCTGCTCTGTCTCTGCTCTACTCTGTCTCTACTCTACTCTGCTCTGCTCTGCTCTGTCTCTGCTCTACTCTGTCTCTACTCTACTCTGCTCTGCTCTACTCTGTCTCTACTCTACTCTGCTCTGCTCTACTCTGTCTCTACTCTACTCTGCTCTGCTCTGCTCTGTCTCTGCTCTACTCTGTCTCTACTCTACTCTGCTCTGCTCTGCTCTGTCTCTGCTCTACTCTGTCTCTGCTCTACTCTCTACTCTAGTCTACTCTGCTCTATTTGCTCTATTTTCTACTCTACTCTACTCTACTCTACTCTACTCTACACTACACTACTCTACACTACACTACACTACTCTACTCTCTACTCTACTTTCTACTCTACACTATTCTACTCTCTACTCTACTTTCTACTTTCTACTCTACACCATTCCCACTCTACTCATTCTACTCACTCCTACTCCCACTCTACTCCACTCCCACTCACTCCACCTCCCACTCCACACACCATCTACCTCACTCTATCTCACTCCCACTCTATCTCCCACTCTACCCCATCTCTACTCCTCACTCTATTCCCACTCTACTCTACACCATTCTACTCTACCTCTATTCTACTCCCTACTCTAGTCTACTCCACACCATTCTACTCTACACCATTCTACTCTACTCCATTCTACTCTACTCTAGTCTACTCTACACCATCTCTACTCTACCTCTATTCCCACTCTACACCATTCCCACTCTACTCTCCATTCTACCTCCCACTCTACACCATTCCCACTCTACTCTATTCCCACTCCACTCTACACTACACTACTCCCACACCACTCTACTCTCCTCTACTCTACTCTACTCCCACTCTAGTCTACTCCCACACCATTCTACTCTACCTCCATTCTACTCCACACCATTCCCACACCACTCTACTCACACTCATTCCCTACTCCCACTCTACTCTATCTCTACTCTACTCCATCTCCCACTCTACTCCCACTCTACCTACACCATTCCCACTCTACTCCACTCATTCTACCTCACTCCCTACTCTGCCTCATTTTCTACTCTACCTCACTCTCACTCCCACTCCCACCCACTCCCACTCCCACTCTCACTCCCACTCCCACTCCACTCTACCTCCACTCTACTCCCATTCTATCTCCACTCTACTCTACCTAGTCCACTCTACACCATTCCCACTCTCTACCTCATTCCCACTCTACACCATTCCCACACCACTCTACTCCTACACCATCTCACTCCCACTCCACTCCATTCTACTCACCTCTACCCCACTCTACCTCCACTCCCACACCATTCTAATCCACTCCCACCTATCTCCCACTCCCACTCTCACCTGCCTCATTTTCACCTCCACTCTACCTCACTCCCACTCTACCCCACTCTACTCCCATTCACTCCCACTCTACTCTACTCCCACTCTACTCTCCACTCACCTCCCACTCTACTCTAGTCTACTCTCACACCATTCTACTCACTCCCATTCTCACTCACACCATCTCCCACACCACTCCACTCTACACCATTCTACTCTACTCACTCTACTCCCCATCTCACTCTACCCCACTCTACTCCACTCCACTCACCCCACTCTACTCCACCTCCACACCATTCCCACTCTACCCCACTCATCTCACTCCCACTCCACCTGCCTCATTTTCACCCCACCCCACTCCACTCACCTCCCACTCTCCACACCATTCACTCCACTCTGCCCCATTTTCACCTCCCACTCCCACTCACCTCACTCCACCCCATTTTCACCTCCCACTCCCACCCCACTCTACTCCACCTCCACTCCCACTCTACTCCACTCTAGTCTCACTCTGCCTCATTTTCACTCTCACTCTACTCCCACTCTAGTCTACTCTGCCTCATTTTCACTCTACTCTACCTCACTCTAGTCTACTCTGCTCTATTTTCTACTCTACTCTACTCTACTCTGTCTCTGCTCTACTCTCTACTCTAGTCTACTCTGCTCTATTTTCTACTCTACTCTACTCTACTCTGTCTCTGCTCTACTCTCTACTCTAGTCTACTCTGCTCTATTTTCTACTCTACTCTACTCTACTCTGTCTCTGCTCTACTCTACTCTACTCTACTCTACTCTACTCTACTCTACTCTACTCTACTCTACTCTACTCTACTCTAGTCTACTCTGCTTTATTTTCTACTCTACTCTACTCTACACTCTCTGATCTACTCTACTCTACTCTACTCTCTATATCATTTTCAAAACGTGGTTTGGCCTTTTGGCATATTCACTAACACTGGTATGGCAAGAAGCACACTTTTGAGAACAGCCATAATGATGACACCACACTGTCATTATAATGATGCGTCTATTAAGAATCCTAAATATGAGCTCTTGCATAGCATGACGTGAAATGTGCTATAGATACGCTATGGATATATTTCATTAACCTGGGACCTGTTATAACACGTGCATTAAATGCTTATAGATGTGTAATAAAGTATTATTATAACCTTTATTTAACCAGGCAAGTCAGTTAAGAACAAATTCATTATTTACAATGACGGTCTAGGAACAGTGGGGGTTAACTGCCTTGTTCAGGGGAGCAGAGCGACAGATTTTTACCTTGTCAGCTCAGAGGGATTCGAACTAGCAACCTGCTGCGATATGTAGTCAAAGTAAATCATAACCACAGAACTAGTGGGGCATTCTGTGCTGTGAGTTTTGTGGGGATTTGGGGATATGTTACTTACTGTTGTGCGTTTGTGTGTGTGTTCGTTTACCTCTCTCCAGGTGTATGGAGCAGCCATCCAGTTCTACGAGCCGTACCCAGAGGACCAGCTGAGTGACAGACAGCGTTCTCTCCTGGGGCTACCGGGCACGTGCAAAAGCAACGAGGGGACGAAGAGCGTTCACGCTAACAAGAGTATCTGTTTGCTGTCACACTGGCCATTCTTTGACTCATTTAGGAACTTCCTGACGTTCCTCTACAGATACTCCATCTCTGGACCACATGCTCTGCCCATAGAGAAGTGAGGATTGCACGCACGCATGGAGGCACACGGCCACACACACACACACACACACACACACACACACACACACACACACACACACACACACACACACACACACACACACAGACTCTACACGCTTTAATTTAATTTCCCGATACCATCGCATTTTCAAGTGTCAAATAATACTGTCTGATAATAACCACAATTAACTACTTCTAAAAATAATAATATGGGAACTACTGTCTGATAGAAACAATAATGA
This sequence comes from Brachymystax lenok tsinlingensis, assembly GCA_030435695.1. NCBI lineage: Eukaryota > Metazoa > Chordata > Actinopteri > Salmoniformes > Salmonidae > Brachymystax > Brachymystax lenok. The sequence continues at coordinate 1,828,310 of CM059791.1, read as the reverse complement.
ACTAATAATAATAATGTCTATACACACCATTATATACTGTCTATACACACCATTATATACTGTCTATACACACCATTATATACTGTCTATACACACCATTATATACTGTCTATACACACCATTATATACTGTCTATACACACCATTATATACTGTCTATACACACCATTATATACTGTCTATACACACCATTATATACTGTCTATACACACACTGTTATATACTGTCTATACACACCATTATATACTGTCCATACTGTCTATACACACCATTATATACTGTCTATACACCATTATATACTGTCTATACACACCATTATATACTGTCTATACACACCATTATATACTGTCTATACACACCATTATATACTGTCTATACACACCATCATATACTGTCTATACACACCATTATATACTGTCTATACACACCATTATATACTGTCTATACACACCATTATATACTGTCTATACACACCATTATATACTGTCTATACACACCATTATATACTGACCATACTGTCTATACACACCATTATATACTGTCTATACACACCATTATATACTGTCTATACACACCATCATATACTGTCTATACACACCATTATATACTGTCTATACACACCATTATATACTGTCTATACACACCATTATATACTGTCTATACACACCATCATATACTGTCTATACACACCATTATATACTGTCTATATACACCATTATATACTGTCTATACACACCATTATATACTGTCTATACACACCATTATATACTGTCTATACACACCATTATATACTGTCTATACACACCATTATATACTGTCTATACACACCATCATATACTGTCTATACTGTCTATACAAACCATTATATACTGTCTATACACACCATTATATACTGTCTATACACACACTGTTATATACTGTCTATACACACCATTATATACTGTCTATACACACCATTATATACTGTCTATACACACCATTATATACTGTCTATACACACCATTATATACTGTCTATACACACCATCATATACTGTCTATACACACCATTATATACTGACCATACTGTCTATACACACCATTATATACTGTCTATACACACCATTATATACTGTCTATACACACCATTATATACTGTCTATACTGTCTATACAAACCATTATATACTGTCTATACACACCATTATATACTGTCTATACACACACTGTTATATACTGTCTATACACACCATTATATACTGTCTATACACACCATTATATACTGTCTATACACACCATTATATACTGTCTATACACACCATTATATACTGTCTATACACACCATCATATACTGTCTATACACACCATTATATACTGTCTATACACACCATTATATACTGTCTATACACACCATCATATACTGTCTATACACACCATTATATACTGACCATACTGTCTATACACACCATTATATACTGTCTATACACACCATTATATACTGTCTATACACACCATTATATACTGTCTATACTGTCTATACAAACCATTATATACTGTCTATACACACCATTATATACTGTCTATACACACATTATATACTGTCTATACACACCATTATATACTGTCTATACACACCATTATATACTGTCTATACACACCATTATATACTGTCTATACACACCATTATATACTGTTTATACTGTCTATACACACCATTATATACTGTCCATACTGTCTATACACACCATTATATACTGTCTATACACACCATTATATACTGTCTATACACACATATATGTCTATACACATTATATACTGTCTATACACACCATTATATACTGTCTATACACACCATTATATACTGTCTATACACACCATTATATACTGTCTATACACACCATTATATACTGTCTATACACACCATTATATACTGTCTATACACACCATTATATACTGTCTATACACACCATTATATACTGTCTATACACACCATTATATACTGTCTATACACACCATTATATACTGTCTATACACACCATTATATACTGTCTATACACACCATTATATACTGTCTATACACACCATTATATACTGTCTATACACACCATTATATACTGTCTATACACACCATTATATACTGTCTATACACACCATTATATACTGTCTATACACACCATTATATACTGTCTATACACACCATTATATACTGTCTATACACACCATTATATACTGTCTATACACACCATTATATACTGTCTATACACACCATTATATACTGTCTATACACACCATTGTATACTGTCTATACACACCATTATATACTGTCTATACACACCATTATATACAGTCTATACACAAGCATTTCACTGTTGTAACTAGGAACACAAGCATTTCACTGTTGTAACTAGGAACACAAGCATTTCACTGTTGTAACTAGGAACACAAGCATTTCACTGTTGTAACTAGGAGCACAAGCATTTCACTGTTGTAACTAGGAGCACAAGCATTTCACCACACCTGCGATGACATCTGCAAAATATGTGTATGCGACCAATAACGTGATTTGATCGGACTGTGGTCTTGTTGAGTTTTTCCAGATATCGTCTGAGACAGTGTCACAATACCTATCTAACAGTCTCTCTGTACAACAGGCACATATCCCACTTCATGCACAAAGTCCCGTTCCCCTCCTCACAGAGACCACGCATCCTACTACAGGTGAGTCTGATGTTTCACATCGTAGAAATACCATCAATATGACTTGACCATCTGATAATCTGTACACTGCAACTCCAGTACAGTCAGCCATTGTCTCTTCTTTGGGTTGAGGTGTGTGAAATCACTGACTGTGTGATCTGGTCGTGTTGCCATAGCTACTGTTGAGTATTGAACTCTGCCACCTTCCTGCGGATGCCAATATTAAACTCTCTGTGTGCTCTACAGCTGTCTCCACATGATAGTCTGATGCTGAGCCAGCCTGTCTCCTCCCCTCTGCCTCTCAGGTAAGACAGACAGACAGACAGACAGACAGACATGGTTCACTGGGAACAACACAGCTACGTCTTTTCATTGTGAATTTGACTTCTCTCTCAGTGGCGTCTCTTCATTGTGAATTTGACTTCTCTCTGCCCCTCCTCTCTCAGTGGCGGTCGTCTCTCCACTCTGCTCCTTAACCTGGGTCCTAAGAATGCGACCACTCTGCTGGTGCTGGCCGTAACAGAACACAAGATCCTGGTCCACTCTCTCAGACCGGCCGTACTGACCAGTGTTACGGAAGCCCTGGTGTCGGTGAGTGTGTGTGCGTGTTCATGTGATCTCCATAACCCCAGGCTCTTAACCCACTGAGCCACTAAGGTCCGCACCAGGACCACTCTGACAGTACGTCAGCTAACGCTCACCTAAGGTTAAAAACCTGGGCTTGTAGTCTCAAAGGAGAACTTCAACTCCATCCCAGAGTCGGACAATACGTGGTCCTTGTATGTGAGGGTATCCCATCAACTGTCACAGCGAGTGTTGGAATATACCTTAACTGCCAGCGTGTCTGTCTCCGACTCCATCCAGATGATCTTCCCATTCCACTGGCCGTGCCCCTACATCCCTCTGTGCCCTCTGGCCCTGGCTGACGTCCTCTCCGCCCCCTGCCCCTTCATCGTGGGCGTCGACTCACGCTACTTTGACCTCTACGTGCCTCCGCCCGACGTCTGCTGTGTCGACCTGGACACCAACAACATATTACAGTAAGTCTAGCCTCTGGCGCCTGATCGTCTGAGCCTAACCCTTACCCAGACGTTTTGCACTGTCGCCGTTTGTGTTTCCATGTTATTCCGACAGGGGAAAGCGTGAAATGAGTAGGGAGACAGAGGATATGTGCTGCAGGCAGTGGTGTTGCCTGATAGACCACCCTCGGTCACCTCTACCGATGACCTGTGACCTCTACCGATACCATATCTCCCATAACCTCCCATCCCTAACCTCTTGTCTCTTTGGTTTGTCATTGTTGTTGAGTAACGATAATGATTTGACTCAGAGAAACATATGTTTTCCTCAATTGTTAATACACTTTTGCTGAAACTACATCTCAGGTACTCTAAACACAAAACTCTAAACACAAAACTCTAAACACAAAACTCTAAACACAAAACTCTAAACACAAAACACAGTTAGCCAATTTCCCCAAACCCCTCAGACAACTTGCAAAATGAAACACAGCAATCAAAATCCCTTCCTTCCTTGCCAGTCCTGTGTGGATGTCCTCCCCTCCCTCCATCTCTTCCTAATGCTGTCAGGGTTGCCAGTCCTGTGTGGATGTCCTCCCCTCCCTCCATCTCTTCCTAATGCTGTCAGGGTTGCCAGTCCTGTGTGGATGTCCTCCCCTCCCTCCATCTCTTCTTCCTCCTGCTGTCTTTCTATCTCTTTCTCGTCTCCTCATCTCCTCGTCTCCTCATCTCCTCGTCTCCTAATCTCTCGTGTCGTGTTGTGTTTTCAGTAAGGAGGAGAAGAGGGCCCTAACATGGAAGATACTACCACAGAAAGCCTGCAAACATCTCCTCAATACCCTGGGTAGTCTGTACCAACAGCTGACTGAAGGTGAGCCTGGAAACTGATCATCGTTTATCTTCATTTTCGCGTAAGTCTCCCGTTTGACGTAATCAAGTCATGTACGCTGGAGTCCGCATCGCGTGCTCCGATTCAGCCCGTTGTAAATTAGACAGTGTTTCATCTTACATACCAGTGGATATACAGTACTTCTCATCAATCAGTCATCTTCTATACTTTAGTTCAGCAGTATCTTTTGATGTTGTGCAAGTCTCCCGTTTGAAGTCAATGAAGGATTCAGGGGAGAGTTGCGCATGCTTATCTCAGCCCGTTGTAAATTAGACAGTGTTTCATCTTACATTTCAGAGGAGAGATCAATCAATTATGTTTTATTACCCTCTACTGGTCGTAAATTAGACACACACACAAACAATAGAGACAGAAGGGACACGAAGATGGATTCCGGTAGAGTTAACCTTCCTAGAAAAGCTTGAAGTGATGTTTTCTTTCAAGTCTTATCAGAAGTGTGTCTGATGTAGTATAGGTCCAGGTATTTGATATTTTATTAGGATCCCCATTAGCTGTTGCAAAAGCAGCAGCTACTCTTCCTGGGGTCCAACACAAAACATGAAACATAATACAGAATGACATAATACAGAACATTAATAGACAAGAACAGCTCAAAGACAGAACTACATACATTTCTGTAAAAGGCACACGTAGCTTACATATCAATGCAAACACACAAACTATCTAGGTCCAATAGGGAGAGGCGTTGTGCCGTGAGGTGTTGCTTTATCTGTTGTTTGAAAACAGTTTTGCTGTTTATTTGAGCGATATGAGATGGAAGGGAGTTCCATGCAATAATGGCTCTATATAATACTGTACGCTTTCTTGAATTTGTTCTGGATTTGGGGACTGTGAAAAGACCCCTGGTGGCATGTCTGGTGGGATAAGTGTGTGTGTCAGAGCTGTGTGTAAGTTGACTATGTAAACAATTTGGGATTGTCAACACATTAATGTTTCTTATAAAAAGAAGTGAAGCAGTCAGTCTCTCCTCAACTCTTAGCCAAGAGAGACTGGCAGCATAGTATTTATATCAGCCCTCTGATTACAATGAAGAGCAAGACATGCCGCTCTGTTCTGGGCTGCAGCTTAACCAGGTCTTTCCTTGCAGCACTGGACCACACGACTGGACAATAATCAAGATCAGACAAAACTAGAGCCTGCAGAACTTGCTTTGTGGAGTGTGGTGTCAAAACAGTAGAGCATCTCTTTATTACGGCCAGACCTCTCTCCATCTTTACAACCATTGAATCTATATGTTTTGACCATGACAGTTTACTATCTAAGGTAACATCAAGTCATTTAGTCTCCTCAACTTGTTCAACAGCCACACCATTCATTACCAGATTCAGCTGAGGTCTAGAACTTAAGGAAGGATTTGTACCAAATACAATGCTCTTAGTTTTAGAGATGTTCAGGACCTGGTCACCCATTCCAAAACAACTATTTTTTAAGGGTTTCAGTGACTTCATTAGCTGTGGTTGCTGATGGGTATATGGTTGAATCATCAGCATACATGGACACACATGCTGTGTTTAATGCCAGTGGCAGGTCATTGGTAAAAATAGAAAAGAGTAGAGGGCCTAGAGAGCTGCCCTGCGGTACACCACACTTTACATGTTTGACATTAGAGACGCTTCCATTAAAGAAAACCCTCTGAGTAATATTAGATAGATAGCTCTGAATCCACGATATGGCAGAGGTTGAAAAGCCATAACACATACGTTTTCTCAACAACAGGTTATGGTCAATAATATCAAAGGCTGCACTGAAATCTAACAGTACAGCTCCCACAATCTTCATATTATCAATTTCCTTCAGGTATATGTAGTGTGTTGTTGTGTCTGATGTAGTATAGGTCCAGGTATATGTGAAGTTGCTAAACATATGTGTTAGGGAAAGGGTCGGCAAGCTTTTGGATGTACCGTGGATCTGTGTGAATCTATTATCTCATAAGAAAGCTGTTACCCAACTAAAAACAAAGCAAACCATCAATATAAAAATGCTGACTAAAAACAGTACATAAAAGGAAAATGTACAGTATTTCTGGTCCTATTGTCCAACAGGGGCTTGTGTCTGAGGTTAGTTAAATAACTATCACCTGTCTCTCGTTGGTTATTGTCCAGGTGGCCAAGTCAGCGGTGAGGACGGTCAGATGGAGCCCACTGCGAGTGACCCAGACCTGGCGAGCGGAGGGAAGAGCCTCCACACTCTGGAGATGGAGATCCAGGAAGCCTTCCTTAGGTTCATGGCGGCCATATTGAAGGGGTACCGCTCTTACCTCCTCCCCATCACACAGGCCCCGTCCGAAAGGACCACGGACGCAAGCTCGCTGTTCGACCTGCAAGGTGAGCGCAGGCCGTGTGTTTACATCCGATTGTCTTTGTTACCATTCCCACCGGCCCCGTCCGAAGGACCACGGACGCAAGCTCGCTGTTCGACCTGCAAGGTGAGCGCAGGCCGCGTGTTTACATCCGATTGTCTTTGTTACCATTCCCACCGGCCCCGTCCGGAAGGACCACGGACGCAAGCTCGCTGTTCGACCTGCAAGGTGAGCGCAGGCCGCGTGTTTACATCCGATTGTCTTTGTTACCATTCCCACCGGGCCCCGTCCGAAAGGACCACGGACGCAAGCTCGCTGTTCGACCTGCAAGGTGAGCGCAGGCCGCGTGTTTACATCCGATTGTCTTTGTTACCATTCCCACCGGGCCCCGTCCGAAAGGACCACGGACGCAAGCTCGCTGTTCGACCTGCAAGGTGAGCGCAGGCCGCGTGTTTACATCCGATTGTCTTTGTTACCATTCCCACCGGCCCCGCCTGAAAGGACCACGGACGCAAGCTCGCTGTTCGACCTGCAAGGTGAGCGCAGGCCGCGTGTTTACATCCGATTGTCTTTGTTACCATTCCCACCGGGCCCCGTCCGAAAGGACCACGGACGCAAGCTCGCTGTTCGACCTGCAAGGTGACTACAGGCCGCGTGTTTACATCCGATTTTCTTTGTTACCATTCCCACGGGCCCCGTTGGAGAATATCCAGCCACGCTTGGAGTACAGTGGAAGTAGATTTCTACCTCTGCGTCGTCCTCCAAGTGTGACTGAGTATTCTCGTCTCTCTTCCTCCCTTTGGAACAGTTAAGTAACATGTAGGCAGGCTGGTGTTGCTCTGCAGTCTACCACAACTCTAAACTGAACTCTATTCTAACAATGAGGTCTGGAGTAAGTGCCTGCAGAGTTTGGCCTGAACTAATTTAGTGACTAATGATGTATGGTGATTTTGGGTAATTGTGATTTAGTGACTAATGATTTATGGTGATTTAGTGACTAATGATGTATGGTGATTTAGTGACTAAGGATGTATGTTGATTTAGTGACTAATGATGTATGGTGATTTAGTGACTAATGATGTATGGTGATTTAGTGACTAAGGATGTATGGTGATTTAGTGACTAATGATGTATGGTGATTTAGTGACTAATGATGTATGGTGATTTAGTGACTAATGATGTATGGTGATTTAGTGACTAAGGATGTATGGTGATTTAGTGACTAAGGATGTATGGTGATTTAGTGACTAATGATGTATGGTGACTTAGTGACTAATGATGTATGGTGATTTAGTGACTAATGATGTATGGTGACTTAGTGACTAATGATGTATGGTGATTTAGTGCCTAATGATGTATGGTGATTTAGTGACTAATGATGTATGGTGATTTAGTGACTAATGATTTATGGTAACTTAGTGACTAAGGATGTATGGTGATTTAGTGCCTAATGATGTATGGTGATTTAGTGACTAAGGATGTATGGTGATTTAGTGACTAATGATGTATGGTGATTTAGTGACTAATGATGTATGGTGATTTAGTGCATTCTGATTGGTTTATAGCAGGGATGTATGGTGATTTAGTGCATTCTGATTGGTTTATAGCAGGGATGGGCAACTTTGGTGGTGGGGCGCACAAAAACGTTGAACTCTTCATGAGTGGTCGCAGTTGCTCGTGGGTCTGTTGTCATGTGGTTGTAGTGTGGTTATCGTATGGTTGTCGTATGGTTGTTGTGTGGTTGTCGTGTGATTGTCATATGGTTGTCATATGGTTGTTATATGGTTGTTATAAGCTTGTCATGGTTGTCATATGATTGTTATATGGTTGTCGTATGGTTGTTTTGTGGTTGTCATGGTTGTCATGTGGTTGTCATATGGTTGTTATGTGGTTGTCATATGGTTGTCGTATGGTTGTTATATGGTTGTTATGTGGTTGTCATGTGGTTGTTATATGGTTGTCATATGGTTGTTATATGGTTGTTATATGGTTGTCATATTGTTGTCATATGGTTGTCATATGGTTGTCATATGGTTGTTATATGGTTGTCATATGGTTGTTATATGGTTGTTATATGGTTGTCATATGGTTGTTATAGTGTTGTCATATGGTTGTCATATGGTTGTCATATGGTTGTTATATGGTTGTTATATGGTTGTCATATTGTTGTCATGTTCCTCAGGGTTCTTGAAGAGCCGGGATCGTTCCCACCAGAAATTCTACTCCCAGATGATCAAGACCCAGATGTTTATCCGGTTCATCGAGGAATGTTCCTTCGTCAGCGATAAAGACGCCAGTCTGGCCTTTTTCGACGAGTGTGTTGATAAGGTAAGATGATAATGTACTATATTATTCTCAGTGTATTGATAATGGAAGATGATAATGTACTATTTTATTCTCAGTGTATTGATAAGGTAAGATGATAATGTACTATATTATTCTCAGACTAATATTCTAGCCTTTCTTGAGTGTGTGGATAGGGTAAGACTTGTTAGTCCATAGAGAATAAGATGGACCAGCACACCATAAGTAGTATTCAATAAAGCATGTATTTCTCTGCACATAGTATTGCATCATTCAGTGGTTTGTTAGTCTTCATGTACGATATTTCCAACCATGTATCATGTAGAAAGAGTCATTCACAGGACACAGTTCATGTATTTGAAATTTTAGGTGGTCCTTAAATTAAGCTAAGTTTACCAGTCATCTGAGTTGTTTGTGAGATTCAGTATCTCATCCAGAATGTGTTCATAATTTATACAGGGCCTTTGGCTAAACTTATAGAAAGCTGTTGAACAAACTGCAACCAGCAGAAAGCTTGCCCCTTTAGGCTAGTTAGTACTAGTCCTACTGTTCTCTAGTCAATCCCTCATCTCTTTCTGTCCTTTTCCCTCTGCCTTGGGCATTTCCTCTACACTCTCCTGTCTGTCTGTCTGTCTACCTGCCTGTCTACCTGCCTGTCTACCTGCCTGTCTACCTGTCTGTCTACCTGCCTGTCTATCTGCCTGTCTATCTTCCTGTCTACCTGTCTGTCTATCTGCCTGTCTACCTGCCTGTCTACCTGCCTGTCTACCTGTCTGTCTACCTGCCTGTCTACCTGCCTGTCTATCTGCCTGTCTACCTGCCTGTCTACCTGTCTGTCTATCTGCCTGTCTACCTGTCTGTCTACCTGCCTGTCTACCTGTCTGTCTACCTGCCTGTCTACCTGCCTGTCTACCTGTCTGTCTACCTGCCTGTCTACCTGCCTGTCTACCTGTCTGTCTACCTGCCTGTCTACCTGTCTGTCTACCTGCCTGTCTACCTGCCTGTCTATCTGCCTGTCTACCTGCCTGTCTACCTGTCTGTCTACCTGCCTGTCTACCTGTCTGTCTACCTGCCTGTCTACCTGCCTGTCTACCTGCCTGTCTACCTGTCTGTCTACCTGCCTGTCTACCTGTCTGTCTACCTGCCTGTCTACCTGCCTGTCTACCTGTCTGTCTACCTGCCTGTCTACCTGCCTGTCTACCTGTCTGTCTACCTGTCTGTCTACTTGCCTGTCTGTCTTCCCGGCTGTCTACCTGTCTGTCTACCTGCCTGTCTACTTGTCTGTCTACCTGTGGTCTTGGGTCATTTCCCTCTACACTCTCCTGTCTGTTTACCTGCCTGTCTACCTGCCTGTCTACCTGCCTGTCTGCCTGTCTACCTGCCTGTCTACCCGCCTGTCATCCTGTCTGTCTTCCCGGCTGTCTACCTGCCTGTCTACCTGCCTGTCTACTTGTCTGTCTACCTGTGATCTTGGGTCATTTCCCTCTACACTCTCCTGTCTGTCTACCTGCCTGTCTACCTGTCTGTCTACCTGCCTGTCTACCTGCCTGTCTACCTGTCTATCTACCTGCCTGTCTACCTGCCTGTCTACCTGTCTGTCTACCTGCCTGTCTACCTGCCTGTCTACCTGTCTGTCTACCTGTCTGTCTACCTGCCTGTCTACTTGCCTGTCTACCTGTCTGTCTGTCTACCTATCTGTCTATCTGTCTTCCTGTCTACCTGTCTGTCTACTTGCCTGTCTGTCTTCCCGGCTGTCTACCTGTCTGTCTACCTGTCTGTCTACCTGCCTGTCTACCTGCCTGTCTATCTGCCTGTCTACCTGCCTGTCTACCTGTCTGTCTACCTGTCTGTCTACCTGCCTGTCTACCTGCCTGTCTACCTGCCTGTCTACCTGCCTGTCTACCTGTCTGTCTACCTGCCTGTCTACCTGTCTGTCTACCTGCCTGTCTACCTGCCTGTCTACCTGTCTGTCTACCTGCCTGTCTACCTGCCTGTCTACCTGTCTGTCTACCTGTCTGTCTACTTGCCTGTCTGTCTTCCCGGCTGTCTACCTGTCTGTCTACCTGCCTGTCTACTTGTCTGTCTACCTGTGGTCATTTCCCTCTACACTCTCCTGTCTGTTTACCTGCCTGTCTACCTGCCTGTCTACCTGCCTGTCTGCCTGTCTACCTGCCTGTCTACCCGCCTGTCATCCTGTCTGTCTTCCCGGCTGTCTACCTGCCTGTCTACCTGTCTGTCTACCTGTGATCTTGGGTCATTTCCCTCTAAACTCTCCTGTCTGTCTACCTGCCTGTCTACCTGTCTGTCTACCTGCCTGTCTACCTGCCTGTCTACCTGTCTATCTACCTGCCTGTCTACCTGCCTGTCTACCTGTCTGTCTACCTGCCTGTCTACCTGCCTGTCTACCTGTCTGTCTACCTGTCTGTCTACCTGCCTGTCTACTTGCCTGTCTACCTGTCTGTCTGTCTACCTATCTGTCTATCTGTCTTCCTGTCTACCTGTCTGTCTACTTGCCTGTCTGTCTTCCCGGCTGTCTACCTGTCTGTCTACCTGCCTGACAGGTAGACAGACAGGTAGACAGGCAGACAGACAGGTAGACAGGCAAGTAGACAGGCGGGTAGACAGGCGGGTAGACAGACAGGAAGACAGGCGGGTAGACAGGCAGGTAGACAGGCAGACAGGAAGGTAGACAGGCAGGTAGGTAGACAGGAGAGTGTAGAGGGAAATGACCCAAGATCACAGGTAGACAGACAGGTAGACAGGCAGGTAGACAGGCAGGTAGACAGCCGGGAAGACAGACAGGCAGGTAGACAGACAGGTAGACAGGCAGACAGACAGACAGGTAGACAGGATTAGAATATGGCTAATTAGAATATGGCTAAAAATACTTGAATCAGTTATAGAACCCATTGCCCTTTATGGTTGTGAGGTCTGGGGTCCGCTGACCAACCAATAATTCACAAAATGGGACAAACACTAAAATCAAATCAAACTTTATTTGTCACATGCGCCGAATACAACAAGCGTAGACCTTACCGTGAAATGCTGACTGACCAGCCCTTAACCAACAGGTGTAGACCTTACCGTGAAATGCTGACTGACCAGCCCTTAACCAACAGGTGTAGACCTTACCGTGAAATGCTGACTGACCAGCCCTTAACCAACAGGTGTAGACCTTACAGTCAAATGCTGACTGACCAGCCCTTAACCAACAGGTGTAGACCTTACAGTCAAATGCTGACTGACAAGCCCTTAACCAACAGAAACTCAAGAAAGATAAACTAAAGTAAAAAATAATACATTAAAATAACAAGGCTATATACATGCGGTTCCGTTACTGAGTCAATGTGCGGGGGTACAGGTTAGTCGAGGTGAAGTGACTATGCATAGATAGTAAACAGCAAGTAGCAGCAGATTAATTGTTCAGCAGTCTTATGGCTTTGGGGGTAGAAGCTGTTGAGGAGCCTTTTGGTTCTAGACTTGGCGCTCCAGTACCGCTTGAGGTGCGCTAGCAGAGAGAACAGTCTATGACTTGGGTGACTGGAGTCGCTGACAATTTTTGGGGCTTTCTTCTGTCTGACGCCGCCTGGTATAGAGGTACTGGATGGCAGGAAGCTTGGCCCCAGTGATGTACTGGGCCGTACGCTCTACCTTCTGTAGCGCCTGTTCGGGTCAGATGCCGAGCAGTTTCCATACCAGGCGGTGATGTAACCGGTCAGGATGCTCTCGATGGTGCAGCTGTAGAACTTTTTGAGGATCTGAGGACCCATGCCAAATCTTTTCAGTCACCTGAGGGGGAAAAGGTGTTGTCATCCCTCTTCACGACTTTCTTGGTGTATTAGGACCATGATAGTTGGTTGGTGATGTGGACAACAAGGAACTTGAAACTCTCGACCCGCTCCACTTCAGCCCCGTCAATGTTAATGGGGGCCTGTTCAGTCGGCCTTTTCCTGTAGTCCACGATCAGCCTCTTTGTCTTGCTCACATTGAGGGAGAGGTTGTTGTCCTGGCACCATACTGCCAGGTCTCTGACCTCCTCCCTATAGGCTCATCATTGTCGGTGATCAGGCTTACCATTGTTGTGTCGTCAGCAAACTTAATGATGGTGTTGGAGTCGTGTTTGGCCACGCAGTCGTGGGCGAACAGGGAATACAGGAGGGGACTAAGCACACACCCCTGAGGGGCCCCAGTGTTGAGGATCAGCGTAGCAGATGTGTTGTTGCCTAACCTTACCACCTGGGGGCAGCCCGTCAAGAAGTCCAGGATCCAGTTGCAGAGGGAGGTGTTTAGTCCCAGGGTCCTTAGCTTAGTGATGAGCTTTGTGGGCACTGATGTTGAACGCTGAGCTGTAGTCAATGAACAGCATTCTCACATAGATGTTCCTTTTGTCCAGGTGGGATAGGGCAGTGTGGAGTGTGGAGTGTGATTGAGATTGCGTAATCGTGGATCTGTTGGGGCGTTATGTGAATTGGAGTGGGTCTAGGGTGTCCGGGAGGATGCTGTTGATGTGAGCCATGACCAGCCTTTCAAAGCACTTCATGGCTACCGATGTGAGTGCTACGGGGTGGTAATCATTTAGGCAGGTTACCTTCGCTTCCTTGGGCACAGGAACTATGGTGGTCTGCTTGAAACATGTAGGTATTACAGACTAGGACAGGGAGAGGTTGAAAATGTCAGTGAAGAGACTTACCAGTTGGTCAGCGCATGCTTTGAGTACACGTCCTGGCAATTCATCTGCTTCTTGGGGGAGCAGCAAGGTGATTTGGGGCGCTAGCGCCCCACTCCCGACACTACCAGGTGAAATGCAAGGCAAAATCCCAAAATTGAATTATTAAAAATGCACCAATATACAAGTGTTTCATACTCATCAAAAGCTCTGCTTCTTGGCAATATCACAGCGTTGTCGGATTTCAAAAAGGCTTTACAGCGAAAGCACTACATTTGATTGTTTGAGGGTAGCACCTTCAATATTTTCCATAACCATGAAATCCTTCGCGGTTGATAGAAAATGCATTTCACAGGGAAAACCTGTGCCTTACATTTTGTAGAACTTCTGCAGAGGGCTTCCTAAGTGTCCAACGAAGACAATCCATGGGTATTTGGTTAGAAAAAGTAATTTATTATATCCTTAAATCTCTGTTTGGTTGGCACCTTGTGTTCAGAAAATCCAATGTGAAGAGAACGCGTTCATTTAAACCTATAAACTTTCCCTCAATAAAACAAAAACCAATTAAAATGCATCCTTAGCTTATCTTTTATGAATAAAAGTGATCATCTTTCACTTGGATGGTCACCTAAACGTTATATAAGTCAAATAAAGTGGACCGCTAGGCCAAACGTGCGCCCAAAAACGTGCAACTGAAAAATAGCTCCCCTGACTAAAACCTCTACCGATTGAACACAATGGTTCCGATTGCCTTTAAACTTTACCCATACACTGCTGACATCCAGTGGAAGCAATAGGTACTACATTCAGTGTCCTGGTATAAATACTTCAATAGGCAGTCTCTCTAAGTGAGCCATAAACCACCAGATTGACAGTTCCGGATGGAAAATTCTCTGGTTTTTGCCTGCCAAATGAGTTCTATTACACTCACAGACAAAATGTTAACACTTTTGGAAACCTCAGAGTGTTTCCTATCCTATTTTCTGAGCCTGAGTGGCAAGCATTTTACTTTAGGCACGCCAGACTCTCCAAAACCGACCCCCTCAGCTGCCACTCCCTAACAAGTTAAAGGTCTTGCTCACATCGGGCTACCGAGAGCATGATCACACAGTCGACCAGAACAAATCAAATCAAATTTTATTTGTCACAAGCACATGGTTAGCAGATGTTAATGCGAGTGTAGCGAAATGCTTGTGCTTCTAGTTCCGACCATGCAGTAGTATCTAACAAGTAATCTAACAATGTCACAACAACTACCTTATACACACAGTGTAAAGGAATGAATACGAGTATGTACATATAAATATATGGATGAGCGATGGCTGACCGGTGTAGGCAAGATGCAGTAGATGGTATAGAGTACAGTATATACATATGAGATGAGTAATGTAGGTTATGTAAACATTATATAAGTGGCATCGTTTAAAGTGGCTAGTGATACATTTATTACATCCAATTTTTTGTTATTAAAGTGGCTAGAGATTTGAGTCAATGCCTGCACGGCATAGGCAAGATTCAGTAGATGGTTTAGAGTACAGTGTATACATTTGATATGAGTAATGTCGGATATGTAAACATTATATACAAAATTGTTTAAAGTGGCTAGTGATACATTTGTTACATCCAATTCCTATTATTTAAAGTGGCTAGAGATTTAAGTCAGTATGTTGGCAGCAGCCACTCAATGTTAGTGATGGCCTTGAGATAGAAGCTGTTTTTCAGTCTCTCGGTCCCAGCTTTGATGCACCTGTACTGACCTCGCCTTCTGGATGATAGCGGGTTGAACAGGCAGTGGCTCGGGTGGTTGTTGTCCTTGATGATCTTTTTGGCCTTCCTGTGACATCGGGTGGTGTAGGTGTCCTGGAGGGCAGGTAGTTTACCCCCGGTGATGCGTTGTGCAGTCCTCACTACCCTCTGGAGAGCCTTACGGTTGTGGGCGGAGCAGTTGCCGTACCAGGCGGTGATACAGCCCGACAGGATGCTCTCGATTGTGCATCTGTAGAAGTTTGTGAGTGTTTTTCGTGACAAGCCAAATTTCTTCAGCCTCCTGAGGTTGAAGAGGCGCTGTTGCACCTTCTTCACCACGCTGTCTGTGTGGGTGGACCAATTCAGTTTGTCCGTGAATTGTACGCCGAGGAACTTAAAACCTTCCACCTTCTCCACTACTGTCCCGTCGATGTGGATAGGGGGGTGCTCCCTCTGCTGTTCCCTGAAGTCCACGATCATCTCCTTAGTTTTGTTGACGTTGAGTGAGAGGTTATTTTCCTGACCCCACACTCCGAGGGCCCTCACCTCCTCCCTGTAGGCCGTCTCGTCGTTGTTGGTAATCAAGCCTACCACTGTAGTGTCGTCAGCAAACTTAATGATTGAGTTGGATGCGTGCTTGGCCACGCAGTCATGGGTGAACAGGGAGTACAGGAGAGGGCTGAGAACGCACCCTTGTGGGGCCCCAGTGTTGAGGATCAGCGGGGTGGAGATGTTGTTTCCTACCCTCACCACCTGGGGCCGGCCCGTCAGGTAGTCCAGGACCCAGTTGCACAGGGCTGGGTCGAGACCTAGGCTTGGAGGGTACTATGGTGTTAAATGCTGAGCTGTAGTCGATGAACAGCATTATTACATAGGTATTCCTCTTCTCCAGATGGGTTAGGGCAGTATGCAGTGTGATTGCGATTGTGTCGTCTGTGGACCTATTGGGACGGTAAGCAAATTGGAGTGGGTCCAGGGTGTCTGGCAGGATGGAGGTGATATGATCCTTGACTAGTCTCTCAAAGCACTTCATGATGACGGAAGTGAGTGCTACGGGGCGATAGTCATTTAGCTCAGTTACCTTAGCTTTCTTGGGAACAGGAACAATGGTGGCCCTCTTGAAGCATGTGGGAACAATAGACTGGGATAGGGACTGATTGAATATGTCCATAAACACACCATTCAGCTGGTCTGCGCATGCTCTGAGGACACGGCCAGGGATGCCATCTGGGCCGGCAGCCTTGCGAGGGTTAACACATTTAAATGTTTTACTCACGTTGGCTGCTGTGAAGGTGAGCCCGCAGGTTTTGGTAGCGGGCCGTGTCGGTGGCACTGTATTGTCCTCAAAGCAAGCAAAGAAGTTGTTTAGTTTGTCTGGGAGCAGGACATCATGGTCCGCGACGGGGGCTGGTTTTCTTTTTGTAGTCCGTGATTGACTGTAGACCCTGCCACATTCCTCTCGTGTCTGAGCCGTTGAATTGTGACTCTACTTTGTCTCTATATTGACGCTTAGCTTGTTTGATTGCCTTGCGGAGGGAATAGCTACACTGTTTGTATTCAGTCATGTTTCCGGTCGCCTTACCCTGGTTAAAAGCAGTGGTTTGCGCTTTCAGTTTTGCGTGAATGCTGCCATCAATCCACGGTTTCTGGTTGGGGAAGGTTTTAATAGTTGCTATGGGTACAACATCACCGATGCACTCGCTAATAAACTCGCTCACCGAATCAGCGTATACATCAATGTTGTTGTCTGATGCTATCCGGCTATCCCGGTCCACGTGCTCGGAAGCAATCTTGCAGCGTGGAATCAGATTGGTCGGACCAGCGTTGAACAGACCTGAGAACGGGCGTTTCCTGTTTTAGTTTCTGTCTGTTGGCTGGGAGCAACAAAATGGAGTCATGGTCAGACTTGCCGAAAGGAGGGCGGAGAATGGCTGGTGCTCTCATGCATGCTTCAGTGTTGTAGGCTCGCGTCACTGGGCAGCTCGTAGCTGGGTTTCCCTTTGTAGTCCGTAATAGTTGTCAAGCCCTGCCACATCCGACGAGCATCAGAGCCGGTGTAGTAGGATTCAATCTTAAACCTGTATTGACGCTTTTCTTGTTTGATGGTTCGTCTGAGGGCGCAGCGGGATTTCTTATAAGTGTCCGGATTAGTCTCCTGCTCCTTGAAAGCGGCAGCTCAAGCCTTTAACTCAGTGCGGATGTTGCCTGTAATCCATGGCTTCTGGTTGGGATATGTACGTACAGTCACTGTGGGGACGACGTCGTCGATGCCGATGACTGAGGTGGTGTATTCCTCAATGCCATTTAATGAATCCCGGGAACATATTCCAGTCTGTGCTAGCAAAACAGTCCTGTAGCGTAGCATCCGCGTCATCTGACCACTTCCGTATTGAGCGAGTCACTGGTACTTCCTGCTCTACTGTATAGCCTGGGTACCAGTCATGTGCCAAAGAGACTGGGCCAGGTTGCATGAAGCATAATTAAGTGTGTAGAATACAGTACAATATAATACAGTACAATACAATACAGTACAATACTATACAGCACAATACAGTACAATACAGTACAATGCAATACAGTACAATACAGTACAATACTATACAGCACAATACAGTACAATACAGTACAATGCAATACAGTACAATACAGTACAATACAATACAGTACAATACTATACAGCACAATACAGTACAATACAATACAGTACAATATAATAGAGTACAATACAGTACAATGCAATACAGTACAATATAATACAGTACAATACAGTACAGTCCAATACAGAACAATACAGTACAATACAGTACAATACAATACAATACAATATAGTACAGTACAGTACAGTACATTACAATACAATATAATATAGTATAGTATAATATAGTACAATATAATATAATATAGTATTAATATAGTATAGTATTATATAGTATAATATAGTATAGTATAGTATAATACAATACAGTACAATACAGTACAATACAGTACAATATAATACAGTACAATATAGTACAGTACAGTACAGTACAATACAGTACAATACAATACAATACAGTACAATACAGTACAATACAGTGCAATACAGTACAATATAATACAGTACAATACAGTACAGTACAGTACATTACAGTACAGTACAATACAGTATAGTACAATACAGTACAATACAATACAGTACAATACAATACAGTAGAGTACAATACAGTAAAATACAGAACAGTACAATACAGTACAATACAGTAGAGTACAATACAGTAAAATACAGCACAGTACAGTTACAGTACAGTACAATACAGTACAATACAGTACAATATATATATAGTATAATATAATACAATATAGTATTAGTATAGTATAGTATAGTATATAGTATAGTATAGTATATATAATATAGTATAATATAGTATAATATAATATAGTATAAACATAGTATAATATATATAGTATTAATATATTATAATATTAGTATAGTATTAATCTTAGTATTAGTATAGTAAATATAATATATAGTATAATATAGTATAATATATATATAGTATAATATAGTATAATATATATAATATAATATAGTATAGTATTAATATAGTATTAGTATAATATAGTATAATACAGTATAGTATAATATAATATAATATAGTATATTATAGTATATATAATATAATATAGCACAATACAGTACAATATAATACAGTACAATACAGTACAATACAATACAGTACAATACAGTACAGTGCAGTACAGTACAATACAGTAAAATACAGTACAATACAGTACAGTTTAGTACAATACAGTACAATACAATACATATAATACAGTACAGTACAGTACAGTACAATACAATACAGTGCAGTACAGTACAATACAGTAAAATACAGTACAATACAGTACAGTACAGTAAAATACAGTACAATACAGTACAGTACAGTACAGTACAATACAGTGCAGTACAGTACAATACAGTAAAATACAGTACAATACAGTACAGTACAGTAAAATACAGTACAATACAGTACAGTACAATACAATACAATACAATACAATACAATACAATACAGTACAGTACAGTACAGTACAATACAGTGCAGTACAGTACAGTACAATACAGTAAAATACAGTACAATACAGTACAGTACAGTAAAATACAGTACAATACAGTACAGTACAGTACAGTACAATACAGTACAATACAGTAAAATACAGTACAGTACAGTACAGTAAAATACAGTACAATACAGTACAGTACAGTACAATACAGTACACTACAGTACAGTACAGTACAGTGCCCAGTACCAAACAAGGACAGTTTCCAGCAAGACCCACTGCTCTGTGTGTGTGTGTGTGTGTCTGTGTGTGTGTGTGTGTGTGTGTGTGTGTCTGTCTGTCTGTGTGTCTGTGTGTGTGTGTGTGTGTGTCTGTGTGTGTCTGTGTGTGTGTGTGTGTGTCTGTGTCTGTGTGTGTGTGTGTGTGTGTGTCTGTTTGTGTGTCTGTGTGTGTGTGTGTGTGTGTGTCTGTTTGTGTGTCTGTGTGTGTGTGTGTGTGTGTGTGTGTGTGTGTGTCTGTAATATTTTCATGGAGCAACATGATATTATAGAGTTATGTTCAGGTCAGCGGAGGCTGGATTCATGTAGACTTGGAGAGAGGGGAGGGGAGTGAGTGAGGAGGGGTGGACTTGACGTATCCTTGGCTTGGCTGCTCAGATTATTGGTGTAAGTAGAGTGGGAAGGAGGGGGTGGGAGAAGGGAGGAGAGGAGGATCATTAAATCTTCATGGCATTGGAGGGAAGATCTGAAATGATCTAACTTCCTTGGCTTGGCTGCTCAGAGTCAGATCGTTGTAATGGGGGTAAGGAGAGGTGAAGGGGGAGGAGAGGAGGGAGGGGTAAGGACTATGGTGCTGAGTTATGACCCTGATAGACATTATTAATGCTTGTTTGTTTGGATGAACTGCTCTGATCTGTAATGTGATCTTGAAATCTGGTCTGGAATCTGTGGTCTTCTAATTCAGACCGCTGCTCAGCAGCAGATCCCTGATCATATATAGCATTAGCCCCTCTGTCCTGTTCCTGACTCTCTGTCTCTGTCCAGACTGTCTCTGTCCAGACTGTCTCTGTCTCTGTCCAGACTGTCTCTGTCCTAACTCTGTCTCTGTCTCTGTCCAGACTCAATCTCTGACCAGCCTATGCCTCTGTCTCTGTCCAGACTCGTCTCTGTCTCCATCCAGACTGTCTCTGTCTCTGTCCAGACTATCTCTGTCCAGACTGTCTCTGACCAGACTCTGTCTCTGTCCAGACTTGTCTCTGTCTCCATCCAGACTGTCTCTGTCTCTGTCCAGACTATCTCTGTCCAGACTGTCTCTGTCCAGACTCTGTCTCTGTCCAGATTGTCTCTGTCCAGACTGTCTCTGTTTCTATCCAGACTGGCTCTGTCTCTGTCCAGACTCTGTCTCTGTCTCTGTCCAGACTGTCTCTGTCCAGACTCTGTCTCTGTCTCTGTCCAGACTGTCTCTGTCCAGACTCTGTCTCTGTCTCTGTCCAGACTGTCTCTGTCCAGACTGTCTCTGTCTCTGTCCAGCCTGTCTCTGTCTCTGTCCAGACTCTGTCTCTGTCTCTGTCCAGACTGTCTCTGTCTCTGTCCAGACTGTCTCTGTCTCTGTCCAGACTCTGTCTCTGTCCAGACTGTCTCTATCTCTGTCCAGACTCTGTCTCTGTCTCTGTCCAGACTCTGTCTCTGAAGCTGCCTCCCCATTAGTTCCTGCCAAGGCAGCAGCTACTCTTCCTGGGGTTTATTATGGATCCCCATTAGTTCCTGCCAAGGCAGCAGCTACTCTTCCTGGGGTTTATTATGGATCCCCATTAGTTCCTGCCAAGGCAGCAGCTACTCTTCCTGGGGTTTATTATGGATCCCCATTAGTTCCTGCCAAGGCAGCAGCTACTCCTCCTGAGGTTTATTATGGATCCCCATTAGTTCCTGCCAAGGCAGCAGCTACTCCTCCTGGGGTGTATTATGGATACCCATTAGTTCCTGCCAAGGCAGCAGCTACTCATCCTGGGGTTTATTATGGATCCCCATTAGTTCCTGCCAAGGCAGCAGCTACTCCTCCTGGGGTTTATTATGGATCCCCATTAGTTCCTTCCAAGGCAGCAGCTACTCATCCTGGGGTTTATTATGGATCCCCATTAGTTCCTGCCAAGGCAGCAGCTACTCTTCCTGGGGTTTATTATGGATCCCCATTAGTTCCTGCCAAGGCAGCAGCTACTCTTCCTGGGGTTTATTATGGATCCCCATTAGTTCCTGCCAAGGCAGTAGCTACTCTTCCTGGGGTTTATTATGGATCTCCATTAGTTCCTGCCGAGACAGCAGCTACTTTTCCTGGGGTTTATTATGGATCCCCATTAGTTCCTGCCGAGACAGCAGCTACTCTTCCTGGGGTTTATTATGGATCTCCATTAGTTCCTGCCGAGGCAGCAGCTACTCTTCCTGGGGTTTATTATGGATCCCCATTAGTTCCTGCCGAGGCAGCAGCTACTCTTCCTGGGGTTTATTATGGATCCCCATTATTTCCTGCCGAGGCAGCAGCTACTCATCCTGGGGTTTATTATGGATCCCCATTAGTTCCTGCCAAGGCAGCAGCTACTCTTCCTGGGGTTTATTATGGATCCCCATTAGTTCCCGCCAAGGCAGAAGCTACTCTTCCTGGGGTTTATTATGGATCCCCATTAGTTCCCGCCAAGGCAGCAGCTACTCTTCCTGGGGTTTATTATGGATCCCCATTAGTTCCCGCCAAGGCAGCAGCTACTCTTCCTGGGGTTTATTATGGATCCCCATTAGTTCCTGCCAAGGCGGCAGCTACTCTTCCTGGGGTTTATTATGGATCCCCATTAATTCCTGCCAAGGCAGCAGCTACTCTTCCTGGGGTTTATTACGGATCCCCATTAGTTCCCGCCAAGGCAGCAGCTACTCTTCCTGGGGTCCAGCAACATAAGACAGTGACATAGTTTAAAATATTACATGACATTACATTTCAAAACACCTTACCCAACACATTCAGTGTGTTGCCTTAGGCCACTGCTCCACCACCACATATCTACAATACAACACGTGTGCACGTGTGTGTAGAGTGCGTGTCTTATCATGTGTATTTGTGTCTGTGCCTGTGTGTGTCTCTTCACAGTCCCTGCTTTTCCATATGGTGTATTTTTGTTAGTTGCATTTTTTATATTTTGTATTTACCCACTTTTTCTCACCAATCTTGTCTCATCGCTGCAACTCCCAACGGGCTCGGGAGGCCAAGGTCAAGTCATGTGTCCTCCGAAACATGACCTGCCAAACCGTGCTTCTTAACACCCGCCCACTTAACCCGGAAGGCAACTGCAGCAATGTGTCGTAAGAAAACACAGTTCAACTGACTACCGAGGTCAGCCTGCAGGTGTCCGGCTCGCCACAAGGAGTCGCTAGTGTGCGATGAGCCAAGTAAAGCACCCCCCCCCAGCCAAACCATCCCCTAACCCGGACGACGCTGGGCCAATTGTGCGCCGCCTTATTAGTCTCCCGATCACGGCCGGTTGTGATACAGCCTTAGATCGAACCTGGGTCGGTAGTGACGCCTCTAGCATTGCGATGCAGTGCCTTAGACCGCTGCGCCACTCGGGAGACCCATAAGGTGTATTTTTATCTGTTTTTTTAAATCTGATTCTACTGCTGCATCAGTTGCTTGATGTGGAATAGAGTTCCATGTAGTCATGGCTCTATGTAGTACTGTGCACCTCCCGTAGTCTGTTCTGGACTTGGGGACTGTGAAGAGACTGGTGGCTCGTGGAGTATGCATGGGTGTCCGAGCTGTGTGATAGTAGTTTAAACAGAAGACACGTGGTGCATTCAGCATGTCAACACTTCTTACAAACAAGTAGTGATGAAGTCAATCTCTCCTCCACTTTGAGCCAGGAGAGATTGACATGCATATTATTAATGTTAGCTCTCTGTGTACATCCAAGGGCCAGCCGTGCTGCCCTGTTCTGAGCCAATTGTAATTTTCTTATGTCCCTCTTTGTGGCACCTGACCACACGACTGAACAGTAGTCCAGGTTCGACAAAACTAGGGCCTGTAGTACCTGTCTTGTTGATAGTATTGTTAAGAATGCAGAGCAGCGCTTTATTATAGACAGACTTCTCCTCATCTTAACTACTGTTGTATCAATATGTTTTGACCATAACAGTTTACAATCCAGGGTTACAGTTACAAGCAGTTTAGTCTCCTCAACTTCCACATTATTCATTGCAAAATTCAGTTAAGGTTTATGGTTTAGTGAATGATTTGTCCCAAATACAATGCTTTTACTTTTTGAATAGAAAAATTTGTTTCATTTTTTGAAATATTTTGAATGCTGAAGGTGCACAAAGATGGAGGAATTCAGTTATGATGTCATAGTTTGAGCACTTTCCACAGAGTTTTTAAAACTACGACGTGAGGCTTCCTTCAAATTGCCGCCGTCTTGGAGCGAGAACTGGGATCATGTATACTGTGCTAGTTCATAAACAGAGTAGCGGAGAGACATGTGCAGTAAGGCGAGGTTAGTAAAGAAGGAGTTTGTGGTAAGCAAATGGGGGTCGCCATTGACCCTCGGGCTCTGATCTGTAATATGGTCATGATCTGGAATCACTTGTCTGGAATCACTGATCTGGAATCACTGATCTGGATTCACTGGTCTGGATTCACTGGTCTGGATTCACTGGTCTGGAATCACTGGTCTGGAATCACTGGTCTGGAATCACTGGTCTGGAATCACTGGTCTGGAATCACTGGTCTGGATTCACTGGTCTGGAATCACTGATCTGGAATCACTGGTCTGGATTCACTGGTCTGGAATCACTGGTCTGGATTCACTGGTCTGGAATCACTGGTCTGGATTCACTGGTCTGGATTCACTGGTCTGGAATCACTGGTCTGGAATCACTGGTCTGGAATCACTGGTCTGGAATCACTGGTCTGGAATCACTGGTCTCTTCTCTGTCTGACATCATTTCAATAATTTCCTGGTCCTGTTCCCGTCTGGAAACAGAAGACAGATCATAGATAGCGTTAGCCCCTGTACAAGCGTTCTAGTCGTTGCCAAGGTAGAAACAGGTCGTATGAACAATGCAAAGGCACTTTCACTCTCATGTATAGAATGCCTTTTTTTTGTAACTTGGCTGCTTCATGGATTCATTGTAGTTGTGTCTGTAGCCTTCTTGTGTCTTTCGAATTGTGAACTGTGTTGTGGACAGACAGAGGACAGAACTGTGTTGTGGACGGACAGAATAGAGGACAAATCAATCAGGAGGGTGTGTTGTTCCCTTTCAGATCCAGATGGACAGTGATGGAGCAGAAGACACCAGGTTGATAGAGCTGGATGAGTCCCATCGCAGTGAACACACGGTCTACATCAACCCTCCTGAACTAAGGCTGCTGGCACAGGGAGAGGAGCACCCACTCTGCTATAGGTACTGTACACGCACACACACACACACACGCGCACACGCACACGCACGCACGCACCCTCTGCGCTGTAGGTACTGCAGACAGAAAACACACACGACCAGAGAGAGCGCAACAGTACTCCTAGGCACCCTGGATTCCCAATGATCCTCACCAGGGAGAGACTCAGCTCAAATCAGTCCATTGTTGGAGCGTTAGTCAGCGCTGTAAAGCTTTGAGATTTTGTGCTTACTCTTGAGTGTGTGTGTGCTTTGTGATTTAAAACACTTTAAGCACTCTCAGCCCTCCCTCCTTTCTCTCTCTCTCTCTCTCTCTCTCTCTCTCTCTCTCTCTCTCTCTCTCTCTCTCTCTCTCTCTCTCTCTGTCTTTCTGTCTCAGTCTCTCTATCTATCTCTGTCTCTATCGATCTCTGTCTCTCTATCTATCTCTGTCTCTCTCTGTCTCTCTCTGTCTCTCTCTCTCTCTCTCTCTCTCTCTCTCTCTCTCTCTCTCTCTCTCTCTCTCTCTCTCTCTCTCTCTCTCTCTCTCTCTCTCTCTCTCTCTCTCTCTCTCTCTCTCTCGATCTCTGTCTCTCTATCTATCTCTGTCTCTCTCTGTCTGTCTGTCTGTCTCTCTCTCTCTCTCTCTCTCTCTCTCTCTCTCTCTCTCTCTGTCTATCTATCTCTGTCTTTCTGTCTCTCTGTCTCTCTATCTATCTCTGTCTCTTACGATCTCTGTCTCTCTCTCTCTCTCTGTCTCTCTGTCTATCTATCTCTGTCTTTCTGTCTCTCTGTCTCTCTATCTATCTCTGTCTCTTACGATCTCTGTCTCTCTCTCTGTCTCTCTGTCTATCTATCTCTGTCTTTCTGTCTCAGTCTCTCTATCTATCTCTGACTCTATTGATCTCTGTCTCTCTATCTATCGCTGTCTCTCTCTCTCTCTCTCTCTCTCTCTCTCTCTCTCTCTCTCTCTCTCTGTCTCTCTGTCTCTCTGTCTATCTATCTCTGTCTCTATCGATCTCTGTCTATCTATCTCTGTCTCTCTCTATCAATTCAATTTCAATTGAGGGGCTTTATTGGCATGGGAAACATATGTTAACATTGCCAAAGCAAGTGAAATAGATAATAAACAAAAGTGACACTAGAGAAGCCTTAACCAAGTTTAATTCTTCCCAAAGGGTCGTTACAGCTGTAATTCAGACACAGACATGTTCTCACCATCACAAGTATATATACCCCTCCTTCTCTCCAATCCTCACATCTTCTGGTTCGACAGGAAGAGGGTAACAGGATACAGAACCCTTATTACTCCCTTCAGGGGATCTGACCTCCTGACCTCCTGACCTCAACCCCTCCTTCACCTAATCCACAGATGTCCATCCGCTTCCCCCTTAAGTAAATCCTGTGATCTCCTCCCGTCCACCCCAACGCGTTCCAAAGCCACTCTGGTCTTTCTACAGAGAGCCGTTAACTTCTGACATTAAACCCCCTCTTTCACTCCTTATTCTGATCATGTATTTAATTTCTCAATCTTCGAAGTTTAGCCCGGATCCAACAACAGGAAGCATTACACTCACAGAAGTTCCAAAAGAATAAAGACATTTCAAATGTCATATTATGTCTATATATACAGTGTTGTTGTGATGTGCAAATAGTTAAAGTACGAAAGGGAAAATAAATAAATATAAATATGGGTTGTATTTACAATGGTGTTTGTTCTTCACTGGTTGCCCTTTTCTTGTGTCAACACGTCACACATCTTGTTGCTGTGACGGCACACTGTGGTATTTCAGCTAATAGATATGGGAGTTTTCGAATTCTTTGTGGGTCTGTGTATCTGAGGTCAATGAGACCCTGGTCTCAATGGGTTTCCCTGGCAATGAGACCCTGGTTTCAATGAGTTTTGAACTATACCCTGTCCAGCTACTGACAGTGTTGTGTTAACCCTTACCCTGTCCAGCTACTGACAGTGTTGTGTTAACCCTTACCCTGTCCAGCTACTCTGGGTTTCCGGTGCTGAGTCGTGATTTGTTGGAGCTCCAGGATGGGCCCCACCCCCAGAGACACACCAGTCCAGCCAGCCCTGCAGCCATCTTTAGACGCTCCAAACAGGTCAGAGGTCATTACCACACGCAGCTTCGCATAAACCAGATAGACAGACAGGCTAAAACCTACTCCTCCGTACTCCAGACAGACAGACAGACAGACATACAGACAAGCTAAAACCTACTCCTCCGTACCCCAGACAGACAGACAGACAGACAGACAGACAGGCTAAAACCTACTCCTCCGTACCCCAGACAGACAGGCAAACATTTTATTTTTCTCAAACGTACTGGAACTCATTGCTTACTGCCTCAGGGCTTCATTCTCAACTCCTATACAAGCCATTATAGTCTCATGATCTCCTTCCTCCTTAAAGAGCAGACTGCACCGCCAGGCTCCTGGGAATCAGAAGTGTCCTGTATGACCCGCCCGTACGAGCCGCCTGATGAACGCCACTCAACCCACCGTCGTCAGACTGTTAAATAACTCCAGTTCAAAAAAAAATGTTTTTTTTTTTTCTTTTCTCATGAATTGTGTGTCCAGGAGATCCGCTCAGCCCAGCGAACAGCTAAAACGCACTCCTCCATACCCCAGATGTGGTCCAAGTGTCTACTGCGTCACTGTTACGGCCTGTGGTTCATATGCCTGCCAGCCTACGCCAGCGCATGCCACTCCAAGGTGCGGGCGCTACGCACGGCCTACGACGTCCTCAGGAAGATGCAGGACAAGAAGCTGCAGGCACCCGACGAGGTAGAAAAACAATACTGAGAGATTCTCGCAGCGTCTCAATAATCGATCTTTTCTCCCCATGCCGTTCACTTCATGGATTTACAAGGAAAGGGAAACTCAGTCTACCAGGAGAAAGGACAGCTTTACTGAGACGCAAGGAGTCTGTGTACAAACTTATTTTGTGGGTTCATTGTGTGTATCTCCTCTCCTCTCCAGGTGTCCTAGAGGGTGCTGATGTCCTCTGTGTGTGTCTCCTCTCCTCTCCAGGTGTCCTAGAGGGTGCTGATGTCCTCTGTGTGTGTCTCCTCTCCTCTCCAGGTGTCCTAGAGGGTGCTGATGTCCTCTGTGTGTATCTCCTTTTCTCTCCAGGTGTCCTAGAGGGTGCTGATGTCCTCTGTGTGTGTCTCCTCTCCTCTCCAGGTGTCCTAGAGGGTGCTGATGTCCTCTGTGTGTGTCTCCTCTCCTCTCCAGGTGTCCTAGAGGGTGCTGATGTCCTCTGTGTGTGTCTCCTCTCCTCTCCAGGTGTCCTAGAGGGTGCTGATGTCCTCTGTGTGTGTCTCCTCTCCTCTCCAGGTGTCCTAGAGGGTGCTGATGTCCTCTGTGTGTGTCTCCTCTCCTCTCCAGGTGTCCTAGAGGGTGCTGATGTCCTCTGTGTGTGTCTCCTCTCCTCTCCAGGTGTCCTAGAGGGTGCTGATGTCCTCTGTGTGTGTCCCCTCTCCTCTCCAGGTGTCCTAGAGGGTGCTGATGTCCTCTGTGTGTGTCTCCTCTCCTCTCCAGGTGTCCTAGAGGGTGCTGATGTCCTCTGTGTGTGTCCCCTCTCCTCTCCAGGTGTCCTAGAGGGTGCTGATGTCCTCTGTGTGTGTCCCCTCTCCTCTCCAGGTGTCCTAGAGGGTGCTGATGTCCTCTGTGTGTGTCCCCTCTCCTCTCCAGGTGTCCTAGAGGGTGCTGATGTCCTCTCTAACTCTAACTTCCTGCCTCCTGCCTCCTGTCTCCTGTCTCCTGTCTCCTGTCTCCTGTCCTGTCTCCTGTCGCCTGTCTCCTAGGTGTGTTACCGGGTGTTAATGCAGCTATGCGGACAGTACAGCCAGCCTGTCCTGGCGGTCAGAGTTCTGTTTGAGATGAAGAAGGCTGGAGTTCATCCCAACGCCATCACCTATGGTTACTACAACAAGGTGAGTGCTGCTGATGAAGAAATGCCATCTACAAAGTCTACCATATACACTATATTATGTGTGCTTGATTGATCGATGTATTGATTGATTGGTTCCAGGCGGGGTTGGAGAGCACTTAGCCATCCAGTACTATTGATAGATAAATTGATAGATAGATAGATTGATAGATTGATTGATAGATTGATTGATAGATTGATTGATAGATTGATTGATTGATAGATTGATTGATAGATTGATTGATAGATTGATTGATAGATTGATTGATAGATTGATTGATTGATAGATTGATTGATAGATTGATTGATTGGTTCCAGGCGGTGTTGGAGAGCACGTGGCCGTCCAATACTAGAGGAGGCTACTTCCTGTGGGCCAAGCTGAGGAACGTGGTCCTGGGGGTGGGACAGTTCAAACAGACTGGCCAGAACCAAACCCAGAGCAGAGACACACAGCTATCAGGTACATCCATCTCCCTCTCCAGTTAAACCGCTGCGCTCCCGAGTGGTGCAGCGGTCTAAGGCACTGCATCTCAATGCTAGAGTTGTCACTACAGTCCCTGGTTTGATTCCAGGCTGTATCGCAACCGGCTGTGATTGGGAATCCCATAGGGCGTCGCACAATTGGCCCAGCGTCGTCCGGGTTTGGCCGGGGTAGGCCGTCATTGTAAATAAGAATGTGTTCTTAACTGACTTGCCGAGTTAAATAAAGGTTAAATAAAAAAATTGAATGCACACAGTCCTGAGGCATATTGGCGCCGGTGGGGGATGGCTGCCGTCTTACGGGCTCCTAACCAGTTGTGCTATTTTATGTGTTTTTTTTCGCATTATTTGTAACTTGTTTTGTACATAATGTTTCTGCCACCGCCTCTTATGTCCGAAAAGAGCTTCTGGATATCAGGACAGCGACTACTCTCCTCGTACTGGACAAAGATTTTTTTCTTTAACGAGTCGGACGCAAAGGATTTACTCCAGATACCCGACCAGGCTTAAATCGGCATGAAGTGGAGACGTCGATACAGGGGACGCAGGTCTGGATGTGAGAGTTCGTCAGCTAGTGAGTAACCCGCCTCTACCATTCGTCCTATTGGCCAACGTGCAATCACTGGAGAATAAACTGGATGAGCTCGGTTCGAGACTATCCTACCAACGGGACATTAAAAACTGTAATATCTTATGTTTCACCGAGTTGTGGCTGAACGACGGCATGGATGATATAGAGGATCTCTCTGTACTTTTCTCCGTTAATCTTTGCCTCGATCCTGACTAGTCTCCCAGTCCCTGCCGCTGAAAAACATCCCCCCATAATGATGCTGCCACCACCATGCTTCACCGTAGGTATGGTGCCAGGATTCCTCCAAACGTGACGCTTGGCATTCAGACCAAAGAGTTCAATCTTGGTTTCATCCGACCAGAGAATGTTGTTTCTCATGGTCTGAGATTTTATTAGGTGCATTTTGGCAAACTCCAAGTGGGCTGTCACGTGACTTTTTTGGAACCCTTCCCCAGATCTGCGCCTAGACACAATTCTGAGCGCTACGGACAATTCCTTCCCCCTCCTGGCTTGGTTTTTTGTCCACCGGTGAGACCTTATATAGACCTTGTCCTTTCCAAATCATGTCCAATCAAATGGAATTTACCACAGGTGGACTCCAATCAAGTTGTAGAATTGTCTCAGGGATGATCAATGGAAACAGGATGCACCTGAGCTCAATTTTGAGTCTCATAGCAAAGGGTCTGAATATGTGTTTTTTAAAAAAAGAAAAATTATACATTTGCAAAAAAAATCTATAAATCAGTTTTTCACTTTGTCATTATGGGGTATTGTGATGTCATTATGGGGTATTGTGATGTCATTATGGGGTATTGTGATGTCATTATGGGGTATTGTGGTGTCATTATGGGGTATTGTGATGTCATTATGGGGTATTGTGTGTAGATTGCAGAGGATTTTATATTAATTCAATCCATTTTAGAATAACGTATCAAAATGTGGGAAAAGTCATGGGGTCTGAATACTTTCCCGAATGCACTGTACAGGACTATTTTGCTAGCACAAACTGGAATATGTTCCCGGGTCTCATCCGATGGCACTGAGGAGTTTACCACATCAGTCACCGGCTTCATCAATATGGGTCATCGATGACGTTGTCCTCATAGTAACCGTATGTACATACCCCAACCAGAAACCATGGATTACAGGCAACATCCACGCTGAGCTAAAGGCTAGAGCTGCCTCTTTCAAGGAGCGGGACTCTAACCCGGAAGCTTATAAGAAATCCCACTATGCCCTCAAATGAACCATCAAACAGGCAAAGCGTCAATACAGGGCTAAGGTTGAATCATACTACACCGGCTCCGACACTCGTCGGATGTGGCAGGGCTTGCAAACTATTACAGACTACAAAGGGAAGCCCAGCCACGAGCTGCCCAGTGACACAAGCCTACCACACAAGCTAAATTACTTCTATGCGCGCTTCGAGGCAAGCAACACTGAAGCATGCATGAGAGCTCCAGTTGTTCATGATGCTGACGTCATGTCAGTAGCCGTGAAGTGCTTTGAATGGCTGGTCTCCTCCCTCCCTCTTAGCCCAGACACAGAGCCTGGTCCTGGGGGAAGAGGCTCTCCTCCCTCCCTCTTAGCCCAGACACAGAGCCTGGTCCTGGGGAAGAGCCCCAGAAATAGCCAAATAATCCTTAAACACACACTCTCACAGACTATCTCTCTGTTATCTTCCTTCAGATTGAAGTAATCTGGACACAGTTAGCCATGGTAGTGAAGACAGTGTTAACTCTCTGTTCTCTCTCTACAGACTACAGTGATCTGGACACAGTCAGCCATGGTAGTGAAGACAGTACTAACGACTCAGTTGAGCGGGTCTCAATCGATACAGACTTCACTAAGATGGACTCCAGCGATGATGGATCCAGCACAGGTACCTAAAGATGTTCCCCCTTCCCTCCTCTCCTCCCTCTCTCCCCTCCTGTCCTCCCTCTCTCCCCTCCTGTCCTCCCTCTCTCCCTTCCTGTCCTCCCTCTCTCCCTTCCTGTCCTCCCTCTCTCCCCTCCTGTCCTCCCTCTCTCCCTTCTTGTCCTCCCTCTCTCCCCTCCTGTCCTCCCTCTCTCCCCTCCTGTCCTCCCTCTCTACCCCTCCTGTCCTTCCTCTCTCCCCTCCTGTCCTCCCTCTCTCCCCTCCTGTCCTTCTTCTCTCCCTTCCTGTCCTCCCTCTCTCCCTTCCTGTCCTCCCTCTCACCCCTCCTGTCCTCCCTCTCTTCCCTTCCTGTCCTCCCTCTCTTCCCTTCCTGTCCTCCCTCTCTCCCCTCCTCCTCTTCTCATCCCTCTTTTCTTTCCTCCTAAATCCTCTACCTCTCATCTCTGTTCCTCCTCACCTCTTCTCTCCATCCTTGTGTGTGATGGGCGGAGTATGTCTACTCCTTCCTTTTACACACTACGAGCCAAAAATGTACTGTGTTCACACACTCACTCAGTCACTCACTCAGTCACTCACTCAGTCACTCACTCAGTCACTCACTCAGGCACTCACTCAGTCACTCACTCAGTCACTCACTCACTCACTCAGTCACTCACTCTCCCTATGTGTTCTGTAATGCACTCTAAGCAGCTAGAATTTCTCTGTACAGGATGGCATGGAGAAGGTAAGATATTTTGTAACAGATGAATCCACTGAGAAGAAATAGCACCTGTTTGATAAACTATTTTCAGAGAGAAGGGAGGTGTTATCCAAGAACTCCTCTGCTATACTGAACAAAAATATAAACGCAACATGAAACAATTTGAAAGATTTTACTGAGTTTACAGTTCATATGAGGAAATCATCCTCAATAGGGTGACGTGTCTGGTGAGTATGCAGGTCATGGAAGAACGTTTTCAGTTTCCAGGAATTGTGTCCAGATCCTTGCGACCATGGGGCCGTGCGTTATCATGCTGAAACATGAGGTGATGGCGGCGGATGAATGGCACGACAATGGGCCTCAGGATCTCGTCACGGTATCTCTGTGCATTCAAATTGCCATCGATAAAATACAATTGTGTTTGTTGTCCGTATCTTCTACCTGCCCCATACCATAACCCCACCGGCACCATGGGGCACTCTGTTCACAACGTTGACATCAGCAAACCGCTCACCCACACGATGCCAGAACAACGTTGACATCAGCAAACCGCTCACCCGCACGATGCCAGAACAACGTTGACATCAGCAAACCGCTCACCCGCACGATGCCAGAACAACGTTGACATCAGCAAACCGCTCACCCACACGATGCCAGAACAACGTTCACATCAGCAAACCGCTCACCCACACGATGCCAGAACAACGTTGACATCAGCAAACCGCTCACCCGCCGCGATGCCAGAACAACGCGTTGACATCAGCAAACCGCTCACCCACACGATGCCAGAACAACGTTGACATCAGCAAACCGCTCACCCACACGATGCCAGAACAACGTTGACATCAGCAAACCGCTCACCCACACGATGCCAGAACAACGCGTTCACATCAGCAAACCGCTCACCCACACGATGCCAGAACAACGCGTTGACATCAGCAAACCGCTCACCCACACGATGCCAGAACAACGTTGACATCAGCAAACCGCTCACCCGCACGATGCCAGAACAACGTTGACATCAGCAAACCGCTCACCCGCACGATGCCAGAACAACGTTGACATCAGCAAACCGCTCACCCACACGATGCCAGAACAACGTTGACATCAGCAAACCGCTCACCCACACGATGCCAGAACAACGTTGACATCAGCAAACCGCTCACCCGCACGATGCCAGAACAACGTTGATATCAGCAAACCGCTCACCCACACGATGCCAGAACGACATTGACATTAGCAAACCGCTCACCCACACGATGCCAGAAATGATTTGGTTGTGCAAACCTACAGTTTCATCAGCTGTCCGGGTGGCTGGTCTCAGACGATCCCGCAGGTGAAGAAGCCGGATGTGAAGGTCCTGGGCGTGGTTTACGGTTGTGAGGCCGGTTGGACGTACTGCCAAATTCTCTAAAACGACTTTGGAGGCGGCTTATGGTAGAGACATGAACATTCAATTATCTGGCAACAGCTCTGGTTGCCAGATTGTGTTGTGTGACAAAACTGCACATTTTAGAGTGGCCTTTTATTGTCCCCAGCAAAAGGTGCACCTGTGTAATGATCATGCTGTTTAATCAGCTTCTTGATATGCCACACCTGTCAGGTGGATGGATTATCTTGGCAAAGGAGAAATGCCCACTAACAGGGATGTGAACACATTTGAGAGAAATAAGCTTTTTGTGCGAATGGAAAATTTCTGGGATCTTTTATTTCAGCTCATGACACACGGGACCAACACTTTACATGTTGTGTTTATATTGTTGTTCAGTTTAGATGCCTGGTTCTTAATACAGGTGTCCCCAAGGCTTGTTTCTGTTGTTATCTCTGTTTAATGGGAAATAAACTTGAAACGTACACTCAGTGTACAAAACATTAGGAACTCGTTCCATGACATAGACTGACCAAGTGAATCCAGCTGAAGCTGTCCTCAATACAGTCTACAGGCATTATGTTTCCTTATTGATGTCACCTGTTAAAATATCAACTTCAATCAGTGTAGATAAAGGGGAGGAGACAGGTTAAAGAAGGATTGTTAAGCCTTGAGACAATTGAGACATGGATTGGGTATGTGTGTCATTCAGAGGGTGAATGGGCAAGACTAAATAGTTAAGATTTAAGTGCCTTTGCACGGGGTATGGTAGTAGGTACCAGGCTCACCGGTTTGTGAACAGTTTCCTGTGTGTATCAAGAATGGTCCACCACCCAAAGGACATCCAGCCAACTTGACACAACTGTGGGGAAGTCAACATGGGCCAGCATCCCTGTGGAACGCTTTAGACACCTTGTAGAGTCCCATGTCCCCTGACGAATTGAGGCTGTTCTGAGGACAAAAGGTGTGCACATTTCTATTAGGAAGGTGTTCTTAATGTTTTGTAAACTCAGTGTCTGTCTGTCTGTTTCAGGTGGCCAGTCAGACCAAGGCTATGACTCTCTATCCAAGGAGGAGGAGAGGATGGTGGGAAGGGACAGCGACAGAACACCGCTAGTGCAGGAGAAGTCCGAGACGGAGTCTTGTAAGTTTAAACACGCCTACTACTCAGGACTACTGAATGATTCATACCAGGGTTGGGGTCAATGCCATTTCAATTCAGAAAGTAAACCAAAGTCCAAATTTTCCTCATTGGAAAACAGTGTACTTTCTGAATTGACTGAATTGAAATGGAATTGTCCCATATTATCCAGCCGTAGTGGGATGATTGGCATAAAAACAGCTCAAAAGATAATTACCTTATTATTATTTATATCGAATTGTGTTACATTTTATATTGCAGTTATTCTCCCAATCTGACTGAGCACTGATGTCAAAACTCCTTTCTGGTCTCTAAAGGGCAGAATTGAATAACCAGTTACTGACAGAGTGAAAATGAATCCTCTGCCCTGGATGTTATATCACAGCACAGTGTGTGGGTGGAATAAGAATATCTTGTCTTCAACACATCCTCTCTGTCTATATGCTGTTATATTCAGATGGCTACAAGATAGATAATCAACTGATAGTTTGGATGTGTGTTATGTAACTGGGATGATCTTATATTTGATTACAAGTATACAACATTTTCCTGATTTCTGTTCTGTTCTGTTCTGTTGTTGGTTTTTCAAAGTGTTTGATAATTTTAGTGTTATCGAGTTTTGAAGAATAACGTTCATATATCTTATACTCCTCTTGAGATGAAACATTCCACAGGGATGGATCCTAGGACCACTGTTATTTCTAGTATATATGATTGATCTTCCTAACTTCATGTTCAAACTGGACAAACTGGACTTTGAATGTTTGAATGAACACACCTGATCCGGTAGTCAAGGGCTTGGTGATGACTTTCAGTATGTATTATGGATCCCCATTAGTTCCTGCCAAGGCAGCAGCCACCCTTCCTGGGGTTTATTATGGATCCCCATTAGTTCCTGCCAAGGCAGCAGCCACCCTTCCTGGGGTTTATTATGGATCCCCATTAGTTCCTGCCAAGGCAGCAGCTACTCTTCCTGGGGTTTATTATGGATCCCCATTAGTTCCTGCCAAGGCAGCAGCCACCCTTCCTGGGGTTTATTATGGATCCCCATTAGTTCCTGCCAAGGCAGCAGCTACTCTTCCTGGGGTTTATTACGGATCCCCATAAGTTCCTGCCAAGGCAGCAGCTACTCTTCCTGGGGTTTATTATGGATCCCCATTAGTTCCTGCCAAGGCAGCAGCCACTCTTCCTGGGGTTTATTATGGATCCCCATTAGTTCCTGCCAAGGCAGCAGCTACTCTTCCTGGGGTTTATTACGGATCCCCATAAGTTCCTGCCAAGGCAGCAGCTACTCTTCCTGGGGTTTATTATGGATCCCCATTAGTTCCTGCCAAGGCAGCAGCTACTCTTCTTGGGGTTTATTATGGATCCCCATTTGTTCCTGCCAAGGCAGCAGCTACTCTTCCTGGGGTTTATTACGGATCCCCATTTGTTCCTGCCAAGGCAGCAGCTACTCTTCCTGGGGTCCAGCAAAATTAAGGCAGTTTTTACAATTTGAAAACATTACAATACATTCACAGATTTCACAACACACTGTGTGCCCTCAGGCCCCTACTCCACCACTACCACATATCTACAGTACTAAATCCATGTGTATGTTATCGTGTGTGTGTGTGTAGATGTGCTTGTGCCAATGTTTGTGTATGTCCACAGTCCCCGCTGTTCCATAAGGTGTTTTTTATCTGTTTTTTTTAAATCTGATTCTACTGCTGCATCAGTTACCTGATGTGGAATAGAGTTCAATGTAGTCATGGCTCTATGTAGTACTGTGCACCTCCCATAGTCTGTTCTGTATTTGAGGATTGTGAAGAGACTGGTGGCTCGTGGGGTATGCATGGGTGTCCGAGCTGTGTGATAGTAGTTTAAACAGAAGACACTTCGTGCATTCAGCATGTCAACACTTCTTCCAAACAAGAGTTGATGATGAAGTCATAATGAAGTCTGAAATGAATCAACATGGATCCACGTCAACTAATCACCTTGACTACTTAAATCAGCTAGTTCAGTTTTTTAATTGAATTATGTTCGGGAATCCCCGAGGTTTGAATAGGGCCTACAGTAGATCCGCTATCATCATCTGACCTATCAACTGTTGTGTCTTTAGGTCCTCTGACTAGACAGGACCACACCACCACCCCTGGTGACTCCAACACTCCCTGTGGTACCAGACCAAAGAACCGGAGGCTGAGGCCCAACTCCCTGGACCTGACCGGAGGACAGGGGACTCTCAGGACCATCACACTCAACTTCACCTCCACCACCAAGCAGGTCCGGGGCCCTGCTCCAAAACGCCCCCCGCCTCCGAACTGCAAACCTGGGAAGGCCAGTCAGGCTGCTCCTACCCAGAACCAGGAGAGATTGGATGGGGGAGAGGGGGTGGAGGTAGAAGGCAGTAAGGACAGACAGACACCTGCCATGGAGGTGGAAAGGAGGAGTGTGAGCTGCAGCGGTGGAGATGGGGTCGGGGCTGCAGACTGCAGCGGTGGAGATGGGGTCGGGGCTGCAGACTGCAGCGGTGGAGATGGGGTCGGGGCTGCAGACTGCAGCGGTGGAGATGGGGTCGGGGCTGCAGACTGCAGTGTCTCCAAACAGAGAAGTGTAAGAAACAGCAGTGAAACCGTTGGCGGAGCCGTGAAGAGGACCGCTGTCGTTGAGACCGGCTTCGATCCTCTGTCCATTATAGCAGCTGAGACGGAGACAGAGGGCGACGGGGACAGTAGCAGTACCTCCACAGCCCGCCGGGACCTGGCAGAAGAGATAGAGATGTACATGAAGGTTCTGAGCCCTCTGAGCAGCAGGACCGCCAGCATGGACCTTCAGAACCCATCCAGCCCCCTACTCCACGCCACGTCCACTCCATCTAAACACTCCTCCCACCGACCTCGGCCCCTCAGCCTGACCCACTCCCCTGTTCCTCCCCCCGACCCCCTCCTCCCTTGCTTCGTGCCAACTCACACCTCCCCCTCTCCAGGCCCAAAGAACGTCTCCGTCCCTCCTCCCTGGTCTCCCCCTCCTCCCCTACTCCCTCCTCAACCTTCTCCATGGACTCCCTCCTCACCCCCACTCTCAGTCTGGACATGTTTAAGAGCAGCTTCCTGTCAGCGGGGAAGGGGGTGGCTGAGAAGGCTAGCAGGCTCTACTCCCGCCTGTCATCACAGACATCACTCTCACAGGTATGTACAACCATCCCTCTGATGGAAGACATTGTCCGGGATCCAACGCAGATTGACGACATGTGCATAGCAATAGACGTTTAAAAAAAAAAAAAAGTATATCACATTCCCTCAATGCTGCGTCAGCTCAATCTGAAATGACCTTTAATAATAAAAGTAAATCGTTTTGTTGAAACCTGATCATTGTCGAGATGCCATTTTGGGTACTGTGCACCATTTGAAAAGTACCACTCTTCTCCCACAGGATATGAACTGTGACCAGATCAGCGTGTCATCAATGACCTCAGTGGACCCAGAATGCGCCTCTCTGTTGGAGGAGGGCTCTGTCCTGGACCCTTTCACCTCCTCCTACGCCTCCCCCCAGCACGGCAGCATCACGTGCCTGAGGAGGAGCCCGGCCAGGGGACGCCTCGTCTCTCAGAGCCCCACCTCGCCCTGCAAGGTGTTCCGCCACAACTCCTTCTCTAGTGCGTAAAGTAGTCCCTCCTCATTCTCACTCTGTGTCTAAGTTTGCTAGTTTGCTAGTTTCAGCGGGCTTTGAGTTTGACATAAGTTGACAGGATGTAAATGGTTAATTCCTCACCAAAAATAGTATTTTTATAACGTTTTATTATTGCAACAATTTTTTTTTTTATATAATATTAAACATAAATAAAAAAAAATATTTTAAAAAATTATAACATTTTAAAGAAAACTGTTTCAGTAAAAGTAGAACAAAAAAAGATTGCAAGGGCAGTGCTTGATGCGTCACTACAGACCCGGGTTCGACCCCAGGCTGTGTCACAAACGGCCGTGACCGAGAGTCCCATAGGGCGAAGCACAATTGGTCAAGCGTCGTCCGGGTTAGGAGAGGGTATTGGCCGGGGTTAAGCAGGTGGATGTTAAAAATCACGGTTTGGCAGGTCATGTTTTGGAGGACGCATGACTCGACCTTCGCCTCTCCCGAGCCCGTTGGGGAGTTGCAGCGATGAGACAAGACCGTAATTGAAAAAGGGGGGTAAAATATAAGAAATACATAAAAAGATTATTGCAATTTTAAAACTGCAGTAACTGCAGTAATTACTGGATGACTTAGTGATGGGGCTGGGTAAGAGGAGGATGATTTAGTGATGGGGCTGGGTAAGAGGAGGATGACTTAGTGATGGGGCTGGGTAAGAGGAGGATGACTTAGTGATGGGGCTGGGTAAGAGGAGGATGACTTAGTGAGGGGGCTGGGTAAGAGGATGACTTAGTGATGGGGCTGGGTAAGAGGAGGATGACTTAGTGATGGGACTGGGTAAGAGGAGGATGACTTAGTGATGGGGCTGGGTAAGAGGATGACTTAGTGATGGGGCTGGGTAAGAGGAGGATGACTTAGTGAGGGGGCTGGGTAAGAGGATGACTTAGTGATGGGGCTGGGTAAGAGGAGGATGACTTAGTGATGGGGCTGGGTAAGAGGAGGATGACTTAGTGATGGGGCTGGGTAAGAGGAGGATGACTTAGTGATGGGGCTGGGTAAGAGGAGGATGACTTAGTGATGGGGCTGGGTAAGAGGAGGATGACTTAGTGATGGGGCTGGGTAAGAGGAGGACGACTTAGTGATGGGGCTGGGTAAGAGGAGGATGACTTAGTGATGGGGCTGGGTAAGAGGAGGATGACTTAGTGATGGGGCTGGGTAAGAGGATGACTTAGTGATGGGGCTGGGTAAGAGGAGGACGACTTAGTGATGGGGCTGGGTAAGAGGAGGACGACTTAGTGATGGGGCTGGGTAAGAGGAGGATGACTTAGTGAGGTAGAGTGTTGTGGCTGGGTGCAACTATGCTAGCAGATAGACTGACTGGGACATACATAGGCATACATACACCCTCACATACCAGAACCCCCTGTACAGAAGAAACAGTCCACTGATTATTGATAGAATAATGGCAACCTGCTGCGTGTCCTTCACATCCTCATCAGTCACCCTGTGCCCCATCATCAGTCACTCTGTGCCCCATCATCAGTCAATCTGTGCCCCATCATCAGTCACTCTGTGCCCCATCATCAGTCACTCTGTGCCCCATCATCAGTCACTCTGTTCCCCATCAACAGTCACTCTGTGCCCCATCATCAGTCACTCTGTGCCCCATCATCAGTCACTCTGTGCCCCATCATCAGTCACCCTGTGCCACATCATCAGTCACCCTGTGCCCCATCATCAGTCACCCTGTGCCCCATCATCAGTCACCCTGTGCCACATCATCAGTCACCCTGTGCCACATCATCAGTCACCCTGTGCCCCATCATCAGTCACCCTGTGCCTCATCATCAGTCACCCTGTGCCCCATCATCAGTCACCCTGTGCCCCATCATCAGTCACTCTGTGCCCCATCATCAGTCACTCTGTGCCCCATCATCAGTCACTCTGTGCCCCATCATCAGTCACTCTGTGCCCCATAATCAGTCACCCAGTGCCCCATCATCAGTCACCCAGTGCCCCATCATCAGTCACCCTGTGTCCCATCATCAGTCACCCTGTGCCCCATCATCGGTCACTCTGTGCCCCATCATCAGTCACCCTGTGCCCCATCATCAGTCACTCTGTGCCCCACCATCAGTCACTCTGTGCCCCATCATCAGTCACTCTGTGCCCCATCATCAGTCACTCTGTGCCACATCATCAGTCACTCTGTCCCACATCATCAGTCACCCTGTTCCTCATCATGATGGTAACTCTATCTATTTCTGTACTGTATGTGATGGGCTGATGGTAACTCTATCTATTTCTGTACTGCATGTGATGGGCTGATGGTAACTCTATCTATTTCTGTACTGCATGTGATGGGCTGATGGTAACTCTGTCTATTTCTGTACTGTATGTGATGGGCTGATGGTAACTCTATCTATTTCTGTACTGTATGTGATGGGCTGATGGTAACTCTGTGTATGTCCTGTCCGATTTTTCCCAGGTGGTTTGGCTCCTCCCTCTAGAGCTCCCCAGACTCCAGACTCTTCGCCTGATGCCTCCCGCTTCCACCTCCGTCACCACTACACTACTGAGGTCAGTTATAGCCTGTTATAGCCTGTTATAGCCTCTTCCACCTCCGTCACCACTACACTATTGAGGTCAGAGTTATAGCCTGTTATAGCCTCTTCCACCTCCATCACCACTACACTACTGAGGTCAGAGTTATAGCCTGTTATAGACTGGTATAGCCTCTTCCACCTCAGTCACCACTACACTACTGAGGTCAGAGTTATAGCCTGTTATAGACTGTTATAGCCTCTTCCACCTCCGTCACCACTACACTACTGGGGTCAGAGTTATAGCCTGTTATAGCCTCTTCCACCTCCGTCACCACTACACTACTGAGGTCAGAGTTATAGCCTGTTATAGCCTCTTCCACCTCCGTCACCACTACACTACTGAGGTCAGAGTTATAGCCTGTTATAGACTGTTATAGCCTCTTCCACCTCCGTCACCACTACACTACTGGGGTCAGAGTTATAGCCTGTTATAGCCTCTTCCACCTCCGTCACCACTACACTACTGAGGTCAGAGTTATAGCCTGTTATAGCCTCTTCCACCTCCGTCACCACTACACAACTGAGGTCAGAGTTATAGCCTGTTATAGACTGTTATTGCCTCTTCCATCTCCGTCACCACTACACTACTGAGGTCAGAGTTATAGCCTGTTATTGACTGTTATAGCCTCTTCCACCTCCGTCACCACTACACTACTGAGATCAGAGTTATAGACTGTTATAGCCTCTTCCACCTCCGTCACCACTACACTACTGAGGTCAGAGTTATAGCCTGTTATAGCCTCTTCCACCTCCGTCACCACTACACTACTGAGATCAGAGTTATAGACTGTTATAGCCTCTTCCACCTCCGTCACCACTACACTACTGAGGTCAGAGTTATAGCCTGTTATAGCCTCTTCCACATCCGTCACCACTACACTACTGAGGTCAGAGTTATAGCCTGTTATAGCCTCTTCCACCTCCGTCACCACTACACTACTGAGATCAGAGTTATAGCCTGTTATAGACTGTTATTGCCTCTTCCATCTCCGTCACCACTACACTACTGAGGTCAGAGTTATAGCCTGTTATAGACTGTTATAGCCTCTTCCACCTCCGTCACCACTACACTACTGAGATCAGAGTTATAGACTGTTATAGCCTCTTCCACCTCCGTCACCACTACACTACTGAGGTCAGAGTTATAGCCTGTTATAGCCTCTTCCACCTCCGTCACCACTACACTACTGAGATCAGAGTTATAGACTGTTATAGCCTCTTCCACCTCCGTCACCACTACACTACTGAGGTCAGAGTTATAGCCTGTTATAGCCTCTTCCACATCCGTCACCACTACACTACTGAGGTCAGAGTTATAGCCTGTTATAGCCTCTTCCACCTCCGTCACCACTACACTACTGAGATCAGAGTTATAGCCTGTTAAAGACTGTTATAGCCTCTTCCACCTCCGTCACCACTACACTACTGGGGTCAGAGTTATAGCCTGTTATAGACTGTTATAGCCTCTTCCACCTCCGTCACCACTACACTACTGAGGTCAGAGTTATAGCCTGTTATAGACTGTTATAGCTTCTTCCACCTCCGTCACCACTACACTACTGAGGTCAGAGTTATAGCCTGTTATAGCCTCTTCCACCTCCGTCACCACTACACTACTGAGATCAGAGTTATAGCCTGTTAAAGACTGTTATAGCCTCTTCCACCTCCGTCACCACTACACTACTGGGGTCAGAGTTATAGCCTGTTATAGACTGTTATAGCCTCTTCCACCTCCGTCACCA
Organism: Brachymystax lenok tsinlingensis; assembly: GCA_030435695.1. Taxonomy (NCBI): domain Eukaryota; kingdom Metazoa; phylum Chordata; class Actinopteri; order Salmoniformes; family Salmonidae; genus Brachymystax; species Brachymystax lenok. The sequence goes on along the minus strand of CM059791.1, from coordinate 1,785,202 downwards.
CTACACTACTGAGGTCAGAGTTATAGCCTGTTATAGACTGTTATAGCCTCTTCCACCTCCGTCACCACTACACTACTGAGTTCAGAGTTATAGCCTGTTATAGACTGTTATAGCTTCTTCCACCTCCGTCACCACTACACTACTGAGGTCAGAGTTATAGACTGTTATAGCCTCTTCCACCTCCGTCACCACTACACTACTGAGGTCAGAGTTATAGCCTGTTATAGCCTCTTCCACCTCCGTCACCACTACACTACTGAGGTCAGAGTTATAGCCTGTTATAGCCTCTTCCACCTCCGTCACCACTACACTACTGGGGTCAGAGTTATAGCCTGTTATAGCCTCTTCCACCTCCGTCACCACTACACTACTGAGATCAGAGTTATAGCCTGTTAAAGACTGTTATAGCCTCTTCCACCTCCGTCACCACTACACTACTGAGGTCAGAGTTATAGCCTGTTATAGACTGTTATAGCCTCTTCCACCTCCGTCACCACTACACTACTGAGGTCAGAGTTATAGCCTGTTATAGCCTCTTCCACCTCCGTCACCACTACACTACTGAGGTCAGAGCTATAGCCTGTTATAGACTGTTATAGCCTCTTCCACCTCCGTCACCACTATACTACTGAGGTCAGAGTTATAGCCTGTTATAGACTGTTATAGCCTCTTCCACCTCCGTCACCACTACACTACTGAGGTCAGAGTTATAACCTGTTATAGCCTCTTCCACCTCAGTCACCACTACACTACTGAGGTCAGAGTTATAGCCTGTTATAGACTGTTATAGCCTCTTCCACCTCCATCACCACTACACTACTGAGGTCAGTGTTATAGCCTGTTATAGCCTCTTCCACCTCAGTCACCACTACACTAATGAGGTCGGAGTTATAGACTATTATAGCCTGTTATAGCCTCTTCCACCTCAGTCACCACTACACTACTGAGGTCAGAGTTATAGCCTGTTATAGCCTCTTCCACATCCGTCACCACTACACTACTGAGGTCAGAGTTATAGCCTGTTATAGCCTCTTCCACCTCCGTCACCACTACACTACTGAGATCAGAGTTATAGCCTGTTAAAGACTGTTATAGCCTCTTCCACCTCCGTCACCACTACACTACTGGGGTCAGAGTTATAGCCTGTTATAGACTGTTATAGCCTCTTCCACCTCCGTCACCACTACACTACTGAGGTCAGAGTTATAGCCTGTTATAGACTGTTATAGCCTCTTCCACCTCCGTCACCACTACACTACTGAGGTCAGAGTTATAGCCTGTTATAGACTGTTATAGCTTCTTCCACCTCCGTCACCACTACACTACTGAGGTCAGAGTTATAGACTGTTATAGCCTCTTCCACCTCCGTCACCACTACACTACTGAGGTCAGAGTTATAGCCTGTTATAGCCTCTTCCACCTCCGTCACCACTACACTACTGAGGTCAGAGTTATAGCCTGTTATAGCCTCTTCCACCTCCGTCACCACTACACTACTGGGGTCAGAGTTATAGCCTGTTATAGCCTCTTCCACCTCCGTCACCACTACACTACTGAGATCAGAGTTATAGCCTGTTAAAGACTGTTATAGCCTCTTCCACCTCCGTCACCACTACACTACTGAGGTCAGAGTTATAGCCTGTTATAGACTGTTATAGCCTCTTCCACCTCCGTCACCACTACACTACTGAGGTCAGAGTTATAGCCTGTTATAGCCTCTTCCACCTCCGTCACCACTACACTACTGAGGTCAGAGCTATAGCCTGTTATAGACTGTTATAGCCTCTTCCACCTCCGTCACCACTATACTACTGAGGTCAGAGTTATAGCCTGTTATAGACTGTTATAGCCTCTTCCACCTCCGTCACCACTACACTACTGAGGTCAGAGTTATAACCTGTTATAGCCTCTTCCACCTCAGTCACCACTACACTACTGAGGTCAGAGTTATAGCCTGTTATAGACTGTTATAGCCTCTTCCACCTCCATCACCACTACACTACTGAGGTCAGTGTTATAGCCTGTTATAGCCTCTTCCACCTCAGTCACCACTACACTAATGAGGTCGGAGTTATAGACTATTATAGCCTGTTATAGCCTCTTCCACCTCAGTCACCACTACACAACTGAGGTCAGAGTTATAGCCTGTTATAGACTGTTATAGCCTCTTCCACCTCTGTCACCACTACACTACTGAGGTCAGAGTTATAGACTGTTATAGACTGTTATAGCCTCTTCCACCTCAGTCACCACTACACTACTGAGGTCAGTGTTATAGCCTGTTATAGCCTCTCCCACCTCAGTCACCACTACACTACTGAGGTCAGAGTTATAGCCTATTATAGACTGTAATAGCCTCTCCCACCTCAGTCACCACTACACTACTGAGGTCAGTGTTATAGCCTGTTATAGACTGTTATAGCCTCTTCCACCTCAGTCACCACTACACTACTGAGGTCAGTGTTATAGCCTGTTATAGCCTCTCCCACCTCAGTCACCACTACACTACTGAGGTCAGAGTTATAGCCTATTATAGACTGTAATAGCCTCTCCCACCTCAGTCACCACTACACTACTGAGGTCAGTGTTATAGCCTGTTATAGACTGTTATAGCCTCTTCCACCTCAGTCACCACTACACTACTGAGGTCAGAGTTATAGCCTGTTATAGACTGTTATAGCCTCTCCCACCTCTGTTACCACTACACTACTGTGTTCAGAGTTATAGCCTGTTATAGCCTGTTATAGCCTGTTATAGCCTCTTCCACCTCCATCACCACTACACTACTGAGGTCAGTGTTATAGACTGTTATAGACTGTTATAGCCTCTTCCACCTCTGTCACCACTACACTACTGAGGTCAGAGTTATAGACTGTTATAGACTGTTATAGCCTCTCCCACCTCTGTCACCACTACACTACTGAGGTCAGAGTTATAGACTGTTATAGCCTGTTATAGCCTCTCCCACCTCTGTCACCACTACACTACTGAGGTCAGAGTTATAGCCTGTTATAGACTGTTATAGTCTCTTCCACCTCTGTCACCACTACACTACTGAGGTCAGAGTTATAGCCTGTTATAGACTGTTATAGCCTCTCCCACCTCCATCACCACTACACTACTGAGGTCAGTGTTATAGCCTGTTATAGACTGTTATAGCCTCTCCCACCTCTGTCACCACTACACTACTGAGGTCAGTGTTATAGCCTGTTATAGCCTGTTATAGCCTCTCCCACCTCTGTCACCACTACACTTCAGTAGGTGCAATCAATCAACCAGCCAGTTAATCAACTGTTCCTGGGTCTCTTGTGTCTCTAGGTGTTGATGTCTAGCTGCTGTCGCTGTAAGACATGTGACTGTCTGGTGTATGATGAAGAGATCATGGCAGGATGGACGGCTGACGACTCTAACCTCAACACTACCTGTCCCTTCTGTGGCTCTTCCTTCCTGCCCTTCCTTACTGTACACACCAGGGACCTGAAACACAGGTGATAACACACTACGATACACACACACTACCATACACACATACTACCACACACACACACACACACACACACACACTACGGCAGGTAACCTAGTGGTTAGAGCGTTGGACTTGTAACCGGAGGGTTGCAAGTTCGAATCCCCGAGCTGACAAGGTAAAAATCTGTCGTTCTGCCCCTGAACAAGGCAGTTAACCCACTGTTCCCCGGGCGCCGAAGACGTGGATGTCGATTTAAGGCAGCCCCCCGCACCTCTCTGATTCAGAGGGGTTGGGTTAAATGCGGAAAACACATTTCAGTTGAAGGCATTCGATTGTACAACTGACTAATAATGGTGACTTTGACTTTGACTTACCACACACACACACACACTATGACACACACACACACTATGACACACACACACACACTATGACACACACACACACACTATGACACACACACACACACACTATGACACACACACACACACACTATGACACACACACACACACTATGACACACACACACACACACTATGACACACACACACACACTATGACACACACACACACACACTATGACACACACACACACACTATGACACACACACACACACACACACTATGACACACACACACACACACTATGACACACACACACACACTATGACACACACACACACACACTATGACACACACACACACACACTATGACACACACACACTATGACACACACACACACACTATGACACACACACACACACTATGACACACACACACACACACTATGACACACACACACACACACTATGACACACACACTATGACACACACACACTATGACACACACACACACACTATGACACACACACACACACTATGACACACACACACACACTATGACACACACACACACTATGACACACACACACACACTATGACACACACACACACTATGACACACACACACACTATGACACACACACACACACACTATGACACACACACACACACTATGACACACACACACACACTATGACACACACACACACACTATGACACACACACACACACACTATGACACACACACACACACACTATGACACACACACACACACTATGACACACACACACACACACTATGACACACACACACACACACACTATGACACACACACACACTATGACACACACACACACACACTATGACACACACACACACACTATGACACACACACACACTATGACACACACACACACTATGACACACACACACACACTATGACACACACACACACTATGACACACACACACACACACTATGACACACACACACACACTATGACACACACACACACACTATGACACACACACACACACTATGACACACACACACACACTATGACACACACACACATATTTCCAATGTTGTGAGGACTAATAATACACACACTGCTGGTGGAAGAAGTACTGTACTGTATTGTCCTACTAGAGTAAAAGTAAAGATACCTTGATAGAAAATCACTCAAGTAAAAAGTCACCCAGTAAAATAAATCAAATTAAATTGTATTTCACATGCTTGGTAGACTAACAGTGAAATGCTGACTGACAGGCCCTAACCAACAATAAATAAAGAATAAATACACAATGAATAAAGATAACTTAGCTATATACACGGGGTACCAGTATCAAGACCGTGTGCAAGAGTACTAGTTAATAACATGGCTATATACACGGGGTACCAGTGTTGGGGTACAAGATAATTGAGGTAAATATGTACATATAGGGAGGGGTAAAGTGACTAGTCAAAAAGATAGATAATAAACAGTAACAGCAGTATACTGTAGGTAGGGGTAAAGGATACTTTAGTTTTGGCAAGTCGGTTAGGACATCTACTTTGTGCATGACACAAGTACTTTTTCCAACAATTGTTTACAGACAGATTATTTCACTTATAATTCACTGCATCACAATTCCAGTGGGTCAGAAGTTTACATACACTAAATTGACTGTGCCTTTTAAACCGCTTGGAAAATTCCAGAAAATGATGTCATGGCTTTAGAAGCTTCTGATAGGCTAATTGACATAATTTGAGTCAATTGGAGGTGTACCTGTGGATGTATTTCAAGGCCTACCTTCAAACTCAGTGCCTCTTTGCTTGACATTATGGGAAAATCAGCCAAGATCTCAGAAAAAAAAATTGTAGACCTCCACAAGTCTGGTTTATCCTTGGGAGCAATTTCCAAACGCCTGAAGGTACCACATTCATCTGTACAAACAATAGTACGCAAGTATAAACACCATGGGACCACGCAGCCGTCATACCGCTCAGGAAGAAGACGCGTTCTGTCTCCTAGAGATGAACGTACTTTGGTGTGAAAAGTGCAAATCAATCCCAGAACAACAGCAAAGGACCTTGTGAAGATTCTGGAGGAAACAGGTACAAAGGTATCTATATCCACAGTAAAACGAGTCCTATATCGACATAACCTGAAAGGCCGCTCAGCAAGGAAGAAGCCACTGCTCCAAAACCACCATAAAAAAGCCAGACTACGGTTTGCAACTGCACATGGAGACTTTTTTTGGAGAAATGTCCTCTGGTCTGATGAAACAAAAATAGAACTGTTTGGCCATAATGATCATCGTTATGTTTGGAGGAACCGTGAAGCATGGGGTGGCAGCATCATGTTGTGGGGGTGCTTTGCTGCAGGAGAGACTGGTGCACTTCACAAAATAGATGGTATCATTAGGATAGAAAATTACGTGATATATTGAAGCAACATCTCAAGACATCAGTCAGGAAGTTAAAGCTTGGTCGCAAATGGGTCTTCCAAATGGACAATGACCCCAAGCATACTTCCAAAGTTGTGGCAAAATGGCTTAAGGACAACAAAGTCAAGGTATTGGAGTGGCCATCACAAAGCCCTGACCTCAATCATATAGAAAATTTGTAGGCAGAACTGAAAAAGTGTGTGCGAGCAAGGAGGCCTACAAATCTGTCTCAGTTACACCAGCTCTCTCAGCAGGAATGGGCCAAAATTCACCCAACTTATTGTGGGAAGCTTGTGGAAGGCTACCCGAAACATTTGACCCAAGTTAAACAATTTACAGGCAATGCTACCAAATACTAATTGAGTGTATGTAAACTTCTGACCCACTGGGAATGTGATGAAAGAAATAAAAGCTGAAATAAATCATTCTCTCTACTATTATTCTGACATTTCACATTATTAAAATAAAGTGGTGATCCTAACTGACCTAAGGCAAGGATTTTTTTACTAGGATTAAATGTCAGGAATTTTGAAAAAACTGAATTTAAATGTATTTAGCTAAGGTGTATGTAAACTTCCGACTTCAACTTTATGTACCATGATAGTTCATTAGTGATGAGGACACTGAGGAACCTCTTGACCTTCTCCACAACAGCCCCGTCGATGTGTATGGGGGCGTGCCCTTCATTCCCTGTAGTCCACGATCAGCTGCTTTGTCTTGCTGACGTTGGATTACAGGCAACATCCTCAGTGAGCTAATCACGGATTACAAAGGGAAGCACAGCCGCAAGCTAAATACCTTCTATCTCCGTAGCTGATGTGAGTAAGACCTTTTAAGCAGATGAAGATTAACAGACGGATTGTCTTGCTCAACGTCAGCTAGACTCAAGGAGCTGATCGTGGACTACAGGAAATAGAGGGCTGAGCTGATGTGGTAAACTCCTCTCTCGCTCCTCAATGCCATCGGATGAAATCCCAGAATTCCACTCTGTGCTAGCGAAACAGTCCTGTAGCCTAGCATCCACTTCCTCTGACCACTTCCATGTTGGTACTTCCTGTTTGAGTTTTTTCGCTTGTAAGTGGGAATCAGGAGGATAGAGTTTTGCCAAATGGAGAGCAAGTGAGAGAACACTCAGGACCTCAGACTGGGGTGAAGGTTCACCTTCCAACAGGACAACGACCCTAAGCACACAGCAAAGACAACGCAGGAGTGGCTTCGGGACAAGTCTCTGAATGTCCTTGAGTGGCCCAGCCAGAGCCTGGACTTGAACGCGATCGAACATCTCTGGAGAGACCTGAAAATAGCTGTGCAGCAATGCTCCCTATCCAACCTGACAGAGCTTGAGAGGATCTGCAGAGAAGAATGGGAGAAACTCCCCAAATACAGGTGTGCCAAGCTTGTAGCGTCATACCCAAGAAGACTCAAGGCTGTAATCGCTGCCAAAGGTGCTTCAACAAAGTATTGAGTAAAGGGTCTGAATACTTATGTAAACCTTTTTTTCTTTGTCATTATGGGGTAATGTATGTAGATTGATAGGGGGTGATTTAATCAATTTTAGAATAAGGCTGTAACGTAAAACAAAATGGAGAAGCGGTAAAGGGGTCTGAAAACCCGAATGCTCTTCTGTATTTGTTAGCAAATTAGATGACACAATAAAACATTTTCACTGACATCATTTACAAACGCAGTATTTGCGTTTAGTGAGTCTACCAGATCAGAGGCAGTAGGTCTGACAACACGTTCAGTTAAAAGGTGAGCGAATTGGACCATAATTCTCTCCGGCCTTTTTGAAATGTAACAAGTACTTTTGGGTGTCAAGGAAAAATTTACTGGATTACGAAGTACATTATTTTCTTTAGTAGTGAAGTAAAAGTTGTCAAATATAAATAGTAAAGCACAGATACCTAAAATAACTACTTATTAGTAAATACTGCTATTTTCAGGTCTCTCCAGAGATGTTCGATTGCGTTCAAGTCCGGGCTCAGGAGAAGACTCAGATGCAGACAGTTTCGAAGTAACAAAAGTTTATTACATAAACAGGGGGGCAGGCAAATGACAGGTCAAGGGCAGGCAGAGGTCAGTAGTCCAGAGCAGAGTCCGAAAGGTACAGATCGGCAGGTAGGCTCAGGGTCAGGGCAGGCAGAGGTCAGTAATCCAGGGTCGTGTGACAAGGTACAGAACGGCAGGCAGGTTCAGGGTCAGGACAGGCAGAATGGACCAAAAACCGGGAAAACTAGAAAACCGGGACTAGAGAAAGACAGGGGCACGGGAAAAACGCTGGTAGGCTTAACGGAACAAAATGAACTGGCAACAGACAAACAGAGAACACGGGTATAAATACACTGGGATAATGAGGGGAGACACCTGGTGGGGGGTGGAGACAAGCATAAAGACGGGTGAAACAGATCAGGGTGTGACAAAAGTATTTTTACTTAGGTACTTTCCACCACTGATACACACAACTCAGATCCCATACATGTTTGTCTCGTTAGGACCAGCGACGAGATTCACCCACCTGTAGGAGAGGACACGGCTGTTTCAGTCAACCCTGAGACTGCAGCTGGAGCACTGACACCCCAGTCAACCACAGCTCCAGCAGAGGAGCAACAGGACTCTGAGGGTGTAGCACAGGACCCTGTCGCAACCTCAGCCCCATCTTCAACCTCAGCCCCACCTCCAACCTCAGCCCCACCTCCAACCTCAGCCCCACCTCCAACCTCAGCCCCACCTCCAGCCTCTCCTCCATCTCCAACCTCAGCCCCACCTCCAGCCCCACCTCCAGCCTCTCCTCCATCTCCAACCTCAGCCCCACCTCCAGCCCCACCTCCAGCCTCTCCTCCATCTCCAACCTCAGCCCCACCTCCAGCCTCTCCTCCATCCCCTTTCTCAACTACAACTTGTAGTTCCCCAGTGAGTAGTTCTCCAACCCCAACCCCATCCCCCTCTCCCCCAGCCCCAGTGAGTAGTTCTCCAACCCCAACCCCATCCCCCTCTCCCCCAGCCCCAGTGACGGTCCCCTACCTGAGTCCCTTGGTTCTGTGGAAAGAGCTAGAGTCTCTGCTGGGTAATGAGGGGGACCAGGTGATCAGTTCTCCCAGCATCGTGGACCAGCACCCTATCGTATTCTGGAACCTGGTGTGGTACTACCGCAGACTGGAACTCCCCTCTCATCTGCCCGGTCTCATACTGGCCTCACAGCACTGCAGCCAGGGACACGTACTACAGGTAGGCATTACACTACACTGAACGTACCCGTACATTACACTACAGTGAATGTACCCGTACATTACACTACACTGAATGTACCCGTACATTATATTACATTACACTACACTGAACGTACCCGTACATTAAACTACACTGAACATACCCGTACATTACACTACACTGAACGTACCCGTACATTACACTACACTGAACGCATTGCATTACACTACACTGAACGCACCCGTGCATTACACTACACCTGAGCGTGCCGTGCATTTACACTACACTGAACGCATGCCGTGCATTTACACTACACTGAACGCACGTGCATTTACACTACACTGAACGTACCCGTACATTACACTACACTGAACGTACCCGTACATTACACTACACTGAACGTAACCGTACATTACACTACACTGAACGTACCCGTACATTACACTACACTGAACGTACCCGTACATTACACTACACTGAACGTACCCGCATTTACACTACACTGAACGTACCCGTACATTACACTACACTGAACGTACCCGTACATTACACTACACTGAACGTACCCGTACATTACATTACACTACACTGAACGTACCCGTACATTTTACTACACTGAACGTACCTGTACATTATGTATACATGGTCCCTTTAAACAGGGACCTAGGGCTTTTGTTGTTGGACCTAGGGTGACATACAGAACGCGTATGTGGCGTCTTTTACATGGTCCTTCAAGCCGGATCGGAGCAGTTGTCATTGAAACAGAAGAGACAGGGATTTGTGTTCTCTTTCTAATGTTCTCCCATGCTATCTCTACTGTCAGCTCCCAGCCCAGAGTGTGTCTTCAGAGGACAGTAAACATGTCCTGGTCCGCATCCTGTGGGACAACCCGACACTACACCAGGACTCTGTCCAGGCCCTATACATGCTCTGGCAAGCAAACTGTAAGTCATCAGAATTGATCAAATCAAATCAAAGTGTATTTGTCACGTGCGCCGAATACAACAGGTGTAGACCTTACAGTGAAATGCTGAATACAACAGGTGTAGACCTTACAGTGAAATGCTGAATACAACAGGTGTAGACCTCACAGTGAAATGCCGAATACAACAGGTGTAGACCTGACAGTGAAATGCTGAATACAACAGGTGTAGACCTTACAGTGAAATGCTGAATACAACAGGTGTAGACCATACAGTGAAATGCTTACTTACAGGCTCTAACCAACAGTGCAAAAAAGTTATTATGTGAACAATAGGTAAGTAAAGAAATAAAAACAACAGTAAAAAGACAGGCTATATACAGTAGAGAGGCTATATACAGTAGAGAGGCTATATACAGTAGAGGGGCTATATACAGTAGAGAGGCTATATACAGTAGAGAGGCTATATACAGTAGAGGGGCTATATACAGTAGAGAGGCTATATACAGTAGAGGGGCTATATACAGTAGAGGGGCTATATACAGTAGAGAGGCTATATACAGTAGAGAGGCTATATACAGTAGAGGGGCTATATATAGTAGAGGGGCTATATACAGTAGAGGCTATATACAGTAGGGGCTATATACAGTAGAGGGGCTATATACAGTAGAGGGGCTATATACAGTAGCGGGGCTATATACAGTAGAGAGGCTATATACAGTAGAGAGGCTGTATACAGTAGAGGGGCTATATACAGTAGAGAGGCTATATACAGTAGAGAGGCTATATACAGTAGAGGGCTATATACAGTAGAGAGGCTATATACAGTAGAGGGCTATATACAGTAGAGGGCTATATACAGTAGAGAGGCTATATACAGTAGAGAGGCTATATACAGTAGAGGCTATATACAGTAGGGGCTATATACAGTAGAGGGGCTATATACAGTAGAGGGGCTATATACAGTAGCGGGGCTATATACAGTAGAGAGGCTATATACAGTAGAGAGGCTGTATACAGTAGAGGGGCTATATACAGTAGAGAGGCTATATACAGTAGAGAGGCTATATACAGTAGAGGGGCTATATACAGTAGAGAGGCTATATACAGTAGAGAGGCTATATACAGTAGAGGGGCTATATACAGTAGAGGGGCTATATACAGTAGAGGGGCTATATACAGTAGAGGCTATATACAGTAGGGGCTATATACAGTAGAGGGGCTATATACAGTAGAGGGGCTATATACAGTAGAGAGGCTGTATACAGTAGAGGGGCTATATACAGTAGAGAGGCTATATACAGTAGAGAGGCTACATACAGTAGAGAGGCTATATACAGTAGAGAGGCTATATACAGTAGAGGGGCTATATACAGTAGAGAGGCTATATACAGTAGAGGGGCTATATACAGTAGAGGGGCTATATACAGTAGAGGGGCTATATACAGTAGAGAGACTATATACAGTAGCTAGGCTATATACAGTAGAGGGGCTATATACAGTAGAGAGGCTATATACAGTAGAGAGGCTATATACAGTAGAGAGGCTATATACAGTAGAGAGGCTATATAAAGTGTCTGTCTCTCTGTAGAGTCGAACCCCTACTGTCTATCTGTAGAGTCGAACCCCTCCTGTCTCTCTGTCTAGGTGCTAACTCTGTGTCCCTGTCTGTCTCTAGGCTCTATCCCCTCAGCCAGTGGAACAGTGTATGAGGAGGGCCAGCCCCAGGACCATCTCTTCTCTTCTGAGGTCCTACAGAGTATAGTGAAGAGCATCCAGAAGGGTGATGTCTACCAGCCCATGAGTCAGATCCTACAGCTGTTAGGACCAGAACTGGGCTTCAGCAGACAGAGGTATGGGGAAGGACCTCCACACACACACACACACAGACAGACAGACACACACACACACACACACACAGACAGACAGACACACACACACACACACACAGACAGACAGACACACACACACACACACAGACAGACAGACAGACACACACACACACACACAGACAGACAGACACACACAGACACACACACACACACACAGACAGACAGACACACACACACACACACAGACACACACACACACACACAGTCACACACACACACACACACACACACACACACACAGACACAGAGGTATGGGGAAGGACCTCCACACACACACACACACACACAGACAGACAGACACACACACACACACACACAGTCACACACACACACACACACACACACACACACACACAGACACAGAGGTATGGGGAAGGACCTCCACACACACACACAGTCACACACAGTCATACATACAGTCCCACATACAGTCACACATACAGTCACACATACAGTCACACATACAGTCACACACACAGTCACACATACAGTCACACACACAGTCCCACATACAGTCACACACACAGTCCCACATACAGTCACACACACAGTCACACACACAGTCACACATACAGTCCCACACACAGTCACACACACAGTCACACATACAGTCACACATACAGTCACACATACAGTCACACATACAGTCACACACACAGTCCCACATACAGTCACACACACAGTCACACATACAGTCACACATACAGTCACACATACAGTCCCACATACAGTCACACATACAGTCACACACACAGTCACACACACAGTCACACATACAGTCACACATACAGTCACACATACAGTCACACACACAGTCACACATACAGTCACACATACAGTCACACATACAGTCACACATACAGTCACACACACAGTCACACACACAGTCACACATACAGTCACACATACAGTCACACATACAGTCACACACACAGTCCCACATACAGTCACACACACAGTCACACACACAGTCACACATACAGTCACACATACAGTCACACACACAGTCACACATACAGTCACACACACAGTCACACACACAGTCACACATACAGTCACACATACAGTCCCATATACAGTCACACACAGTCCCACATACAGTCACACACACAGTCACACATACAGTCCCACATACAGTCACACACACAGTCACACACACAGTCCCACATACAGTCACACATACAGTCCCATATACAGTCACACACAGTCACACACACAGTCACACACACAGTCACAGATAGTAAGTTATACAGTCCTGTTACTCCTTATTAGTACTAGATAGTAAGTTATACAGTCTAGTTACTCCTTATTAGTACTAGATAGTAAGTTATACAGTCCTGTTACTCCTTATTAGTACTAGATAGTAAGTTATACAGTCTAGTTACTCCTTATTAGTACTAGATAGTAAGTTATACAGTCCTGTTACTCCTTATTAGTACTAGATAGTAAGTTATACAGTCTAGTTACTCCTTATTAGTACTGTGTGATCTGTTGTGTGCGCAGGAAGACGAGGATCAGGACACTGCTGCCACCAGTCTTACCCTAGTGTTCTATATTCAATCACCCTCTTCATCCTCATCAATCAGTTCATTCAAATTCAAAACGTGAATTCATGTGCGCATTATCACCCATTACCTATTCATCTATTTACGTTATTCATTCAACGAGGAGAGACACATTAGCGCCTGGGTACCAACGCCTTACACCACATTTGTCTTGTCCCCTCAAGGTAGTACTAGCTGTTGAAAAGAGCAGCTAAATAGCTTTGTCCTTGAGATCAACAAATTCAGACAACTGAGCAGTGTCAAATAACTCATGTTTAAGGAACAGTCAGGAAGGAGCAGGACATAGATTTACAAAATCTTAACGTCAGTGGGCGGTTGGCGATAATGGTGTTGAGTAATAAAATGTTGTCCTTAATCGTCCTGTCTGACTGAGCTTGTTATCCCTCTGTCTGTCTATATAACACACAAACCCTTTCTCTGTCTATTCTACAGGAGTCTGTACAGAGATCTCCTCTTCCTGGCGTTGACCTCTCTGGGCAAGAGCAACATCAATATTGGTGAGTTGAAACAATATCTTTCCCTCTCTGCTTTCTACGCCCCCTGAAGCAAGAGAAATACATTGACAAATGTTTCACGTTTCAAGTTTGTCACATATTTGTATTTATTATGGATCCCCATTAGTTCCTTTTCCCAAGGCAGCAGCTACTCTTCCTGGGGTTTAATATGGATCCCCGTTAGTTCCTGCCAAGGCAGCAGCTACTCTTCTTGGGGTTTATTATGGATCCCCATTAGGTCCTGCCAAGGCAGCAGCTACTCTTCTTGGGGTGTATTATGGATCCCCATTAGTTCCTTCCAAGGCAGCAGCTACTCTTCCTGGAGACGCGTTCTGTCTCCTAGAGATGAACGTACTTCGGTGCAAAAAGTGCAAATCAATCTCAGAACAACAGCAAAGGACCTTGTGAAGATGCTGGAAGAAACCGGTACAAAAGTATCTATATCCACAGTAAAACGAGTCCTATATCGACATAACCTGAAAGGCCGCTCAGCAAGGAAGAAGCCACTGCTCCAAAACCACCATAACAAAGCCAGACTACGGTTTGCAACTGCACATGGGGACAAAGATCGTACTTTTTGGAGAAATTGGCCATAATGACCATCGTTATGTTTGGAGGAAAAAGGGTGAGGCTTGCAAGCCGAAGAACACCATCCCAACCGTGAAGCACGGGGGTGGCAGCATCATGTTGTGGGGGTGCTTTGCTGCAGGAGGGACTGGTGCACTTCACAAAATAGATGGCATCATGAGGAAGGAAAATTATGTGGATATATTGAAGCAACATCTCAAGACATCAGTCAGGAAGTTAAAGCTTGGTCGCAAATGGGTCTTCCAAATGGACAATGACCCCAAGCATACTTCCAAAGTTGTGGCAAAATGGCTTAAGGACAACAAAGTCAAGGTATTGGAGTGGCCATCACAAAGCCCTAACCTCAATCCTATAGAACATTTGTGGGCAGAACGTATTAAGTGTGTTCCCTTAGGCCACTACTCTACTACCACATATCTACAACATTTTAGCTTTTGATTTTTTTTTCGGATAAGGTGTTCGATAAGGTGTATTTTTATCTGTTTCTGGCCAAATCTGATTCTACTGCTGCATCAGTTGCTTGATGTGGAATAGAGTTCCATGTAGTCATGGCTCTATGTAGTACTGTGAGTCTGTTCTGGACTTGGGGACTGTGAAGAGACTGGTGGCTCGTGGAGTATGCATGGGTGTCCGAGCTGTGTGATAGTAGTTTAAACAGAAGACACGTGGTGCATTCAGCATGTCAACACTTCTTACAAACAAGTAGTGATGAAGTCAATCTCTCCTCCACTTTGAGCCAGGAGAGATTGACATGCATATTATTAATGTTAGCTCTCTGTGTACATCCAAGGGCCAGCCGTGCTGCCCTGTTCTGAGCCAATTGTAATTTTCTTATGTCCCTCTTTGTATCACCTGACCACACGACTGAACAGTAGTTAATGTGCGACAAAACTAGGGCCTGTAGTACCTGTCTTGTTGATAGTGTTGTTAAGAAGGCAGAGCAGCGCTTTATTATGGACAGACTTCTCCCCATCTTAGCTACTGTTGTATCAATATGTTTTGACCAGGACAGTAGAGTGAAATGCCTTGCACTTTCCCAACAATGCAGTAATCAACATCAGTAGTAATAGTGTACATTGAGAGATACGCTCCATGTTAATCCAGGGAGGAGGATGGGACCTTGCATTCATTTGAAGGATATCTCAAATGCTATTTTTTTTTTTATAACACTCTAGACTTATATGTAATGGGTGTGAATGAGTGTGGCTATAGACTTTTGATTTCTGTAGTGTTGTTTTTTTAACATATTAATCCTCTTTATTAATTAGAATCCTCTAATATATTTTTATGAAAAAGACATTTAAATTCCTCTCTGTTGTATTCTACCATCATGGTCGCTAAGTAACCCTGTTACCTTCTACCATCATGGTCGCTAAGTAACCCTGTTGCATTCTACCATCCTGGTCGCTAAGTAACCCTGTTCTATTCTACCATCCTGGTCGCTAAGTAACCCTGTTCTATTCTACCATCATGGTCGCTAAGTAACCCTGTTGCATTCTACCATCCTGGTCGCTAAGTAACCCTGTTGTATTCTACCATCATGGTTGCTAAGTAACCCTGTTCTATTCTACCATCATAGTCGCTAAGTAACCCTGTTGTATTCTACCATCATGGTCGCTAAGTAACCCTGTTGTATTCTACCATCATGGTCGCTAAGTAACCCTGTTCTATTCTACCATCATGGTCGCTAAGTAACCCTGTTGCATTCTACCATCCTGGTCGCTAAGTAACCCTGTTGTATTCTACCATCATGGTTGCTAAGTAACCCTGTTCTATTCTACCATCATAGTCGCTAAGTAACCCTGTTGTATTCTACCATCATGGTCGCTAAGTAACCCTGTTGTATTCTACCATCATGGTCGCTAAGTAACCCTGTTGTATTCTACCATCATGGTCGCTAAGTAACCCTGTTGCCTTCTACCATCATGGTCGCTAAGTAACCCTGTTGTATTCTACCATCATGGTCGCTAAGTAACCCTGTTGCCTTCTACCATCATGGTCACTAAGTAACCCTGTTGTATTCTACCATCATGGTCGCTAAGTAACCCTGTTGCCTTCTACCATCATGGTCGCTAAGTAACCCTGTTGTATTCTACCATCATGGTCGCTAAGTAACCCTGTTGCCTTCTATCATCATGGTCGCTAAGTAACCCTGTTGCATTCTACCATCATGGTCGCTAAGTAACCCTGTTGTATTCTACCATCATGGTCGCTAAGTAACCCTGTTGCCTTCTACCATCATGGTCGCTAAGTAACCCTGTTGTATTCTACCATCATGGTCGCTAAGTAACCCTGTTGCATTCTACCATCATGGTCGCTAAGTAACCCTGTTGTATTCTACCATCATGGTCGCTAAGTAACCCTGTTGCATTCTACCATCATGGTCGCTAAGTAACCCTGTTGCATTCTACCATCCTGGTCGCTAAGTAACCCTGTTGTATTCTACCATCATGGTCGCTAAGTAACCCTGTTGCATTCTACCATCCTGGTCGCTAAGTAACCCTGTTGCCTTCTACCATCATGGTCGCTAAGTAACCCTGTTGCATTCTACCATCATGGTCGCTAAGTAACACTGTTGCATTTTACCATCCTGGTCGCTAAGTAACCCTGTTGCATTCTACCATCATGGTCGCTAAGTAACCCTGTTGTATTCTACCATCCTGGTCGCTAAGTAACCCTGTTGTATTCTACCATCATGGTCGCTAAGTAACCCTGTTGCATTCTACCATCATGGTCGCTAAGTAACCCTGTTGCATTCTACCATCATGGTCGCTAAGTAACCCTGATGTATTCTACCATCATGGTCGCTAAGTAACCCTATTGCATTCTACCATCCTGGTCGCTAAGTAACCCTGTTGCATTCTACCATCATGGTCGCTAAGTAACCCTGTTCTATTCTACCATCATGGTCGCTAAGTAACCCTGTTGCATTCTACCATCATGGTCGCTAAGTAACCCTGTTGCCTTCTACCATCATGGTCGCTAAGTAACCCTGTTGCATTCTACCATCCTTGTCGCTAAGTAACGCTAAGTTAAATAACCACATCATGATTGTGATTGTAAACTAACCCTTACCTTGCTTCTCTGTTCCAGATGCGTTTGATCGTGAGTACAAGGCTGCTTACGACCGCCTCAGCCCCAGCCAGGTGAAGCTGACACACAACTGCGACCGGCCCCCAGGAGCAGGGGTCATGGAATGTAGGAGGATGTTCGGGAAACCCAGTCTGTGATCTCTCCACCTCACCTCCTCTCCTCTCTTTTGTCTAGCCCAGTCTGTGATCTCTCCACCTCACCTCCTCTGGAGGACCTTTAGGCAGCCCAGTCTCCCCACCTCCCCCTGGCTGCTATCCATCCATCCCATCCCTCACAAAACATGACTGCTGCTTACTTACTTACTACCAGCCCCTCTCTCTGGCCCCTTTTCTGTTGGGGTGAAATCCTCAGGGTCAGCCCACCTGACACCCCAGGCAGGGGGAGGAAAGTCATTGGGACCCCAACATGTACTGACACTGAAGCACAGTGTGGAACAAATACACAGAAAAGATCCTAGAAGCTTTCAGAGACGCTCCACACTGTTACAATAGGACATTTACATGTCAGTCATTTAGCAGACATTCTTATCCAGAGACACTTACAGGAGCAATTAGAGTTAAGTGCCTTGCTCAAGAGCACATCGAAAGATGTTTCACTTAGTCGGCTCCGGGATTCAAACCTGTGACCTTTTGGTTAATGGCCCAATGCTCTTAACCGCTAGGCTACCTGTCTCCCTCACATGGTATTCACATGGTTTGAAATGGTATTCACGGTATGACATGGTATTACAATAGGACCACATGGTGTGACATGGTATCACATGGTGTGACATGGCATCACATGGTATCACATGGTATCACATGGTATCACATGGTGTGACATGGTATCACATGGTATGACATGGTATCACATGGTATCACATGGTGTGACATGGCATCACATGGTATGACATGGTATCACATGGTATCACATGGTGTGACATGGTATGACATGGTGTGACATGGTGTGACATGGTATCACATGGTATGACATGGTGTGACATGGTATGACATGGTGTGACATGGCATCACATGGTGTGACATGGTATCACATGGTATGACATGGTATGACATGGTATGACATGGTGTGACATGGCATCACATGGTGTGACATGGTATCACATGGTGTGACATGGTATCACATGGTGTGACATGGCATCACATGGTATGACATGGTATCACATGGTGTGACATGGTATGACATGGTGTGACATGGTATGACATGGTGTGACATGGTATGACATGGTGTGACATGGCATCACATGGTGTGACATGGTATCACATGGTGTGACATGGTATCACATGGTATGACATGGTATCACATGGTGTGACATGGTATGACATGGTGTGACATGGTATGACATGGTGTGACATGGCATCACATGGTGTGACATGGTATCACATGGTGTGACATGGCATCACATGGTGTGACATGGTGTGACATGGTATCACAATAGGACCACTTGGAATCACATGGTATTCACGGTATTACATGGTATGACATGGTATCACATGGTATCACAATAGGACCTCATGGTATCACATGGTATCACATGGTATCACAATAGGACCTCATGGTATCACATGGTATCACAATAGGACCTCATGGTATCATAATAATTTAAATAATTGTCACTATTATTACCATTACTCAAATGTTTGTAATATACCATGTGATATATTCTATATATTTTAAGACCATCCGTATCTGATTGACTTGTAAACGTGTATGTAGGTAAACGTTTTGTTACTGTTTTGTTGTGTGAGCTTCAAGCTTTGTGTGTTTTCTGTACCACAGTCAGGGCAGTTGTACTGTTGTGATGGGAGGGTTGTTGGGTGTAATGTAAAAGTCTTTCACACGTGATTCTAAGCACTTTCCAAAGAGCAACTTACATTAACTGTGACAATTATAATTTACAGTAATCATTTACAGTAATCATTTACAGTAATCATTTACAGTAATAATTTGGACCTTTATTTTTTGTCGTTCAGTTGAACTTTGATACATACACAACTACTATACTATGATCAGGTATGGTGCCTGACTTCCTGCTCTATACTATGATCAGGTATGGTGCCTGACTTCCTGCTCTATACTATGATCAGGTATGGTGCCTGACCCCCCTCTGGCAGGACCAGTCCAAATATAACATGAAGGATCCATTGGCCTAGTGCGAGAGCATGAAAACCGTGAGGTATCATGGGTAAATTGTGACTGACTGATGTACAGAATAATATTGAGTAGTTATTCTTGATGCAAGGTGGTTTGTAGATCAGTCTTTCCCAGCTTGCCTTTAAAGTCGGATGCCATGTCTAACATATATAAACATGACATATATATATACATAGACCATGTTATATACATGATATATATATATAGACCATGTTATATACATGATATATATATATATAAACCATGTTATATACATGATATATATACATAGACCATGTTATATACATGACATATATATATAGACCATGTTATATACATAGACCATGTTATAAACATGATATATATACATAGACCATGTTATATACATGACATATATATATAGACCATGTTATATACATAGACCATGTTATATACATGATATATATATATAGACCATGTTATATACATGATATATATATATATAAACCATGTTATATACATGATATATATACATAGACCATGTTATATACATGACATATATATATAGACCATGTTATATACATAGACCATGTTATAAACATGATATATATACATAGACCATGTTATATACATGATATATATATATAGACCATGTTATATACATGATATATATACATAGACCATGTTATATACATGATATATATACATAGACCATGTTATATACATGATATATATACATAGACCATGTTATATACATGATATATATATAGACCATGTTATATACATGATATATATACACAGACCATGTTATATACATTATATATATAGACCATGTTATATACATGATATATATACATAGACCATGTTATATACATAGACCATGTTATATACATGATATATATAGACCATGTTATATACATGATATATATACATAGACCATGTTATATACATGATATATATACATAGACCATGTTATATACATAGACCATGTTATATACATGATATATATAGACCATGTTATATACATGATATATATACATAGACCATGTTATATACATGATATATATACATAGACCGTGTTATATACATGATATATATATATAGACCATGTTATATACATGATATATATACATAGACCATGTTATATACATGATATATATATAGACCATGTTATATACATGATATATATACATAGACCATGTTATATACATAAACCATGTTATATACATGATATATATACATAGACCATGGTATATACATGATAACATGTTATATACATGATATATATACATAGACCATGTTATATACATGATAACATGTTATATACATGATATATATACATAGACCATGTTATATATATGATATATATATATATATAGACCATGTTTTATACATGATATATATACATAGACCATGTTATATACATGATATATATACATAGACCATGTTATATACATAAACCATGTTATATACATGATATATATACATAGACCATGGTATATACATGATACCATGTTATATACATGATATATATACATAGACCATGTTATATACATGATAACATGGTATATACATGATATATATACATAGACCATGTTATATATATGATATATATATATAGACCATGTTTTATACATGATATATATACATAGACCATGTTATATACATGATATATATACATAGACCATGTTATATACATGATATATATACATAGACCATGTTATATATATGATATATATATATAGACCATGTTATATACATGATATATATACATAGACCATGTTATATACATGATATATATACATAGACCATGTTATATACATGATATATATACATAGACCATGTTATATACATGATATATATACACAGACCATGTATGATTTAGTTGTATTACCATATTTACGAGACTTTTCTCCTGTAACTTTCACAGGATTGTTTATTCATGAATCCTCTTTTGTATCAAAGAAATAGATTGGAAAAACCAAAACAACTGAGCCGACCCAAATATAAAAGGAATATTGTTAATGTGATTTGTTGATATGTTTTAATTAATTACTAAGCAATACTTTTTATAAGGTAATTGTTATTATATTGACATCACAAATGCAGAATGTGGAGATTATGACGTGTTTTCTAATTGTTTCATCAAAACACATTACTTTTTGTAAATAAATGTGTGAAGCTGTTCTGTTTCTCTGTATAGTTGTGCAGAGTAAATGGTATGTTCTGTTTCTCTGTATAGTTGTGCAGAGTAAATGGTATGTTCTGTTTCTCTGTATAGTTGTGCAGAGTAAATGATATGTTCTGTTTCTCTGTATAGTTGTGCAGAGTAAATGGTATGTTCTGTTTCTCTGTATAGTTGTGCAGAGTAAATGGTATGTTCTGTTTCTCTGTATAGTTGTGCAGAGTAAATGACAATTCCAGTGGCACACACATACAGACAGACCCAGGTTGCGTCTCACCCTATTCTCTATAAATGCAACTCCCCAACGGGCTCGGAGGCAAAGGTCGAGTCATGCGTCCTCCGAAACATGACCTGCTAAACCACGCTTATTAACACCCGCCCACTTAACCCGGAAGCCAGCCGCACCAATGTGTTGGAGGAAACACCATTCGCCTGACTACTGAGGTCAACCTGCAAGGCGCCCGGCCCGCCACAAGGAGTCGCTAGAGCACGATGAGCCAAGTAAAGCCCCCCTGGCCAAACCCTCCCCTAACCCGGATGACGCTTGGCGCAGCCCTATGGGACTCCCGGTCACGGCCGGCTGTGATACAGCCTGGTATTGAACCTGGGTCTATAGTGACGTCTCTAGCACTCCTTTGACCATGATCCATACTGCAGTGTTAGGATAGAATATATAAGAGCTGTGCCACATGTCAAGGTATCTGTATTCTTCTGACTGGGTTTGAAACTCTTACAATGTCACCAAGCTTTTGTATATTGTGAATGAACTGGTTAGAGAAGGGTTCCAACATCATTCCACAACAGAATGGTTCTAATCTAGAACGGTTCCAACATCATTCCACAACAGAATGGTTCTAATCTAGAACGGTTCCAACATCATTCCACAACAGAATGGTTCTAATCTAGAACGGTTCCAACATCATTCCACAACAGAATGGTTCTAATCTAGAACAGTTCCAACATCATTCCACAACAGAATAGTTCTAATCTAGAACGGTTCCAACATCATTCCACAACAGAATGGTTCTAATCTAGAACGGTTCCAACATCATTCCACAACAGAATAGTTCTAATCTAGAATGGTTCCTTACATTCCTTCCTAAAGAGCACGTAAAACAAACAGCACTTGATGACAGTTTACAGTTGACTAGCTTTAGGCTTTAGGTTGAGTGTTATTCAACAAATGTCTTGTTTACCATGTCAGACTGTTAAAGTAAGTAGATATCCCCTGCCTGTTTACAGCCAAGGAAAAGTACTGTGATATTATATATGAATGTCATTTCACTCATCATTACATCCAGAAGTATAGCTCTACTCAATCTAGATCGCTGAAGCGTTACAGACTGTGCGGTAGACATGTAAAGGTAATTTCAGATTGAGCCGACATCTGCGGCATTTACGGTGAATGCAGTCTCCACTAGCGCGGAAACATTGCCTTTACATTAAAATCACGCTGTAACATTGAACTTCAGCGATACGGATTGAACAGAGCCTTTAATGTGTTCAATAATTACTTTGTCTGATAAATATTTGAATACTAATCATAAAAGACCCCACTGGTTTCATAAATGACATGATGGTGTTTCACAGCTTTACAATTGGAATTAAAGTTGAGACCCAGCAGGCATAATTTGGCATGGGGACGTCATAAAAGGACATCAGTTTAAAATATTTTCTTCTAATTACCCTTTTAGAAGAAATATGAATTGATTTTGTTTTAAAATCTCTCCTTTTTATGCTTGCTGTCACAGTATGAGTTAAAGCTTTGTGAATAAAAGGTGTACTTAGGTATGTGACCATTACATAACTCTGTACCAGTGCTCTCCAACCCTGTTCCTGGAGAGCTACCCTCCTGGAGGTTTTAATTCCATCCCCGTTCCTGGAGAGCTACCCTCCTGGAGGTTTTAATTCTATCCCTGTTCCTGGAGAGCTACCCTCCTGGAGGTTTTAATTCCATCCCCGTTCCTGGAGAGCTACCCTCCTGGAGGTTTTAATTCCATCCCCGTTCCTGGAGAGCTACCCTACTGGAGGTTTTCGCTCCAACCCCAGTTGTAACTAACCTGATTAATTTTATAAAGCAGCTAATTATTAGAATAATGTGTGCTAGATTAGAGTTGGAGTGTAAACCTCCAGGAGGGTATCTCTCCAGGAACAGGGTTAGAGGGCCCTGTATGTAACTACTATACACATTGGCCATGATATCACCATATCATCACTATAGGTATCAATATGTTGTTGTTTACACTGTTGGAGCACTGTTATGTCTTTGAATATATAATATTTATCATTTTTACCACAGTTTAATACTAATTTGTAAGATTTGTTTTCATGGAATCTGCCTGACTAGATCTACAGATTGTTTTAAATTATGAATAAAACCACCAGAATAATGAACTCTTGTTTCTGGTTTGTCTGATTCTGTATAGGAGAAACATCCCGGTTCACAGATCCAGTTTTTATAAACATCGTGTATTATATCACAGTGTATTCCATTTAGGATACACGGACACTTTCAAACAAATGTGATTCTACACTGAACAAAAAAATATAAACCCAACATGCAACAATTGCAAATATTTTACTGAGTTACAGTTCATTTAAGGAAATCAGTCAATTTAAATAAATTCATTAAGGCTCTAATCTATGGATTCCACGTGACCTGGGAATACAGATTTGCACCTGTTGGTCAAAAATACCTTTAGAAGGTAGGGTCGTGGATCAGGAAACCAGTCAGTATCTGGTGTGACCATCATTCGCAGCGTGGGGTCGTGCGTTATCATGCTGAAACATGAGGTGGTGGCGGTGGATGAATGGCACGACAACGGGCCTCAGGATCTCGTCACGGTATCTCTGTGCTTTCAAATTGACATCGATAAAATGCAATGTTGTTTGTTGTCCGTAGTTTATGCCTGCCCATGGATACAATAACCTCATCGCCACCATGGGACACTCTGTTCATAACGTTGACATCAGCAAACCACTCGCTCAAACGACACCATACATACTGTCTGCCATCTGCCCGGTGCAGTTGAAACCCGGGATTCATCCGTGAAGAGCACACTTCTCCAGTGTGTCAGTGGCCATCGAAGGTGAGCATTTGCTCACTGAAGTCGGTTACGACGTTGAACTGGTCGAGACCCTGGTGTGGACGATGAGCGAGCAGATGAGCTTCCCTGAGACAGTTTCTGAAAGTTTCTACAGAAATTCTTCGGTTGTGCAAAACCCACAGTTACATCAGCTGTCAGGTTGGCTTGTCTGCATTTGAAGAAGCCGGATGTGGAGGTCCTGGGCTGGCGTGGTTACACATGGTCTGTGGTTGTGAGGCCGGTTGGACGCACTGCCAAATTCTCTAAAATTATGTTGGAGGCGGCTTATGGTAGAGACATGAACATTAAATTATCTGACGACAGCTCTGGTGGACATTCCTGCAGTCATTATGCCAATTGCACGAGTCCCTCAAAATTTGATACATCTGTGGCATTGTGTTGTATGACAAAACTGCCCATTTTAGAGTGGCCTTTTATTGCCCCCAGCACAAGGTGCACCTGTGTAATGATCATGTTGTTTAATCAGCTTCTTGATATGCGACACGTTTGAGTTGGATGGATTATCTTGGCAAAGGAGAAATGCTCACCAAAAGGGATGTAAACAAATTTGTGCACAAAATGTTAGAGAAATATGCTTTTTATGCATATGGAACATTTCTGGGATATTTTATTTCAGCTCAGGAAACATGGGACCAACAGTTTGCATGTTGTGTTTCTATTTTTGTTCAGTATATATATATATATATATATATATATATATATATATATATATATATATATATATATATATATTCGGTATCATTTTCAAAAACCATTTTTGCTATCATGCATAATATGACAAATCTATCATCGACATGTTAACATGAAAATGGAATAAATTACGCACAAGGGTCCTAAAAAGTATAGCAAGATATCTATAAGTACAGTGCTGTCCTACCTGCGATGAAAGTGTGTTTGGTACCAGATGAGGGGTGTAATTTCTCCACTCTTGGTGGTGCACCGGCACAGACCGGTGGATGGTGGAGAGGTTCACCCAGCCGGTGCATCGCTCATGGCAGTGTCACCCCTAGGACGCATCGCGCAAGAGAGGTCTTCACCGTGGATCAGAATATACCTTATGTAATAACTGAAGACAGATCAAATGCATTTATAGACGAATGGTTAGTTAATTTATACGATTTATAGATGTAACGGAATGGAAATTTGGTAATTCAAACAAGAATACATTTTGTTCTATAATTCATATTGAATAGAAATGATTTGATTTGGTCTGTTCATTGATATAATGGTTGAATGTGACTGTCTAGTCCGTGGCTGGCAGAACCTCGCCGTCTGTTTTCTCATCTGGAGAGTCTCGATGTGCGTCTCGCCCTAGGAACTAACGAAGGACATTAATGCTTCCGCCCGGACATAATAGTGAACAGTACAAATCCATCGAGAAGGTTTCTACATTGGGTACATGGGTATGAATCTTTCTGGTTTTTGTTGTTGTCGTTTTCATGATATATCTTGTTAAATGATTAATTACCTGCTCGGCATAGTGCATAGTTCTAGCTATACTATTTAGTTGCAAGCTAAACCGCTGTCCTGAAATAAAGGGTCATTTCACTGCTGGTTAAAACCCTGCCAACAGTCGTTAACAGGCCGTATTGAAAGGAGCGACAAGAGAGACGGACAGACACCTTTTAGCCGGGCTACTTGTTCCTCAGTCTGGGATGGCAGACACCTTTTAGCCGGGCTACTTGTTCCTCAGTCTGGGATGGCAGACACCTTTTAGCCGGGCTACTTGTTCCTCAGTCTGGGATGGCAGACACCTTTTAGCTGGGCTACTTGTTCCTCAGTCTGGGATGGCAGACACCTTTTAGCCGGGCTACTTGTTCCTCAGTCTGGGATGGCAGACACCTTTTAGCCGGGCTACTTGTTCCTCAGTCTGGGATGGCAGACACCTTTTAGCCGGGCTACTTGTTCCTCAGTCTGGGATGGCACACCTTTAGCCACTTGTTCCTCAGTCTGGGATGGCAGACACCTTTTAGCTGGGCTACTTGTTCCTCAGTCTGGGATGGCAGACACCTTTTAGCTGGGCTACTTGTTCCTCAGTCTGGGATGGCAGACACCTTTAGCCGGGCTACTTGTCCTCAGTCTGGGATGGCAGACACCTTTTAGCCGGGCTACTTGTTCCTCAGTCTGGGATGGCAGACACCTTTTAGCCGGGCTACTTGTTCCTCAGTCTGGGATGGCAGACACCTTTTAGCCGGGCTACTTGTTCCTCAGTCTGGGATGGCAGACACCTTTTAGCCGGGCTACTTGTTCCTCAGTCTGGGATGGCAGACACCTTTTAGCCGGGCTACTTGTTCCTCAGTCTGGGATGGCAGATACCTCAGCTAGAACTAACGTGACTCTGCCGCTAGAACTAACGTGAACCATGAGCATCCTGTTTTTTTTTGTATTGAAGTCAATGTACCCAGAGGAGGCTACTGTAGACCTTCATTGCAAAACGGCGTGTTTTAACCAATGATTTGGTGACATTAATATATTTAGTATAGTTTTATCTAAAAATTATGCTTTTTTTTTTTTAAATGTTAAACTATTTTTATTTGTATTAAATTCATTGTGGAGGATGGTCCTCCTCTTCCTCCTCTTCCTCCTCTGGATGACAATGAATTATTGAAGGAATGAGATCCCAACATTGTCAATCATTCTGAAAGTAACGTTAAGGTATTCTGTACAGTTTGTGGTAGCAGTCCCATATGTTTCATTCTGTTCTGTTCTCAATAGTGTCCGTGCTGCAACACACAAATTATAGTCTATTCCAGGGGTTAGGCAACTAGTTAGATTCAGCCGCGGGCCGGAACATAATTATAATAAATTGTACACTGCAAATTGACCACAACTAAGCCCCCCCAAAAAATGTATTTATGTAAATGTCTTTTCCCACTGGGGGCACACTGGTTGAGTCAACGTTGTTTCAACGTCATTTCAATGAAATGACGTTGAACCAATGTGGAATAGACGTTGGAATTGATGTTTGTACCCAGCAGCAGCAGTGTTGTAGTACGGGTCTGGTCTTGAGACCACATATTGAGTGTCTCGATGTCGAATATTTTTTTTTTATTCGTTGTTGATTCGGACTTGATTTGCTCCGGTCTTGTTCTGGAATCGGTCCCGCTTGAGGTGGTCGCCAACCCAACACAGGTGGCCAGTGGTTTTTATTTCATTTTTTCAGAACATTTCATTTTTTCAGAACATTTCAACCAAAAATAAAATTGAATTCCTGGTAATTTTACAGCCTCTTTTGACCAAAAACTAAAATCTCCCCCAAATTACTCCTGGGGGCGGTTTTGGCCCTTTTCTATTGTTCATCCTCAATATGTCTTCGTTTCCTGTCATATATTATTTGCTTATATCAGAAGCCGGTTGATAAACAAGACGCCCCGCGAACCTTTAATTCAAATGTGAGCATGCAGTATTCTGATTAACACACGTTTCCATATTTTCCCAGAGGCAGTGTTCTGGTTTCCATTGTAGACTGTGTGTTGTATTCACACATCGAGAGACTGCGGAGGCTTCATTAAACTCATTCTGATCTAGTGGAAACCACATCGCCATCACCATGCCGACGGTGGTCCTAATGGACGCGTCTCTGTCCATGACGCGGCCGGTCTCTCTGGAGCCGTGCTCCGAGGAGCTACAGAGGAAGAACCTGGCTGTGGCCGGACTCACCATGCTGTTTGAACACATGGCTACCAACTACAGACTGGAATTCACCTCTCTAGTGGCCTTCTCTTCCCTGTGGGAGCTACTGGTGCCTTTCACCAGGGACTACAACACCCTACAGGTACACAGGTCTGGCTAACACCGTGGACTACAACACCCTGCAGGTACACAGGTCTGGCTAACACCGTGGACTACAACACCCTACAGGTACACAGGTCTGGCTAACACCGTGGACTACAACACCCTACAGGTACACAGGTCCGGCTAACACCAGGGACTACAACACCCTACAGGTACACAGGTCCGGCTAACACCGTGGACTACAACACCCTACAGGTACACAGGTCTGGCTAACACCAGGGACTACAACACCCTACAGGTACACAGGTCTGGCTAACACCGTGGACTACAACACCCTACAGGTACACAGGTCCGGCTAACACCGTGGACTACAACACCCTACAGGTACACAAGTCTGGCTAACACCGTGGCTTGGAGGCAATGTGGTAGTAGCTCTACATGTTCTCTGATTGGCTAGATACATTTTAGACATTGGTTACACCTGTCCAATCTTTCAGATCTGATGAAGTGTGCAGGCAGGGTCGTGGTCTGTGCAGGCAGGGTCGTGGTCTGTGCAGGCAGGGTCGTGGTCTGTGCAGGCAGGGTCGTGTGCCTTTGTTCATTGTGTCCTCTGCTCTGCTGTGCAGGAAGCCCTGAGCAACCTGGAGGACTATGACAAGACGTGTCTGGAGGCGGCTTTACACGGAGTCAGCAACGTGGTGCAGCAGGAGTGGGGCCACGCCTGTCCCACACAGGTAATATATCAAGCCATGATAGTACCGTACTCTATCCAGTCATAGTGCCAGGTAGTAAACAGCAGGAGTGGGGCCACGCCTGTCCCACACAGGTAATACAGTGGGGCAAAAAAGTATTTAGTCAGCCACCAATTGTGCAAGTTCTCCAACTTAAAAAGATGAGAGAGGCCTGTAATTTTCATCATAGGTACACTTCAACTATGACAGACGAAATGAGAAAAAGAAATCCAGAAAATCACATTGTAGGATTTTTAATTTATTTATTTGCAAATTATGGTGGAAAATAAACTTTTGTTATTGACCAAATAATTATCTCAATACTTTGTTAAATACCCTTTGTTGGCAATGACAGAGGTCAAACGTTTTCTGTAAGTCTTCACAAGGTTTTCACACACTGTTGCTGGTATTTTGGCCCATTCCTCCATGCAGATCTCCTCTAGAGCAGTGATGTTTTGGGGCTGTCGCTGGGCAACACGGACTTTCAACTCCTCCAAAGATTTTCTATGGGGTTGAGATCTGGAGACTGGCTAGGCCACTCCAGGACCTTGAAATGCTTCAGCCACTGACTCCTTCGTGTTTGGGATCATTGTCATGCTGAAAGACCCAGCCACGTTTCATCTTCAATGCCCTTGCTGATGGAAGGAGGTTTTCACTCAAAATCTCACGATACATGGCCCCATTCATTCTTTCCTTTACACGGATCAGTCGTCCTGGTCCCTTTGCAGAAAAACAGCCCCAAAGCATGATGTTTCCACCCCCATGCTTCACAGTAGGTATGGTGTTCTTTGGATGCAACTCAGCATTCTTTGTCCTCCAAACACGACGAGTTGAGTTTTTACCAAAAAGTTCTATTTTGGTTTCATCTGACCATATGACATTCTCCCAATCCTCATCTGGATCATCCAAATGCTCTCTAGTAAACTTCAGACGGGCCTGAACATGTACTGGCTTAAGCAGGGGACACGTCTGGCACTGCAGGATTTGAGTCCTGGCGGCGTAGTGTGTTACTGATGGTAGGCTTTGTTACTTTGGTCCCAGCTCTCTGCAGGTCATTCACTAGGTCCCCGTGTGGTTCTGGGATTTTTGCTCACCGTTCTTGTGATCATTTTGACCCCACGGGGTGAGATCTTGCGTGGAGCCCCAGATCGAGGAAGATTATCAGTGGTCTTGTATGTCTTCCATTTCCTAATAATTTCTCCCACAGTTGATTTCTTCAAACCAAGCTGCTTACCTATTGCAGATTCAGTCTTCCCAACCTGGTGCAGGTCTACAATTTTGTTTCTCGTGTCCTTTGACAGCTCTTTGGTCTTGGCCATAGTGGAGTTTGGAGTGTGACTGTTTGAGGTTGTGGACAGGTGTCTTTTATACTGATAACAAGTTCAAACAGGTGCCATTAATACAGGTAACGAGTGGAGGACAGAGGAGCCTCTTAAAGAAGAAGTTACAGGTCTGTGAGAGCCAGAAATCTTGCTTGTTTGTATGTGACCAAATACTTATTTTCCACCATAATTTGCAAATAAATTCATAAAAAATCCTACAATGTGATTTTCTGGATTTTCTTTCCTCATTTTGTCTGTCATAGTTGAAGTGTACCTATGATGAAAATTACAGGCCTCTCTCATCTTTTTAAGTTGGAGAACTTGCACAATTGGTGGCTGACTAAATACTTTTTTGCCCCACTGTATATCAAGCCATGATAGTACCGTACTCTATCCAGTCATAGTGCCAGGTAGTAAACAGCAGGAGTGGGGCCACGCCCGTCCCACACAGGTAATATATCAAGCCAATTAATTAACAAGGCCTTTTTTACGTCTCCAATGTGCATCGTCTACGTCTACTGAGGCTAAATACATTGCTGAACTCATTATTGACACCGTGGTTTACAGGGAGACATTCACCTAGGACATTCACCTGGTTTCATTTATCTAGATAATCCTAGATGTTCCTGGTCTCAGTGACCCCCCTCTGGTTCATTTATCTAGATAATCCTAGATGTTCCTGGTCTGTGACCCCCTGGTTCATTTATCTAGATAATCCTAGATGTTCCTGGTCTCAGTGACCCCCTGGTTCATTTATCTAGATAATCCTAGATGTTCCTGGTCTCAGTGACCCCCCCTGGTTCATTTATCTAGATAATCCTAGATGTTCCTGGTCTCAGTGACCCCCTGGTTCATTTATCTAGATAAACCTAGATGTTCCTGGTCTCAGTGACCCCCTGGTTCATTTATCTAGATAATCCTAGATGTTCCTGGTCTCAGTGACCCCCCCCCGGTTCATTTATCTAG
The DNA here is from genome assembly GCA_030435695.1 of Brachymystax lenok tsinlingensis. Classification (NCBI taxonomy): domain Eukaryota; kingdom Metazoa; phylum Chordata; class Actinopteri; order Salmoniformes; family Salmonidae; genus Brachymystax; species Brachymystax lenok. The sequence continues at coordinate 1,753,047 of CM059791.1, read as the reverse complement.
ATACTCCTAGATGTTCCTGGTCTCAGTGACCCCTGACCTTGATGTTTCCTGACAGCACTGACTTACTCTGACATGTGGTTGTCCCACCTAGCTACCAGGAGATGAATGTGACATGTGGTTGTCCCACCTAGCTACCAGGAGATGAATGTGACATGTGGTTGTCCCACCTAGCTACCAGGAGATGAATGTGACAGTCCCACCTAGCTACCAGGAGATGAATGTGACATGTGGTTGTCCCACCTAGCTACCAGGAGATGAATGTGACATGTGGTTGTCCCACCTAGCTACCAGGAGATGACACATGTGGTTGTCCCACCTAGCTACCAGGAGATGAATGTGACATGTGGTTGTCCCACCTAGCTACCAGGAGATGAATGTGACATGTGGTTGTCCCACCTAGCTACCAGGAGATGAATGTGACATGTGGTTGTCCCACCTAGCTACCAGGAGATGAATGTGACATGTGGTTGTCCCACCTAGCTACCAGGAGATGAATGTGACATGTGGTTGTCCCACCTAGCTACCTGGAGATGAATGTGACATGTGGTTGTAACTAAAATGTTAAATGCAGGTAAATGTTGGTGTATATGGCTGCAGTTTTCCTCGTGGCCTCCAGGTGGTGCTCTCTGAGACACTCCCCTACAGACTCATTAGATTTGATTATTGATCTGGCGGCCTACAGGTGGTGTTGGTGACAGACGGGTCTCTGGGGATCGGCAAAGGCTCTCTGAGACACTCCCTGCAGACTCTGAAAGGACGGCCGGAGGATAAGAAGTTCCCCCTGCCTTTTCCCTTCCCTGCCAAGCTGTTCATCATGTGCATCGCCACCGCAGAGGAGGTACTACTGCAGCACCGCTCTGAATAACTACTGATCGTCCACTCCTTTTATATACCTCTGATCACACCTGGCTGTTTATTTCTTAAGTTAGTAGAGGCCAGTAGCTAGATATAGGGGGCTAGTCTTGCACTGGTTCGTCTTAGACAACGAGCAGAGGGACTATTAACCAACTCGCTGCTACGCTGTGTTGACCAGATGGCTGATAGATAGGGCTGCACGGGTAAATCACATTTTTAATCAAAATTGAAGTTTTGACATGAGCCATGTCCATATCACTGTCTGTAACGCTAGTTTGGCTTCTTTCCAATCCCACACACAGCGAGCCACCCTCCTGTCACTCAGCTAGGCAGTACTTTCTGCTTCAGATTCACTCTGCACCTATTGACCAAACAGTCAACCGATTGTTCCGAACAAGAATGGTGCAGCTTTCCACTGTCCACACTCTGAATATAAATCCATGTTTTCTATATTATTTGTGTAGTTAGTTGGTCTTAGGGAAACTGCAAAATGTGTCAAACGTTTTGTTTTGTGTTAGCCTCTTAATGCGTAGCGCTAGCTCGCTAAATCCACAGAGATAGGGGCAAAACGTCGGCGGCTGATATTCTAGCTGATGTCCTGTTAGTTCCAGACCAATCCGAATCTTCACTGTATCCCCCACTTGTTCTCTGTTCTTCTACAGTTACAGATGACAGACACTATGCACAACCTGGAACAGCTGCTCCAGCTGAACAGAGGAGATGGACAGATCCTCGCTATGGAAGGCCAGCTCTGTCTGAAGAGTGTACAGTCCATGTTCGGGTGTGTACGTCAAACCCAGAACCTTCTTGCAGAACTAGTGGAACAGCAGAATCACCTGGTCTTTCTCTGGGGGGGCTAGCTAGGTCTAGGGCTGGCACGATTACCGTATAACCGCGGAACCGACAGTTAAGAGACAAAGACCTTTATGAAAATAAAATAACCGTCATAATAAAACATGTTTTGTGGAACGAACAGCTGACTGAAGACGGGAAGGCCGGGCAGCAGGCGGCAGGGTAGCCTAGTGGTCAGAGCGTTGGACTTGTAACCGGAGGGTTGCAAGTTCGAATCCCCGAGCTGACAAGGTATAAATCTGTCGTTCTGCCCCTGAACAAGGCAGTTAACCCACTGTTCCCCGGGCGCCGTGGATGTCGATTAAGGCAGCCCCCCGCACCTCTCTGATTCAGAGGGGTTGGGTTAAATGCGGAAGACACATTTCGGTTGAAGGCATTCAGTTGTACAACTGACTAATAATGGCGACTTTGACTTCATTCGATTTAGTCCGTTTCTGTGGTAACATGGACTCTGAGTCGATGTCCACGCCCCCCTCGGAAAACCAATCTAGCATAATAATAATAACAAAAAATGTTTTTGTCAGTTTTAAGCTAGACACGTCCGCCGATGTCGCACTTCCTGCATCTGCAGTGACCGAGCTAGAGCGGCGTTTTGTCAGGCCGTGACACATCCCCGAAAAAATCAGTCTTCTCACAAAAAACGTCTGTAGTGTCTGAATGATTTGGCCTATGAACTTTACTCTAACGACCCCCCCCACAAGAGTCACGGGACTCGTCTGTAGTCGGTTTCAGCCGATCTGCCAACTTGTTTGTGTCTGTAGCGTCCTACACACTAATATAACCCCTCTGTGGGAAGGAGAAGACTCGTCCCAAGGTCCACAGGTACCAGTTTAAAAAAATCCTATGGAAGTTTAGATGGAGACTGTTTTAGTGCAAAAAAGCAAGGGGTTGAATACATGTAAAAGTCTTTCCTAGATCTCTGATGGAGGACAGACCCTTCAAAACAAACTTCCTTTAGATTTCTTTTGGGTGGGGGGAGGGACTGACTATCTGTTATTCAATGTGTTTCTATTGGCTAATAGCAGTAAGGACTATCTGTTATTCAATGTGTTTCTATGGACTAATAGCAGTAAGGACTATCTGTTATTCAATGTGTTTCTATGGGCTAATAGCAGTAAGGACTATCTGTTATTCAATGTGTTTCTATGGGCTAATAGCAGTAAGGACTATCTGTTATTCCATGTGTTTCTATGGGCTAATAGCAGTAAGGACTATCTGTTATTCAATGTGTTTCTATGGACTAATAGCAGTAAGGACTATCTGTTATTCCATGTGTTTCTATGGGCTAATAGCAGTAAGGACTATCTGTTATTCAATGTGTTTCTATGGGCTAATAGCAGTAAGGACTATCTGTTATTCAATGTGTTTCTATGGGCTAATAGCAGTAAGGACTATCTGTTATTCCATGTGTTTCTATTGGCTAATAGCAGTAAGGACTATCTGTTATTCAATGTGTTTCTATGGGCTTAATAGCAGTAAGGACTATCTGTTATTCAATGTGTTTCTATGGACTAATAGCAGTAAGGACTATCTGTTATTCAATGTGTTTCTATGGGCTAATAGCAGTAAGGACTATCTGTTATTCCATGTGTTTCTATGGACTAATAGCAGTAAGGACTATCTGTTATTCCATGTGTTTCTATGGACTAATAGTAGTAAGGACTATCTGTTATTCAATGTGTTTCTATGGACTAATAGCAGTAAGGACTATCTGTTATTCAATGTGTTTCTATGGGCTAATAGCAGTAAGGACTATCTGTTATTCAATGTGTTTCTATGGGCTAATAGCAGTAAGGACTATCTGTTATTCCATGTGTTTCTATGGACTAATAGCAGTAAGGACTATCTGTTATTCAATGTGTTTCTATGGACTAATAGCAGTGGGGCCAAAATCTTTTTCATCAAATACTTTTTTTCTATAATTCTTTTGATACTTTAAGGGGTCTTTAAAATTCCAAATCAAATAGCTAATTTATTCTTGGTTTGTCCTTCAAACAATTCATTATAGCTCAGCAGAACCCCCCTTTTCCCCGGCTTAGACTGTAATGGGTTAACAACGCGGTCCCATTTTGTTGCTCCTTGCTGAAACAAGCAAGGTGTCGTAGCATCCTAGTCTACGCAGCAGCGCACACAGAAATAGAACGAATAGAACAGGCTTGGAACCTCCTAACCCTGGCAATTTGTCTGGTCAACTCACAATGGCCAGCAGCATTACCACCCTGCATCCCACAATAGGCTCATTCACCCCCCCCTTCCTCTCCCCTGTAACTATTCCCCAGGTCGTTGCTGAAAATGAGAACGTGTTCTCAGTCAACTTACCTGGTAAAATTAAAATAAATAAATAAATGAAATGGCTAACTGGTATTGTGATGCTATAATTTCCATGGTAATGTAGAATGTTCACTCGTGTGACGTTAACTGATTTGGCATTTGGGATGTATTTTTTTTTGTTGTGATTGTTGAGTTGAATCAACAAATCACGGCATATTTTGATAGGTACACTTCCTGCTTTTACTTCCTGCTTTTACTTCCTGCTTTGCTTCTATGGGTACACTCGTAATGGCTGCCAGTCCACCCGTTATGCCATCGTTGACTTGAATGGGGACGCCCGTTTGTATTCGTTCTATTTCACTGGCAGCACATGCAGTCAGGACGCGGAGGTGAAGAGAAAATGTAAGTTTAAAAAAAAAAAAAAGTTACAAGTGTTTAATTTTGTTTTGCTATTCGAACGGTTATTATGGTGACTGCAGTCATTTGGCTGGCCATTGACTGTCATCCAAAATTCCATGAACGTCACAGCCCTAGCTAGTTCTTTCTCTCAGCTTGTGTCTTGTTTAAACTGATCTGTCTGTCCAGGCGTCTGATAGATGAGGCCTACTGCCCCTTCCATGCTGTGCTGTGCTATGTGTGTGTTGTGTTGTTGTTTACAGACGTGTGTGTGTGTGTGTGTGTGATACAGGCGTCTGATAGATGAGGCCTACTGCCCCTTCCATGCTGTGCTGTGCTATGTGTGTGTTGTGTTGTTGTTTACAGACGTGTGTGTGTGTGTGTGTGTGTGTGTGTGTGTGTGTGTGTTATACAGGCGTCTGATAGATGCGGCCTACTCCCCGTTCCCTGCTGTACTGCGTTGTGGGAACCTGGCTTCTGATGTCCAGGTGTTCCCCAGACCTGAGCCTGTGTTCCTGGATGAAGAAATCGACCCTATGCCCCGACACATCCTCACAGGTAACTAACAGACTCTCTAATCAACCCTATGCCCCGACACATCCTCACAGGTACCTAACAGACTCTCTAATCGACCCTATGCCCCGACACATCCTCACAGGTACCTAACAGACTCTCTAATTGACCCTATGCCCCGACACATCCTCACAGGTACCTAACAGACTCTCTAATCGACCCTATGCCCGACACATCCTCACAGGTACCTAACAGACTCTCTAATTGACCCTATGCCCCGACACATCCTCACAGGTACCTAACAGACTCTCTAATTGACCCTATGCCCCGACACATCCTCACAGGTACCTAACAGACTCTCTAATCGACCCTATGCCCCGACACATCCTCACAGGTACCTAACAGACTCTCTAATTGACCCTATGCCCCGACACATCCTCACAGGTAACTAACAGACTCTCTAATTGACCCTATGCCCCGACACATCCTCACAGGTACCTAACAGACTCTCTAATTGACCCTATGCCCCGACACATCCTCACAGGTACCTAACAGACTCTCTAATTGACCCTATGCCCGACACATCCTCACAGGTACCTAACAGACTCTCTAATTGACCCTATGCCCCGACACATCCTCACAGGTACCTAACAGACTCTCTAATTGACCCTATGCCCGACACATCCTCAAAGGTACCTAACAGACTCTCTAATCGACCCTATGCCCGACACATCCTCACAGGTACCTAACAGACTCTCTAATTGACCCTATGCCCCGACACATCCTCACAGGTACCTAACAGACTCTCTAATTGACCCTATGCCCCGACACATCCTCACAGGTAACTAACAGGATTTCTATCCTATCCATACAGTACCTAACAGGCTCTCTACCCATCATACCCCACAACTTCCATGTCCAAAAAAAAAATATTCATTTTTTGTATTTAGAAAAACTTGTCTACCCATCTTGTAATAGCAATCCTAAATATGCTCCGGTGTAACCAATCACATTCAAAATCACACACCAAGTTATATGGCCTCTATCTGTGTTCTATTGTAGTGATTGACATGATTTCAGGGTACATTTAGCACTTCCTGCAGGTTCCTCTGCTGGGTAGTGAATTACAAACACTCAACCATGAGCACCAAGGAGCTTTCAAAAGTCGTGGAAAGGCACAGATCAGGGAATGGGTATACAAATATTTCAAAGGCCTTGAATATCCCTTGGAGCACGGTCAAGAAGTGGTAGGTGCATGGAACCATCAAAACGGTGTCTAGATCAGGCCGTCCTTCCAAGCTGGATGACTGAGCCAGCAGGAGACTGATCAGAGAGGTTACCAAGAGTCCGATGGCATCTTTGAAAGCGCTACAAGCTTCTTATGGCCAATATTGGTCAGTGTGCGTGTGACAACAATATTCAAAGCACTCCACAAATCTGTCATGTATGGTAGGGTGGCCAGAAGGAAGCCATTACTCAAGAAAGCACAGCTTGAATCCCTTTTAAAGTATGCAAAAAACACTCAGGAGATTCTGTAGCAGCCATGTTACAAAAGGTTTTGTGGTCTGATGAAACAAAAATCTAACTTTTGGACCTAAATGCAAAGCGTTACTTTTAGCACAAACCCAACAAGGCACATCAACTAAAGAACACCATCTTTACTGTGAAGCATGGTGGTGGCAGCATGGTGGTGGCAGCATCATGTTATACATGGCAGACCATCCCTACTGTGAAGCATGGTGGTGGCGGGCATCATGTTATACATGGCAGACCATCCCTACTGTGAAGCATGGTGGTGGCGGGCATCATGTTATACATGGCACCTCACCCCTACTGTGAAGCGTGGTGGCGGCATCATGTTAAACATGGCACATCACCCCTACTGTGAAGCATGGTGGTGGTGGTGGCATTATGTTATACATGGCACATCACCCCTACTGAGAACATGGTGGTGGTGGCGGCATTATGTTATACATGGCACATCACCCCTACTGAGAGGATGGTGGTGGCGGAATCATGTTATACATGGCACATCACCCCTACTGCGGCAGGTAGCCTAGTGGTTAGAGTGTTGGACTTGTAACCGGAGGGTTGCAAGTTCGAATCCCCGAGCTGACAAGGAAAAAATCTGTCGTTCTGCCCCTGAACAAGGCAGTTAACCCACTGTTCCCCGGGCGCCGAAGACGTGGATGTCGATTAAGGCAGCCCCCCGCACCTCTCTGATTCAGAGGGGTTGGGTTAAATGCGGAAGACACATTTCGGTTGAAGGCATTCGGTTGTACAACTGACTAATAATGGTGACTTTTGACTTTGACTTTACTGTGAAGCATGGTGGTGGTGGTGGCGGCATCATGTTATACATGGCGCACCATCCCTACTGTGAAGCATGGTGGTGGCAGTATGGTATGGGGATGTTTCAGTCCCCATAACATGTTACCAGGATAGAAGGAAAAATGATTGGTGCAATGTACAGAAAAGTCAGTGGAGTGGCCCAGACAGAGCTCTGACCTCAATCCAAGAAAACATTTGTGCCATGACTTTAAGTGACAAAAGGTGCTATCACCAAGTGTTATCTAAGGGGGGGTTGAGAATGATCCAATTAGGATATTTCAGTTTTGTGTTTTTGGTATGTATGGTGTGAAGATTAGTGGCAAAGTCCTTATTTAAATGCATGAAACTCCGAGGCACTGTCACAACAAAATGTGAAAAGAAGTTCAAGGGCTTACGGTCTTTCTATAGGCGATGTATGTTCTCTACCAGCCCAGTCACCTGGCTTAGTCTCCTTCACTTCAACTGTGTTCAACTCTCTTACGGACTTTCAGATTTTCTTGATGACTATCACAGTTAATTGATTTAGATGTGTTATTGTATGTTTCTGTATACTGCCATTCCACATCAAGCTGTCAATGAATACATCAAGTCAAACTACGTAACTAACTGTGTTCCAGATCTGGAGATAGTTGGTTTCATAGAGATTGGAGACATCTCCAGTCCTCCTGTCATGTCCAGACACCTGGTTCTTCCTATCGCTGTCAATAAAGGTAGTTACCGCTTCTAATCTGTTTTGGCCTTTTGCCTTTTTAACTAATACCAAAATATGTTCTAGTGTTCTAAAATATCGTTCTAAATTAGTGTTGTAATGTTCTAAAATAGTTTTTATATATTCTAAAAGACTGTTCTAATGTTCTAAATGAGTGTTCTAAATGAGTGTTCTAATGAGTTTATTGTTGTGTTCTTGGTTCCAGAGGTGGATGATGTGGGTCCAGGAACCACAGAGGAGCCAGAGGAGGAGACATCAGCCAACCAGCAGGCAGGGAAGGTCCCCAACTTCTGTGTCCTACTCCATGGCAGTCTGAAGGTAGAGGGCATGGTGGCGCTGGTGCAGCTTGGGTAAGATAATACTACGTTCTGTTATAACACATTATAAAGGTTCATAACATGCTTATAGAATGTTATAAAGGTAGAGGGCGTGGTGTCTCTGGTACAGCTGGGGTAAGATAGTACTACGTTCTGTTATAACACATAAAGGTTCATAACATGCTTATAGCATGTTATAAAGGTAGATGGCGCTGGTGCAGCTGTGGTCAGATAGTACTACGTTCTGTTATGAACCTTTAATTTGTTATAACATGCTTATAGCATGTTATAAAGGTAGAGGGCATTTTGTCTCTGGTACAGCTGGGGTAAGCTATATGAATGTTTTATTCTATTCTCAATTAAATTTGCATTATTGGAGATTTTCAATATTAACATAATTAAAATAATAATAATCAATATTGTCAACAGGACAACAGTAACAACAATAACCACATTGAACAACAACACTAAGCATACAGTAGAGGACATGTGCAGGTTGATTGGTCTGTCAGACACTGTCCCTCATCTTATGGCAGGCAGCAATGTAGTGCGCTGCCAACCCACAGCTCTCTGCGTCCTCCCCCAACAGGACAGGTAGCCTATTCTCATCAGAGAGGTCTTTTGGGGAAATTAAACACTGCAATTGTTTTAATATTTTTGACATTTTCTCTCTCTAGCCCAGAGTGGTATGGTATGCTGTACTCCCAGGCAGACAGCAAGAAGAAGTCTAATCTGATGATGTCTCTGTTTGAGCCTGGACCTGAGCCGTTACCCTGGCTGGGCAAGGTGTCCCAGCTAGGACCTATATCAGGTAGCTAATCAAACGGTTAATTATTCCACCCCCCACCTGTCCAGAGTGCTACCAACTGACAATGGTAGCTTGTTTTTCTGACTTTAACCATACCTCTCTCTTTCAGATGCAGCTGAGAACCCGTACGGGGAGGATGACAGTAAGAGTCCTTTCCCTCTGCAGCCTAAGATCAAACGCAGCTACGCTCAGAACGTCACTGTCTGGATCAAAGCTAGCGGACTGCAGGTACAGATAACGGGCTGTAGAAATAGAAGCTAGAGGACTGCAGGTACAGATAACGGGCTGTAGTAATAGAAGCTAGTGGACTGCAGGTACAGATAACGGGCTGTAGTAATAGAAGCTAGTGGACTGCAGGTACAGATAACGGGCTGTAGTAATACAAGCTAGCGGACTGCAGGTACAGATAACGGGCTGTAGTAATAGAAGCTAGTGGACTGCAGGTACAGATAACGGGCTGTAGTAATAGAAGCTAGAGGACTGCAGGTACAGATAACGGGCTGTAGTAATACAAGCTAGCGGACTGCAGGTACAGATAACGGGCTGTAGTAATACAAGCTAGCGGACTGCAGGTACAGATAACGGGCTGTAGTAATAGAAGCTGGTGGACTGCAGGTACAGATAACGGGCTGTAGTAATAGAAGCTAGAGGACTGCAGGTACAGATAACGGGCTGTAGAAATAGAAGCTTGAGGACTGCAGGTACAGATAACGGGCTGTAGAAATAGAAGCTAGCGGACTGCAGGTACAGATAACGGGCTGTAGAAATAGAAGCTAGTGGACTGTAGAAATAGAAGCTAGCGGACTGCAGGTACAGATAACGGGCTGTAGTAATATAAGCTAGCGGACTGCAGGTACAGATAACGGGCTGTAGTAATAGAAGCTAGTGGACTGCAGGTACAGATAACGGGCTGTAGTAATAGAAGCTAGTGGACTGCAGGTACAGATAACGGGCTGTAGAAATAGAAGCTTGAGGACTGCAGGTACAGATAACGGGCTGTAGTAATAGAAGCTAGTGGACTGCAGGTACAGATAACGGGCTGTAGAAATAGAAGCTGGTGGACTGCAGGTACAGATAACGGGCTGTAGTAATAGAAGCTGGTGGACTGCAGGTACAGATAACGGGCTGTAGTAATAGAAGCTAGAGGACTGCAGGTACAGATAACGGGCTGTAGAAATAGAAGCTTGAGGACTGCAGGTACAGATAACGGGCTGTAGAAATAGAAGCTAGCGGACTGCAGGTACAGATAACGGGCTGTAGTAATAGAAGCTAGAGGACTGCAGGTACAGATAACGGGCTGTAGTAATAGAAGCTGGTGGACTGCAGGTACAGATAACGGGCTGTAGTAATAGAAGCTAGAGGACTGCAGGTACAGATAACGGGCTGTAGAAATAGAAGCTTGAGGACTGCAGGTACAGATAACGGGCTGTAGTAATAGAAGCTAGTGGACTGCAGGTACAGATAACGGGCTGTAGTAATAGAAGCTGGTGGACTGCAGGTACAGATAACGGGCTGTAGTAATATAAGCTAGAGGACTGCAGGTACAGATAACGGGCTGTAGAAATAGAAGCTTGAGGACTGCAGGTACAGATAACGGGCTGTAGTAATAGAAGCTAGTGGACTGCAGGTACAGATAACGGGCTGTAGTAATAGAAGCTGGTGGACTGCAGGTACAGATAACGGGCTGTAGTAATAGAAGCTAGAGGACTGCAGGTACAGATAACGGGCTGTAGTAATAGAAGCTAGAGGACTGCAGGTACAGATAACGGGCTGTAGTAATAGAAGCTAGTGGACTGCAGGTACAGATAACGGGCTGTAGTAATAGAAGCTAGAGGACTGCAGGTACAGATAACGGGCTGTAGTAATAGAAGCTAGCGGACTGCAGGTACAGATAACGGGCTGTAGAAATAGAAGCTAGTGGACTGCAGGTACAGATAACGGGCTGTAGTAATAGAAGCTAGCGGACTGCAGGTACAGATAACGGGCTGTAGTAATAGAAGCTAGCGGACTGCAGGTACAGATAACGGGCTGTAGTAATAGAAGCTAGTGGACTGTAGAAATAGAAGCTAGCGGACTGCAGGTACAGATAACGGGCTCCTGATAGCCGAGTGGCATTATGAAAGACTGTGATTGGAGATGTGTTAAGGCCTCACTGTAAGGTCTGTGTTGAGAGGTGTTTGACTTCCTGTGTGTCAACCAATCAACAGACTGATGTGCAGAAGATCCTGAGGAACGCCAGGAAACTGCCAGAGAAGACCCAGACCTTCTACAAGGTAGTCACTGTCTGAGACACATACAAACACACACACACACATACACACATACAAGGTAATATTCACCAGCGAGAAAGTGCTGGGATGGATACTTTAGTTATGTTCAGTAGGCTTAGAATGGTCGAAAACATGGAGGTAGAATCTATTCACTCTATAATGGATGTAAACTGATCTATTCATTCTATAATGGATGTAAACTGATCTATTCATTCTATAATGGATGTAAACTGATCTATTCACTCTATAATGGATGTAAACTGATCTATTCACTCTATAATGGATGTAAACTGATCTATTCACTCTATAATGGATGTAAACTGATCTATTCATTCTATAATGGATGTAAACTGATCTATTCATTATATAATGGATGTAAACTGATCTATTCATTCTATAATGGATGTAAACTGATCTATTTATTCTATAATGGATGTAAACTGATCTATTCATTATATAATGGATGTAAACTGATCTATTCATTCTATAATGGATGTAAACTGATCTAGTCACTCTATAATGGATGTAAACTCAGATCTAGTCACTCTATAATGGATGTAAACTGATCTATTCATTCTATAATGGATGTAAACTGATCTATTCATTCTATAATGGATGTAAACTGATCTAATCATTCTATAATGGATGTAAACTCTGATCTATTCACTCTATAATGGATGTAAACTCAGATCTAGTCACTCTATAATGGATGTAAACTCTGATCTAGTCACTCTATAATGGATGTAAACTGATCTAGTCACTCTATAATGGATGTAAACTCTGATCTAGTCACTCTATAATGGATGTAAACTGATCTATTCACTCTATAATGGATGTAAACTCTGATCTATTCATAATGGATGTAAACTCTGATCTAGTCTATAATGGATGTAAACTGATCTATTCACTTTATAATGGATGTAAACTCTGACCTAGTCACTCTATAATGGATGTAAACTGATCTATTCACTCTATAATGGATGTAAACTCTGATCTAATTCATTCACTCTATAATGGATGTAAACTGATCTATCTATGTCTACTCTGGATGTAAACTGATCTAATTCTATAATGGATGTAAACTGATTCTATTCACTCTATAATGGATGTAAACTGATCTATTCACTCTATAATGGATGTAAACTGATCTATTCATTCTATAATGGATGTAAACTGATCTATTCATTCTATAATGGATGTAAACTGATCTATTCATTCTATAATGGATGTAAACTGATCTATTCATTCTATAATGGATGTAAACTGATCTATTCATTATATAATGGATGTAAACTGATCTATTCATTCTATAATGGATGTAAACTCAGATCTAGTCACTCTATAATGGATGTAAACTCAGATCTAGTCACTCTATAATGGATGTAAACTGATCTATTCATTCTATAATGGATGTAAACTCTGATCTATTCGTTCTATAATGGATGTAAACTGATCTAATCGTTCTATAATGGATGTAAACTCAGATCTAGTCACTCTATAATGGATGTAAACTCTGATCTAGTCACTCTATAATGGATGTAAACTCTGATCTAGTCACTCTATAATGGATGTAAACTGATCTAGTCACTCTATAATGGATGTAAACTCTGATCTAGTCACTCTATAATGGATGTAAACTGATCTAGTCACTCTATAATGGATGTAAACTCTGATCTAGTCACTCTATAATGGATGTAAACTGATCTAGTCACTCTATAATGGATGTAAACTCTGATCTAGTCACTATAATGGATGTAAACTGATCTATTCACTCTATAATGGATGTAAACTCTGACCTAGTCACTCTATAATGGATGTAAACTGATCTATTCACTCTATAATGGATGTAAACTGATCTATTCATTCTATAATGGATGTAAACTGATCTATTCATTATATAATGGATGTAAACTGATCTATTCATTCTATAATGGATGTAAACTGATCTATTTATTCTATAATGGATGTAAACTGATCTATTCATTATATAATGGATGTAAACTGATCTATTCATTCTATAATGGATGTAAACTGATCTAGTCACTCTATAATGGATGTAAACTCAGATCTAGTCACTCTATAATGGATGTAAACTGATCTATTCATTCTATAATGGATGTAAACTGATCTAGTCACTCTATAATGGATGTAAACTCTGATCTAGTCACTCTATAATGGATGTAAACTGATCTATTCACTCTATAATGGATGTAAACTCTGACCTAGTCACTCTATAATGGATGTAAACTCTGATCTAGTCACTCTATAATGGATGTAAACTGATCTATTCGTTCTATAATGGATGTAAACTGATCTATTCATTCTATAATGGATGTAAACTGATCTATTCACTCTATAATGGATGTAAACTGATCTATTCACTCTATAATGGATGTAAACTGATCTATTCATTCTATAATGGATGTAAACTGATCTATTCATTCTATAATGGATGTAAACTGATCTAATCATTCTATAATGGATGTAAACTCTGATCTATTCACTCTATAATGGATGTAAACTCTGATCTAGTCACTCTATAATGGATGTAAACTGATCTAGTCACTCTATAATGGATGTAAACTCTGATCTAGTCACTCTATAATGGATGTAAACTGATCTATTCACTCTATAATGGATGTAAACTCTGACCTAGTCACTCTATAATGGATGTAAACTGATCTATTCACTCTATAATGGATGTAAACTCTGATCTAGTCACTCTATAGTGGATGTAAACTGATCTATTCGTTCTATAATGGATGTAAACTGATCTATTCATTCTATAATGGATGTAAACTGATCTATTCACTCTATAATGGATGTAAACTGATCTATTCACTCTATAATGGATGTAAACTGATCTATTCATTCTATAATGGATGTAAACTGATCTATTCATTCTATAATGGATGTAAACTGATCTATTCATTATATAATGGATGTAAACTGATCTATTCATTCTATAATGGATGTAAACTGATCTATTCATTATATAATGGATGTAAACTGATCTAGTCACTCTATAATGGATGTAAACTCAGATCTAGTCACTCTATAATGGATGTAAACTCAGATCTAGTCACTCTATAATGGATGTAAACTGATCTATTCATTCTATAATGGATGTAAACTCTGATCTATTCGTTCTATAATGGATGTAAACTGATCTAATCGTTCTATAATGGATGTAAACTCAGATCTAGTCACTCTATAATGGATGTAAACTCTGATCTAGTCACTCTATAATGGATGTAAACTGATCTAGTCACTCTATAATGGATGTAAACTCTGATCTAGTCACTCTATAATGGATGTAAACTGATCTAGTCACTCTATAATGGATGTAAACTGATCTATTCATTCTATAATGGATGTAAACTGATCTATTCATTCTATAATGGATGTAAACTGATCTATTCACTCTATAATGGATGTAAACTGATCTATTCATTCTATAATGGATGTAAACTGATCTATTCATTATATAATGGATGTAAACTGATCTATTCATTATATAATGGATGTAAACTGATCTATTCATTCTACAATGGATGTAAACTGATCTATTCATTCTACAATGGATGTAAACTGATCTATTCACTCTATAATGGATGTAAACTGATCTATTCACTCTATAATGGATGTAAACTGATCTATTCACTCTATAATGGATGTAAACTGATCTATTCATTCTATAATGGATGTAAACTGATCTATTCATTATATAATGGATGTAAACTGATCTATTCATTATATAATGGATGTAAACTGATCTATTCATTCTACAATGGATGTAAACTGATCTATTCACTCTATAATGGATGTAAACTGATCTATTCACTCTATAATGGATGTAAACTGATCTATTCACTCTATAATGGATGTAAACTGATCTATTCACTCTATAATGGATGTAAACTGATCTATTCACTCTATAATGGATGTAAACTGATCTATTCATTATATAATGGATGTAAACTGATCTGTTCACTCTATAATGGATGTGAACTCCTCTGTATTCTCTCTATATGTGGTCTATTCACTCTATAATGGATGTGAACTCCTGTATTCTCTCTATATGTGGTCTATTCACTCTATAATGGATGTGAACTCTGTGTGAACTCCTCTGTATTCTCTCTATATGTGGTCTATTCACTCTATAATGGATGTGAACTCCTCTGTATTCTCTCTATATGTGGTCTGTTCACTCTAATGGATGTGAACTCCTCTGTATTCTCTCTATATGTGGTCTATTCACTCTATAATGGATGTGAACTCTGTGTGAACTCCTCTGTATTCTCTCTATATGTGGTCTATTCACTCTATAATGGATGTGAACTCCTCTGTATTCTCTCTATATGTGGTCTGTTCACTCTAATGGATGTGAACTCCTCTGTATTCTCTCTATATGTGGTCTATTCACTCTATAATGGATGTGAACTCTGTGTAAATTCCTCTGTATTCTCTCTATATGTGGTCTATTGCTAGCAGCATCATTTCACCAAGACACATTCTGGGTCTGTAAAATGGAGTTGACTGTATACAGTCTGGAGTTTACATACACCTCAGCCAAATACATTTAAACTCAGTTCTTCACAATTCCTTACATTTAATCCTAGTAAACATTCCCTGTCTTAGGCCAGTTAGGATTTATTTCAGCTTTTATTTCTTTCATCGCATTCCCAGTGGGTCTGAAGTTAACATACACTCAATTAGTATTTGGGTAGCATTGCCTTTAAATTGTTTAACTTGGGTCAAACGTTTCGGGTAGCCTTCCACAAGCTTCCCACAATAAGTTTGGTGAATTTTGGCCCATTCCTGCTGAGAGAGCTGGTGTAACTGAGACAGATTTGTAGGCCTCCTTGCTCGCACACACTTTTTCAGTTCTGCCCACAAATTTTCTATAGGATTGAGTTTAGGGCTTTGTGATGGCCACTCCAATACCTTGATTTGTTGTCCTTAAGTTATTTTGCCTCAACTTTAGAAGTATGCTTGGAGTCATTGTCAATTTGGAAGACCCATTTGCGACCAAGCTTTAACTTCCTGACTGATGTCTTGCTTCAATATATCCACATAATTTTCCTTCCTCATGATGCCATCTATTTTGTGAAGTGCACCAGTCCCTCCTGCAGCAAAGCACCCCCACAACATGATGCTGCCACCCCCGTGCTTCACGGTTGGGATGGTGTTCTTCGGCTTGCAAGCCTCCCCCTTTTTCCTCCAAACATAACGATGGTCATTATGGCCAAACAGTTCTATTTTTGTTTCATCAAACCAGAGGACATTTCTCCAAAAAGTAGTCTGGCTTTTTTATGGCGGTTTTGGAGCAGTGGCTTCTTCCTTGCTGAGTGGCCTTTCAGGTTATGTCGATATAAGACTCATTTTACTGTGGATATAGATACTTTTGTACCTGTTTCCTCCAGCATCTTCACAAGGTCCTTTGCTGTTGTTCTGGGATTGATTTTACACTTTTCGCACCAAAGTACGTTCATCTCTAGGAGACAGAACACGTCTCCTTCCTGAGCGGTATGACGGCTGCGTGGTCCCATGGTGTTTATACTTGCGTACTATTGTTTGTACAGATGAACGTGGTACCTTCAGGCATTTAGAAAATGCTCCCAAGGATGAACCAGACTTGTGGAGGTGTACATTTCTTTTCTGAGGTCTTGGCTGATTTCTTTTGATTTTCCCATAATGTCAAGCAAAGAGGCACTGAGTTTGAAGGTAGGCCTTGAAATACCTCCACAGGTACACCTCCAATTGACTCAAATGACTCAATTAGCCTATCAGAAGCTTCTAAAGCCTTGACATCATTTTCTGGAATTTTCCAAGCTGTTTAAAGGCACAGTCAACTTAGTGTATGTAAACTTCTGACCCACTGGAATTGTGATACAGTGAATTATAAGTGAAATAATCTGTCTGTAAACAGTTGTTGGAAAAATTAGATGTCCTAACCGACTTGCCAAAACTATAGTTTGTTAACAAGAAATTTGTTGAGTGGTTGAAAAACGAGCTTTAATGACTCCAACCGAAGTGTTTGTAAACTTCTGACTTCAACGGTACTTGGTGAATAAAAGTGATTTATTCAGTTGTGTGTCTATCTGCCCACCAGGAGCTGAACCGTCTGCGTAAGGCGGCGCTGGCGTTTGGTTTCTGGGAGCTGCTGAAGGGAGTTGCAGAGCTGTTAGAGAGGGAGTGCACCCTGCTGCCGGACACAGCCCACCCTGACGCAGCCTTCCAGCTATCACACGCTGCCAAGCAGCTTAAACTAGCCTCCACAGGAGACTCCCAGTACGCTGCCTTCGACCACAACATCAACCCCATGCACACCGACTTCTCTGGGGGAGGAGCTGGCATGTAGAGGATGGAGAGAGAGGAAGAGAGCACCCTATTACCTGCCCCAGTATCTGGGCTTTAGAGATGTTGACCATGACCTAACGCCCAGGAAGCTTCCGATTCAAACTGCCGTTACAGCTTTGTAAATGTTGTCAAAATACGTTAGTTGCTCAGTGGAACTCCCATTATTTGGTGAGTAACTATCTTCGTTTACTCCCGTTACAGCCGGTAACGGTACTTCCAGAAAAATATCGAAATAAAAAAATGTACAAGCAACTGGGGCGACCCTCTTCGGCACCTCCAAAGCATCCCGGATAGCACTAACCTTACTGCCAACGCACGGGTCAGAAGTCTACAACAGCTCAATACAGGTGCAGAAGAGGCTTTCCCCCCCTGGTTGCTTTAACATTTTGTATTTAGGCCTGTTTTGGAAGTACATACCGTAGTTGAAACTTCATTTGTTGAGTAACGGCTGTATTTTGTCATAATGCTTGCAGGGCTGTCTAATGGCAGTTTGAATCTGAGCTTCCTGGGCGTTAAGAGAGGAGACCAGTCATGCTCATGATCGACATCTCTAAAGCCCACATACTGGGGGACATATTCCCCATAGGGCCCTGGTCAAAACTAGTGCACTATATAGGGATTAGGGTGCCATAGGGCTCTGGTCAAAACTAGTGCACTGAATAGGGTGCCAGGGGGCTCTGATCTAAAGTAGTGTACTATATAGGGAATAGGGTGCCGGTCTAAAGTAGTGCACTCTGTAGGGAATAGGGTGCTGTTTCAGACAATTAGAATGGCTGATCAAGGAAGCTCTCCGGCATACCAACTTAACTCAAAGCTAAGGCCTATGGCTTCACGTGTGTTTTTGACCTGTTTTGTACATATCGTTTTATAACTTTCCTAATGAATAAAATGAAAACAGTTTTGTTTTTTCCAAATCGCTGTGTCCAACGATGAGTATTTTATTAATCTTACACAATTTCCTCAGGAAGTGAAACTGCAATTATTATTTTTTTTATTCAGCATATTAATTGACATGACAAAAAAACATCTTATGCGACTTTCCCTGAGGAAGTTTGTTAGCAGGATAACTTTGACAAACACCCGGAAATAAGACATCGCGCTGCTATAATTAACTACAACACAAGGGTTTGCGAAATTCCACGGTTTTCCTAACTGGGACTTCTGGAAATGTTGAGGAAAGCTACTGGAATTGCGCCACCCACACAGATGAGATGATGTCACTGACGGGAACAGACAGGCAGCAGAGGTGTATTTTGAGATCAAAAACATGTCAGTTAGATTTCCTCTTCTTGGTGCGGAACCTCTTCTTCCTCTGTTTGTACAGGTGGCGGAAATTGATGAGAAGCCCTGCAACAGACAATAGTGTTTACATATGAGGGGCCCATCTTTACATATGAGGGTGTGGCCTATGAGATGTCCATCTTTACATATGAGGGTGTGGCCTATGAGATGTCCATCTTTACATATGAGGGTGTGGCCTATGAGGTGTCCATCTTTACATATGAGGGTGTGGCCTATGAGATGTCCATCTTTACATATGAGGGTGTGGCCTAAGATGTCCATCTTTACATATGAGGGTGTGGCCTATGAGGTGTCCATCTTTACATATGAGGGTGTGGCCTATGAGGTGTCCATCTTTACATATGAGGGTGTGGCCTATGAGGTGTCCATCTTTACATATGAGGGTGTGGCCTATGAGGTGTCCATCTTTACATATGAGGGTGTGGCCTATGTTGTTACATTGTCATATGTACACAGCCTTTAAAGACGGACACCTCAATGTTGTCATAAAATAGTAACTACCCCATAACGGCAAAGGTGGACCGTATGTAGATTTGTTCCAAAACACAGTATACATTTTACATGACTACGATTGACAGCTCACCGATGACCATGAGAGGTAGATAGATATAGAGGACACAGGAGAAGCTGACAGAGGAGCCCAGGGCTTTAGGTAGAGGGATACTGAACAGTCTGCTCTGGTCAAACACTGAGATGGACTGGACCACTGCAACCGCTGGAGAGGTAGGGGGGAGAGAGAGATAACTGTTGAGTAAAGTGTTACCCAGGTATTCTATCCATTCCTCAGGCTTCCCATTGCCTCTCCTCTTAATAATTAAAAAAGGTACATACACTTGTAAACTACCCCCAGAGGGTATAGGACTATCCAGATGGTGTCCCTGTAAACTAACTCACCTTCAGCCAGCACCCCCAGAGGGTACAGGGGTATCCAGATGGTGTACCTCAGCCAGGTGATTGTCTTCCACTCTGTGTCGATACAACCCAGCATGTAGAATGGATACCTGGGGGGAGGAAGGGATTTTAATTGAAAAAAAAATGGCATCTCTAGTTCAGAAACCTTCGGAAGACATAAAGTAAACCATACACTTTCCA
Organism: Brachymystax lenok tsinlingensis; assembly: GCA_030435695.1. Classification (NCBI taxonomy): domain Eukaryota; kingdom Metazoa; phylum Chordata; class Actinopteri; order Salmoniformes; family Salmonidae; genus Brachymystax; species Brachymystax lenok. The sequence goes on along the minus strand of CM059791.1, from coordinate 1,732,968 downwards.
TGCTGGTATCCATGAGTTACACACACAGATCTATGTCAGTGTTGTGGTATAAAAGAGGGCTAACGTCGACAGGAAAACTGGACAGATGCTGCTATCATGATCTTACACACGAGTAATGCTGCTGAGGAAGCTTCTTGATGAGCGGCCATTTTGCTTCCACATCCATACAACACACACAGACAGCATGAATCACCCCTTTATGTACAGTAGGCTTATAAGACCACCTAAACATCTCTATAGCACCTAGACATCTCTATAGCACCTAGACATCTCTATACCCACCTAAACATCTCTATACCACCTAAACATCTCTATACCCACCTAAACATCTCTATACCCACCTAAACATCTCTATACCACCTAAACATCTCTATACCCACCTAAACATCTCTATAGCACCTAAACATCTCTATACCACCTAACCATCTCTATACCACCTAAACATCTCTATACCCACCTAAACATCTCTATACCACCTAAACATCTCTATACCCACCTAAACATATCTATAGCACCTAAACATCTCTATAGCACCTAAACATCTCTATAGCACCTAAACATCTCTATACCACCTAACCATCTCTATACCCACCTAAACATCTCTATACCACCTAAACATCTCTATACCCACCTAAACATCTCTATAGCACCTAAACATCTCTATAGCACCTAAACATCTCTATACCACCTAACCATCTCTATACCCACCTAAACATCTCTATACCCACCTAAACATCTCTATACCCACCTAAACATCTCTATACCCACCTAAACATCTCTATAGCACCTAAACATCTCTATACCCACCTAAACATCTCTATAGCACCTAAACATCTCTATACCCACCTAAAGATCTCTATAGCGCTCCAGAGGTAGAAGACAGTATATACCCACCTAAACATCTCTCTACCCACCTAAACATCTCTATACCCACCTAAAGATCTCTATACCCACCTAAACATCTCTATACCCACCTAAAGATCTCTATAGCGCTCCAGAGGTAGAAGACAAAGAAGACCACTGGTTTGTTGTGCATCTCCTGCAGGCTGCCGAGGATGATGAAGAGGATGAAGTTCCTACCAACCACCTGGAGATGAAGAACATCACAGTACACAAAGTCACAAACACCAGACAGATGTATACTCCACTGTACACATAGAATATTGTTTAGAAAAATACAATTGTATAGAATGTTAGAAAAATAATTGTATAATTTATTACAAAATAAAAACCTTTGGTAACACCTTATAACAATTTGTTGAATAAGCCATAGATAGTTAAAGGGGAAAGTGTTGTGGAGTATGATGAACGACCACAGTAAACTACCTGTGTTCCACGATGCTGTCGGTGTTGTGGAGTATGATGAACGACCACAGTAAACTACCTGTGTTCCACGATGCTGTCGGTATGGTGGAGTATGATGAACGACCACAGTAAACTACCTGTGTTCCACGATGCTGTCGGTATGGTGGAGTATGATGAACGACCACAGTAAACTACCTGTGTTCCACGATGCTGTCGGTGTGGTGGAGTATGATGAAACCACCACAGTAAACTACCTGTGTTCCACGATGCTGTCGGTGTGGTGGAGTATGATGAACCACCACAGTAAACTACCTGTGTTCCACGATGCTGTCGGTATGGTGGAGTATGATGAACGACCACAGTAAACTACCTGTGTTCCACGATGCTGTCGGTGTGGTGGAGTATGATGAACGACCACAGTAAACTACCTGTGTTCCACGATGCTGTCGGTATGGTGGAGTATGATGAACGACCACAGTAAACTACCTGTGTTCCACGATGCTGTCGGTGTTGTGGAGTATGATGAACGACCACAGTAAACTACCTGTGTTCCACGATGCTGTCGGTATGGTGGAGTATGATGAACGACCACAGTAAACTACCTGTGTTCCACGATGCTGTCGGTGTTGTGGAGTATGATGAACGACCACAGTAAACTACCTGTGTTCCACGATGCTGTCGGTATGGTGGAGTATGATGAACGACCACAGTAAACTACCTGTGTTCCACGATGCTGTCGGTGTTGTGGAGTATGATGAACGACCACAGTAAACTACCTGTGTTCCACGATGCTGTCGGTATGGTGGAGTATGATGAACCACCACAGTAAACTACCTGTGTTCCACGATGCTGTCGGTGTTGTGGAGTATGATGAACGACCACAGTAAACTACCTGTGTTCCACGATGCTGTCGGTATGGTGGAGTATGATGAACCACCACAGTAAACTACCTGTGTTCCACGATGCTGTCGGTGTTGTGGAGTATGATGAACGACCACAGTAAACTACCTGTGTTCCACGATGCTGTCGGTATGGTGGAGTATGATGAACGACCACAGTAAACTACCTGTGTTCCACGATGCTGTCGGTGTTGTGGAGTATGATGAACGACCACAGTAAACTACCTGTGTTCCACGATGCTGTCGGTATGGTGGAGTATGATGAACGACCACAGTAAACTACCTGTGTTCCACGATGCTGTCGGTGTTGTGGAGTATGATGAACGACCACAGTAAACTACCTGTGTTCCACGATGCTGTCGGTATGGTGGAGTATGATGAACGACCACAGTAAACTACCTGTGTTCCAATGCGATGCTGTCGGTGTTGTGGAGTATGATGAACGACCACAGTAAACTACCTGTGTTCCACGATGCTGTCGGTATGGTGGAGTATGATGAACGACCACAGTAAACTACCTGTGTTCCACGATGCTGTCGGTATGGTGGAGTATGATGAACGACCACAGTAAACTACCTGTGTTCCACGATGCTGTCGGTGTGGTGGAGTATGATGAATCCACCACAGTAAACTACCTGTGTTCCACGATGCTGTCGGTGTTGTGGAGTATGATGAACCACCACAGTAAACTACCTGTGTTCCACGATGCTGTCGGTGTTGTGGAGTATGATGAACGACCACAGTAAACTACCTGTGTTCCACGATGCTGTCGGTGTTGTGGAGTATGATGAACGACCACAGTAAACTACCTGTGTTCCACGATGCTGTCGGTGTTGTGGAGTATGATGAACGACCACAGTAAACTACCTGTGTTCCACGATGCTGTCGGTATGGTGGAGTATGATGAACGACCACAGTAAACTACCTGTGTTCCACGATGCTGTCGGTGTGGTGGAGTATGATGAACGACCACAGTAAACTACCTGTGTTCCCACGATGCTGTCGGTGTTGTGGAGTATGATGAACGACCACAGTAAACTACCTGTGTTCCACGATGCTGTCGGTGTGGTGGAGTATGATGAACGACCACAGTAAACTACCTGTGTTCCACGATGCTGTCGGTGTGGTGGAGTATGATGAACGACCACAGTAAACTACCTGTGTTCCACGATGCTGTCGGTATGGTGGAGTATGATGAACGACCACAGTAAACTACCTGTGTTCCACGATGCTGTCGGTGTGGTGGAGTATGATGAACGACCACAGTAAACTACCTGTGTTCCACGATGCTGTCGGTGTTGTGGAGTATGATGAAACCACCACAGTAAACTACCTGTGTTCCACGATGCTGTCGGTATGGTGGAGTATGATGAACGACCACAGTAAACTACCTGTGTTCCACGATGCTGTCGGTGTGGTGGAGTATGATGAACGACCACAGTAAACTACCTGTGTTCCACGATGCTGTCGGTATGGTGGAGTATGATGAACGACCACAGTAAACTACCTGTGTTCCACGATGCTGTCGGTATGGTGGAGTATGATGAACGACCACAGTAAACTACCTGTGTTCCACGATGCTGTCGGTGTTGTGGAGTATGATGAACGACCACAGTAAACTACCTGTGTTCCACGATGCTGTCGGTATGGTGGAGTATGATGAACGACCACAGTAAACTACCTGTGTTCCACGATGCTGTCGGTGTGGTGGAGTATGATGAACGACCACAGTAAACTACCTGTGTTCCACGATGCTGTCGGTATGGTGGAGTATGATGAACGACCACAGTAAACTACCTGTGTTCCACGATGCTGTCGGTGTGGTGGAGTATGATGAACGACCACAGTAAACTACCTGTGTTCCACGATGCTGTCGGTGTGGTGGAGTATGATGAACGACCACAGTAAACTACCTGTGTTCCACGATGCTGTCGGTGTTGTGGAGTATGATGAACGACCACAGTAAACTACCTGTGTTCCACGATGCTGTCGGTGTGGTGGAGTATGATGAACGACCACAGTAAACTACCTGTGTTCCACGATGCTGTCGGTGTGGTGGAGTATGATGAACCACCACAGTAAACTACCTGTGTTCCACGATGCTGTCGGTATGGTGGAGTATGATGAACGACCACAGTAAACTACCTGTGTTCCACGATGCTGTCGGTGTGGTGGAGTATGATGAACGACCACAGTAAACTACCTGTGTTCCACGATGCTGTCGGTGTTGTGGAGTATGATGAACGACCACAGTAAACTACCTGTGTTCCACGATGCTGTCGGTATGGTGGAGTATGATGAACGACCACAGTAAACTACCTGTGTTCCACGATGCTGTCGGTGTGGTGGAGTATGATGAACGACCACAGTAAACTACCTGTGTTCCACGATGCCGTCGGTGCTGAAGTGGTGTTGTGCCGACAGCAAATGCTTAGATTCAAAGTAGTGTACCTGAAAACACACCCAGTACAATACCTGTACAAACGCAGGAACCACCGCAGCCTTGACCACTCCAAACATAGCATTGAGGACTTCTACACTGGCTAATATTTGGCAGAAAAACATCACATCGGAGATGGTGTAGAATGTGTCATAGAAAGAATCTGAAAAAGGGGAGAACAGTTGAAAAGGATGTCATGCCATGTCCTTCGCCGCAACACAGAGTTTATCATTTACACTGTTTCCTGAACAATAATAACCTGGGCGCCAGTTGGTCTCTGCTCAATTGGAAACTCAGCCAGACTGGCATCCAGGCTCAAATAACATCATGTCTAACTGAAGTGATTCACCTTGTCCCAGTATAAAGAGTCTAATGGTCATGTCTAACTGAAGTGATTCACCTTGTCCCAGTATAAAGAGTCTAATGGTTCATGTCTAACTGAAGTGATTCACCTTGTCCCAGTATAAAGAGTCAGACGGTCATGTCTAACTGAAGTGATTCACCTTGTCCCAGTATAAAGAGTCTAATGGTCATGTCTAACTGAAGTGATTCACCTTGTCCCAGTATAAAGAGTCTAATGGTTCATGTCTAACTGAAGTGATTCACCTTGTCCCAGTATAAAGAGTCTAATGGTCATGTCTAACTGAAGTGATTCACCTTGTCCCAGTATAAAGAGTCAGACGGTCATGTCTAACTGAAGTGATTCACCTTGTCCCAGTATAAAGAGTCAGACAGTCATGTCTAACTGAAGTGATTCACCTTGTCCCAGTATAAAGAGTCTGATGGTCATGTCTAACTGAAGTGATTCACCTTGTCCCAGTATAAAGAGTCTAATGGTCATGTCTAACTGAAGTGATTCACCTTGTCCCAGTATAAAGAGTCTAATGGTCATGTCTAACTGAAGTGATTCACCTTGTCCCAGTATAAAGAGTCTAATGGTCATGTCTAACTGAAGTGATTCACCTTGTCACAGTATAAAGAGTCAGACGGTCATGTCTAACTGAAGTGATTCACCTTGTCCCAGTATAAAGAGTCTGATGGTTCATGTCTAACTGAAGTGATTCACCTTGTCCCAGTATAAAGAGTCTAATGGTCATGTTGACGAAGATCCAGGAGAAGCCCAAGAACTGAACCAGGTTATAGGTGAACAGAAAACCTTTCTTCAGAGTGATGAATGCTGGGAAGAAATTCACAATATAGGTCACATGTCACATTCTCTGCCTACATTTCTTACACTTAAAAATACAGTATGATATACTCACAGTTTCTGGCAGCCTTCAACTTGTTAAATACAGTGTGATATACTCACAGTTCTCTGGCAGCCTTCAACTTGTTAAATACAGTGTGATATACTCACAGTCCTCTGGCAGCCTTCAACTTGTTAAATACAGTGTGTTATACTCACAGTTCTCTGGCAGCCTTCAACTTGTTAAATACAGTGTGTTATACTCACAGTCCTCTGGCAGCCTTCAACTTGTTAAATACAGTGTGTTATACTCACAGTCCTCTGGCAGCCTTCAACTTGTTAAATACAGTGTGTTATACTCACAGTTCTCTGGCAGTCTTCAACTTGTTAAATACAGTGTGTTATACTCACAGTCCTCTGGCAGCCTTCAACTTGTTAAATACAGTGTGTTATACTCACAGTCCTCTGGCAGCCTTCAACTTGTTAAATACAGTGTGTTATACTCACAGTTCTCTGGCAGCCTTCAACTTGTTAAATACAGTGTGTTATACTCACAGTTCTCTGGCAGCCTTCAACTTGTTAAATACAGTGTGTTATACTCACAGTTCTCTGGCAGCCTTCAACTTGTTAAATACAGTGTGTTATACTCACAGTTCTCTGGCAGCCTTCAACTTGTTAAATACAGTGTGTTGTACTCACAGTTCTCTGGCAGCCTTCAACTTGTTAAATACAGTGTGTTATACTCACAGTTCTCTGGCAGCCTTCAACTTGTTAAATACAGTGTGTTGTACTCACAGTCCTCTGGCAGCCTTCAACTTGTTAAATACAGTGTGTTATACTCACAGTCCTCTGGCAGCCTTCAACTTGTTAAATACAGTGTGTTGTACTCACAGTCCTCTGGCAGCCTTCAACTTGTTAAATACAGTGTGTTGTACTCACAGTCCTCTGGCAGCCTTCAACTTGTTAAATACAGTGTGTTGTACTCACAGTCCTCTGGCAGCCTTCAACATGTTAAATACAGTGTGTTATACTCACAGTCCTCTGGCAGCCTTCAACTTGTTAAATACAGTGTGTTATACTCACAGTCCTCTGGCAGCCTTCAACTTGTTAAATACAGTGTGTTATACTCACAGTCCTCTGGCAGCCTTCAACTTGTTAAATACAGTGTGTTATACTCACAGTCCTCTGGCAGCCTTCAACTTGTTAAATACAGTGTGTTATACTCACAGTCCTCTGGCAGCCTTCAACTTGTTAAATACAGTGTGTTATACTCACAGTCCTCTGGCAGCCTTCAACTTGTTAAATACAGTGTGTTATACTCACAGTCCTCTGGCAGCCTTCAACTTGTTAAATACAGTGTGTTATACTCACAGTCCTCTGGCAGCCTTCAACTTGTTAAATACAGTGTGTTATACTCACAGTCCTCTGGCAGCCTTCAACTTGTTAAATACAGTGTGTTATACTCACAGTCCTCTGGCAGCCTTCAACTTGTTAAATACAGTGTGTTATACTCACAGTCCTCTGGCAGCCTTCAACTTGTTAAATACAGTGTGTTATACTCACAGTCCTCTGGCAGCCTTCAACTTGTTAAATACAGTGTGTTATACTCACAGTCCTCTGGCAGCCTTCAACTTGTTAAATACAGTGTGTTATACTCACAGTCCTCTGGCAGCCTTCAACTTGTTAAATACAGTGTGTTATACTCACAGTCCTCTGGCAGCCTTCAACTTGTTAAATACAGTGTGTTATACTCACAGTTCTCTGGCAGCCTTCAACTTGTTAAATACAGTGTGTTATACTCACAGTCCTCTGGCAGCCTTCAACTTGTTAAATACAGTGTGTTATACTCACAGCCCTCTGGCAGCCTTCAACTTGTTAAATACAGTGTGTTATACTCACAGTCCTCTGGCAGCCTTCAACTTGTTAAATACAGTGTGTTATACTCACAGTCCTCTGGCAGCCTTCAACTTGTTAAATACAGTGTGTTATACTCACAGTCCTCTGGCAGCCTTGACTCCATGTTCAGTCGGTTCTTTTTCTCCTCCTGGAAAGTTACCACAGAATACACAATGAATATATATACAGTATATGTTCTATATTATTATATTGACAGACAGACAGGCAGACAGACAGGCAAACAGGCAGACAGACAGGCAGACAGACAGACAGGAAAACAGACAGACAGGCAGGCAGACAGACAGACAAACAGGCAGACAGACAAACAGGCAGACAGACAGGCAGACAGACAGACAAACAGGCAGACAGACAGGCAGACAGACAGACAGACAGGCAGGCAGACAGACAAACAGGCAGGCAGACAGACAAACAGGCAGACAGGCAAACAGGCAGACAGACAGACAGGCAGGCAGACAGACAAACAGGCAGGCAGGCAGACAGACAAACAGGCAGACAGGCAAACAGGCAGACAGACAGACAGGCAGGCAGACAGGCAAACAGGCAGACAGACAGGCAGGCAGACAGACAAACAGGCAGACAGACAGGCAAACAGGCAGACAGACAGGCAAACAGGCAGACAAACAGGCAGACAGACAGGCAAACAGGCAGACAGACAGACAGGCAAACAGACAGGCAGACAGACAGACAAACAGGCAGACAGGCAAACAGGCAGACAGGCCAACAGACAGACAGGCAGGCAGACAGACAAACAGGCAGACAGACAGAGAGGCAAACAGGCAGACAGACAGACAAGCAGGCAGACAGACAGACAGGCAGACAGACAGGCAGACAGGCAGACCGACAGACTGGTGCTGTCTCTCATTAATGAGCTGCATCTGCTGTAACACCAATGAATCATCAGCGTCGATATTACAGGACGGTACCTTCTCCCGTAGCTCCATCTCAGCGTCAGACTCGTCCATCCAGCGGTCGAAGTCAGGAGCCAGGAACAGAGGTTTCTTCTCCTGCAGGGCGAGTCTGTCCCACCAGCCACTCACATGCTTTCGCACTGTGATGTTCACCTGGCGCTGGGTCGACCTGTGGCTCACCTGGAGAACACATGATATCGATTAGATTAGAATAACCACGCAGTCAGCTGTACACACGCACACACACACACACACACACATTAGCTTACAACAACCACACAGTGTCCACCTAGTAAACACAGTCTGTTATTATTCAGACTAGTCTAGTAAACACAGTCTATTATTATTCAGAATAGTCTAGTAAACACAGTCTATTATTATTCAGAATAGTCTAGTAAACACAGTCTATTATTATTCAGAATAGTCTAGTAAACACAGTCTATTATTATTCAGAATAGTCCATCTAGTAAACACAGTCTATTACTATTCAGACTAGTCTAGTAAACACAGTCTATTATTATTCAGACTAGTCTAGTAAACACAGTCTATTATTATTCAGACTAGTCTAGTAAACACAGTCTATTATTATTCAGACTAGTCTAGTAAACACAGTCTATTATTATTCAGAATAGTCCATCTAGTAAACACAGTCTATTATTATTCAGAATAGTCTAGTAAACACAGTATATTATTATTCAGAATAGTCTAGTAAACACAGTCTATTATTATTCAGAATAGTCCATCTAGTAAACACAGTATATTATTATTCAGAATAGTCCATCTAGTAAACACAGTATATTATTATTCAGAATAGTCCATCTAGTAAACACAGTATATTATTATTCAGAATAGTCTAGTAAACACAGTCTATTATTATTCAGAATAGTCCATCTAGTAAACACAGTCTATTATTATTCAGACTAGTCTAGTAAACACAGTCTATTATTATTCAGAATAGTCCATCTAGTAAACACAGTCTATTATTATTCAGAATAGTCCATCTAGTAAACACAGTCTATTATTATTATTCAGAATAGTCTAGTAAACACAGTCTATTATTATTCAGAATAGTCCATCTAGTAAACAGTACCTCTGTCTTCACAGCATTAAGAAAAGGCAGACTAAACTCATAATCATTCTGTCCTCTTGCTCCATGACCCTGGGCTGGAAACAAACAAACAAAACAAAGTGATCATTTGTTCCTTCAAAGCCATGCTCTAATGGTAGGTTAATGAGTCTTCAAAGCCATGCTCTAATGGTAGGTTAATGAGTCTTCAAAGCCATGCTCTAATGGTAGGTTAATGAGTCTTCAAAGCCATGCTCTAATGGTAGGTTAATGAGTCTTCAAAGCCATGCTCTAATGGTAGGTTAATGAGTCTTCAAAGCCATGCTCTAATGGTAGATTAATGAGTCTTCAAAGCCATGCTCTAATGGTAGGTTAATGAGTCTTCTAGTTGATAATACTGTAAAAATGAATACGTACCCCTGAATTGGAGGACATTATCATGCACGCTGATGTCAAGATTCTGCAAGAGAAGAGAAGACAGTACATCATGAGTTGCTCCCCATCAGACTCTACCAAAGTGAATACAGACTACATCATGAGTTAAAGTTGCTCCCCATCAGACTCTACCAAAGTGAATACAGACTACATCATGAGTTGCTCCCCATCAGACTCTACCAAAGTGAATACAGACTACATCATGAGTTGCTCCCAATCAGACTCTACCAAAGTGAATACAGACTACATCATGAGTTGCTCCCCATCAGACTCTCACAAAATGAATACAGACTACATCATGAGTTAAAGTTGCTCCCCATCAGACTCTACCAAAGTGCTGATACTTGAGCTCTCTACGAGTTAAATCCTTTAGGAGAGCATGCAGATTGTACTTTTAAAATGCAGTAATATTAGGCAACTGGTTTGTGTTCTTAGTTTCATTGACCATTTTTTACAAGTCGATGCAAATGAAACCAGCCAGGACTCGTTATCAGCCCCTAGTCAAGAGGAAGTCTCGCTATGTTGAATCACTATCTATCACTATCACTATCAAATGAAACCAGCCAGGACTCGTTATCAGCCCCTAGTCAAAGAGGAAGTCTCGCTATGTTGAATCACTATCTATCACTATCACTATCAAATGAAACCAGCCAGGACTCGTTATCAGCCCCTAGTCAAGAGGAAGTCTCGCTATGTTGAATCACTATCTTCAACCCCCATCTCCATGAACTTAAGATGTGGCCCATACTGATGTTATTTACCACCTCTGAAGAAGCCTGCTAGCCACTATGAAGAAGCCTGCTAGCCACTCTGTAGAAGCCTGCTAGCCACTCTGTAGAAGCCTGCTAGCCACTCTGTAGAAGCCTGCTAGCCACTCTGTAGAAGCCTGCTAGCCACTATGAAGAAGCCTGCTAGCCACTCTGTAGAAGCCTGCTAGCCACTCTGTAGAAGCCTGCTAGCCACTATGAAGAAGCCTGCTAGCCACTCTGTAGAAGCCTGCTAGACACTATGAAGAAGCCTGCTAGCCACTCTGAAGAAGCCTGCTAGCCACTCTGTAGAAGCCTGCTAGCCACTCTGTAGAAGCCTGCTAGCCACTATGAAGAAGCCTGCTAGCCACTCTGTAGAAGCCTGCTAGCCACTATGAAGAAGCCTGCTAGCCACTATGAAGAAGCCTGCTAGCCACTCTGTAGAAGCCTGCTAGCCACTCTGTAGAAGCTTGCTAGCCACTCTGTAGAAGCCTGCTAGCCACTCTGTAGAAGCCTGCTAGCCACTCTGTAGAAGCCTGCTAGCCACACTGAAGAAGCCTGCTGGCCACTCGGAAGAAGCCTGCTAGCCACTCGGAAGAAGCCTGCTAGCCACTCGGAAGAAGCCTGCTGGCCACTCGGAAGAAGCCTGCTGGCCACTCTGAAGAAGCCTGCTGGCCACTCTGAAGAAGCCTGCTGGCCACTCTGAAGAAGCCTGCTCGCCACTCTGAAGAAGCCTGCTGGCCACTATGAAGAAGCCTGCTGGCCACTCTGAAGAAGCCTGCTGGCCACTCTGAAGAAGCCTGCTGGCCACTCACACAGCTGAAGCATCACTGAATATGAGTTGTGGAACGATCTGTCCATCTATGTCTGACGGTTATCAACAACCTTCTACACATGTCACTTTACCTGTTGTACATTTCTCAGTCAGCTGGACTCCTCTGCAGGGTTGGGCTCAATTCCATTTCAATTCAATTCCACATTTTCTTAATTGAAAAGCATTGAAGGTGATCATTAGCATGAAACCAATCGCTTCTAGAACAGCTGTTCATATTTTCACCTGCTAGAAAACCAATATCTCCATTGTTCAGAGAAGTTGCTATTTTAGAGCAGGACTGCTGCTAACATCCCATTAGTGGTAATTAATGAATGTGTAATTAGCACGGTTGTTTTGTGTTGCCAACTGATAAGGCTACACCAAAACAGATAGCAAAACACATATTGTATGACCACTATCAAATGTTGTGTGTGTGTCTGTGTGTGTGTGTGTGTCCTCTCCTCTAAAGTTCAGCCTGACGGATCCGTCACAGAGACTCAGTAATTATGGATACGTCACAGCGACTCAGTTACTACGGATACGTCACAGCGACTCAGTTACTACGGATACGTCACAGCGACTCAGTTACTACGGATACGTCACAGTGACTCAGTTACTACGGATACGTCGCAGTGACTCAGTTACTACGGATACGTCGCAGTGACACAGTTACTACGGATACGTCGCAGTGACTCAGTTACTACGGTTACGTCGCAGTGACTCAGGTATTACGGATACATCACAGTGACTCAGTTATTACGGATACATCAGTGACTCAGTTATTATGGATACATCACAGTGACTCAGTTATTATGGATACATCACAGTGACTCTGTTACTATGGATCACAGTGACTCAGTTATTATGGATACATCACAGTGACTCTGTTACTATGGATCACAGTGACTCAGGTATTATGGATACATCACAGTGACTCAGTTACTATGGATACATCACAGTGACTCAGTTATTATGGATACATCACAGTGACTCAGTTATTATGGATACATCACAGTGACTCTGTTACTATGGATACATCCCAGTGACTCAGTTATTATGGATACATCACAGTGACTCAGTTACTATGGATAAAACACAGTGACTCAGTTATTATGGATACATCACAGTGACTCAGTTACTATGGATACATCGCAGTGACTCAGTTACTATGGATCACAGTGACTCAGTTATTATGGATACATCAGTGACTCAGTTATTATGGATACATCAGTGACTCAGTTATTATGGATACATCACAGTGACTCAGTTATTATGGATACATCACAGTGACTCTGTTACTATGGATCACAGTGACTCAGTTATTATGGATACATCAGTGACTCAGTTATTATGGATACATCACAGTGACTCAGTTATTATGGATACATCACAGTGACTCTGTTACTATGGATCACAGTGACTCAGTTATTATGGATACATCAGTGACTCAGTTATTATGGATACATCACAGTGACTCAGTTTTATATGGATACATCACAGTGACTCTGTTACTATGGATCACAGTGACTCAGGTATTATGGATACATCACAGTGACTCAGTTACTATGGATACATAAGTGACTCAGTTATTATGGATACATCACAGTGACTCAGTTATTATGGATACATCACAGTGACTCAGTTATTATGGATACATCACAGTGACTCAGTTATTATGGATACATCACAGTGACTCAGTTATTATGGATACATCACAGTGACTCTGTTACTATGGATCACAGTGACTCAGTTATTATGGATACATCACAGTGACTCAGTTATTATGGATACATCACAGTGATGCAGTTATTATGGATACATCACAGTGACTCAGTTATTATGGATACATCAGTGACTCAGTTATTATGGATACATCACAGTGACTCTGTTACTATGGATCAAAGTGACTCAGTTATTATGGATACATCACAGTGACTCAGTTATTATGGATACATCAGTGACTCAGCTACTATGGATACATCACAGTGACTCAGCTACTATGGATACATCACAGTGACTCAGTTACTATGGATACATCACAGTGACTCAGTTACTATGGATACATCACAGTGACTCAGTTACTATGGATACATCACAGTGACTCAGTTATTATGGATACATCACAGTGACTCAGTTATTATGGATACATCACAGTGACTCAGTTAATATGGATACATCACAGTGACTCAGTTAATATGGATACATCACAGTGACTCAGTTATTATGGATACATCACAGTGACTCAGTTATTATGGATACATCACAGTGACTCTGTTACTATGGATCACAGTGACTCAGTTATTATGGATACATCACAGTGACTCAGTTATTATGGATACATCACAGTGACTCTGTTACTATGGATCACAGTGACTCAGTTATTATGGATACATCAGTGACTCAGTTATTATGGATACATCACAGTGACTCTGTTACTATGGATCACAGTGACTCAGGTATTATGGATACATCACAGTGACTCAGTTACTATGGATACATAAGTGACTCAGTTATTATGGATACATCACAGTGACTCAGTTATTATGGATACATCACAGTGACTCAGTTATTATGGATACATCACAGTGACTCAGTTATTATGGATACATCACAGTGACTCAGTTATTATGGATACATCACAGTGACTCTGTTACTATGGATCACAGTGACTCAGTTATTATGGATACATCACAGTGACTCAGTTATTATGGATACATCACAGTGATGCAATTATTATGGATACATCACAGTGACTCAGTTATTATGGATACATCAGTGACTCAGTTATTATGGATACATCACAGTGACTCTGTTACTATGGATCAAAGTGACTCAGTTATTATGGATACATCACAGTGACTCAGTTATTATGGATACATCAGTGACTCAGCTACTATGGATACATCACAGTGACTCAGTTACTATGGATACATCACAGTGACTCAGTTACTATGGATACATCACAGTGACTCAGTTACTATGGATACATCACAGTGACTCAGTTATTATGGATACATCACAGTGACTCAGTTATTATGGATACATCACAGTGACTCTGTTACTATGGATCACAGTGACTCAGTTATTATGGATACATCACAGTGACTCAGTTAATATGGATACATCACAGTGACTCAGTTATTATGGATACATCACAGTGACTCAGTTATTATGGATACATCACAGTGACTCAGTTACTATGGATACATCACAGTGACTCAGTTACTATGGATACATCACAGTGACTCAGTTATTATGGATACATCACAGTGACTCAGTTACTATGGATACATCACAGTGACTCAGTTATTATGGATACATCAGTGACTCAGTTATTATGGATACATCACAGTGACTCTGTTACTATGGATCAAAGTGACTCAGTTATTATGGATACATCACAGTGACTCAGTTATTATGGATACATCAGTGACTCAGCTACTATGGATACATCACAGTGACTCAGTTACTATGGATACATCACAGTGACTCAGTTACTATGGATACATCACAGTGACTCAGTTACTATGGATACATCACAGTGACTCTGTTACTATGGATCACAGTGACTCAGTTATTATGGATACATCAGTGACTGTTATCATGGATACATCACAGACTCAGTTACTATGGATACATCACAGTGACTCTGTTATTATGGATACATCACAGTGACTCTGTTATGATGGATACATCACAGTGACTCTGTTATTATGGATACATCACAGTGACTCTGTTACTATGGATCACAGTGACTCAGTTACTATGGATACATCAAAGTGACTCAGTTACTATGGATACATCAAAGTGACTCAGTTATTATGGATACATCACAGTGACTCAGTTACTATGGATACATCACAGTGACTCTGTTACTATGGATACATCAGTGACTCAGTTATTATGGATACATCAGTGACTCAGTTATTATGGATACATCACAGTGACTCAGTTATTATGGATACATCACAGTGACTCAGTTATTATGGACACATCACAGTGACTCAGTTATTATGGATACATCAGTGACTCAGTTATTATGGATACATCAGTGACTCAGTTATTATGGATACATCAGTGACTCGGTTATTATGGATACATCAAGGTGACTGTTATTATGGATACATCAAGGTGACTCTGTTATTATGGATACATCAGTGACTCAGTTACTATGGATACATCACAGTGACTCAGTTATTATGGATACATCACAGTGACTCAGTTACTATGGATACATCACAGTGACTCAGTTATTATGGATACATCACAGTGACTCAGTTACTATGGATACATCACAGTGACTCAGTTATTATGGATACATCACAGTGACTCAGTTATTATGGATACATCACAGTGACTCAGTTATTATGGATACATCAGTGACTCTGTTACTATGGATACATCACAGTGACTCAGTTATTATGGATACATCAGTGACTCAGTTACTATGGATACATCACAGTGACTCAGTTACTATGGATACATCACAGTGACTCAGTTATTATGGATACATCAGTGACTCAGTTATTATGGATACATCACATTGACTCAGTTATTATGGATACATCAGTGACTCTGTTACTATGGCTACATCACAGTGACTCAGTTATTATGGATACATCAGTGACTCAGTTATTATGGATACATCACAGTGACTCAGTTACTATGGATACATCACAGTGACTCAGTTACTATGGATACATCAGTGACTCAGTTATTATGGATACATCACAGTGACTCAGTTATGGATACATCACAGTGACTCAGTTATTATGGATACATCAGTGACTCAGGTTCTATGGATACATCACAGTGACTCAGTTATTATGGATACATCACAGTGACTCAGTTATTATGGATACATCACAGTGACTCAGTTATTATGGATACATCACAGTGACTCAGTTATTATGGATACATCACAGTGACTCAGTTATTATGGATACATGACTCAGTTATTATGGATACATCACAGTGACTCAGTTATTATGGATACATCACAGTGACTCAGTTATTATGGATACATCACAGTGACTCAGTTACTATGGATCACAGTGACTCAGTTACTATGGATACATCAAAGTGACTCAGTTACTATGGATACATCAAAGTGACTCAGTTATTATGGATACATCACAGTGACTCTGTTACTATGGATACATCAGTGACTCAGTTATTATGGATACATCACAGTGACTCAGTTATTATGGATACATCACAGTGACTCAGTTATTATGGATACATCACAGTGACTCAGTTATTATGGACACATCACAGTGACTCAGTTATTATGGATACATCAGTGACTCAGTTATTATGGATACATCAGTGACTCGGTTATTATGGATACATCAAGGTGACTCTGTTATTATGGATACATCAAGGTGACTCTGGTTCTATGGATACATCAGTGACTCAGTTACTATGGATACATCACAGTGACTCAGTTACTATGGATACATCACAGTGACTCAGTTATTATGGATACATCACAGTGACTCAGTTATTATGGATACATCACAGTGACTCAGTTATTATGGATACATCACAGTGACTCAGTTACTATGGATACATCACAGTGACTCAGTTATTATGGATACATCACAGTGACTCAGTTATTATGGATACATCACAGTGACTCAGTTACTATGGATACATCACAGTGACTCAGTTATTATGGATACATCACAGTGACTCAGTTATTATGGATACATCACAGTGACTCAGTTATTATGGATACATCACAGTGACTCAAGTTATTATGGATACATCACAGTGACTCAGTTACTATGGATACATCACAGTGACTCAGTTACTATGGATACATCACAGTGACTCAGTTATTATGGATACATCACAGTGACTCAGTTATTATGGATACATCACAGTGACTCAGTTATTATGGATACATCAGTGACTCAGTTATTATGGATACATCACAGTGACTCAGTTATTATGGATACATCACAGTGACTCAGTTATTATGGATACATACAGTGACTCAGTTATTATGGATACATCACAGTGACTCAGTTATTATGGATACATCACAGTGACTCAGTTATTATGGATACATCACAGTGACTTCTGACATCAGTGACTCAGTGATTATGGATACATCAAAGTGACTCAGTTATTATGGATACATCAGTGACTCAGTTATTATGGATACATCACAGTGACTCAGTTACTATGGATACATCACAGTGACTCAGTTATTATGGATACTATGGATACATCAGTGACTCAGGATACATCAGACTCATGGACATCAGACTATTATGGATACATCACAGTGACTCAGTTATTATGGATACATCACAGTGACTCAGTTACTATGGACACATCACAGTGACTCAGTTACTATGGATACATCAGTGACTCAGTTATTATGGATACATCACAGTGACTCAGTTATTATGGATACATCACAGTGACTCAGTTATTATGGATACATCAGTGACTCAGGTTCTATGGATACATCACAGTGACTCAGTTATTATGGCAGTGACTCAGTTACTATGGATACATCACAGTGACTCTGTTACTATGGATACATCAGTGACTCTGTTATTATGGATACATCACAGTGACTCAGTTATTATGGATACATCACAGTGACTCAGTTATTATGGATACATCACAGTGACTCAGTTACTATGGATACATCACAGTGACTCAGTTACTATGGATACATCAGTGACTTGA
The DNA here is from genome assembly GCA_030435695.1 of Brachymystax lenok tsinlingensis. Classification (NCBI taxonomy): domain Eukaryota; kingdom Metazoa; phylum Chordata; class Actinopteri; order Salmoniformes; family Salmonidae; genus Brachymystax; species Brachymystax lenok. The sequence goes on along the minus strand of CM059791.1, from coordinate 1,714,544 downwards.
CTCTGTTATTATGGATACATCAGTGACTACATCACAGTGACTCAGTTACTATGGATACATCACAGTGACTCAGTTACTATGGATACATCACAGTGACTCAGTTATTATGGATACATCACATACATCACAGTGACTCAGTTACTATGGATTGGATACATCACAGTGACTCAGTTATTATGGATACATCACAGTGACTCAGTTATTATGGATACATCAGTGACTCCAGTGACTCAGTTATTATGGATACATCAGTGACTCAGTTATTATGGATACATCACATTTATTATGGATACATCACAGTGACTCAGTTATTATGGATACATCACAGTGACTCAGTTATTATGTTATTATGGATACATCACAGTGACTCAGTTACTATGGATACATTATTATGGATACATCAAAGTGACTCAGTTACTATGGATACATCACAGTGACTCAGTTATTATGGATACATCGGATACATCACATTGACTCAGTTATTATGGATACATCAGTGACTCTGTTACTATGGCTACATTCACAGTGACTCAGTTATTATGGATACATCACAGTGACTCAGTTATTATGGATACATCACAGTGACTCAGTTACTATGGATACATCACAGTGACTCAGTTATTATGGATACATCAGTGACTCAGTTATTATGGATACATCACAGTGACTCAGTTATGGCTACATCACAGTGACTCAGTTATTATGGATACATCAGTGACTCAGTTATTATGGATACATCACAGTGACTCAGTTACTATGGATACATCACAGTGACTCAGTTACTATGGATACATCAGTGACTCAGTTATTATGGATACATCACAGTGACTCAGTTATGGATACATCACAGTGACTCAGTTATTATGGATACATCAGTGACTCAGGTTCTATGGATACATCACAGTGACTCAGTTACTATGGATACATCACAGTGACTCAGTTATTATGGATACATCACAGTGACTCAGTTATTATGGATACATCAGTGACTCTGTTACTATGGATACATCACAGTGACTCAGTTACTATGGATACATCACAGTGACTCAGTTACTATGGATACATCAGTGACTCAGTTATTATGGATACATCACAGTGACTCAGTTATTATGGATACATCACAGTGACTCAGTTATTATGGATACATCAGTGACTCAGGTTCTATGGATCCATCACAGTGACTCAGTTATTATGGATACATCACAGTGACTCAGTTATTATGGATACATCACAGTGACTCAGTTATTATGGATACATCACAGTGACTCAGTTATTATGGATACATCACAGTGACTCAGTTACTATGGATACATCACAGTGACTCAGTTACTATGGATACATCACAGTGACTCAGTTATTATGGATACATTACAGTGACTCAGTTATTATGGATACATTACAGTGACTCAGTTACTATGGATACATCACAGTGACTCTGTTACTATGGATACATCAGTGACTCTGTTATTATGGATACATCACAGTGACTCAGTTATTATGGATACATCACAGTGACTCAGTTATTATGGATACATCACAGTGACTCAGTTACTATGGATACATCACAGTGACTCAGTTACTATGGATACATCAGTGACTCAGTTATTATGGATACATCACAGTGACTCAGTTATTATGGATACATCACAGTGACTCAGTTATTATGGATACATCACAGTGACTCTGTTATTATGGATACATCAGTGACTCAGTTATTATGGATACATCAGTGACTCGGTTATTATGGATACATCAAGGTGACTGTTATTATGGATACATCAAGGTGACTCTGTTATTATGGATACATCAGTGACTCAGTTACTATGGATACATCACAGTGACTCAGTTACTATGGATACATCACAGTGACTCAGTTACTATGGATACATCACAGTGACTCAGTTATTATGGATACATCACAGTGACTCAGTTACTATGGATACATCACAGTGACTCAGTTACTATGGATACATCACAGTGACTCAGTTATTATGGATACATCACAGTGACTCAGTTATTATGGATACATCACAGTGACTCAGTTATTATGGATACATCAGTGACTCTGTTACTATGGATACATCACAGTGACTCAGTTATTATGGATACATCAGTGACTCAGTTATTATGGATACATCACAGTGACTCAGTTACTATGGATACATCACAGTGACTCAGTTATTATGGATACATCAGTGACTCAGTTATTATGGATACATCACATTGACTCAGTTATTATGGATACATCAGTGACTCTGTTACTATGGCTACATCACAGTGACTCAGTTATTATGGATACATCAGTGACTCAGTTATTATGGATACATCACAGTGACTCAGTTACTATGGATACATCACAGTGACTCAGTTATTATGGATACATCACAGTGACTCAGTTATGGATACATCACAGTGACTCAGTTATTATGGATACATCAGTGACTCAGGTTCTATGGATACATCACAGTGACTCAGTTATTATGGATACATCACAGTGACTCAGTTATTATGGATACATCACAGTGACTCAGTTATTATGGATACATCAGTGACTGTTATCATGGATACATCACAGACTCAGTTACTATGGATACATCACAGTGACTCTGTTATTATGGATACATCACAGTGACTCTGTTATGATGGATACATCACAGTGACTCTGTTATTATGGATACATCACAGTGACTCAGTTACTATGGATCACAGTGACTCAGTTACTATGGATACATCAAAGTGACTCAGTTACTATGGATACATCAAAGTGACTCAGTTATTATGGATACATCACAGTGACTCAGTTACTATGGATACATCACAGTGACTCTGTTACTATGGATACATCAGTGACTCAGTTATTATGGATACATCACAGTGACTCAGTTATTATGGATACATCACAGTGACTCAGTTATTATGGATACATCACAGTGACTCAGTTATTATGGACACATCACAGTGACTCAGTTATTATGGATACATCAGTGACTCAGTTATTATGGATACATCAGTGACTCGGTTATTATGGATACATCAAGGTGACTCTGTTATTATGGATACATCAAGGTGACTCTGTTATTATGGATACATCAGTGACTCAGTTACTATGGATACATCACAGTGACTCAGTTACTATGGATACATCACAGTGACTCAGTTACTATGGATACATCACAGTGACTCAGTTATTATGGATACATCACAGTGACTCAGTTACTATGGATACATCACAGTGACTCCAGTTACTATGGATACATCACAGTGACTCAGTTACTATGGATACATCACATTTACTCAGTTATTATGGATACATTACAGTGACTCAGTTACTATGGATACATCACAGTGACTCTGTTACTATGGATACATCAGTGACTCAGTTATTATGGATACATCACAGTGACTCAGTTATTATGGATACATCACAGTGACTCAGTTACTATGGATACATCACAGTGACTCAGTTATTATGGATACATCACAGTGACTCAGTTACTATGGATACATCACAGTGACTCAGTTACTATGGATACATCACAGTGACTCAGTTACTATGGATACATCACATTTACTCAGTTATTATGGATACATTACAGTGACTCAGTTATTATGGATACATCACAGTGACTCAGTTACTATGGATACATCACAGTGACTCAGTTACTATGGATACATCACAGTGACTCAGTTACTATGGATACATCACAGTGACTCAGTTACTATGGATACATCACATTTACTCAGTTATTATGGATACATTACAGTGACTCAGTTACTATGGATACATCACAGTGACTCTGTTACTATGGATACATCAGTGACTCTGTTATTATGGATACATCACAGTGACTCAGTTATTATGGATACATCACAGTGACTCAGTTACTATGGATACATCACAGTGACTCAGTTATTATGGATACATCACATTTACTCAGTTATTATGGATACATTACAGTGACTCAGTTATTATGGATACATTACAGTGACTCAGTTATTATGGATACATTACAGTGACTCAGTTATTATGGATACATCACAGTGACTCAGTTACTATGGATACATCACAGTGACTCAGTTACTATGGATACATCACAGTGACTCAGTTACTATGGATACATCACATTTACTCAGTTATTATGGATACATTACAGTGACTCAGTTACTATGGATACATCACAGTGACTCTGTTACTATGGATACATCAGTGACTCTGTTATTATGGATACATCACAGTGACTCAGTTATTATGGATACATCACAGTGACTCAGTTACTATGGATACATCACAGTGACTCAGTTATTATGGATACATCACAGTGACTCAGTTACTATGGATACATCACAGTGACTCAGTTACTATGGATACATCACAGTGACTCAGTTACTATGGATACATCACATTTACTCAGTTATTATGGATACATTACAGTGACTCAGTTACTATGGATACATCACAGTGACTCTGTTACTATGGATACATCAGTGACTCTGTTATTATGGATACATCACAGTGACTCAGTTATGGATACATCACAGTGACTCAGTTATTATGGATACATCACAGTGACTCAGTTATTATGGATACATCACAGTGACTCAGTTACTATGGATACATCACAGTGACTCAGTTACTATGGATACATCAGTGACTCAGTTATTATGGATACATCACAGTGACTCAGTTATTATGGATACATCACAGTGACTCAGTTATTATGGATACATCAGTGACTCAGGTTCCTATGGATACATCACAGTGACTCAGTTATTATGGATACATCACAGTGACTCAGTTATTATGGATACATCACAGTGACTCAGTTATTATGGATACATCAGTGACTCTGTTACTATGGATACATCACAGTGACTCAGTTATTATGGATACATCAGTGACTCAGTTATTATGGATACATCACAGTGACTCAGTTACTATGGATACATCACAGTGACTCAGTTATTATGGATACATCAGTGACTCAGTTATTATGGATACATCACATTGACTCAGTTATTATGGATACATCAGTGACTCTGTTACTATGGCTACATCACAGTGACTCAGTTATTATGGATACATCAGTGACTCTGTTACTATGGCTACATCACAGTGACTCAGTTATTATGGATACATCAGTGACTCAGTTATTATGGATACATCACAGTGACTCAGTTACTATGGATACATCACAGTGACTCAGTTACTATGGATACATCAGTGACTCAGTTATGTATGGATACATCACAGTGACTCAGTTATGGCTACATCACAGTGACTCAGTTATTATGGATACATCAGTGACTCAGTTATTATGGATACATCACAGTGACTCAGTTACTATGGATACATCACAGTGACTCAGTTATTATGGATACATCACAGTGACTCAGTTATTATGGATACATCAGTGACTCTGTTACTATGGATACATCACAGTGACTCAGTTACTATGGATACATCACAGTGACTCAGTTACTATGGATACATCACAGTGACTCAGTTACTATGGATACATCACAGTGACTCAGTTACTATGGATACATCACAGTGACTCAGTTATTATGGATACATCAGTGACTCTGTTACTATGGATACATCACAGTGACTCAGTTACTATGGATACATCACAGTGACTCAGTTACTATGGATACATCAGTGACTCCAGTTATTATGGATACATCAGTGACTCTGTTACTATGGCTACATCACAGTGACTCAGTTATTATGGATACATCAGTGACTCTGTTACTATGGCTACATCACAGTGACTCAGTTATTATGGATACATCAGTGACTCAGTTATTATGGATACATCACAGTGACTCAGTTACTATGGATACATCACAGTGACTCAGTTACTATGGATACATCAGTGACTCAGTTATTATGGATACATCACAGTGACTCAGTTATGGCTACATCACAGTGACTCAGTTATTATGGATACATCAGTGACTCCAGTTATTATGGATACATCACAGTGACTCAGTTACTATGGATACATCACAGTGACTCAGTTATTATGGATACATCACAGTGACTCAGTTATTATGGATACATCAGTGACTCTGTTACTATGGATACATCACAGTGACTCAGTTACTATGGATACATCACAGTGACTCAGTTACTATGGATACATCACAGATCACAGTGACTCAGTTACTATGGATACATCACAGTGACTCAGTTATGGATACATCACAGTGACTCAGTTATTATGGATACATCAGTGACTCTGTTACTATGGATACATCACAGTGACTCAGTTACTATGGATACATCACAGTGACTCAGTTACTATGGATACATCAGTGACTCAGTTATTATGGATACATCACAGTGACTCAGTTACTATGGATACATCACAGTGACTCAGTTATTATGGATACATCAGTGACTCAGGTTCTATGGATACATCACAGTGACTCAGTTATTATGGATACATCACAGTGACTCAGTTATTATGGATACATCACAGTGACTCAGTTACTATGGATACATCACAGTGACTCAGTTACTATGGATACATCACAGTGACTCAGTTACTATGGATACATCACAGTGACTCAGTTATTATGGATACATCACAGTGACTCAGTTATTATGGATACATTACAGTGACTCAGTTACTATGGATACATCACAGGTTACTATGGATACATGTGACTTGTTATTATGGATACATCACAGTGACTCAGTTATTATGGATACATCACAGTGACTCAGTTATTATGGATACATCACAGTGACTCAGTTACTATGGATACATCACAGTGACTCAGTTACTATGGATACATCACAGTGACTCAGTTACTATGGATACATCACAGTGACTCAGTTACTATGGATACATCACATTTACTCAGTTATTATGGATACATTACAGTGACTCAGTTACTATGGATACATCACAGTGACTCCTATGGATACATCAGTGACTCTGTGTATGGATACATCAGTGACTCAGTTATTATGGATACATCACAGTGACTCAGTTATTATGGATACATCACAGTGACTCAGTTATTATGGATACATTACAGTGACTCAGTTACTATGGATACACACAGTGACTCAGTTATTATGATACATCACAGTGACTCAGTTACTATGGATACATCAGTGACTCAGTTATTATGGATACATCACAGTGACTCAGTTATTATGGATACATCACAGTGACTCAGTTACTATATGGATACATCACAGTGACTCAGTTATTATGGATACATCACAGTGACTCAGTTACTATGGATACATCACAGTGACTCCAGTTACTATGGATACATCACAGTGACTCGGTTACTATGGATACATCACATTTACTCATATGGATGGATACGTCAGTGACTCAGTTACTATGGATACATCACAGTGACTCTGTTACTATGGGATACATCAGTGACTCTGTTATTATGGATACATCACAGTGACTCAGTTATCATGGATACATCACAGTGACTCAGTTATTATGGATACATCACAGTGACTCAGTTATTATGGATACATCACAGTGACTCAGTTACTATGGATACATCACAGTGACTCAGTTACTATGGATACATCAGTGACTCAGTTATTATGGATACATTACAGTGACTCAGTTATTATGGATACATCACAGTGACTCAGTTATTATGGATACATCAGTGACTCAGGTTCTATGGATACATCACAGTGACTCAGTTATTATGGATACATCACAGTGACTCAGTGATACATCACAGTGACTCAGTTATTATGGATACATCACAGTGACTCAGTTATTATGGATACATCAGTGACTCTGTTACTATGGATACATCACAGTGACTCAGTTATTATGGATACATCAGTGACTCAGTTATTATGGATACATCACAGTGACTCAGTTACTATGGATACATCACAGTGACTCAGTTATTGACTCAGTTATTATGGATACATCACAGTGACTCAGTTATTATGGATACATCAGTGACTCTGTTACTATGGATACATCACAGTGACTCAGTTATTATGGATACATCAGTGACTCTGTTACTATGGATACATCACAGTGACTCAGTTATTATGGATACATCACAGTGACTCAGTTATTATGGATACATCACAGTGACTCAGTTACTATGGATACATCACAGTGACTCAGTTACTATGGATACATCAGTGACTCAGTTATTATGGATACATCACAGTGACTCAGTTACTATGGCTACATCACAGTGACTCAGTTATTATGGATACATCAGTGACTCAGTTATTATGGATACATCACAGTGACTCAGTTACTATGGATACATCACAGTGACTCAGTTATTATGGATACAGATACATCACAGTGACTCAGTTATTATGGATGATCAGTGACTTATGGATACATCACAGTGACTCAGTTACTATGGATACATCACCTGTTACTATGGATACATCACAGTGACTCAGTTACTATGGATACATCACAGTGACTCAGTTACTATGGATGCATCACAGTGACTCAGTTATTATGGATACATCACAGTGACTCAGTTACTATGGATACATCACAGTGACTCAGTTACTATGGATACATCAGTGACTCAGTTATTATGGATACATCAGTGACTCAGTTATTATGGATACATCAGTGACTCAGTTACTATGGCTACATCAGTGACTCAGTTATTATGGATACATCAGTGACTCTGTTACTATGGCTACATCACAGTGACTCAGTTATTATGGATACATCAGTGACTCAGTTATTATGGATACATCACAGTGACTCAGTTATGGATACATCACAGTGACTCAGTTACTATGGATACATCAGTGACTCAGTTATTATGGATACATCACAGTGACTCAGTTACTATGGATACATCACAGTGACTCAGTTATTATGGATACATCAGTGACTCAGTTATTATGGATACATCACAGTGACTCAGATTACTATGGATACATCACAGTGACTCAGTTACTATGGATACATCACAGTGACTCAGTTATGGATACATCACAGTGACTCAGTTATTATGGATACATCACAGTGACTCAGTTATTATGGATACATCACAGTGACTCAGTTACTATGGATACATCACAGTGACTCCAGTTACTATGGATACATCACAGTGACTCAGTTATTATGGATACATCACGGTGACTCAGTTATTATGGATACATCACAGTGACTCAGTTATTATGGATACATCACAGTGACTCAGTTACTATGGATACATCACAGTGACTCAGTTACTATGGATACATCAGTGACTCCAGTGACTCAGTTATTATGGATACATCACAGTGACTCAGTTACTATGGATACATCACAGTGACTCAGTTATTATGGATACATCAGTGACTCAGTTATTATGGATACATCACAGTGACTCAGGTTCTATGGATACATCACAGTGACTCAGTTATTATGGATACATCACAGTGACTCAGTTATTATGGATACATCACAGTGACTCAGTTATTATGGATACATCACAGTGACTCAGTTACTATGGATACATCACAGTGACTCAGTTATTATGGATACATCACAGTGACTCAGTTACTATGGATACATCACAGTGACTCAGTTATTATGGATACATTACAGTGACTCAGTTACTATGGATACATCACAGTGACTCAGTTACTATGGATACATCACAGTGACTCTGTTACTATGGATACATCACGGTGACTCTGTTATTATGGATACATCACAGTGACTCAGTTATTATGGATACATCACAGTGACTCAGTTACTATGGATACATCAGATGACTCAGTTACTATGGATACATCACAGTGACTCAGTTATTATGGATACATCACAGTGACTCAGTTATTATGGATACATCACAGTGACTCAGTTATTATGGATACATCACAGTGACTCAGTTATTATGGATACATCAGTGACTCAGTTACTATGGATACATCAGTGACTCTGTTATTATGGATACATCAGTGACTCAGTTACTATGGATACATCACAGTGACTCAGTTACTGGATACATCACAGTGACTCAGTTATTATGGATACATCAGTGACTCAGTTATTATGGATACATCAGTGACTCAGTTACTATGGATACATCACAGTGACTCAGTTACTATGGATACATCACAGTGACTCAGTTACTATGGATACATCACAGTGACTCAGTTATTATGGATACATCACAGTGACTCAGATTACTATGGATACATCACAGTGACTCAGTTACTATGGATACATCACAGTGACTCAGTTATTATGGATACATCACAGTGACTCAGTTATTATGGATACATCACAGTGACTCAGTTATTATGGATACATCAGCGACTCAGTTATTATGGATACATCACAGTGACTCGATTACTATGGATACATTGACTCAGTTATTATGGATACATCACAGTGACTCAGTTACTTATGGATACATCAGTGACTCAGTTATTATGGATACATCACAGTGACTCAGTTACTATGGATACATCACAGTGACTCAGTTATTATGGATACATCAGTGACTCAGTTATTATGGATACATCACAGTGACTCAGTTACTATGGATACATCACAGTGACTCAGTTATTATGGATACATCACGGTGACTCAGTTATTATGGATACATCAGTGACTCAGTTATTATGGATACATCAGTGACTCAGTTACTATGGATACATCAGTGACTCAGTTATTATGGATACATCAGTGACTCAGTTATTATGGATACATCAGTGACTCAGTTATTATGGATACATCAGTGACTCGTTACTATGGATACATCAAGGCGTTATTATGGATACATCAAGGTGACTCAGTTACTATGGATACATCACAGTGACTCAGTTACGACTCAGTTACTATGGATACATCACAGTGACTCAGTTATTATGGATACATCACAGTGACTCAGCGTTATGGATACATCACAGTGACTCAGTTATTATGGATACATCACAGTGACTCAGTTATTATGGATACATCAGTGACTCAGTTATTATGGATACATCACAGTGACTCAGTTACTGGATACATCACAGTGACTCAGTTATTATGGATACATCAGTGACTCAGTTACTATGGATACATCAGTGAGACTCAGTTACTATGGATACATCACAGTGACTCAGTTATTATGGATACATTAGTGACTCAGTTATTATGGATACATCACAGTGACTCAGTTACTATGGATACATCAGTGACTCAGTTATTATGGATACATCCGCAGTGACTCAATGGATACATCACAGTGACTCAGTTACTATGGATACATCAAGGTGACTCAGTTACTATGGATACATCAAGGTGACTCTGTTACTATGGATACATCAAGGTGACTCAGTTACTATGGATACATCAGTGACTCAGTTACTATGGATACATCCAGTGACTCAGTTACTATGGATACATCACAGTGACTCAGTTACTATGGATACATCACAGTGACTCAGTTACTATGGATACATCACGGTGACTCAGTTATTATGGATACATCACAGTGACTCAGTTATTATGGATACATCACAGTGACTCAGTTACTATGGATACATCAAGTGACTCAGTTATTATGGATGCATACATCACGGTGACTCAGTTATTATGGATACATCACAGTGACTCAGTTATTATGGATACATCACAGTGACTCAGTTATTATGGATACATCACAGTGACTCAGTTATTATGGATACATCGGTGACTCAGTTATTATGGATACATCAGTGACTGGTTATTATGGATACATCAAGGTGACTCTGTTATTATGGATACATCAAGGTGACTCTGTTATTATGGATACATCAGTGACTCAGTTACTATGGATACATCACAGTGACTCAGTTACTATGGATACATCACAGTGACTCAGTTACTATGGATACATCACAGTGACTCAGTTATTATGGATACATCACAGTGACTCAGTTACTATGGATACATCACAGTGACTCAGTTACTATGGATACATCACAGTGACTCAGTTACTATGGATACATCACATTTACTCAGTTATTATGGATACATTACAGTGACTCAGTTACTATGGATACATCACAGTGACTCTGTTACTATGGATACATCAGTGACTCAGTTATTATGGATACATCACAGTGACTCAGTTATTATGGATACATCACAGTGACTCAGTTACTATGGATACATCACAGTGACTCAGTTACTATGGATACATCACAGTGACTCAGTTACTATGGATACATCACAGTGACTCAGTTACTATGGATACATCACAGTGACTCAGTTACTATGGATACATCACATTTACTCAGTTATTATGGATACATTACAGTGACTCAGTTACTATGGATACATCACAGTGACTCTGTTACTATGGATACATCAGTGACTCTGTTATTATGGATACATCACAGTGACTCAGTTATTATGGATACATCACAGTGACTCAGTTATTATGGATACATCACACTCAGTTATTATGGATACATCAAGTTACTATGGATACATCACAGTGACTCAGTTACTATGGATACATCACAGTGACTCAGTTATTATGGATACATCACAGTGACTCAGTTATTATGGATACATCACAGTGACTCAGTTATTATGGATACATCAGTGACTCAGTTACTATGGATACATCACAGTGACTCAGTTATTATGGATACATCACAGTGACTCAGTTATCTCTGTTACTATGGATACATTACAGTGACTCAGTTATTATGGATACATCAGTGACTCAGTTATTATGGATACATCACAGTGACTCAGTTACTATGGATACATCACAGTGACTCAGTTACTATGGATACATCACAGTGACTCAGTTATGCATGGATACATCACATTGACTCAGTTATTATGGATACATCACAGTGACTCAGTTACTATGGATACATCACAGTGACTCAGTTATTATGGATACATCAGTGACTCTGTTACTATGGATACATCACAGTGACTCAGTTATTATGGATACATCAGTGACTCAGTTATTATGGATACATCACAGTGACTCAGTTATTATGGATACATCACAGTGACTCAGTTACTATGGATACATCAGTGACTCAGTTATTATGATACATCACAGTGACTCAGTTATCAGTGACTCAGTTATTATGGATACATCACAGTGACTCAGTTACTATGGATACATCACAGTGACTCAGTTGTATGGATACATCAGTGACTCTGTTACTATGGATACATCACAGTGACTCCAGTTACTATGGATACATCACAGTGACTCAGTGGATACATCACGTGACTCAGTTATTATGGATACATCACAGTGACTCTGTTACTATGGATACAAGTTATTATGGATACATCACAGTGACTCAGTTACTATGGATACATCAGTGACTCAGTGTTACTATGGATACATCACAGTGACTCAGTTATTATGGATACATCACGGTGACTCAGTTATTATGGATACATCAGTGACTCAGTTATTATGGATACATCACAGTGACTCAGTTATTATGGATACATCACAGTGACTCAGTTATTATGGATACATCACAGTGACTCAGTTACTATGGATACATCACAGTGACTCAGTTACTATGGATACATCACAGTGACTCAGTTACTATGGATACATCACATTGACTCAGTTATTATGGATACATTACAGTGACTCAGTTATTATGGATACATTACAGTGACTCCAGTTACTATGGATACATCACAGTGACTCAGTTACTATGGATACATCACAGTGACTCAGTTATTATGGATACATCACAGTGACTCAGTTATTATGGATACATCACAGTGACTCAGTTATTATGGATACATTACAGTGACTCAGTTACTATGGATACATCACAGTGACTCTGTTACTATGGATACATCAGTGACTCTGTTATTATGGATACATCGGTGACTCAGTTATTATGGATACATCACAGTGACTCAGTTACTATGGATACATCACAGTGACTCAGTTATATGGATACATCACAGTGACTCAGTTATTATGGATACATCACAGTGACTCAGTTATTATGGATACATCACAGTGACTCAGTTATTATGGATACATCAGTGACTCTGTTACTATGGATACATCACAGTGACTCAGTTATTATGGATACATCACAGTGACTCAGTTATTATGGATACATCACAGTGACTCAGTTATTATGGATACATCACAGTGACTCAGTTATTATGGATACATCACAGTGACTCAGTTATTATGGATACATCAGTGACTCAGTTATTATGGATACATCACAGTGACTCAGTTATTATGGATACATCAGTGACTCAGTTACTATGGATACATCACAGTGACTCAGTTATTATGGATACATCAGTGACTCAGTTATTATGGATACATCACAGTGACTCAGTTACTATGGATACATCACAGTGACTCAGTTACTATGGATACATCACAGTGACTCAGTTATTATGGATACATCACAGTGACTCAGTTATTATGGATACATCACAGTGACTCAGTTATTATGGATACATCAGTGACTCAGGTTATTATGGATACATCACAGTGACTCAGTTACTATGGATACATCACAGTGACTCAGTTATTATGGATACACAGTGACTCAGTTATGGATACATCAGTGACTCAGTTATTATGGATACATCACAGTGACTCAGTTATTATGGATACATCAGTGACTCTGTTACTATGGCTACATCACAGTGACTCAGTTATTATGGATACATCAGTGACTCTGTTACTATGGCTACATCACAGTGACTCAGTTATTATGGATACATCAGTGACTCAGTTATTATGGATACATCACAGTGACTCAGTTACTATGGATACATCACAGTGACTCAGTTACTATGGATACATCAGTGACTCAGTTATTATGGATACATCACAGTGACTCAGTTATGGCTACATCACAGTGACTCAGTTATTATGGATACATCAGTGACTCAGTTATTATGGATACATCACAGTGACTCAGTTACTATGGATACATCACAGTGACTCAGTTATTATGGATACATCACAGTGACTCAGTTATTATGGATACATCAGTGACTCTGTTACTATGGATACATCACAGTGACTCAGTTACTATGGATACATCACAGTGACTCAGTTACTATGGATACATCACAGTGACTCAGTTACTATGGATACATCACAGTGACTCAGTTACTATGGATACATCACAGTGACTCAGTTATTATGGATACATCAGTGACTCTGTTACTATGGATACATCACAGTGACTCAGTTACTATGGATACATCACAGTGACTCAGTTACTATGGATACATCAGTGACTCAGTTATTATGGATACATCAGTGACTCTGTTACTATGGCTACATCACAGTGACTCAGTTATTATGGATACATCAGTGACTCTGTTACTATGGCTACATCACAGTGACTCAGTTATTATGGATACATCAGTGACTCAGTTATTATGGATACATCACAGTGACTCAGTTACTATGGATACATCACAGTGACTCAGTTACTATGGATACATCAGTGACTCAGTTATTATGGATACATCACAGTGACTCAGTTATGGCTACATCACAGTGACTCAGTTATTATGGATACATCAGTGACTCAGTTATTATGGATACATCACAGTGACTCAGTTACTATGGATACATCACAGTGACTCAGTTATTATGGATACATCACAGTGACTCAGTTATTATGGATACATCAGTGACTCTGTTACTATGGATACATCACAGTGACTCAGTTACTATGGATACATCACAGTGACTCAGTTACTATGGATACATCACAGTGACTCAGTTACTATGGATACATCACAGTGACTCAGTTACTATGGATACATCACAGTGACTCAGTTATTATGGATACATCAGTGACTCTGTTACTATGGATACATCACAGTGACTCAGTTACTATGGATACATCACAGTGACTCAGTTACTATGGATACATCAGTGACTCAGTTATTATGGATACATCACAGTGACTCAGTTATTATGGATACATCACAGTGACTCAGTTATTATGGATACATCAGTGACTCAGGTTCTATGGATACATCACAGTGACTCAGTTATTATGGATACATCACAGTGACTCAGTTATTATGGATACATCACAGTGACTCAGTTACTATGGATACATCACAGTGACTCAGTTACTATGGATACATCACAGTGACTCAGTTACTATGGATACATCACAGTGACTCAGTTATTATGGATACATTACAGTGACTCAGTTATTATGGATACATTACAGTGACTCAGTTACTATGGATACATCACAGTGACTCAGTTACTATGGATACATCAGTGACTCTGTTATTATGGATACATCACAGTGACTCAGTTATTATGGATACATCACAGTGACTCAGTTATTATGGATACATCACAGTGACTCAGTTACTATGGATACATCACAGTGACTCAGTTACTATGGATACATCACAGTGACTCAGTTACTATGGATACATCACAGTGACTCAGTTACTATGGATACATCACATTTACTCAGTTATTATGGATACATTACAGTGACTCAGTTACTATGGATACATCACAGTGACTCTGTTACTATGGATACATCAGTGACTCTGTTATTATGGATACATCACAGTGACTCAGTTATTATGGATACATCACAGTGACTCAGTTACTATGGATACATCACAGTGACTCAATTATTATGGATACATTACAGTGACTCAGTTACTATGGATACATCACAGTGACTCAGTTACTATGGATACATCAGTGACTCTGTTATTATGGATACATCACAGTGACTCAGTTATTATGGATACATCACAGTGACTCAGTTACTATGGATACATCACAGTGACTCAGTTATTATGGATACATCACAGTGACTCAGTTACTATGGATACATCACAGTGACTCAGTTACTATGGATACATCACAGTGACTCAGTTACTATGGATACATCACATTTACTCAGTTATTATGGATACATTACAGTGACTCAGTTACTATGGATACATCACAGTGACTCTGTTACTATGGATACATCAGTGACTCTGTTATTATGGATACATCACAGTGACTCAGTTATCATGGATACATCACAGTGACTCAGTTATTATGGATACATCACAGTGACTCAGTTATTATGGATACATCACAGTGACTCAGTTACTATGGATACATCACAGTGACTCAGTTACTATGGATACATCAGTGACTCAGTTATTATGGATACATTACAGTGACTCAGTTATTATGGATACATCACAGTGACTCAGTTATTATGGATACATCAGTGACTCAGGTTCTATGGATACATCACAGTGACTCAGTTATTATGGATACATCACAGTGACTCAGTTATTATGGATACATCACAGTGACTCAGTTATTATGGATACATCAGTGACTCTGTTACTATGGATACATCACAGTGACTCAGTTATTATGGATACATCAGTGACTCAGTTATTATGGATACATCACAGTGACTCAGTTACTATGGATACATCACAGTGACTCAGTTATTATGGATACATCAGTGACTCAGTTATTATGGATACATCACAGTGACTCAGTTATTATGGATACATCAGTGACTCTGTTACTATGGCTACATCACAGTGACTCAGTTATTATGGATACATCAGTGACTCTGTTACTATGGCTACATCACAGTGACTCAGTTATTATGGATACATCAGTGACTCAGTTATTATGGATACATCACAGTGACTCAGTTACTATGGATACATCACAGTGACTCAGTTACTATGGATACATCAGTGACTCAGTTATTATGGATACATCACAGTGACTCAGTTATGGCTACATCACAGTGACTCAGTTATTATGGATACATCAGTGACTCAGTTATTATGGATACATCACAGTGACTCAGTTACTATGGATACATCACAGTGACTCAGTTATTATGGATACATCACAGTGACTCAGTTATTATGGATACATCAGTGACTCTGTTACTATGGATACATCACAGTGACTCAGTTACTATGGATACATCACAGTGACTCAGTTACTATGGATACATCACAGTGACTCAGTTACTATGGATACATCACAGTGACTCAGTTACTATGGATACATCACAGTGACTCAGTTATTATGGATACATCAGTGACTCTGTTACTATGGATACATCACAGTGACTCAGTTACTATGGATACATCACAGTGACTCAGTTACTATGGATACATCAGTGACTCAGTTATTATGGATACATCAGTGACTCTGTTACTATGGCTACATCACAGTGACTCAGTTATTATGGATACATCAGTGACTCTGTTACTATGGCTACATCACAGTGACTCAGTTATTATGGATACATCAGTGACTCAGTTATTATGGATACATCACAGTGACTCAGTTACTATGGATACATCACAGTGACTCAGTTACTATGGATACATCAGTGACTCAGTTATTATGGATACATCACAGTGACTCAGTTATGGCTACATCACAGTGACTCAGTTATTATGGATACATCAGTGACTCAGTTATTATGGATACATCACAGTGACTCAGTTACTATGGATACATCACAGTGACTCAGTTACTATGGATACATCACAGTGACTCAGTTACTATGGATACATCACAGTGACTCAGTTATTATGGATACATTACAGTGACTCAGTTATTATGGATACATTACAGTGACTCAGTTACTATGGATACATCACAGTGACTCAGTTACTATGGATACATCAGTGACTCTGTTATTATGGATACATCACAGTGACTCAGTTATTATGGATACATCACAGTGACTCAGTTATTATGGATACATCACAGTGACTCAGTTACTATGGATACATCACAGTGACTCAGTTACTATGGATACATCAGTGACTCAGTTACTATGGATACATCACAGTGACTCAGTTACTATGGATACATCAGTGACTCAGTTACTATGGATACATCACAGTGACTCAGTTATTATGGATACATCACAGTGACTCAGTTATTATGGATACATCAGTGACTCAGTTATTATGGATACATCAGTGACTCAGGTTCTATGGATACATCACAGTGACTCAGTTATTATGGATACATCACAGTGACTCAGTTATTATGGATACATCACAGTGACTCAGTTACTATGGATACATCACAGTGACTCAGTTACTATGGATACATCACAGTGACTCAGTTACTATGGATACATCACAATGACTCAGTTACTATGGATACATCACAGTGACTCAGTTATTATGGATACATTACAGTGACTCAGTTATTATGGATACATTACAGTGACTCAGTTACTATGGATACATCACAGTGACTCTGTTACTATGGATACATCAGTGACTCTGTTATTATGGATACATCACAGTGACTCAGTTATTATGGATACATCACAGTGACTCAGTTATTATGGATACATCACAGTGACTCAGTTATTATGGATACATCACAGTGACTCAGGTTCTATGGATACATCACAGTGACTCAGTTATTATGGATACATCACAGTGACTCAGTTATTATGGATACATCACAGTGACTCAGTTATTATGGATACATCAGTGACTCTGTTACTATGGATACATCACAGTGACTCAGTTATTATGGATACATCAGTGACTCAGTTATTATGGATACATCACAGTGACTCAGTTACTATGGATACATCACAGTGACTCAGTTATTATGGATACATCAGTGACTAAGTTATTATGGATACATCACATTGACTCAGTTATTATGGATACATCAGTGACTCTGTTACTATGGCTACATCACAGTGACTCAGTTATTATGGATACATCAGTGACTCAGTTATTATGGATACATCACAGTGACTCAGTTACTATGGATACATCACAGTGACTCAGTTACTATGGATACATCAGTGACTCAGTTATTATGGATACATCACAGTGACTCAGTTATGGATACATCACAGTGACTCAGTTATTATGGATACATCAGTGACTCAGGTTCTATGGATACATCACAGTGACTCAGTTACTATGGATACATCACAGTGACTCAGTTATTATGGATACATCACAGTGACTCAGTTATTATGGATACATCAGTGACTCTGTTACTATGGATACATCAGTGACTCAGTTACTATGGATACATCACAGTGACTCAGTTACTATGGATACATCACAGTGACTCAGTTACTATGGATACATCACAGTGACTCAGTTACTATGGATACATCACAGTGACTCAGTTACTATGGATACATCATATTTACTCAGTTATTATGGATACATCACAGTGACTCAGTTATTATGGATACATCAGTGACTCAGTTATTATGGATACATCAGTGACTCAGTTACTATGGATACATCAGTGACTCAGTTATTATGGATACATCAGTGACTCAGTTATTATGGATACATCAGTGACTCGGTTACTATGGATACATCACAGTGACTATGGATACATCAAGGTGACTCTGTTATTATGGATACATCAAGGTGACTCTGTTACTATGGATACATCACAGTGACTCAGTTACTACGGATACGTCGCAGTGACTCAGTTACTATGGATACATCAGTGACTGTTATTATGGATACATCACAGTGACTCAGTTATTATGGATACATCACAGTGACTCAGTTATTATGGATACATCACAGTGACTCAGTTATTATGGATACATCAGTGACTCAGTTATTATGGATACACCAGTGACTCAGTTACTATGGATGCATCAGTGACTCAGTTATTATGGATACATCAGTGACTCCAGTTATTATGGATACATCAAGGTGAGTCGGTTACTATGGATACATCAGTGACTCGGTTATTATGGATACATCAGTGACTCAGTTATTATGGATACATCACAGTGACTCAGTTACTATGGATACATCAGTGACTCAGTTATTATGGATACATCAGTGACTCGGTTACTATGGATACATCACAGTGACTCAGTTACTATGGATACATCAAGGTGACTCAGTTACTATGGATACATCAAGGTGACTCTGTTATTATGGATACATCAAGGTGACTCTGTTACTATGGATACATCAGTGACTCAGTTACTATGGATACATCACAGTGACTCAGTTACTATGGATACATCACAGTGACTCAGTTACTATGGATACATCACAGTGACTCAGTTACTATGGATACATCACAGTGACTCAGTTATTATGGATACATCACAGTGACTCAGTTACTATGGATACATCACAGTGACTCAGTTACTATGGATACATCACAGTGACTCAGTTACTATGGATACATCACATTTACTCAGTTATTATGGATACATTACAGTGACTCAGTTACTATGGATACATCACAGTGACTCTGTTACTATGGATACATCACAGTGACTCTGTTATTATGGATACATCACAGTGACTCAGTTATTATGGATACATCAGTGACTCGGTTATTATGGATACATCAAGGTGACTCTGTTATTATGGATACATCAAGGTGACTCTGTTATTATGGATACATCAGTGACTCAGTTACTATGGATACATCACAGTGACTCAGTTACTATGGATACATCACAGTGACTCAGTTACTATGGATACATCACAGTGACTCAGTTATTATGGATACATCACAGTGACTCAGTTACTATGGATACATCACAGTGACTCAGTTACTATGGATACATCACAGTGACTCAGTTACTATGGATACATCACATTTACTCAGTTATTATGGATACATTACAGTGACTCAGTTACTATGGATACATCACAGTGACTCTGTTACTATGGATACATCAGTGACTCTGTTATTATGGATACATCACAGTGACTCAGTTATTATGGATACATCACAGTGACTCAGTTACTATGGATACATCACAGTGACTCAGTTACTATGGATACATCACAGTGACTCAGTTACTATGGATACATCACAGTGACTCAGTTACTATGGATACATCACAGTGACTCAGTTACTATGGATACATCACATTTACTCAGTTATTATGGATACATTACAGTGACTCAGTTACTATGGATACATCACAGTGACTCTGTTACTATGGATACATCAGTGACTCTGTTATTATGGATACATCACAGTGACTCAGTTATCATGGATACATCACAGTGACTCAGTTATTATGGATACATCACAGTGACTCAGTTATTATGGATACATCACAGTGACTCAGTTACTATGGATACATCACAGTGACTCAGTTACTATGGATACATCAGTGACTCAGTTATTATGGATACATCACAGTGACTCAGTTATTATGGATACATCACAGTGACTCAGTTATTATGGATACATCAGTGACTCAGGTTCTATGGATACATCACAGTGACTCAGTTATTATGGATACATCACAGTGACTCAGTTATTATGGATACATCACAGTGACTCAGTTATTATGGATACATCAGTGACTCTGTTACTATGGATACATCACAGTGACTCAGTTATTATGGATACATCAGTGACTCAGTTATTATGGATACATCACAGTGACTCAGTTACTATGGATACATCACAGTGACTCAGTTATTATGGATACATCACATTGACTCAGTTATTATGGATACATCACATTGACTCAGTTATTATGGATACATCAGTGACTCTGTTACTATGGCTACATCACAGTGACTCAGTTATTATGGATACATCAGTGACTCTGTTACTATGGCTACATCACAGTGACTCAGTTATTATGGATACATCAGTGACTCAGTTATTATGGATACATCACAGTGACTCAGTTACTATGGATACATCACAGTGACTCAGTTACTATGGATACATCAGTGACTCAGTTATTATGATACATCACAGTGACTCAGTTATGGCTACATCACAGTGACTCAGTTATTATGGATACATCAGTGACTCAGTTATTATGGATACATCACAGTGACTCAGTTACTATGGATACATCACAGTGACTCAGTTATTATGGATACATCACAGTGACTCAGTTATTATGGATACATCAGTGACTCTGTTACTATGGATACATCACAGTGACTCAGTTACTATGGATACATCACAGTGACTCAGGTTCTATGGATACATCACAGTGACTCAGTTACTATGGATACATCACAGTGACTCAGTTACTATGGATACATCACAGTGACTCAGTTATTATGGATACATCACAGTGACTCTGTTACTATGGATACATCACAGTGACTCAGTTACTATGGATACATCACAGTGACTCAGTTACTATGGATACATCAGTGACTCAGTTATTATGGATACATCACAGTGACTCAGTTATTATGGATACATCACAGTGACTCAGTTATTATGGATACATCAGTGACTCAGGTTCTATGGATACATCACAGTGACTCAGTTATTATGGATACATCACAGTGACTCAGTTATTATGGATACATCACAGTGACTCAGTTACTATGGATACATCACAGTGACTCAGTTACTATGGATACATCACAGTGACTCAGTTACTATGGATACATCACAGTGACTCAGTTATTATGGATACATTACAGTGACTCAGTTATTATGGATACATTACAGTGACTCAGTTACTATGGATACATCACAGTGACTCAGTTACTATGGATACATCACAGTGACTCAGTTACTATGGATACATCACAGTGACTCAGTTATTATGGATACATTACAGTGACTCAGTTATTATGGATACATTACAGTGACTCAGTTACTATGGATACATCACAGTGACTCTGTTACTATGGATACATCAGTGACTCTGTTATTATGGATACATCACAGTGACTCAGTTATTATGGATACATCACAGTGACTCAGTTATTATGGATACATCACAGTGACTCAGTTACTATGGATACATCACAGTGACTCAGTTACTATGGATACATCAGTGACTCAGTTATTATGGATACATCACAGTGACTCAGTTATTATGGATACATCACAGTGACTCAGTTATTATGGATACATCAGTGACTCAGGTTCTATGGATACATCACAGTGACTCAGTTATTATGGATACATCACAGTGACTCAGTTATTATGGATACATCACAGTGACTCAGTTATTATGGATACATCAGTGACTCTGTTACTATGGATACATCACAGTGACTCAGTTATTATGGATACATCAGTGACTCAGTTATTATGGATACATCACAGTGACTCAGTTACTATGGATACATCACAGTGACTCAGTTATTATGGATACATCAGTGACTCAGTTATTATGGATACATCACATTGACTCAGTTATTATGGATACATCAGTGACTCTGTTACTATGGCTACATCACAGTGACTCAGTTATTATGGATACATCAGTGACTCAGTTATTATGGATACATCACAGTGACTCAGTTACTATGGATACATCACAGTGACTCAGTTACTATGGATACATCAGTGACTCAGTTATTATGGATACATCACAGTGACTCAGTTATGGATACATCACAGTGACTCAGTTATTATGGATACATCAGTGACTCAGGTTCTATGGATACATCACAGTGACTCAGTTACTATGGATACATCACAGTGACTCAGTTATTATGGATACATCACAGTGACTCAGTTATTATGGATACATCAGTGACTCTGTTACTATGGATACATCAGTGACTCAGTTACTATGGATACATCACAGTGACTCAGTTACTATGGATACATCACAGTGACTCAGTTACTATGGATACATCACAGTGACTCAGTTACTATGGATACATCACAGTGACTCAGTTACTATGGATACATCATATTTACTCAGTTATTATGGATACATCACAGTGACTCAGTTATTATGGATACATCAGTGACTCAGTTATTATGGATACATCAGTGACTCAGTTACTATGGATACATCAGTGACTCAGTTATTATGGATACATCAGTGACTCAGTTATTATGGATACATCAGTGACTCGGTTACTATGGATACATCACAGTGACTATGGATACATCAAGGTGACTCTGTTATTATGGATACATCAAGGTGACTCTGTTACTATGGATACATCACAGTGACTCAGTTACTACGGATACGTCGCAGTGACTCAGTTACTATGGATACATCAGTGACTGTTATTATGGATACATCACAGTGACTCAGTTATTATGGATACATCACAGTGACTCAGTTATTATGGATACATCACAGTGACTCAGTTATTATGGATACATCAGTGACTCAGTTATTATGGATACACCAGTGACTCAGTTACTATGGATGCATCAGTGACTCAGTTATTATGGATACATCAGTGACTCAGTTATTATGGATACATCAAGGTGAGTCGGTTACTATGGATACATCAGTGACTCGGTTATTATGGATACATCAGTGACTCAGTTATTATGGATACATCACAGTGACTCAGTTACTATGGATACATCAGTGACTCAGTTATTATGGATACATCAGTGACTCGGTTACTATGGATACATCACAGTGACTCAGTTACTATGGATACATCAAGGTGACTCAGTTACTATGGATACATCAAGGTGACTCTGTTATTATGGATACATCAAGGTGACTCTGTTACTATGGATACATCAAGGTTACTCTGTTATTATCTCAGAAACACAAGCATACAATTGTATTTCTATTCTATTATTTTCTATTATGCAATGATAGCCTACTCAGTCCCATTAGGGCTACATCCTCATGCTAAGGGTTGATTCTCAATCCACTGTGAACTTCGGAGTATTATTTGGAAACATGGTGATGACTATAGTGCGCAAGATAAAGCCCTGTACGATTGTGAGCGGTGCATGTATTGCCTCTGGGTGACAGGTCATCTCTCTCCACTCACCTGCGCGTCAATCAGCTCCACTCGCAGGTAGATGTCCTCATGCCGCTGAGCCCAGTACACGTGAGGAGTCAGCGTCTGCAGCATCGCACCTGTTCAGAATGTCAGCACAATTCACCAAAAGCATGAAATCCCCCTCCCTACAATAACATGCCGGACGGTGTGTCTCCCTTTGCGGAAGCTGTTTGAAGAGCCAGAATATTCGGTGGAACCAGCGTGCGCGCTCACGAAACGTCGTTGCGATACGGGCTCGTTCACGGGTCAACGTGGCTTTACGTGGTAACCAATGTTTACGGAAGCTGCATCATGCGAAGTTCATAGCGGCTGAAGTTGTGCGATATTCTGCGTATTCTCGGCGATCAGCGTGCTGCTATTAATAACGTGTTGAAGTTGTTTTTCTAGTGATCGTTTCCCAGCTAACATGCAGGCGGAATCACCCGTAACGTCTCCGACATTTGATTTGTTAGACTCGTGTGGTACATTTCGTGTGCTGGTTGGGGTCACGGGTAGTGTGGCAGCTCTCAAAGTGCCTCTGTTGGTGTCCCAACTTCTAGAGTTACCCGGGGTAAGTAGATAGGTATCTAACTGGGATGTATTACCCCGGGGTAAGTAGATAGGTATCTAACTGGGATGTATTACCCCGGGGTAAGTAGATAGGTATCTAACTGGGATGTATTACCCGGGGTAAGTAGATGGGTATCTAACTGGGATGTATTACCCCGGGGTAAGTAGATAGGTATCTAACTGGGATGTATTACCCCGGGGTAAGTAGATGGGTATCTAACTGGGATGTATTACCCCGGGGTAAGTAGATGGGTATCTAACTGGGATGTATTACCCCGGGGTAAGTAGATAGGTATCTAACTGGGATGTATTACCCCGGGGTAAGTAGATAGGTATCTAACTGGGATGTATTACCCCGGGGTAAGTAGATAGGTATCTAACTGGGATGTATTACCCGGGGTAAGTAGATGGGTATCTAACTGGGATGTATTACCCGGGTAAGTAGATGGGTATCTAACTGGGATGTATTACCCTGCAAGTAGATAGGTATCTAACTGGGATGTATTACCCGGGGTAAGTAGATGGGTATGTAACTGGGATGTATTACCCCCGGGGTAAGTAGATAGGTATCTAACTGGGATGTATTACCCGGTAAGTAGATAGGTATCTAACTGGGATGTATTACCTGCAAGTAGATAGGTATCTAACTGGGATGTATTACCCAAGTAGATAGGTATCTAACTGGGATGTATTACCCCGGGGTAAGTAGATAGGTATCTAACTGGGATGTATTACCCCGGGGTAAGTAGATAGGTATCTAACTGGGACCTGCTAGCTATATTTGGATTCATGAGTCAGCGTTACTCCAACGTTGCTTCCGTGACCTGAAAATGCAGGATTGTACCGCTGGAGGTTCACCTCGTATCCAACCAAACCAATGGCTGTATTGTCCAGAGGGGTTATCATGCAACTAACAGAATCTGACGGAAAAATACCCCCAATAATTTGTATTATTTACATATCCTAGAGGTGCAGTCACAAAGTTACACTTCTAATAGCAGGTCATATCTGCATTAACGTAGCAGGTTAATGCTACCACATCTGGTTTTCAGCAGAAAAGGAAGCTAGGTTAAATTATCTCTATCCCCTGAAAATCTGTTATTTACCTCGGCCTAGATAATCAACACTTCTAATAGCAGGTAATATCTAGACCCCGAGCTAGATTATCAACCCCCTTACCGGCCCAGTCAATCCATCTGAAGATCTATTCCTTAGTCATATAGCTGGCTTACCTTGAAGACTATCAGAATGTCCAATTATGGACATTTGTAGAGGCACAAACAGAGAGGTAAATCACAGATAAGGTTCAGACATCGGCCATAAAAAATAAATCCTCATATCTGAACTGTAAAACTGCAATATAATTAATAATTAATCTATTTGTTCATGCTTTCATGTGATGGTTCTATTTTGGGGAGTGCCACTGTACAAGACAATGCAAAAGTCATTCTGCTACCTAAGAATACCAACCCTTAGTAAACTTCTGGATTTTCTTTTGTGTTTGACCAGATACAATGCTATTTTACAGTAAACAAATTGGCAACAGAATTTCAGCACGCTTATAGGGAAGGACATTCAACAAGCACAGCACTTACACAAATGACTGATGATTGGCTGAGATTGTAGGGGCTGTTTTGTTAGACTTCAGTGCAGCTTTTGACATTATTGATCATAGTGTGCTGCTGGAAAAACGTGTGTGTTATGGCTTTACACCCCCTGCTATAATGTGGATAAAGAGTTACCTGCCTAAGAATGCGGATGACTCAACACTGACTCAGCTACCACAGCAACTGAAATGACTGAAACTGTTACCAAAGAGCTGCAGTTAGTTTCAGAGTGGGTAGGAAGGAATAAGTCTTGGGACAAAACACTCACTAAACCATAAACCTCAACTAAATCGTGTAATGAAAATTGTGGAAATTGAGGAAGTTGAGGTGACTAAACTGCTTGGAGTAACCCTGGATTGTAAACTGTCATGGTCAAAACATA
The DNA here is from genome assembly GCA_030435695.1 of Brachymystax lenok tsinlingensis. Lineage (NCBI taxonomy): Eukaryota > Metazoa > Chordata > Actinopteri > Salmoniformes > Salmonidae > Brachymystax > Brachymystax lenok. Next base: position 1,686,279 of record CM059791.1, on the reverse strand, counting down.
TTTATACAACAGTAGCTAAGATGGGGAGAAGTCTGTCTATAATAAAGCGCTGCTCTACCTTCTTAACAGCACTATCAACAAGGCAGGTCCTACAGGCCCTAGTTTTGTCACACCTGGACTACTGTTCAGTCATGTGGTCAGGTGCCACAAAGAGGGACTTAGGAAAGTTGGAATTGGCTCATAACAGGGCAGCACGGCTGGCCCTTGGATGTACACAGAGAGCTAACATTAATAATATGCATGTCAATCTCTCCTGGCTCAAAGTGGAGGAGAGATTGACTTCATCACTACTTGTGTTTATGAGAGGTATTGACATGTTGAATGCACCGAGCTGTCTGTCTAAACTACTGGCACACAGCTCAGACACCCATGCATACCCCACAAGACATGCCACCAGAGGTCTCCTCACAGTCCCCAAGTCCAGAACAGACTATGGGAGGCGCACAGTACTACACAGAGCCATGACTACATGGAACTCTATTCCACATCAGGTAACTGATTCAAGCATTAAAATTTGATAAAAAGAACAGATAAAAATACACCTTATGGAACAGCGGGGACTGTGAAGAGAGACACACACACAGGTACAGATAGACATGACGAGACACACGCTCTACACACACGTACACGTAGATGTTGTATTGTAGATATGTGGTAGTAGTGGTCTGAGGGAACACATAATGTGTTGGGTAAAGTGTTATGAAATGTCATGTAATATTTAATATAACGTATATAACTGCCTTAACGTTGCGCTGGACCCCAGGAAGAGTAGCTGCTGCCTTGGCAACAACTAATGGGGATCCATAATAAATACAAAATAGGCCTACATTCATTTATACGTAATCTCACCCTTATTTAGAAAGATAATCATTTTTGATTATGCTGCTTTGTTTGAACCTCTCTGCTCTTGAATAATGTATGATGGAATAGAACCCTTCCAGAGGTGGTAGGGACTAGGGGTTGATCCTAGGGGAGAGGTGGTAGGGACTAGGGGTTGATTCTAGGGGAGAGGTGGTAGGGACTAGGGGTTGATTCTAGGGGAGAGGTGGTAGGGACTAGGGGTTGATCCTAGGGGAGAGATGGTAGGGACTAGGGGTTGATTCTAGGGGATAGGTGGTAGGGACCAGGGGTTGATCCTAGGGGAGAGGTGGTAGTGACTAGGGGTTGATTCTAGGGGATAGGTGGTAGGGACTAGGGGTTGATTCTAGGGGATAGGTGGTAGGGACTAGGGGTTGATCCTAGGGGATAGGTGGTAGGGACTAGGGGTTGATTCTAGGGGAGAGGTGGTAGGGACTAGGGGTTGATTCTAGGGGAGAGATGGTAGGGACTAGGGGTTGATCCTAGGGGAGAGATGGTAGGGACTAGGGGTTGATCCTAGGGGAGAGGTGGTAGGGACTAGGGGTTGATCCTAGGGGATAGGTGGTAGGGACTAGGGGTTGATTCTAGGGGAGAGGTGGTAGGGACTAGGGGTTGATTCTAGGGGAGAGGTGGTAGGGACTAGGGGTTGATCCTAGGGGAGAGGTGGTAGGGACTAGGGGTTGATCCTAGGGGAGAGGTGGTAGGGACTAGGGGTTGATTCTAGGGGAGAGGTGGTAGGGACTAGGGGTTGATCCTAGGGAAGAGGTGGTAGGGACTAGGGGTTGATTCTAGAGAGGTGGTAGGGACTAGGGGTTGATCCTAGGAGAGATGGTAGGGACTAGGGGTTGATCCTAGGGAGAGGTGGTAGGGACTAGGGTTGATTCTAGGGGAGAGGTGGTAGGGGTTAGGGTTGATCCTAGGGGAGAGGTGGTAGGGACTAGGGTTGATTCTAGGGAGAGGTGGTAGGGAATAGGGGTTGATCCTAGGGGAGAGGTGGTAGGGAATAGGGGTTGATCCTAGGGGATAGGTGGTAGGGACTAGGGGTTGATTCTAGGGGAGAGGTGGTAGGGAATAGGGGTTGATCCTAGGGGAGAGGTGGTAGGGAATAGGGGTTGATTCTAGGGGAGAGGTGGTAGGGACTAGGGGTTGATTCTAGGGGAGAGGTGGTAGGGAATAGGGGTTGATCCTAGGGGAGAGGTGGTAGGGACTAGGGGTTGATCCTAGGGGATAGGTGGTAGGGAATAGGGGTTGATCCTAGGGAAGAGGTGGTAGGGGTTAGGGGTTGGTTTGTGTTTCAAGGTTGGAATAACACCTTTATTGTCCTCTGCCCGTTTGCAGGTGGATGTGCGTGTTGTCACTACAGAACACGCCAAGCACTTCTACAACCCTGCTGAGGTGGCTGTCAGAGTCTACAGCGATGCAAATGAGTGGGAGGTTGGTTATCAAACACTGGTCCTGTCTAGATAAGATAGAGCTTAGGTCAAATTGTAAAAGTATTTTTATTTTTTTTCATTTTAGCTAACCCTAACACTTTTCCTAACCTTAACCTAATTATCCTAATCTGCTGCGTATGTTCTCCTAACCTACCATGTAAATTCTCCTAACCTGCTATGAAAAGTCCATTCTGACATAAGCAGTTTACCATCTGTGGGGTTGGAAGGTAGGACTCTGTGGGGTTGGCAGGTAGGACTCTGTGGGGTTGGCAGGTAGACATCAGTGGGGTTGGCAGGTAGGACTCTGTGGGGTTGGCAGGTAGAACTCAGTGGGGTTGGCAGGTAGGACTCTGTGGGGTTGTCAGGTAGAACTCAGTGGGGTTGGCAGTTAGGACTCAGTGGGGTTGGAAGGTAGAACTCAGTGGGGTTGGCAGGTAGAACTCAGTGGGGTTGGTAGTTAGGACTCAGTGGGGTTGGAAGGTAGGACTCAGTGGGATTGGAAGGTAGGACTCAGTGGGATTGGTAGGTAGGACTCAGTGGGGTTGGAAGGTAGGACTCAGTGGGATTGGAAGGTAGGACTCAATGGGGTTGGAAGGTAGAACTCAGTGGGGTTGGAAGGTAGGACTCAGTGGGGTTGGAAGGTAAGACTCAGTGGGGTTGGAGGGTAGAACTCAGTGGGGTTGGAAGGTAGGACTCAGTGGGGTTGGAAGGTAGAACTCAGTGGGGTTGGAAAGTAGGACTCAGTGGGGTTGGAAGGTAGAACTCAGTGGGGTTGGAGGGTAGAACTCAGTGGGGTTGGAAAGTAGGACTCAGTGGGGTTGGAAGGTAGAACTCAGTGGGGTTGGAAAGTAGGACTCAGTGGGGTTGGAAGGCAGCCACACAGTATGGGATAGCTCGCTAACTTCCTGTCCTGCGAGCAATATAGCTGGATGAATGGCGATTTGGCCTAAAAATCATCTATATTCTTTTCACATTTATGATTCACGATAATATGGTATCTCCATTTAAAAAAAAAAAAAGTTGTTGTACAATTTAAAGGTCAAATACACTGCATTTCAAACAGTTGAATAGTTATGAACACGCCCTTCTGTCTGTCTCCAACTGTTTGAAAACCATGTTAGCCTGTCCACTTGAACTCATGCGGCATACCTTATTTCTCAGAATAAAATGGGTATCGTTGGGTAAAAGGAAGATGTCATCTCTCAGCCTTGTTAGCGTGAGGGACAGGGGCTTGGTGTGTGTAAAACATAGAGGAAGTGAGACGTTGAAAAGACGCCCAAAGCGTTGCTATGGGTTTATTTTGGACCTAAGAGCCAATTTCTTCTTGATCCGAAAATGTCGTCGGATATGGATGATGTGACACATTTGCGTGGCCTCCGGATGTACGCGGAGGACAGATTGAACTCTCTGTGCGCCTCTCAAAGGTTGGAACAATGCAGAAGGCTCGATATAGCTCTGCATTGACATGATTGGTTGAATGGTAGGTGGGGGCGGGTCCTAAATAAACACAAAGCCACTTCCTCCACAACAGCTCTGCCTTCCTGCCTTTGGGACAACGACTCCCATTGTTAGGGCAGAGACGTGCATCTCCTCATTCTATACACATCTCTGGTGCGGAGGTGCGCACCGCGCAGAGGAGTGAAGGAGAGACGAGACCACAAATACCAGGCATTTGGAATTCAGCGCAAAAAAAAACATGCATTCAAATGCATTCGATAACTCGGCCAGTCCTACCGGGGCTTTAGCAGGGGTGGTAGCGGTGATGCCGACCCTATACCCACCTCGGACTCTGAACAGGACGTTATTAAGCAAACAGCATCAGCTTGTTCAGGGGGGGCTTCTATTTGTGCTTCAAACATGCTTTTGGTAATTGTCGGTCTGTATAAATCATAGACATAAGGCACGTCCCTATTTAATAAAAATATATTGAACCTCTATTCAACGAGACAAGTCAGTTAAGAACAAATTCTTATTTACAATGAATGACGGCCTACCAGAAGGCAAAAAGGCCTCCTGCGGTGACTGGGGCCTGGGATTAAAAATACAAAATAAATACTATATAAATATAGAACAAAACACGCGTCACAACAAGAGAGACAACACAACACTACGTAAAGAGATTGCCTTTGTGTTGTGCACCTGTATCTTGAAAAATACACATATACACTGAACAAAAAATATAATTGCAACAATTTCAACGAGTTACAGTTCTCATAAGAAAATCAGTCAATTGAATTTAATGAATTAGGCCCTAATCAATGGATTTCACATGACTGGGCAGAGGGGGCACCAGTATAATATATACAGTACCAGTCAAAACTCATTCAAGGGAATATTTTCTACATTGTAGAATAACAGTGAAGACATCAACACTATGAAATAACACATATGGAATCATGTAGTAACCAACAAAGTGTTAAACAAATCAAAGTATATTTTATATTTGAGATCCTAGAAACGCCTGTGGACCTAGATGTGATAATGTATCTGATAATGTATTTTATAGTGTTCTTCAAAGTAGCCACCCTTTGCCTTGATGACAGCTTTGCACACTCTTTGGCATTCAGTTCAATCAGTTTAGGTTCACTAGTATCTACATCAGTTTATGTTCACTAGTATCTACATCAGTTTATGTTCACTAGTATCTACATTAGTTTATGTTCACTAGTATCTACATCAGTTTATGTTCACTAGTACCTACATTAGTTTATGTTCACTAGTATCTACATTAGTTTATATTCACTAGTATCTACATTAGTTTATATTCACTAGTATCTACATTAGTTTATATTCACTAGTATCTACATTAGTTTATGTTCACTAGTACCTACATTAGTTTATGTTCACTAGTATCTACATTAGTTTATATTCACTAGTATCTACATTAGTTTATATTCACTAGTATCTACATTAGTTTATGTTCACTAGTACCTACATTAGTTTATGTTCACTACTATCTACATTAGTTTATATTCACTAGTATCTACATTAGTTTATATTCACTAGTATCTACATTAGTTTATATTCACTAGTATCTACATTAGTTTATGTTCACTAGTATCTACATTAGTTTCTATTCACTAGTATCTACATTAATTTATATTCACTACTATCTACATTAATTTATATTCACTAGTATCTACATTAATTTATATTCACTAGTACCTACATTAGTTTATGTTCACCAGTATAGAAATCAGTTCATGTTTACCGAAGGACATCCAGCCAATTTGACACAACTGTGGGAAGCCTTGGAGTCAACCTTGTCCCAGCATCCCTGTGGAACGTTTACAACACCTCGTAGAGTCCATACCCCGAAGAATTTAGGCTGTTCTGGGGGACAAAAGGGGTGGGAGGTGGGGGGGCTAGTTTGCAAGTCAATATTAGGAAGGTGTTCCTAATATTTGGTATACTCAAGTGTACACTATGTTCATGCTACACACACACACACACACACACACACACACATCTCAACTGCTGCTACCAGACTCTTATTATGATTGCTAAATACTGCTCAATTTATACCCCCCACCCCGCCCCGTGTAAATATTGGACTATAAATTGTTTTTTTCTGTATTATAATGAGGCTAAATGTCTATTCTACTGACATGTTACTTTATGTTGGGTATTCTTATCTTTTATGTCTTATTGTTGTTGCATCGTCCATAAGGAACCTGTAGTCAGCATTTCATTGTACTGTGTACCCATGTGTATCCTGTACATACAACTAATACAACTTAAAAAAAAACAACTCCTGATAAATAAGGCATTCGAACAGCTGAGTTGAGTCTGTCAGTGAACAGCACCTAAAACAGGCCTTTTGCAATATATTTATATATATATATATATATATATATATATACAATCACTGGATAAACACTGTTTGGAAAACAAGTGGCTACTGCTGAAAATAGAAGACTCTAATCTGTCTAACTAAGACTTGTCTCCAGTCATGTAAATTATTTTGCGTTGCATGAAATGCCTTAACAAAAGGACACATTCTCCTCGGACGCTAAGTGTCCAGAGATGACCTTCACCATGTGTCCAAATCCTAGAAACGCCCGTGGACCTAGATGTGATAATGTATCTGATAATGTATTTTATAGTGTTCCTCTGTCCTATTGTCCCAATAGCTGTGGAGACAGCGTTCTGACCCTGTGCTGCACATAGAGCTGAGACGCTGGGCTGACCTCCTCGTTATAGCCCCTCTGGACGCTAACACACTGGGCAAGATCGCCAGCGGCATATGTGACAACTTACTGGTGAGATTCTGTACTGGTGGACTGACAGGACATGGTTAGGATCCTCCGTAGCTAGACAGACTGCCTGGGAACAGGGCATGGCTAGGATGCTGCTACTCCAATGCGTTTTGAGGAGGCAAGGCGAGAGGACTTGAGGATGCGAGGAAAGACGTGTGTTTGTGTGGTGCGTGCCTGGAACACCAGTCCTCCTCTACTGTTCTGTCATGCTATGAACACTACCATGAATACTACTATGAACACTACCATGAATACTCTACTGTACTCTATTCTTCTGTACTCTATTCTACTGTACTCTATTCTACTGTACTGTACTCTATTCTACTGTACTCTTCTCATGTACTCTATTCTACTGTACTGTACTCTATTCTACTGTACTCTATTCTACTGCACTAGATTCTATTCTACTGTACTGTACTCTATTTTACTGTACTCTATTCTACTGTACTAGACTCTATTCTACTGTACTCTATTCTACTGTACTGTACTCTATTCTACTGTACTCTATTCTACTGTACTGTACTCTTCTCATGTACTCTATTCTACTGTACTAGATTATATTCTACTGTACTAGACTCTATTCTACTGTACTCTACTGTACTCTATTCTACTGTACTGTACTCTATTCTCATGTACTCTATTCTACTGTACTATACTATATTCCACTATTGTACTCTATTTTACTGTACTGTACTCTATTCTACTGTACTCTATTCTACTGTACTAGTATCTATTCTACTGTACTCTATTCTACTGTACTAGTATCTATTCTACTGTACTGTACTCTATTTTACTGTACTCTATTATACTGTACTAGACCCTATTCTACTGTACTAGACTTTATTCTACTGTACTCTACTCTATTCTACTGTACTAGACTATTCTACTATACTCCATTGCACTGTACTGTACTATTCTCTTCTCTTCGATACTCTATTGTACTCTACTATACTCCAGTATATTGTAGTATACTCTATTGTACGCTGCTATACTCCATTGTATTGTAATATGCTCTATTGTACTCTACTATAATCCATTATATTGTACTCTACTCTACTGTATTGTACTCTACTATACTCTATTGTACTGCACTGTACTATTCTCTACTGTACTATACTTTATTGTACTATACTCTATTGTACTGTACTATTCTCTACTGTACTATACTTTATTGTACTGTACTATACTATATTGTACTCTACTATACTCTATTGTACTCTACTATTGTCTACTCTACTATACTCTATTGTACTCTACTATAATCCATTGTATTGTACTATACTCTATTGTACTCTACTGTACTTTATTGTACTATACTATATAGTACTGTACTATTCTCTACTGTACTATACTCTATTGTACTCTACTATACTCTATTGTACTCTACTATTCTCTACTGTACTACACTTTATTGTACTGTACTATACTCTATTGTACTCTACTATACTCTATTGTACTCTACTATTCTCTACTGTACTACACTTTATTGTACTCTACTATACTCTATTGTACTGTACTGTACTATTCTCTACTGTACTATACTGTACTCCACTATACTTTATTGTACTCTACTATACTCTAATGTACTGTACTATTCTCTACTCTACCCTATTGTACTCTACTATACTCCATTATATTTTACTATACTCTATTTTACTATACTCTACTATAATCCATTGTATTGTACTATACTCTATTGTACTATACTATACTTTATTGCACTGTACTATACTCTATTGTACTGTACTATTCTCTACTGTACTATACTCTATTGTACTCTACTATACTCTATTGTACTCTACTATTCTCTACTGTACTACACTTTATTGTACTCTACTATACTCTATTGTACTGTACTGTACTATTCTCTACTGTACTATACTGTACTCCACTATACTTTATTGTACTCTACTATACTCTAATGTACTGTACTATTCTCTACTCTACCCTATTGTACTCTACTATACTCCATTATATTTTACTATACTCTATTGTACTATACTCTACTATAATCCATTGTATTGTACTATACTCTATTGTACTATACTATACTTTATTGCACTGTACTATACTCTATTGTACTGTACTATTCTGTACTGTACTATACTGTATTGTACTCTACTATACTCTATTGTACTGTGCTCTACTATTCTCTACTGTACTATACTCTACTGTACTCTACTATACTTTATTGTACTCTACTATATTCTATTGTACTGTACTATTCTCTACTATACTCTATTGTAATCTACTTTACCCCATTATATTGTACTATACTCTATTGCACTCTACTATACTTTATTGTACTATACTCTATTACACTGTTTTATTCTCTACTGTGCTATAATCTACTATACTCCATTGCATTGTACTATACTCTATTGTACTTTACTATACTCCATTGTATTGAACTATACTCTATTGTACTGTACTATTCTCTACTGTGCTATACTCTATTGTACTCTACTATACTCCATTGTATTGAACTATACTCTATTGTACTTTACTATACTCCATTGTATTGTACTATACTCTATTGCACTCTAATATATACTCTGTTGTACTCTACTGTACTATACTGTACTGTACTCTATTCTACTGTACTATATTCTACTGTACTGTACTCTATCCTACTGTACTAGATTATATTCTACTGTACTATTCTCTACTCTACTATACTCTATTGTACTCTACTATACTCCATTATATTGTACTATACTCTATTGTACTCTACTAAACTCTATTGTACTCTACTATACTCTACTATTGTGCGGCAGGTAGCCTAGTGGTTAGAGCATTGGACTAGTAACCGAAAGGTTGCAAGATCGAATCCCGAGCTGACAAGGTAAACATCTGTCGTTCTGCCCCTGAACAAGGCAGTTAACCCACTGTTCCCCGGTAGGCCGTCATTGTAAATAAGAACTTGTTCTTAACTGACTTCCCTAGTTAAATAAAGGGAAAATAAAAAATAAAATACAAATTATATTGTACTATGCTCTATTGTACTCTACTATAATCCATTGTATTTTGCTATACTCCATTGTACTCTTCTATACTTAATTGTACTCTGCTATACTATATTGTACTATTCTCTACTGTACTATACTCCACTGTACTCTACTATACTATATTGTACTGTACTATTCTCTACTGTGCTATACTCTATTGTACTCTACTATACTCCATTGTATTGTACTATACTCTTGTGTTGTACTATACCTTATTGTACTCTACTATACTCAATTGTACTGTACTGTACTATTCTCTACTGTACTATACACTATTGCACTCTAATATACTCAATTGTACTCTACTGTACTATACTATTCTATTCTACTGTACTATATTCTACTGTACTCTATTCTACTGCACTATATTCTATTCTACTGTACTAGACTCTCTACTATACTCTATTCTACTGTACTCTATTCTACTGTATGTTATTCTACTGTACAAGACTATATTCTACTTTATTCTACTGTACTGTATTCTATTCTACTGTACTCTACTGTATTATATTCTACTGTACTAGACTCTATTCTACTGTACTCTAGTCTACTGTACGTTATTCTACTGTACAAGACTATATTCTACTTTATTCTACTGTACTGTATTCTATTCTACTGTATTATATTCTACTGAACTATACTATTCTACTCTATTGTACTGTACTATACTATACTGTACTCCACTATACTTTATTGTACTCCACTATACTTTATTGTACTCTACTATACTCTATTGTACTGTACGGTACTATTCTCTACTCTACTATACTCTATTGTACTCTACTATACTCCATTATATTGTACTATACTCTATTATATTGTACTATACTCCATTATATTGTACTATACTCTAATGTACTCTACTATACTCTATTGTACTCTACTATTGTCTACTCTACTATACTCTATTGCACTCTACTATAATCCATTGTATTGTACTATACTCTATTGTACTCTACTATACCCTATTGTACTGTACTATTCTCTACTATTTTTATTTATTTTACCTTTATTTAACTCGGCAAGTCAGTTAAGAACAAATTCTTATTTTCAATGACGTCCTAGGAACAGTGGGTTAACTGCCTTGTTCAGGGGGCAGGACGACAGATTTGTACCTTGTCAGCTCGGGGATTCGATCTTGCAACCTTTCAGTTACTAGTCCAACGCTCTAACCACTAGGCTACCTGCTCTATTGTACTCTACTATACTCCATTATATTGTACTATACTCTATTGTACTCTACTATACTCCATTATATTGTACTATACGCTATTGTACTCTACTATACTCCATTATATTGTACTATACTCTATTGTACTCTACTATACTCCATTATATTGTACTATACTCTATTGTACTCCACTATACTTTATTGTACTCTACTATACTCTAGTCTACTGTATTATTCTCTGCTGTGCTATACTCTACTATACTCTGATACTCCATTATATTGTACTATGCTCTATTGTACTGTGCTCTACTATACTCCATTGCACTCTAATATACTCTACTGTTCTATTCTCTAATATGTAATATACTCTACTATACTCTACGGTAATGTACTCTACTATACTGTAATGTACTCTACTATACTCTATTGTACTCTACTATACTGTAATGTACTCTACTATACTCTATTGAGCTCTACTATACTGTACTCTACTATACTCTATTGTACTGTACTATACTATATTGTGCTCTACTATACTGTACTCTATTGTACAGTACTCTACTATAGTCTATTGTACTGTACTATACTATATTGTGCTCTACTATACTGTACTCTACTATACTGTATTCTGCTATACTCTACTATGCTCTATTTTACTCTACTATACTCTGATGTACTCTACTCATTTTCAGACGTGTGTGGTGCGGGCCTGGGATACCAGTCGTCCTCTACTCTTCTGTCCAGCGATGAACACTGCTATGTGGCATCACCCCATCACCTCCCGCCAGGTGGACATCCTCAAAGAGTTCGGCTACGTTGAGATCCCCTGTGTCGCCAAGAAACTGGTCTGTGGAGACCAAGGTCTGCGGTGGTATTTCATAACGTGTGGAATGTTTAGATTGATGAATGGGAACTTGGGTTTAGTCGTTCCTCGCTGCTAAATAAAACATACTGTTGTATTCTGTATGGACTATGTAGCTGTATACTGTACACCTTTCACCTTTCTACCTCTTACCTGTTCTATTGTGGTTTATACACTGTTGAGTAACTTGGAGTGTCACTTTACAGGTAAAGGAGCCATGGCAGAGGTGTCAACGATCGTAGATGTTGTGAAACAGTTCATCCAGAAAGCTGCTGAGTCTCCTCAGGAAGGAGCAGGCCAGCTGCTGTGAGGAAGGAGCAGGCCAGGTGCTGGGAGGAAGGAGCAGGCCAGGTGCTGGGAGGAAGGAGCAGGCCAGGTGCTGGGAGGAAGGAGCAGGCCAGGTGCTGGGAGGAAGGAGCAGGCCAGGTGCTGGGAGGAAGGAGCAGGCCAGGTGCTGGGAGGAAGGAGCAGGCCAGGTGCTGGGAGGATGGAGCAGGCCAGGTGCTGGGAGGAAGGAGCAGGCCAGGTGCTGGGAGGATGGAGCAGGCCAGGTGCTGGGAGGATGGAGCAGGCCAGGTGCTGGGAGGAAGGAGCAGGCCAGGTGCTGGGAGGAAGGAGCAGGCCAGGTGCTGGGAGGAAGGAGCAGGCCAGGTGCCGTGAAATAATAATGAACTGCAGATCGTAAAACCCAGATGGACTCCTAGACCCAATGCACTTGTGGAGATCTGAGAGGATTTTGATTGGAATGGGTAATATGCTGAAACCTCCACCTAGCCTATCAGAGGGCAAGGTGGAGTCATTTCCATAATAACTACGCCTGTCATATCTTCTCAGATCTGCCTCAATAAATGCCTAGGGTCTAGGGCTCCATTTGGGATTGGGCCGAAGATGAGGCGTTCAGATGAAGATTGCTGCCGTTATTTCTGATGTAATGTCAATGTAATGAACTGATTTATTGAAGCCAAATGTTTTTAAAAAAAAAGTTAGAAAAAGAGACAAGAGTTTGTAATAAATGTTTGTATTTTAATTATCAAGGAATTTGTGTCAAGATATTCTTGCTGTCTTGGATTAGCAGCAACAGCTGCTATGTGAGTGTTGCTATGTCATGCTTTGTCATGTTATCTTTCTTAGTAAGGTCCTGTGTTGACTCATCGGTTATGGATGTGATTCCGATCTGGACTCTTCGCTGGCCACTCCAGAACAGTCCAGCGTTTATTGGTGAATCATTCCTGGGTGCTTTTTGATGTTTGGGGTCGTTGTCCTGCTGGAACACCCACAACCTTAAATGGAGACCCAGTTTTTTGGACACTGGGTCGACTTCCGGCGCCCCAACAGAGATGGCAGCCTCGCTTCACGTTCTCAGGAAACTATGCAGTATTTAGTTTTTTTATGTATTACTTCTTACATTGTTACCCGGGGAAATATTACGTTTTATTACATACAACCGGGAGGAACTATTGGATATAAGAGCAACGTCAACTTACCAACATTACGACCAGGAATACGACTTTCCCGAAGAGGATCCTCTGTTTGGTCGACCAACTAGGACATAGAATGGATCCCAGACTGGATCCCAGCCGGCGACCCAAAACAACGGCGGCGGAGGAGAAGGGGCAGACGGGGCGGTGTTCTGGTCAGGCTCCGTAGACGGGCACATCGCGCACCTCTCCCGACTATACTACTTGCCAATATCCAGTCTCTGGACAACAAGGTAGACGAAATCAGAGCAAGGATTGCCTTCCAGAGAGACATCCGAGACTGCAACGTTCTTTGCTTCACGGAAACATGGCTCACTCAGAACACGTTACTCCCTGTTCACCCATGACTGCGTGGCCAAGCACGCATCCAACTCAATCATCAAGTTTGCTGACGACACTACAGTGGTAGGCTTGATTACCAACAACGACGAGACGGCCTACAGGGAGGAGGTGAGGGCTCTCGGAGTGTGGTGTCAGGAAAATAACCTCCACTCAACGTCAACAAAACAAAGGAGATGATCGTGGACTTCAGGAAACAGGAGAGGGAGCACCCCCCTATCCACATCGAGGGGACAGTAGTGGAGAAGGTGGAAAGTTTTTGAAGTTCCTCGGCGTACACATCACGGACAAACTGAAATGGTCCACCCACACAGACAGCGTGGTAATGAAGGCGCAACAGCGCCTCTTCAACCTCAGGAGGCTGATGAAATTTGGCTTGTCACCAAAAAGACTCACAAACTTCTACAGATGCACCATCGAGAGCATCCTGTCTGGCTGTATCACCGCCTGGTACAGCAACTGCTCCGCCCACAACCGTAAGGCTCTCCAGAGGGTAGTGAGGACTGCACAACGCATCACCGAGGGTAAACTTCCTGCCCTTCAGGACACCTACACCACCCGATGTCACAGGAAGGCCAAAAAGATCATCGAGGACAACAACCACCCGAGCCACTGCCTGTTCACCCCGCTATCATCCAGAAGGCGAGGCCAGTACAGGTGCATCAAAGCTGGGACTGAGAGACAGCTTCTATCTCAAGGCCATCAGACTGTTCAACAGCCACCACTAACATTGAGTGGCTGCTGCCAACATACTGACTTAAATCTCTAGCCACTTAAAATAATAGGAATTGAATGTAACAAATGTATCACTAGCCACTTTAAACAATTTTGTATAAAATGTACATATCCGACATTACTCATATCAAATGTATACACTGTACTCTATACCATCTACTGAATCTTGCCTATGCCATTTGGCCATCGACTCAAATCTCTAGCCACTTTAATAATTAAAAAGTGGATGTAATAAATGTATCACTAGCCACTAAACGATGCCATTTATATAATGTTTACATATCCTACATTACTCATCTCATATGTACAGTGAGGGAAAAAAGTATTTGGGTAGATGTCTATAGGGGGCAGGGTAGATTTGATCCCCTGCTGATTTTGTACGTTTGCCCACTGACAAAGAAATGATCAGCCTATAATTTTAATGGTAGGTTTATTTGAACAGTGAGAGACAGAATAACAACAAATAAATCCAGCTGCTGCTGAAATGTTTTGGTGCCCTTCGACACTATCCTGTCTTGGAGCTCTACGGACAATTCCTTCGACGTCATGGCTTGGTTTTTGCTCTGACATGCACTGTCAACTGTGGGACCTTATATAGACAGGTGTGTGCCTTTCCAAATCATGTCTAATCAATTGAATTTGCCACAGGTGGACTCAAGTTGTAGAAACATCTCAAGGATGATCAATGGAAACAGGATGCGTCAGAGCTCAATTCCAAGAATCTTAGCGAACTACCCTGTGTACCGCCTTATGGTCTACATCTGTTATATTCTGCGCATGTGACAAATACGATTTGTTATCTAGGAAAACCAAAGTTTCAAAGGCTGGGCCTAATATGGTGTATAAGAAGTCTGGCTGCACAGCCGATTGGCAAACCTACTGAGAAATTGAGAAATCATGTGACAAAAGTGAACAAAAACAAGAATGAACTCTACTAGAGCCCTGTCCATATGAATGGGGGCGTGTTCGATCCTCCTTTTCCTGTAGTCCACAATCATCTCCTTAGTCTTGCTCACATTGAGGGAGAGGTTGTTGTCCTGGCACCACACTGCCAGGTCTCTGACCTCCTCCCTATGGGCTGTCTCATAGTTGTCGGTGATAAGGCCTACCACCGTTGTGTCATCAGCAAACTTCATGATGGTGTTGGAGTCGTGTTTGGCCACGCAGTCGTGGGTGAACAGGGAGTACAGTAAGGGACTTTAGCACGCACCCCTGCGGGGTCCCAATGTTGAGGATCTGCATGGCAGATGTGTTGTTGCCTACCCTTACCACCTGGGGGCGGCCCGTCAGGAAGTCCAGGATCCAGTTGCAGAGGGAGGTGTTTAGTCCCAGGGTCCTTAGCTTAGTGAGGAGCTTTGTGGGCACTATGGTGTTGAACGCTGAGCTGTAGTCAATGAACAGCATTCTCACATAGGTGTTCCTTTTGTCCAGGTGGGAAAGGGCAGTGTGGAGTGCGATTTGAGATTGCGTCATCTGTGGATTTGTTGGGGTGGTATGCAAATTGGAGTGGGTCTAGGGTTTCTGGGATGATGGTGTTGATGTGAGCCATGACCAGCCTTTCAAAGCACTTCATTGCTACAGACGTGAGTGCTACGAGGCGGTAGTCATTTAGGCAGGTTACCTTCGCTTTCTTGGGCACAGGAACTATGGTGGTCCGCTTGAAACATGTTGGTATTACAGACTGGGTCAGTTGGTCCGGGCATGCTCTGAGTACACGTCCTGGTAATCCGTCTGGCCCCACGGCCTTGTGAATGTTGACCTGTTTAAAAGGTCGGCTACGGAGAGCGTGATCACAGTCGTCCGGAACAGCTGGTGCACTCATGCATGCTTTAGTGTTGCTTGCCTCGAAGCATCCGACGAGCGTCAGAGCCGTTGTAGCAGGATTCAGTCTTAGTCCTGTATTGACCCAGTCCCTGTTTGATGGTTCGTCTGAGGGCATATTGGGATTTCTTATAAGCGTCTGTATTAGTGCCCCGCTCCTTGAAAGCGGCAGCTCTAGCCTTCAGCTCGGTGCGGATGTTGCCTGTAATCCATGGCTTCTGGTTGGGAAATGTACGTACGGTCACTGTGGGGACAACATCATAGTCAATGAACAGCATTCTCACGTAGGTAATCTTTTTTTCCAATTCCAGTGTGGATTGCAATTGAGATTGCATCGTCTGTAGATCTGTTGGGATGGTATGCAAATTGGAGTGGGTCTAGGGTGTCTGGGATGATGGAGGTGATGTCTCCCATGACCAGCCTTTCAAAAACACAAATACACTTCCTGCTTCCATCCCACGTGTCGTGATTTTAACGCCACGACTTTTACGCGCATAAAGACTGGTTGGAAATGTGGTTAGTGCCCTGTTTTGCACTTGTGAATGTTGTATAGCGGGTTGGAACACAGAAACCTGTCCATGCCTATTGATGGATTCTAGCTTGAAATATACTTATTCATGTTACCAAACTAGAACGTATTGATTACTTTACATGTACAAGGAATGGGCTCCAAGAAGGGTGGATAGAAACTTGGTGTATCGAAAGTTACTGAGGGAGACAAGGGGAACTGCAGAATGTTTTAATATTCTGTTCAAGTTGAATATCAGTGTTCCTTAAGAGGGAGGCAAAGGGAAAAAGTCTAGTTTCAGTTCCTGCCAGGGAGGAGCAAGGAATTCGGTTTGAGGTCAAGTCAACAGATTAAGTGAGAAGAAACCTCTGGGAGGGGGGAGGGGCCCACCACAAATACCCTCCTACTAGTCTAATTGCCACGCCCACGAAGGTTCAGGCATCAGGCAGGGTTATGACTACCAATTCAGTTCCTGCCTAGCAACAGAGATGTATTGGCTGTCTAGATGTGTAAGGAGTTGACCCCTCCTAGTAGGAGGTTATGAATGTATCCGATTGTGTAATCTATCTAGATGTGTAAGGAGTTGACCCCTTCCTAGTAGGAGGTTATGAATATATGTGCTTGTGTAATCAGCTGTATGACCCAGTGGGTGAATAATCTTGGTTTGAGCTTTTTTCTAGTTGTCCATTTGAGTTTCTACTCAGTTTGTTCAGAACACTAGGACATACTTTAGGGGCTATGGTGTCGTAGTTAGTTAGGAGATTGTGATACAAGGCCATACATTGTAAAAGAAAAGTGAGGAAATTATGTGAAATCTCATGTGGGAGATCCTGCTTCAGAGTTCCTTCCACTGATTTCTGTCCCCCCTCGCCATTCCCTCTAGTAAAGGTGTGTTATTATAATACTCCTCCCCTCTAGTAAAGGTGTTATTATAATACTCCTCCTCCCCTCTAGTAAAAGTGTGTTATTATAATACTCCTCCTCCCCTCTAGTAAAGGTGTGTTATTATAATACTCCTCCCCTCTAGTAAAGGTGTTATTATAATACTCCTCCTCACCTCTAGTAAAGGTGTGTTATAATACTCCTCCTCCCCTCTAGTAAAGGTGTGTTATTATAATACTCCTCCTCCCTCTAGTAAAGGTGTGTTATTATAATACTCCTCCTCCCTCTAGTAAAGGTGTGTTATTATAATACTCCTCCTCCCTCTAGTAAAGGTGTTATTATAATACTCCTCCTCCCTCTAGTAAAGGTGTGTTATTATAATACTCCTCCTCCCTCTAGTAAAGGTGTGTTATTATAATACTCCTCCTCCCTCTAGTAAAGGTGTGTTATTATAATACTCCTCCTCCCTCTAGTAAAGGTGTGTTATTATAATACTCCTCCTCCCTCTAGTAAAGGTGTGTTATTATAATACTCCTCCTCCCTCTAGTAAAGGTGTGTTATTATAATACTCCTCCTCCCTCTAGTAAAGGTGTGTTATTATAATACTCCTCCTCCCTCTAGTAAAGGTGTGTTATTATAATACTCCTCCTCCCTCTAGTAAAGGTGTGTTATTATAATACTCCTCCTCCCTCTAGTAAAGGTGTGTTATTATAATACTCCTCCTCCCTCTAGTAAAGGTGTGTTATTATAATACTCCTCCTCCCTCTAGTAAAGGTGTGTTATTATAATACTCCTCCTCCCTCTAGTAAAGGTGTGTTATTATAATACTCCTCCTCCCCTCTAGTAAAGGTGTGTTATTATAATACTCCTCCTCCCTCTAGTAAAGGTGTGTTATTATCATACTCCTCCTCCCTCTAGTAAAGGTGTGTTATTATAATACTCCTCCTCCCTCTAGTAAAGGTGTGTTATTATCATACTCCTCCTCCCTCTAGTAAAGGTGTGTTATTATAATACTCCTCCTCCCTCTAGTAAAGGTGTGTTATTATAATACTCCTCCTCCCTCTAGTAAAGGTGTGTTATTATCATACTCCTCCTCCCTCTAGTAAAGGTGTGTTATTATAATACTCCTCCTCCCTCTAGTAAAGGTGTGTTATTATAATACTCCTCCTCCCCTCTAGTAAAGGTGTGTTATTATAATACTCCTCCTCCCTCTAGTAAAGGTGTGTTATTATAATACTCCTCCTCCCTCTAGTAAAGGTGTGTTATTATAATACTCCTCCTCCCTCTAGTAAAGGTGTGTTATTATAATACTCCTCCTCCCTCTAGTAAAGGTGTGTTATTATAATACTCCTCCTCCCTCTAGTAAAGGTGTGTTATTATAATACTCCTCCTCCCTCTAGTAAAGGTGTGTTATTATAATACTCCTCTCTCCTCTAGTAAAGGTGTGTTATTATAATACTCCTCCTCCCTCTAGTAAAGGTGTGTTATTATAATACTCCTCCTCCCTCTAGTAAAGGTGTGTTATTATCATACTCCTCCTCCCTCTAGTAAAGGTGTGTTATTATAATACTCCTCCTCCCTCTAGTAAAGGTGTGTTATTATAATACTCCTCCTCCCTCTAGTAAAGGTGTGTTATTATAATACTCCTCCTCCCTCTAGTAAAGGTGTGTTATTATAATACTCCTCCTCCCTCTAGTAAAGGTGTGTTATTATAATACTCCTCCTCCCTCTAGTAAAGGTGTGTTATTATAATACTCCTCCTCCTCTAGTAAAGGTGTGTTATTATAATACTCCTCCTCCCTCTAGTAAAGGTGTGTTATTATAATACTCCTCCTCCCTCTAGTAAAGGTGTGTTATTATAATACTCCTCCTCCCTCTAGTAAAGGTGTGTTATTATCATACTCCTCCTCCCTCTAGTAAAGGTGTGTTATTATAATACTCCTCCTCCCTCTAGTAAAGGTGTGTTATTATAATACTCCTCCTCCCTCTAGTAAAGGTGTGTTATAATACTCCTCCTCCCTCTAGTAAAGGTGTGTTATTATAATACTCCTCCTCCCTCTAGTAAAGGTGTGTTATTATAATACTCCTCCTCCCTCTAGTAAAGGTGTGTTATTATAATACTCCTCCTCCTCTAGTAAAGGTGTGTTATTATAATACTCCTCCTCCCTCTAGTAAAGGTGTGTTATTATAATACTCCTCCTCCTCTAGTAAAGGTGTGTTATTATAATACTCCTCCTCCCTCTAGTAAAGGTGTGTTATTATAATACTCCTCCTCCCTCTAGTAAAGGTGTGTTATTATAATACTCCTCCTCCCTCTAGTAAAGGTGTGTTATTATAATACTCCTCCTCCCTCTAGTAAAGGTGTGTTATTATAATACTCCTCCTCCCTCTAGTAAAGGTGTGTTATTATAATACTCCTCCTCCCTCTAGTAAAGGTGTGTTATTATAATACTCCTCCTCCCTCTAGTAAAGGTGTGTTATTATAATACTCCTCCTCCTCTAGTAAAGGTGTGTTATAATACTCCTCCTCCCTCTAGTAAAGGTGTGTTATTATAATACTCCTCCTCCCTCTAGTAAAGGTGTGTTATTATAATACTCCTCCTCCCTCTAGTAAAGGTGTGTTATTATAATACTCCTCCTCCCTCTAGTAAAGGTGTGTTATTATAATACTCCTCCTCCCCTCTAGTAAAGGTGTTATTATAATACTCCTCCTCCCTCTAGTAAAGGTGTGTTATTATAATACTCCTCCTCCCTCTAGTAAAGGTGTGTTATTATAATACTCCTCCTCCCTCTAGTAAAGGTGTGTTATTATCATACTCCTCCTCCCTCTAGTAAAGGTGTGTTATTATAATACTCCTCCTCCTCCCTCTAGTAAAGGTGTGTTATTATAATACTCCTCCTCCCTCTAGTAAAGGTGTGTTATTATAATACTCCTCCTCCCTCTAGTAAAGGTGTGTTATTATAATACTCCTCCCTCTAGTAAAGGTGTGTTATTATAATACTCCTCCTCCCTCTAGTAAAGGTGTGTTATTATAATACTCCTCCTCCCTCTAGTAAAGGTGTGTTATTATCATACTCCTCCTCCCTCTAGTAAAGGTGTGTTATTATAATACTCCTCCTCCCTCTAGTAAAGGTGTGTTATTATAATACTCCTCCTCCCTCTAGTAAAGGTGTGTTATTATCATACTCCTCCTCCCTCTAGTAAAGGTGTGTTATTATAATACTCCTCCTCCCTCTAGTAAAGGTGTGTTATTATCATACTCCTCCTCCCTCTAGTAAAGGTGTGTTATTATAATACTCCTCCTCCCTCTAGTAAAGGTGTGTTATTATAATACTCCTCCTCCCTCTAGTAAAGGTGTGTTATTATAATACTCCTCCTCCCTCTAGTAAAGGTGTGTTATTATAATACTCCTCCTCCCTCTAGTAAAGGTGTGTTATAATACTCCTCCTCCCTCTAGTAAAGGTGTGTTATTATAATACTCCTCCTCCCTCTAGTAAAGGTGTGTTATTATAATACTCCTCCTCCCTCTAGTAAAGGTGTGTTATTATAATACTCCTCCTCCCTCTAGTAAAGGTGTGTTATTATCATACTCCTCCTCCCTCTAGTAAAGGTGTGTTATTATAATACTCCTCCTCCCTCTAGTAAAGGTGTGTTATTATAATACTCCTCCTCCCTCTAGTAAAGGTGTGTTATTATAATACTCCTCCTCCTCTAGTAAAGGTGTGTTATTATAATACTCCTCCTCCCTCTAGTAAAGGTGTGTTATTATAATACTCCTCCTCCCTCTAGTAAAGGTGTGTTATTATAATACTCCTCCTCCCTCTAGTAAAGGTGTGTTATTATAATACTCCTCCTCCCTCTAGTAAAGGTGTGTTATTATAATACTCCTCCTCCCCTCTAGTAAAGGTGTGTTATTATCATACTCCTCCTCCCTCTAGTAAAGGTGTGTTATTATAATACTCCTCCTCCCTCTAGTAAAGGTGTGTTATAATACTCCTCCTCCCTCTAGTAAAGGTGTGTTATTATAATACTCCTCCTCCCTCTAGTAAAGGTGTGTTATTATAATACTCCTCCTCCCTCTAGTAAAGGTGTGTTATTATAATACTCCTCCTCCCTCTAGTAAAGGTGTGTTATTATAATACTCCTCCTCCCTCTAGTAAAGGTGTGTTATTATAATACTCCTCCTCCTCTAGTAAAGGTGTGTTATTATAATACTCCTCCTCCCTCTAGTAAAGGTGTGTTATTATAATACTCCTCCTCCCTCTAGTAAAGGTGTGTTATTATAATACTCCTCCTCCCTCTAGTAAAGGTGTGTTATTATAATACTCCTCCTCCCTCTAGTAAAGGTGTGTTATTATAATACTCCTCCTCCCTCTAGTAAAGGTGTGTTATTATAATACTCCTCCTCCCCTCTAGTAAAGGTGTGTTATTATAATACTCCTCCTCCCTCTAGTAAAGGTGTGTTATTATCATACTCCTCCTCCCTCTAGTAAAGGTGTGTTATTATAATACTCCTCCTCCCTCTAGTAAAGGTGTGTTATTATAATACTCCTCCTCCCTCTAGTAAAGGTGTGTTATTATAATACTCCTCCTCCTCTAGTAAAGGTGTGTTATTATAATACTCCTCCTCCCTCTAGTAAAGGTGTGTTATAATACTCCTCCTCCCTCTAGTAAAGGTGTGTTATTATAATACTCCTCCTCCCTCTAGTAAAGGTGTGTTATTATAATACTCCTCCTCCCTCTAGTAAAGGTGTGTTATTATAATACTCCTCCTCCCTCTAGTAAAGGTGTGTTATTATAATACTCCTCCTCCCTCTAGTAAAGGTGTGTTATTATAATACTCCTCCTCCCTCTAGTAAAGGTGTGTTATTATAATACTCCTCCTCCCTCTAGTAAAGGTGTGTTATTATAATACTCCTCCTCCCTCTAGTAAAGGTGTGTTATTATCATACTCCTCCTCCCTCTAGTAAAGGTGTGTTATTATAATACTCCTCCTCCCCTCTAGTAAAGGTGTGTTATTATCATACTCCTCCTCCCTCTAGTAAAGGTGTGTTATTATAATACTCCTCCTCCCTCTAGTAAAGGTGTGTTATTATAATACTCCTCCTCCCTCTAGTAAAGGTGTGTTATTATCATACTCCTCCTCCCTCTAGTAAAGGTGTTATTATAATACTCCTCCTCCCTCTAGTAAAGGTGTTATTATAATACTCCTCCTCCCTCTAGTAAAGGTGTTATTATAATACTCCTCCTCCCTCTAGTAAAGGTGTGTTATTATAATACTCCTCCTCCCCTCTAGTAAAGGTGTGTTATTATAATACTCCTCCTCCCTCTAGTAAAGGTGTGTTATTATCATACTCCTCCTCCCTCTAGTAAAGGTGTGTTATTATAATACTCCTCCTCCCTCTAGTAAAGGTGTGTTATTATAATACTCCTCCTCCCTCTAGTAAAGGTGTGTTATTATAATACTCCTCCTCCCTCTAGTAAAGGTGTGTTATTATAATACTCCTCCTCCCTCTAGTAAAGGTGTGTTATTATAATACTCCTCCTCCCTCTAGTAAAGGTGTGTTATTATAATACTCCTCCTCCCTCTAGTAAAGGTGTGTTATTATAATACTCCTCCTCCCTCTAGTAAAGGTGTGTTATTATAATACTCCTCCTCCCTCTAGTAAAGGTGTGTTATTATAATACTCCTCCTCCCTCTAGTAAAGGTGTGTTATTATAATACTCCTCCTCCCTCTAGTAAAGGTGTGTTATTATAATACTCCTCCTCCCTCTAGTAAAGGTGTGTTATTATAATACTCCTCCTCCCTCTAGTAAAGGTGTGTTATTATAATACTCCTCCTCCCTCTAGTAAAGGTGCTGTTATTATAATACTCCTCCTCCCTCTAGTAAAGGTGTGTTATTATCATACTCCTCCTCCCTCTAGTAAAGGTGTGTTATTATAATACTCCTCCTCCCTCTAGTAAAGGTGTGTTATTATAATACTCCTCCTCCCTCTAGTAAAGGTGTGTTATTATAATACTCCTCCTCCCTCTAGTAAAGGTGTGTTATTATAATACTCCTCCTCCCTCTAGTAAAGGTGTGTTATTATAATACTCCTCCTCCCTCTAGTAAAGGTGTGTTATTATAATACTCCTCCTCCCTCTAGTAAAGGTGTGTTATTATAATACTCCTCCTCCCTCTAGTAAAGGTGTGTTATAATACTCCTCCTCCCTCTAGTAAAGGTGTGTTATTATAATACTCCTCCTCCCTCTAGTAAAGGTGTGTTATTATAATACTCCTCCTCCCTCTAGTAAAGGTGTGTTATTATAATACTCCTCCTCCCTCTAGTAAAGGTGTGTTATTATCATACTCCTCCTCCCTCTAGTAAAGGTGTGTTATTATAATACTCCTCCTCCCTCTAGTAAAGGTGTGTTATTATAATACTCCTCCTCCCTCTAGTAAAGGTGTGTTATTATAATACTCCTCCTCCCTCTAGTAAAGGTGTGTTATTATAATACTCCTCCTCCCTCTAGTAAAGGTGTGTTATTATAATACTCCTCCTCCCTCTAGTAAAGGTGTGTTATTATAATACTCCTCCTCCCCTCTAGTAAAGGTGTGTTATTATAATACTCCTCCTCCCTCTAGTAAAGGTGTGTTATTATCATACTCCTCCTCCCTCTAGTAAAGGTGTGTTATTATAATACTCCTCCTCCCTCTAGTAAAGGTGTGTTATTATAATACTCCTCCCTCCTCTAGTAAAGGTGTGTTATTATAATACCTCCTCCCTCTAGTAAAGGTGTGTTATTATAATACTCCTCCTCCCTCTAGTAAAGGTGTGTTATTATAATACTCCTCCTCCCTCTAGTAAAGGTGTGTTATTATAATACTCCTCCTCCCTCTAGTAAAGGTGTGTTATTATAATACTCCTCCTCCCTCTAGTAAAGGTGTGTTATTATAATACTCCTCCTCCCTCTAGTAAAGGTGTGTTATTATAATACTCCTCCTCCCTCTAGTAAAGGTGTGTTATTATAATACTCCTCCTCCCTCTAGTAAAGGTGTGTTATTATAATACTCCTCCTCCCTCTAGTAAAGGTGTGTTATTATAATACTCCTCCTCCCTCTAGTAAAGGTGTGTTATTATAATACTCCTCCTCCCTCTAGTAAAGGTGTGTTATTATAATACTCCTCCTCCCTCTAGTAAAGGTGTGTTATTATAATACTCCTCCTCCCTCTAGTAAAGGTGTGTTATTATAATACTCCTCCTCCCTCTAGTAAAGGTGTTATTATAATACTCCTCCTCCCTCTAGTAAAGGTGTGTTATTATAATACTCCTCCTCCCTCTAGTAAAGGTGTGTTATTATAATACTCCTCCTCCCTCTAGTAAAGGTGTGTTATTATAATACTCCTCCTCCTCTAGTAAAGGTGTGTTATTATAATACTCCTCCTCCCTCTAGTAAAGGTGTGTTATTATAATACTCCTCCTCCCTCTAGTAAAGGTGTGTTATTATAATACTCCTCCTCCCTCTAGTAAAGGTGTGTTATTATAATACTCCTCCTCCCCTCTAGTAAAGGTGTGTTATTATAATACTCCTCCTCCTCTAGTAAAGGTGTGTTATTATAATACTCCTCCTCCTCTAGTAAAGGTGTGTTATTATAATACTCCTCCTCCCTCTAGTAAAGGTGTGTTATTATAATACTCCTCCCCCTCTAGTAAAGGTGTGTTATTATAATACTCCTCCTCCCTCTAGTAAAGGTGTGTTATTATAATACTCCTCCTCCCTCTAGTAAAGGTGTGTTATTATAATACTCCTCCTCCCTCTAGTAAAGGTGTGTTATTATAATACTCCTCCTCCCTCTAGTAAAGGTGTGTTATTATAATACTCCTCCTCCCTCTAGTAAAGGTGTGTTATTATAATACTCCTCCTCCCTCTAGTAAAGGTGTGTTATTATAATACTCCTCCTCCCTCTAGTAAAGGTGTGTTATTATAATACTCCTCCTCCCTCTAGTAAAGGTGTGTTATTATAATACTCCTCCTCCCTCTAGTAAAGGTGTGTTATTATAATACTCCTCCTCCCTCTAGTAAAGGTGTGTTATTATAATACTCCTCCTCCTCCCTCTAGTAAAGGTGTGTTATTATAATACTCCTCCTCCCTCTAGTAAAGGTGTGTTATTATAATACTCCTCCCTCTAGTAAAGGTGTGTTATTATAATACTCCTCCTCCCTCTAGTAAAGGTGTGTTATTATAATACTCCTCCCTCTAGTAAAGGTGTGTTATTATAATACTCCTCCTCCCTCTAGTAAAGGTGTGTTATTATCATACTCCTCCTCCCTCTAGTAAAGGTGTGTTATTATAATACTCCTCCTCCCTCTAGTAAAGGTGTGTTATTATCATACTCCTCCTCCCTCTAGTAAAGGTGTGTTATTATAATACTCCTCCTCCCCTCTAGTAAAGGTGTGTTATTATAATACTCCTCCTCCCTCTAGTAAAGGTGTGTTATTATAATACTCCTCCTCCCTCTAGTAAAGGTGTGTTATTATAATACTCCTCCTCCCTCTAGTAAAGGTGTGTTATTATAATACTCCTCCTCCCTCTAGTAAAGGTGTGTTATTATAATACTCCTCCTCCCTCTAGTAAAGGTGTGTTATTATAATACTCCTCCTCCCTCTAGTAAAGGTGTGTTATTATAATACTCCTCCTCCCTCTAGTAAAGGTGTGTTATTATAATACTCCTCCTCCCTCTAGTAAAGGTGTGTTATTATAATACTCCTCCTCCCTCTAGTAAAGGTGTGTTATTATAATACTCCTCCTCCCTCTAGTAAAGGTGTGTTATTATAATACTCCTCCTCCCTCTAGTAAAGGTGTGTTATTATAATACTCCTCCTCCCTCTAGTAAAGGTGTGTTATTATAATACTCCTCCCTCTAGTAAAGGTGTGTTATTATAATACTCCTCCTCCCTCTAGTAAAGGTGTGTTATTATAATACTCCTCCTCCCTCTAGTAAAGGTGTGTTATTATAATACTCCTCCTCCCTCTAGTAAAGGTGTGTTATTATAATACTCCTCCTCCCTCTAGTAAAGGTGTGTTATTATAATACTCCTCCTCCCTCTAGTAAAGGTGTGTTATTATAATACTCCTCCTCCCCTCTAGTAAAGGTGTGTTATTATAATACTCCTCCTCCCCTCTAGTAAAGGTGTGTTATTATAATACTCCTCCTCCCTCTAGTAAAGGTGTGTTATTATAATACTCCTCCTCCCTCTAGTAAAGGTGTGTTATTATAATACTCCTCCTCCCTCTAGTAAAGGTGTGTTATTATCATACTCCTCCTCCCTCTAGTAAAGGTGTGTTATTATAATACTCCTCCTCCCTCTAGTAAAGGTGTGTTATTATAATACTCCTCCTCCTCTAGTAAAGGTGTGTTATTATAATACTCCTCCTCCCTCTAGTAAAGGTGTGTTATTATAATACTCCTCCTCCCTCTAGTAAAGGTGTGTTATTATAATACTCCTCCTCCCTCTAGTAAAGGTGTGTTATTATAATACTCCTCCTCCCTCTAGTAAAGGTGTGTTATTATAATACTCCTCCTCCTCTAGTAAAGGTGTGTTATTATAATACTCCTCCTCCCTCTAGTAAAGGTGTGTTATTATAATACTCCTCCTCCTCTAGTAAAGGTGTGTTATTATAATACTCCTCCTCCCTCTAGTAAAGGTGTGTTATTATAATACTCCTCCTCCCTCTAGTAAAGGTGTGTTATTATAATACTCCTCCTCCCTCTAGTAAAGGTGTGTTATTATAATACTCCTCCTCCCTCTAGTAAAGGTGTGTTATTATAATACTCCTCCTCCCTCTAGTAAAGGTGTGTTATTATAATACTCCTCCTCCCCCCTAGTAAAGGTGTGTTATTATAATACTCCTCCTCCCTCTAGTAAAGGTGTGTTATTATAATACTCCTCCTCCCTCTAGTAAAGGTGTGTTATTATAATACTCCTCCTCCCTCTAGTAAAGGTGTGTTATTATAATACTCCTCCTCCCTCTAGTAAAGGTGTGTTATTATAATACTCCTCCTCCCCTCTAGTAAAGGTGTGTTATTATAATACTCCTCCTCCTCTAGTAAAGGTGTGTTATTATAATACTCCTCCTCCCTCTAGTAAAGGTGTGTTATTATAATACTCCTCCTCCCTCTAGTAAAGGTGTGTTATTATAATACTCCTCCTCCCTCTAGTAAAGGTGTGTTATAATACTCCTCCTCCCTCTAGTAAAGGTGTGTTATTATAATACTCCTCCTCCCTCTAGTAAAGGTGTGTTATTATAATACTCCTCCTCCCTCTAGTAAAGGTGTGTTATTATAATACTCCTCCTCCCTCTAGTAAAGGTGTGTTATTATAATACTCCTCCTCCCTCTAGTAAAGGTGTGTTATTATAATACTCCTCCTCCCTCTAGTAAAGGTGTGTTATTATAATACTCCTCCTCCCTCTAGTAAAGGTGTGTTATTATAATACTCCTCCTCCCTCTAGTAAAGGTGTGTTATTATAATACTCCTCCTCCCTCTAGTAAAGGTGTGTTATTATAATACTCCTCCTCCCTCTAGTAAAGGTGTGTTATTATAATACTCCTCCTCCCTCTAGTAAAGGTGTGTTATTATAATACTCCTCCTCCCTCTAGTAAAGGTGTGTTATTATAATACTCCTCCTCCCTCTAGTAAAGGTGTGTTATTATAATACTCCTCCTCCCTCTAGTAAAGGTGTGTTATTATAATACTCCTCCCTCCCTCTAGTAAAGGTGTGTTATTATAATACTCCTCCTCCCTCTAGTAAAGGTGTGTTATTATCATACTCCTCCTCCCTCTAGTAAAGGTGTGTTATTATAATACTCCTCCTCCCTCTAGTAAAGGTGTGTTATTATAATACTCCTCCTCCCTCTAGTAAAGGTGTGTTATTATAATACTCCTCCTCCCTCTAGTAAAGGTGTGTTATTATAATACTCCTCCTCCCTCTAGTAAAGGTGTGTTATTATAATACTCCTCCTCCCTCTAGTAAAGGTGTGTTATTATAATACTCCTCCTCCCCTCTAGTAAAGGTGTGTTATTATAATACTCCTCCTCCCTCTAGTAAAGGTGTGTTATTATAATACTCCTCCTCCCTCTAGTAAAGGTGTGTTATTATAATACTCCTCCCTCCCTCTAGTAAAGGTGTGTTATTATAATACTCCTCCTCCTCTAGTAAAGGTGTGTTATTATAATACTCCTCCTCCCTCTAGTAAAGGTGTGTTATTATAATACTCCTCCTCCCTCTAGTAAAGGTGTGTTATTATAATACTCCTCCTCCCTCTAGTAAAGGTGTGTTATTATAATACTCCTCCTCCCTCTAGTAAAGGTGTGTTATTATAATACTCCTCCTCCCTCTAGTAAAGGTGTTATTATAATACTCCTCCTCCCCTCTAGTAAAGGTGTGTTATTATAATACTCCTCCTCCCTCTAGTAAAGGTGTGTTATTATAATACTCCTCCTCCCTCTAGTAAAGGTGTGTTATTATAATACTCCTCCTCCCTCTAGTAAAGGTGTGTTATTATAATACTCCTCCTCCCCTCTAGTAAAGGTGTGTTATTATAATACTCCTCCTCCCTCTAGTAAAGGTGTGTTATTATAATACTCCTCCTCCCCTCTAGTAAAGGTGTGTTATTATAATACTCCTCCTCCCTCTAGTAAAGGTGTGTTATTATAATACTCCTCCTCCCTCTAGTAAAGGTGTGTTATTATAATACTCCTCCTCCCTCTAGTAAAGGTGTGTTATTATAATACTCCTCCTCCCTCTAGTAAAGGTGTGTTATTATAATACTCCTCCTCCCTCTAGTAAAGTGTGTTATTATAATACTCCTCCTCCCTCTAGTAAAGGTGTGTTATTATAATACTCCTCCCTCTAGTAAAGGTGTGTTATTATAATACTCCTCCTCCCTCTAGTAAAGGTGTGTTATTATAATACTCCTCCTCCCTCTAGTAAAGGTGTGTTATTATAATACTCCTCCTCCCTCTAGTAAAGGTGTGTTATTATAATACTCCTCCTCCCTCTAGCAAAGGTGTTATTATAATACTCCTCCTCCCTCTAGTAAAGGTGTGTTATTATAATACTCCTCCTCCCTCTAGTAAAGGTGTGTTATTATAATACTCCTCCTCCCCTCTAGTAAAGGTGTGTTATAATACTCCTCCTCCCTCTAGTAAAGGTGTGTTATTATAATACTCCTCCTCCCTCTAGTAAAGGTGTGTTATTATAATACTCCTCCTCCCCTCTAGTAAAGGTGTGTTATTATAATACTCCTCCTCCCTCTAGTAAAGGTGTGTTATTATAATACTCCTCCTCCCCTCTAGTAAAGGTGTGTTATTATAATACTCCTCCTCCCTCTAGTAAAGGTGTGTTATTATAATACTCCTCCTCCTCCCTCTAGTAAAGGTGTGTTATTATAATACTCCTCCTCCCTCTAGTAAAGGTGTGTTATTATAATACTCCTCCTCCCTCTAGTAAAGGTGTGTTATTATAATACTCCTCCTCCCTCTAGTAAAGGTGTGTTATTATAATACTCCTCCTCCCTCTAGTAAAGGTGTGTTATTATAATACTC
Source organism: Brachymystax lenok tsinlingensis (assembly GCA_030435695.1). Lineage (NCBI taxonomy): Eukaryota > Metazoa > Chordata > Actinopteri > Salmoniformes > Salmonidae > Brachymystax > Brachymystax lenok. The sequence continues at coordinate 1,656,331 of CM059791.1, read as the reverse complement.
CTCCTCCCTCTAGTAAAGGTGTGTTATTATAATACTCCTCCCTCTAGTAAAGGTGTGTTATTATAATACTCCTCCTCCCTCTAGTAAAGGTGTGTTATTATAATACTCCTCCTCCCTCTAGTAAAGGTGTGTTATTATAATACTCCTCCTCCTCTAGTAAAGGTGTGTTATTATAATACTCCTCCTCCCTCTAGTAAAGGTGTGTTATTATAATACTCCTCCTCCCTCTAGTAAAGGTGTGTTATTATAATACTCCTCCTCCCTCTAGTAAAGGTGTGTTATTATAATACTCCTCCTCCCTCTAGTAAAGGTGTGTTATTATAATACTCCTCCTCCCTCTAGTAAAGGTGTGTTATTATAATACTCCTCCTCCTCCCTCTAGTAAAGGTGTGTTATTATAATACTCCTCCTCCCTCTAGTAAAGGTGTGTTATTATCATACTCCTCCTCCCTCTAGTAAAGGTGTGTTATTATAATACTCCTCCTCCCCTCTAGTAAAGGTGTGTTATTATAATACTCCTCCTCCCTCTAGTAAAGGTGTGTTATTATAATACTCCTCCTCCCTCTAGTAAAGGTGTGTTATTATAATACTCCTCCTCCCCTCTAGTAAAGGTGTGTTATTATAATACTCCTCCTCCCCTCTAGTAAAGGTGTGTTATTATAATACTCCTCCTCCCTCTAGTAAAGGTGTGTTATTATAATACTCCTCCTCCCTCTAGTAAAGGTGTGTTATTATAATACTCCTCCTCCCTCTAGTAAAGGTGTGTTATTATAATACTCCTCCTCCTCCCTCTAGTAAAGGTGTGTTATTATAATACTCCTCCTCCCTCTAGTAAAGGTGTGTTATTATAATACTCCTCCTCCCTCTAGTAAAGGTGTGTTATTATAATACTCCTCCTCCCCTCTAGTAAAGGTGTTATTATAATACTCCTCCTCCCTCTAGTAAAGGTGTGTTATTATAATACTCCTCCTCCCTCTAGTAAAGGTGTGTTATTATAATACTCCTCCTCCCTCTAGTAAAGGTGTGTTATTATAATACTCCTCCTCCCTCTAGTAAAGGTGTGTTATTATAATACTCCTCCTCCCTCTAGTAAAGGTGTGTTATTATAATACTCCTCCTCCTCTAGTAAAGGTGTGTTATTATAATACTCCTCCTCCCTCTAGTAAAGGTGTGTTATTATAATACTCCTCCTCCCTCTAGTAAAGGTGTGTTATTATAATACTCCTCCTCCCTCTAGTAAAGGTGTGTTATTATAATACTCCTCCTCCCTCTAGTAAAGGTGTGTTATTATAATACTCCTCCTCCTCTAGTAAAGGTGTGTTATTATAATACTCCTCCTCCCTCTAGTAAAGGTGTGTTATTAATACTCCTCCTCCCTCTAGTAAAGGTGTGTTATTATAATACTCCTCCTCCCTCTAGTAAAGGTGTGTTATTATAATACTCCTCCTCCCTCTAGTAAAGGTGTGTTATTATAATACTCCTCCTCCCTCTAGTAAAGGTGTGTTATTATAATACTCCTCCTCCCTCTAGTAAAGGTGTGTTATTATAATACTCCTCCTCCTCTAGTAAAGGTGTGTTATTATAATACTCCTCCTCCCTCTAGTAAAGGTGTGTTATTATAATACTCCTCCTCCCTCTAGTAAAGGTGTGTTATTATAATACTCCTCCTCCCTCTAGTAAAGGTGTGTTATTATAATACTCCTCCTCCCTCTAGTAAAGGTGTGTTATTATAATACTCCTCCTCCCTCTAGTAAAGGTGTGTTATTATAATACTCCTCCTCCCTCTAGTAAAGGTGTGTTATTATAATACTCCTCCTCCCTCTAGTAAAGGTGTGTTATTATAATACTCCTCCTCCCTCTAGTAAAGGTGTGTTATTATAATACTCCTCCTCCCTCTAGTAAAGGTGTGTTATTATAATACTCCTCCTCCCTCTAGTAAAGGTGTGTTATTATAATACTCCTCCTCCCTCTAGTAAAGGTGTGTTATTATAATACTCCTCCTCCCCCCTAGTAAAGGTGTGTTATTATAATACTCCTCCTCCCTCTAGTAAAGGTGTGTTATTATAATACTCCTCCTCCCTCTAGTAAAGGTGTGTTATTATAATACTCCTCTCCCTCTAGTAAAGGTGTGTTATTATAATACTCCTCCTCCCTCTAGTAAAGGTGTGTTATTATAATACTCCTCCTCCCTCTAGTAAAGGTGTGTTATTATAATACTCCTCCTCCCTCTAGTAAAGGTGTGTTATTATAATACTCCTCCTCCCTCTAGTAAAGGTGTGTTATTATAATACTCCTCCTCCTCTAGTAAAGGTGTGTTATTATAATACTCCTCCTCCCTCTAGTAAAGGTGTGTTATTATAATACTCCTCCTCCCTCTAGTAAAGGTGTGTTATTATAATACTCCTCCTCCCTCTAGTAAAGGTGTGTTATTATAATACTCCTCCTCCCCTCTAGTAAAGGTGTGTTATTATAATACTCCTCCTCCCTCTAGTAAAGGTGTGTTATTATAATACTCCTCCTCCCTCTAGTAAAGGTGTGTTATTATAATACTCCTCCTCCCTCTAGTAAAGGTGTGTTATTATAATACTCCTCCTCCCTCTAGTAAAGGTGTGTTATTATAATACTCCTCCTCCTCTAGTAAAGGTGTGTTGTTATAATACTCCTCCTCCCCTCTAGTAAAGGTGTGTTATTATAATACTCCTCCTCCCTCTAGTAAAGGTGTGTTATTATAATACTCCTCCTCCCTCTAGTAAAGGTGTGTTATTATAATACTCCTCCTCCCTCTAGTAAAGGTGTGTTATTATAATACTCCTCCTCCCTCTAGTAAAGGTGTGTTATTATAATACTCCTCCTCCCCCCTAGTAAAGGTGTGTTATTATAATACTCCTCCTCCCTCTAGTAAAGGTGTGTTATTATAATACTCCTCCTCCCTCTAGTAAAGGTGTGTTATTATAATACTCCTCCTCCCTCTAGTAAAGGTGTGTTATTATAATACTCCTCCTCCCTCTAGTAAAGGTGTGTTATTATAATACTCCTCCTCCCTCTAGTAAAGGTGTGTTATTATAATACTCCTCCTCCCTCTAGTAAAGGTGTGTTATTATCATACTCCTCCTCCCTCTAGTAAAGGTGTGTTATTATAATACTCCTCCTCCCTCTAGTAAAGGTGTGTTATTATAATACTCCTCCTCCCTCTAGTAAAGGTGTGTTATTATAATACTCCTCCTCCCTCTAGTAAAGGTGTGTTATTATAATACTCCTCCTCCCCTCTAGTAAAGGTGTGTTATTATAATACTCCTCCTCCCCTCTAGTAAAGGTGTGTTATTATAATACTCCTCCTCCCTCTAGTAAAGGTGTGTTATTATAATACTCCTCCTCCTCCCTCTAGTAAAGGTGTGTTATTATAATACTCCTCCTCCCTCTAGTAAAGGTGTGTTATTATAATACTCCTCCTCCCTCTAGTAAAGGTGTGTTATTATAATACTCCTCCTCCCCTCTAGTAAAGGTGTGTTATCATAATACTCCTTCTCCCCTCTAGTAAAGGTGTGTTATAATACTCCTCCCCCTAGTAAAGGTTGCATTTCTAGGGTTCATATTTTCTTAGTGGTGGTGTGAGTTGTGAAAGACAAAAAAAAAAAACTAACTTTTGCACTTTAATATTTGTTTTTCTCTTTGAATCGAACAACTAATCTCTTTTCCACATTTTATACACTGGCTGTGTAAATAAGAAATACAATTTTAATAGCATTAAGAAAAAACATGTAGAAAAGTTTTTGGGAGGGATGCTGCTTTCATGTTACTTTGAAATGTTGGTAGAGAACTAGCTAGCGTACAGACATGGTGATGATTACGTCCCAAATGAAACCTTATTCCCTACATAGTGCATTAGACCAGAGCTAAAGTAGTGCACTATATAGGGAAATGCCATTTGGGACGTGGACCCTGTAGGCTACAGCATGTTGGTCTCAGACGGCTATAGCTGCACACAGACACCGCTGCGCCTGCAAGACAGACGGACAGCCTAAACAAAATATGGAGTTTTTCCCATTCGTGAAGAAAAATCCATTTCAAATCCGATCATTGATTCATCACCTGGGCAGAGGAACAAAACAAAAAGCTTGACACATCTTACAAGTCACAACTTTTGTCCCCAACAGTGTTGTGTTTGTGGCAAATCCATACAAAACACATTACTGAGTACCACTTCATATTTTCAAACATAGTGGTGGCTGCATCGTGGGATGGGATTGGGATGGGTATGCTTGTAATCATTTAGGACTGGGAAGTTTCAGGATAAAGAAACTGAGCTAAGCCCAGGCAAAAATCCTAGAGGAATACCTGGTTCAGTCTGCTTTCCACCAGACACTAGGAGATGAACTCACCTTTCAGCAGGACAATAACCTAAATCACAAGGCCAAATATACACTGGAGCTGCTTACCAAGAGGACAGAGGTCGTTCCTGAGTGGGAGAGTGACAGTTTGTCTTAAATCTGCTTGAAAATGGTAATCTAGCAATGATCAACAACCAGTTTGACTGAGCTTGAAGAATACAAATGGGCAAATATTGTACAATCCAAGTGTGCAAAAGGTCTTAAACACCTTGTCATTATGGGATATTGTGTATAGATGGTTGAGAAAAAAAATATTGAATCAATTTTGAATTCAGGCTGTAACAAATTGTGGAATTACGTCAAGGGGTATGAAGACCTTCTCTAGGCACTGTAGTTGAGTCACAATATGCAAGTACATTTTTTTTTTCTGCCCAAAAGACCAAAAAAAAAACTACTAGTATTCATCTTGTATGAACGAATATGCACATAATTTCACCTATTCTGGAAGATTGTAAAGCCTTGTTCACGTTGGCAGTTTGAAGTGGCTCAAAAATAAATGTGCATATCTGATTCAAATGTTATTTTTCCTGCAGCCACATTTCAAACCAACTTGGCCATGTGACTTGTCTGAATTATTTGCCCTCCAGTGGTTTTTACAGGTTTGATTTGTTTAACACTTTTGGTTCCTGTGTAATTTAGTTAGTTACAGCTAGCTAGTTGACTGCTGTGGCTACCTGGCTAGCTAGCTGACTGCTGTGGCTAGCCAAAAAAGGACTTGTTTTTAAAGTTGGTTAATCTTTACAATTTTAAAGCCTCAAAAGGGTCTTACACTATGATTTTGGACATTGAAAGCCATGGGGAAATGTCCATGACAGGCATTGTTGTCACCTAAGCTTGATATGTAAATTCTGAGCACCACCACCACCAATCAGCCTACACCACTGTGCGCACACACCCGTCGTTACTATGACAACTAGCGTAGCCTTGTCAGGAAATGACTGCTGTCTATACACCACACCATTTGGTCAGTTTGGACAATCAGTACTCTAAAACTGAATTGAGCATTAAGGCCTGCAGTGTGAACGAGGCTTTAGAGATCTCAAGTCTAGGCTGATCGAACACACTGCAAATTAAAGTCTCGAAATTCCAGAGTTCAAGAAATCCTGGTCGGAGGATCCCACATCTCTGCTTATTCCCTCTCGATACTGGGAATCTTCCAACCAGGATTTCTGGGAAACCTTTGAATAAGGGGGAAAGTTAACAGAATTTTGAATCCCACAGTGCAAATACACAGAGAGAGACTCTCCTGTTGTATATTCAAGTAATTCATATGAACAATTTCAGTTGAGAGTTAGTTCTATTCTACTGACTCACACAATACTCCCGGTAATGACATTATGTTTACATTTATTAAAATCGAACATATCATTTTAATTATACTTTTTTTTAATAATTGTTTCAACACATAAGCATTTTCGGGTCGAGAACGAGTCCTAATTTGCCAAACATCTGGAGCAAAAAAAAAAAAAGGGATTGGTTTTGAAAGATGGCCACTTTGGTGTCATCTTCAGCCTGAACTGCAGCAGCTGTTCTAGATCTTCTAGCTCTATGTGCAGCAGCCGTTCTAGCTGATTTCGATCTGATCTATGCCCCCTTTTTTTTTTCTGGCAGTCATTCTTCCTTAGTCTGCTGCAGTTCAGTAACGCGGGGCTGGGACCAGAAATCGATCCTCTCTCGAATGGTCAGTCTTCTCACACTGTTGTTAAAACAAAAACAAAAAAAAAAACACTGTTTTAATATTCTACCTCTTTATTGATGATTTCCATTCAAACCAGGGAAGGGAGTAGGATGTCCCAGGAGATATTCTCTAAACTAGAGACAGTCCGTGGTGCGGAGAAGGTGGAAGAGATATTCTACTCTCTAGAGAAGAGATACTCGGAGACGGCGTGGAGAGGGTAGAGACAGTAGAAGAGAAACACTTACAGAATACAGATATCCCACTCCTCATGGACTAACAACAAATATTCTCTAGAGACGGTCCATGAGGAGAGGGGCCAAAGAAAATATATATTCTCTCTAGAGATGGTCCATGTACTCCCATTGGTCCTTCTTAATCCTCTATGTACTCCCATTGGTCCTTTTCATAGCCTTCGTGAACGTGTTGTAGCAGCACCCTCCGTCGGCTCTCACAATATCTACACAGACGCAGAAGAGAGATGTTGAACAGTATCTACACGCACGGGAGAGAATATACACAGTACACCAAACACAGTATCTACACGCACGGGAGAGAATATACACAGTACACCAAACATTAGGAACACCTCTTTCCATGACGGACTGATTAGGTGAATCCAGGTCCTGTTAAATCCACTTCAAATCAGTGTAGATGAAGGGGAGGAAACAGGTTAAAGAAATATTTTTAAGCCTTGGGACAATTGAGACGTGGATTGTATACGTCTGCCATTCAGAGGGTGAATGGGCAAGACTAAAGATTTAAGTGCCTTTGAACGGGGTACGGTAGTAGGTGCCAAGAGCACTGGGTTTGTTTCTCTAAACCATCTACTGCATCTTGCCTATGCCATTCGGCCATCGACTCAAATCTCTAGCCACTTTAATAATTGAAAAGTGGATGTAATAAATGTATCACTAGCCACTTTAAACGATGGCACTTTATATAATGTTTACACTGTACAATATACCATCTACTGCATCTTGCCAGCCATCGCTCATCCATATATTTATATGCACATACTCGTATTCATTCCTTTAAACTTGTGTGTATAAGGTAGTTGTTGTGAAATTGTTACTTGTTAGATACTACTGCACGGTCGGAACTAGAAGCACAAGCATTTCGCTACACTCGCATTAAACATCTGCTAACCATGTGTATGTGACCAATAACATTTGATTTGTATCAAGAACTGCAACGCTGCTGGGTTTTTCACGCTCAACAGTTTCCTGTGTGTATCAAGAATGGTCCACCACCCAAAGGACATCCAGCCAACTTGACACAACCGTGGGAAGCATTGGAGTCAACATGGGCCAGCATCCCTGTGGAACGCTGTTGACACCTTGTAGAGTCCCATGTCCCCTGACGAATTGAGGCTGTTCTGAGGACAAAAGGTGTTCCTAATGTTTGGTATACTCGGTGTATGTTGAACAATATCTCCAGACACAGAAATGTTTCAAGGGCCCACCAAAAGGGCTCACATGTGGTAATTAGTCCATTTTCAGGGTTGTAAACGGGTTCGTGGCGAGGTCAAGCTTCCACCCACCTGTATTTATCTTGCACTTTTTGCTTGATATCCTGCAAGGAATCCTGGGAGATGTCCCTCTCCAGGTATCCTGACAACGTCTCCGTGCAGTTCTCCAGGTCTGCCTGGTTGTTCTGATGGCAGCACAACAACAAGTCAGTCGGTGAGTGTTCAGCCTAGTCACCCATATAACACCACACCAGGGCCATAACGCACCAAACCCAAGAAAAAACAGGGACGTACCATTGAAATTTGCCCAATAGGAAATGCTTGTTTTCCGTTGCACACCATTTTGTTACCGTGTGCCCTAATGATCATGACCCAGCATATACACAGAGAGGGGGGTCTTTCCTGGTCACACTACCTAGCCACTTTCACCATACCTCAAATATGTTCTTGAGGTTGAAGGGTCGGAGCTAGGGCCGGCTAGGCACCAGGGGTCGGAGCTAGGGCCGGCTAGGCACCAGGGGTCGGAGCTAGGGCCGGCTAGGCACCAGGGGTCGGAGCTAGGGCCGGCTAGGCACCAGGGGTCGGAGCTAGGGCCGGCTAGGCACCAGGGGTCGGAGCTAGGGCCGGCTAGCTACCAGGGGTCGGGGCTAGGGCCGGCTAGCTACCAGGGTGGGGCTGGGGCGGCTGGGCACCAGGGGTCAGGGCTAGGGCCGGCTGGGCACCAGGGAGTCGGAGCTAGGGCCGGCTGGGCACCAGGGGTCGGAGCTAGGGCCGGCTAGGCACCAGGGGTCGGAGCTAGGGCCGGCTAGGCACCAGGGGTCGGAGCTAGGGCCGGCTAGGCACCAGGGGTCGGAGCTAGGGCCGGCTAGGCACCAGGGGTCGGAGCTAGGGCCGGCTAGGCACCAGGGGTCGGAGCTAGGGCCGGCTAGGCACCAGGGGTCGGAGCTAGGGCCGGCTAGCTACCAGGGGTCGGAGCTAGGGCCGGCTAGCTACCAGGGGTCGGAGCTAGGGCTAGATTCCTCCCCCTCCCCTTACTTCAAAGACGGACTGGTTGTTCTTGAGGTACCAAAAGGTTAGGGCAGCGTTTCCAAAACTCGGTCCTTTTGTTTTTTTCCCTTACATTACACAGCTGACACAAATGATCAAAGCTTGATGATTAGTTGATTATTTGTATCAGCTGTGTAGTGCCGGGGCAAAAGAACCAAAACGTGCACCCCTTGGGGTCCCGGGGACCGAGTTTGGGAAACCCTGGGTTAAGGGTTACCGACGTACTGTACCTCAAAGATGATGGACTGGTTGTTCTTCTTGAGGTAGAAGGCGAAGACGTAGGTGAACATGAGCGTGGAGCGACACTGACACAGCACGTCCACGGCCTTCTTCAGGAACTGCACCTCGATCCAGGACATGTTGTGCTGCTGCATCTCCTCCATCTTGGCCTTGACCCCGGCGTACAGCTTGTGCTCGAAGCGCAGCGACTGCATGTGGTTCATGTAACGGTTGCAGTAGAACAGGTAGCGCTGTAACATTGCTCTGGAGCGCTGTAACGCATACGCCTTCACTTAATTACAGTAGAACAGGTGGCGCTGCAACGCCCTCACTCAATTACAGTAGAACAGGTAGCGCTGCAACGCCCTCACTCAATTACAGTAGAACAGGTAGCGCTGCAACGCCTTCACTCAATTACAGTAGAACAGGTAGCGCTGCAACGCCTTCACTCAATTACAGTAGAACAGGTGGCGCTGCAACGCCTTCACTCAATTACAGTAGAACAGGTGGCGCTGCAACGCCTTCACTCAATTACAGTAGAGCAGGTAGCGCTGCAACGCCTTCACTTAATTACAGTAGAACAGGTAGCGCTGCAACGCCTTCACTCAATTACAGTAGAACAGGTAGCGCTGCAACGCCCTCACTCAATTACAGTAGAACAGGTAGCGCTGCAACGCCCTCACTCAATTACAGTAGAACAGGTGGCGCTGCAACGCCTTCACTCAATTACAGTAGAACAGGTAGCGCTGCAACGCCCTCACTCAATTACAGTAGAACAGGTGGCGCTGCAACGCCTTCACTCAATTACAGTAGAGCAGGTAGCGCTGCAACGCCTTCACTCAATTACAGTAGAGCAGGTAGCGCTGCAACGCCTTCACTTAATAACAGTAGAGCAAGTAGCGCTGCAACGCCTTCACTCAATTACAGTAGAGCAGGTAGCGCTGCAACGCCTTCACTCAATTACAGTAGAACAGGTAGCGCTGCAACGCCTTCACTCATTACAGTAGAGCAGGTAGCGCTGCGCCTTCACTCAATTACAGTAGAACGGGTGGCGCTGCAGCGCCCTCACTCAGTGCAGTAGAACGGTGTGGCTGCAAGCCCTCACTCAATTACAGTAGAGCAGGTAGCGCTGCAAGCGCCTCTCACTCGGTGCAGTAGAACAGGTAGCGCTGCAACGCCCTCACTCAGTGCAGTAGAACAGGTAGCGCCTGCACGCTCTTCACTTAATAACAGTAGAGCAAGTAGCGCTGCAACGCCTTCACTCAATTACAGTAGAACAGGTGGCGCTGCAACGCCTTCACTCAATTACAGTAGAACAGGTAGCGCTGCAACGCCTTCACTCAATTACAGTAGAGCAGGTAGCGCTGCAACGCTTTCCACTCAGTGCAGTAGAACAGGTAGCGCTGCAACGCCTTCACTCAATTGCAGTAGAACAGGTAGTAATAATAATACAACATTAGTAGGAGTAGTATTAAAAGTACAACAGTAATAGTACAATAGTAGTAGTAGTAGTAGTAGTAGTAGTAGTAGTACAACAGTAATAGTACAACAGTAATAGTAGTAGTAGTAGTAGTAGTAACAGTAATAATAGTAGTAGTAACAACAGTATTAGTAGTAGTAGTAGTAGTAGTAGTAGTAGTAGTAGTAGTAGTAGTGGTAACAAACGCAATAGTACAACGCAATATTACAAACAGTGTAGTAGTACAAACAGTAAATAATAGTGCAACAGTAATATTACAACAGTAGTAGTAGTAGTGGTAGTACAAACGTGAGTAGTTACAGCAGTGACGTAGTAGTAAACAAACGGCAACAGTACAACAGCTAGTAGTATTAGTATTGCGCAAATCAGTAGCTAAAGGTGCTTGGTAGTACAAACGCTAATGGCAACAAACAGCAACAGAGTGCAAAAACGCAACAGTACAACCAGTTAACAGCAGTGGTAGTAGTGAGCACAAACGCTATTATGAGCAAAGTGTTTTAATTGGTAGTAGTGGCTTTGGTGTACCAAACGCAACAGCTACCAGCAAATCAGCTTAATGGTAGTAGTGGTACGCTAAAATGGTGGTACCAGCTGGTGCAAACGCTGCTGCTAAACAACGCACAATGTTAATGGTGGTGGTAGTGGTGGTAACCACAACGGTAATAGTGCAACGGTACAGCAACGCTGCTAAGTGGTAGTTGCAGCAGTGAAAATTAGCTAACGGTAAATGGTGCAGCAACAAACGCTAGCTAGTACCAAACAACGGTGGTAGTTGGTAGCTGTAGCCAAACAGCAGTGGTAGGTTGGTACAAACGCTGGTGATTTCAAACGTGATGAGCTGGTGGCTGCAAACGGTAATTAGTGGTAGCTAGTATATTGGTGTGGTACAAACAGTGGTAGCAAACAGTGGGCTTGCTGGTAGTAGCGCAACAGTGGTTATACCAAACATGGTGAAGCTAGCAGTGGTAGTAGTATTTGATGCAAACGGTAATCAGGTACAAACGGCTAAACAGCAGTAATAGTGGTGGTAGTAGTGGTGGTACAACGGTGGTGGTACCAACCTGCTAGCTAGTGGTGCTGGTGGTAGTGGTGAGACCGCTGGTGGTACAACCGCTGCAGTGGTACAGCAGTGGTAGTGGTGCAACTGCTAGTGGTACAAACGCTAACAGACAAACAGTAATGGTAGTGAGTGGTGCAACGGTAATAGTGGTGCAAACGCTATGCTGTAGTAGTGGTGCAAACAAACGCTAAATGGTTACCAACTGTCATTGCAGCTAGTTGGTGCAACCCGGTGGTTAGTGGTACAGCAGTGGTAGCACAACGGTGGTGGTATACCAAACGCTGCTAGTAGTGTTGGTAGTGGTAGTGGTAGTGCAACAGTAATCAGCCAACCAGTAATCAGCTAAACAGTGGTAGTGGTGCAAACGCTACCAGCACAAACAGCAAATGGTGAGTACAACAGTGGTCGTACCAAACGGTAACAGCTAAGCTAGTAGTTAACAACAAAGGTGTTAATTAGTGGTAGTTGCTGGCTAAACAACGGTGGTGGTACAAACGCAGTAATGTTACAAACAGTGGTGGTGGTAGTAGCAGCAGTAATTAGCTAGTGGTAGTAGTGGCTATTGGTGCAACGGTGGTAGTGGTAGTGGTGCTACAAACGGTGACAGCCAAACAATAAGGTAGTGGTAGTTGCTAATGGTAGCATAACGGTATTAATGGTGGTAACGGTAACGCGGTAATACAACAAACAGTAATGAGCAACAAACCAGTTATTAGTGGTGGTACAAGCGTGGTGGTAAGCAACCGGTATTACAAACGGTGGTAGCAGCAACAACAGCGGTGCTAGTAGTGGTAGTGCAACAGTGGTGGTGTTGTGGTAGTGTGGTAGTAGTGGTACAAACTGCAATCACAACAAATGGTGCAACAGCTAGTAATGGTACAAACGGTAAATAGCTGCAACAAACTGCTAGTGCAAACAGTGGTAGCTGCTAGTGGTAAACAAACGGTATTGGTAGTGGTGATGGTAGTGGTAGTGGTATTGCAGCGGTAGTGCTACCAAACAGTAGTGGTACAAACGCAGTGATGCAACGGTGGTGGTGCTAAACAAACGGTAATTACAAACGGCTATGGTGCTATTAGTTAGTGGTAATTGGCAGTATTGGCAGCATAGTTGGTAGTGGTGCAATCGGAAATGCAAACGTGGTAGTAGTGGTAACAGTAAATCAGCTGGTGGTACGACAACGCTAAATAGTGGTGGTACAAACAGCAAATCTGACAGTAATGGCGGTAAATCAACTGCAAATCAGCTAAATTGGTGGTACCAAGTGTTAATGTGGTGGTATGGCGGTGGTGCAAATATTGGCAGCAGTGCTACAAATCGCTAAATTGGTGGTATGTGGTACAAACGGTGTGCTAAATCAGCACAAACGGTTAGTTTAAGCGTAATCGCTGATGCAACAAATCGCTAAATAGTGTGGTGACAGCAACGAGTTAAGCTACCAACGGTGGTTAAGTGGTGTAAGTGTTAAACAAATCGTAAATTGGTGGTGGTTAGTTGTAGTGGTGGTAGTGCTTGCGCTTACAAACCAGTAACTGGTTGCTACAACGCTAAATACCAGCGGTAATGGTGCAAACGCTGGTGCAACCAGTATGGTGGTGCTAAAACAGCAGTGGTATTGGGTTGTTGGTGCAACGGTGGTGAGCAGTGGTAAACAGCAAGCAGCTGTGGTGCAACGCGTACAATATGCTAGCAGCAGTACAACGCTAAATTGGTGCAATGATGCAAACAGTTCAAACGCTAAATTGCAACAGCTAAATTGTCAAACAGCGGTGGTGGTGGTAGTGGTAGTAGTAGTGGTAGTGCAAACACAAACATTGGCCAAAGCTGCTAGTGGTGTGGTGCAAATCGGTGGTATGTCAACAGTGGTAGTTACAGCAGCAGCGTTAGTGGTGCTAGTGGTGGTATGGTGGTGGTGCAAGCTGGTTACCAACAACAATGGTAAACAGGTGACAAAGTAGTAGTGGTAGTAGCTGCTAGTAAGCTGCTGGTGCTAGCAACCGCTAGTGCTACAAACGCTAGTAGTAGAGTAGTTAGTAGTAGTAGTAGTAGTAGTTGGTAGGTAGTAGTACAACAGTAATAGTATAGGTACAACAGTAATAGTAGTAGTAGTAGTAGTAGTAGTAGTACAACAGTAGTAGTAGTAGTAACAACAGTAGTACAACAGTAATAGTACTACACTGTAGTAATGGATGGTAGGTTATATCTATTACTACAGTGACTATAACCTACCATCCATTACCACAGTGACTAACCTACCATCTATTACTACAGTGACTATAACCTACCATCCATTACTACAGTGACTAACCTACCATCTATTACTACAGTGACTAACCTACCATCTATTACTACAGTGACTATAACCTACCATCCATTACTAGTGACTATAACCTACCATCCATTACTACAGTGACTATAACCTACCATCTATTACTACAGTGACTATAACCTACCATCCATTACCACAGTGACTATAACCCACCATCCATTACTACAGTGACTATAACCCACCATCCATTACTACAGTGACTAACCTACCATCCATTACTACAGTGACTAACCTACCATCTATTACTACAGTGACTATAACCTACCATCCATTACCACAGTGACTATAACCTACCATCCATTACCACAGTGACTATAACCTACCATCTATTACTACAGTGACTATAACCTACCATCTATTACTACAGTGACTAACCTACCATCCATTACTACAGTGACTATAACCTACCATCCATTACCACAGTGACTATAACCTACCATCCATTACTACAGTGACTATAACCTACCATCCATTACCACAGTGACTATAACCTACCATCTATTACTACAGTGACTAACCTACCATCTATTACTACAGTGACTATAACCTACCATCCATTACTACAGTGACTATAACCTACCATCTATTACTACAGTGACTATAACCTACCATCCATTACTACAGTGACTATAACCTACCATCCATTACTACAGTGACTATAACTCACCATCCATTACTACAGTGACTATAACCTACCATCCATTACTACAGTGACTAACCTACCATCCATTACTACAGTGACTATAACCTACCATCCATTACTACAGTGACTATAACCTACCATCCATTACTACAGTGACTATAACCTACCATCCATTACTACAGTGACTATAACCTACCATCTATTACTACAGTGACTAACCTACCATCTATTACTAGTGACTATAACCTACCATCTATTACTACAGTGACTATAACCTACCATCTATTACTACAGTGACTATAACCTACCATCCATTACTACAGTGACTATAACCTACCATCCATTACTACAGTGACTAACCTACCATCTACTACTACAGTGACTATAACCTACCATCCATTACTACAGTGACTATAACCTACCATCTATTACTACAGTGACTATAACCTACCATCAATTACTACAGTGACTATAACCTACCATCTATTACTACAGTGACTATAACCTACCATCCATTACTACAGTGACTATAACCTACCATCCATTACTACAGTAATCGAATGGAAGATATAATAGGTGATAGTGTTATGTCTCGTGTTTTGTAAAAGGTTTAACTGAGTAGACTTACCTCCTGTGCGTCTCTGGCTGCCTTGGCATCGTCTTCATTGTAGCGATTGCAGTTGTACCTGCAGGACATCATCATTACGGCTGCTTTAGATATCTCGAGGTAGGTACATTGTGAGGTGTTAATGTGAATGTGTGTAATATATACACTTACAGGACAGTTTATTATTAGGTACACCGAACCATTAGCTCCTACAGACAGTGAGTCACATGGCTTGCTATGTAAAAGCAGGCAGACAGGCATCGAGGCATTCAGTTACTGTTCGATTTAACGTTAGAATGGGCAAAACCAGTGACCTAAGTGACTTTGTTTGTGTTTATGATCGTCGGCGCCAGACGCGCCGGATCCAGTATCTCGGAAACGTCCGCCCTCCTGGGCTTTTCACGCACACGACATTGTCTAGGGATCACCGAGAAGGTACGACATCTCGGGAACGCACAACTCGTCGACCCTGGTCACGGATGGGCCACACCGGGTTCCACTCCTATCTGCTAAAAACAACAAGAGGCTCCAGTGGACACGCCATCGCCAACACTATTGAGGAGTGGAAAAATAAAGGCTGGAACATGACAGCGAGTTCAGTTCCATTACTACAGTAATCGAATGGAAGATAGGTAGCGGCGGGTAGCCTAGTGGTTAGAGCGTTGGACTTGTAACCGGATTTGCAAGTTCAAATCCCCGAGCTGACAAGGTAAAAATCTGTCGTTCTGCCCCTGAACAAGGCAGTTAACCCACTGTTCCCGAGCGCCGAAGACGTGGATGTCGATTAAAAGGCAGCCCCCCGCACCTCTCTGATTCAGAGGGGTCGGGTTAAATGCGGAAGACACATTTCAGTTGAAGGCATTCGGTTGTACAACTGACTAATAATGGTGACTTTGACTTTTTTTGACTGAGTTTACTTGAGTGGCCTGGTCAGTCTCCAGACCTCTACCCAATAGAGCATAACGGGACGAGATGGAACGGGGCTGTTGGCCGCACTAATGTACCGCCCGTCCAATCAGCAGCAACTGCGTGACGCCATTGGCGTCAGCGTGGGCCAACATCCCTGTGGAACGTGTCCGACACCTTGTAGAATGGCCCGAAGAATTCAGGCTGTTCTGTAAGCAAAGGAGGAACGACCCCGGTACTAGATGGGTGTACCGTATAAACTGTTTGTTGAGTATATACACAGTATACCATTTAGCCGACGCTTTTATAAACTGTTTGTTGAGTATATACACAGTATACCATCTAGCAGACACTTTTATCCAAACTTCCAGTCATGCGTGCCTTTTTTCTTTTTATGCATGGGTGGTCTCGGGAATCGATCCCACTATCCTGGCAGTTACAAGAGCCTCGCTCTACCAACTGAGCTACAGAGGGCCGTAAAATAGGTACACGGTGACCTGTTAGGGTGGAATGTGCATGCTTCTCCAGACTCAAAAAACGTGCGTGTGATCCTTACTACTCACCATGCGGAGCCGTGTGGCTCCCAGGGCCCCAGACAGACCCAACAGAACTCAGCTTTACAGCTCTGGTTCCGACACACCATGTGGTTGCAGCCGCCGTCCTTCTCAATGGTCACGTGACACTTTGGACACTCCTGTGAAAAAGCGTGCCGAGGACAGTGAAACCCCCTAGTGGAGCGCAGCCAATACCAAGGTATGAAAAAAAAACCGCCTATCTAGATCACATTAACCTGGGCCCGTATTCACACAGCGTCTCAGAGTAGGACTGTCAATTCACTATAAATCTAGAAGGGAAAAACAATTCTCTTAGATCAGTATTCCTACTCTGAGACGCTTTATGAATACAGACCATCGTGTTTGCTATGTAGAGTTCTGTAGATCTGGCCTGGTACCATATCTTGGTATTAGGTGTTATGTAGTGTTATAATAATATCTTAGTATTATGTTACGTAGCATTATAACCATACCTTGGTATTATGTATTATATTATGTAGCATTATAACTATACCTTGGTATTATGTATTATATTATGTAGCATTATAACCATACCTTGGTATTATGTATTATATTATGTAGCATTATAACTATACCTTGGTATTAGGTGTTATGTAGCATTATAACCATACCTTAGTATTAGGTATTATGTTACGTAGCATTATAACCATACCTTGGTGTTATGCATTGTGTAACGTTATAACCATACCTTGGTGTTATGTAGCATTATAACATACCTTGGTATTATGTTATGTAGCGTTATAACCATACCTTTGGTATTATGTTATGTAGCATTATAACCATACCTTGGTATTATGTTATGTAGCATTATAACCATACCTTGGTGTTATGCATTGTGTAACGTTATAACCATACCTTGGTGTTATGTAGCATTATAACATACCTTGGTATTATGTTATGTAGCATTATAACCATACCTTGGTATTATGTTATGTAGCATTATAACCATACCTTGGTATTAGCTGCAATCCAGTTGGATGTTTCACTGTCATCGTCACACTTTTTAATCCACTTTCTCAGCCACTGTAGGACAGCAGAGCAACTGAGGTCAGCTAAACGGTGAATATTCATCCAGCAAGACATACAGACACTGAGTGTACAAAACATTAGGAACACCTGTACTTCCCATGACATAACCTGACCAGGTGAAAGCTTTTGATCCCTTATTGATGTCACCTGTTAAACCCACTTCAATCAGTGTAGATGAAGGTGAGGAAACAGGTTTTTTCTTTTTTTTTTAAAGCTTTGAGAAAATTGAGACATGGATTTTGTATATGTGTCATTCAGAGGATGAATGGGCAAGACTAAAATATTGAAGTGCCTTCGAACGGGGTCTGGTAATAGGTGGCAGGCGCACCGATCCATCACCCAAATGACATCCTGCCAACTTGACAACAGCATTCTTGTGAAAGGCTTTTGATGCCACGGCGAATTGAGGCTGTTCTGAGGGCTAAAGGGGAGTGGTGCACCTCCATATTAGGAAGGTGTTCCTAATGTTTGTACACTCAGTGTATAAGTGTCCTGATATTGTGTCGTGTCAGAGGAGAGAACCTAGCCCCCATGTCCTGTCGTGTCAGAGGAGAGAACCTAGCCCCCATGTCCTGTCGTGTCAGAGGAGAGAACCTAGCCCCCATGTCCTGTCGTGTCAGAGGAGAGAACCTAGCCCCATGTCCTGTCGTGTCAGAGGAGAGAACCTAGCCCCCATGTCCTGTCGTGTCAGAGGAGAGAACCTAGCCCCCATGTCCTGTCGTGTCAGAGGAGAGAACCTAGCCCCCATGTCCTGTCGTGTCAGAGGAGAGAACCTAGCCCCCATGTCCTGTCGTGTCAGAGGAGAGAACCTAGCCCTATATAATGTCAGAGGATAGAACCTGGCCCCATATCCTGTCGTGTCAGAGGAGAGAACCTAGCCCCATGTCCTGTCGTGTCAGAGGAGAGAACCTAGCCCCCATGTCCTGTCGTGTCAGAGGAGAGAACCTAGCCCCCATGTCCTGTCGTGTCAGAGGAGAGAACCTAGCCCTATATAATGTCAGAGGATAGAACCTAGCCCCATATCCTGTCGTGTCAGAGGAGAGAACCTAGCCCCCATGTCCTGTCGTGTCAGAGGAGAGAACCTAGCCCCCATGTCCTGTCGTGTCAGAGAGAACCTAGCCCTGTATAATGTCAGAGGATAGAACCTAGCCCCATATCCTGTCGTGTCAGAGGAGAGAACCTAGCCCCCATGTCCTGTCGTGTCAGAGGAGAGAACCTAGCCCCCATGTCCTGTCGTGTCAGAGGAGAGAACCTAGCCCCCATGTCCTGTCGTGTCAGAGGAGAGAACCTAGCCCTATATAATGTCAGAGGATAGAACCTGGCCCCATATCCTGTCGTGTGTCAGAGGAGAGAACCTAGCCCCCATGTCCTGTCGTGTCAGAGGAGAGAACCTAGCCCCATGTCCTGTCGTGTCAGAGAGAACCTAGCCCTATATAATGTCAGAGGATAGAACCTAGCCCCATATCCTGTCGTGTCAGAGGAGAGAACCTAGCCCCCATGTCCTGTCGTGTCAGAGGAGAGAACCTAGCCCCCATGTCCTGTCGTGTCAGAGGAGAGAACCTAGCCCCCATGTCCTGTCGTGTCAGAGGAGAGAACCTAGCCCCCATGTCCTGTCGTGTCAGAGGAGAGAACCTAGCCTTATATAATGTCAGAGGATAGAACCTAGCCCCCATGTCCTGTCGTGTCAGAGGAGAGAACCTAGCCTTATATAATGTCAGAGGATAGAACCTAGCCCCATATCCTGTCGTGTCAGAGAACCTAGCCTTATATAATGTCAGAGGAGAGAACCTAGCCCCCATGTCCTGTCGTGTCAGAGGAGAGAACCTAGCCCCCATGTCCTGTCGTGTCAGAGGAGAGAACCTAGCCTTATATAATGTCAGAGGATAGAACCTAGCCCCATATCCTGTCGTGTCAGAGAACCTAGCCCTACATCATGTCAGGATAGAACCTAGCCCTACATCATGTCAGAGGATAGAACCTAGCCCTACATCATGTCAGGATAGAACCTAGCCCTAAATCATGTCTTCTCCACATACCTTACACTTGACAGGATCGTGCCAGTTCTCCCCACAGTTGAAGCTAGAACGATAAAATACATCCCACCTAGCCCTACATCATGTCAGATGAGAGAACCTAGCCCTATATCATGTCAGGATAGAACCTAGCCCTACATCATGTCAGGATAGAACCTAGCCCTACATCATGTCAGAGGAGAGAACCTAGCCCTATATCATGTCAGGATAGAACCTAGCCCTATATCATGTCAGGATAGAACCTAGCCCTATATCATGTCCGGATAGAACCTAGCCCTATATCATGTCCGGATAGAACCTAGCCCTATATCATGTCAGGATAGAACCTAGCCCTATATCATGTCAGGATAGAACCTAGCCCTATATCATGTCATGTCAGAGGATAGAACCTAGCCCTATATCATGTCATGTCAGAGGATAGAACCTAGCCCTATATCATGTCATGTCAGAGGATAGAACCTAGCCCTATATCATGTCATGTCAGAGGATAGAACCTAGCCCTATATCATGTCAGGGGATAGAACCTAGCCCTATATCATGTCATGTCAGAGGATAGAACCTAGCCCTATATCATGTCATGTCAGAGGATAGAACCTAGCCCTATATCATGTCATGTCAGAGGATAAAACCTAGCCCTACATCATGTCATGTCATGTCAGAGGATAAAACCTAGCCCTATATCATGTCATGTCAGAGGATAGAACCTAGCCCTAAATCATGTCTTCTCCACATACCTTACACTTGACAGGATCGTGCCAGTTCTCCCCACAGTTGAAGCTAGAACGATAAAATACATCCCATTAGTATCAATTGTTTCTCCTCTCCCTCATGTTGTAGTTGCAGGGATTAGGTCAATGGTTGCCAACAGGAAGCTATGCTCCCAGAGGAGCCTGTTGTGACTGGTAGCAGCTACATGGGGAGAAAAACTCAAGGCTGTCTGGCTCTCATACCAACTCCTTTAGGGTTCCGACACACCCAGCCCTATCCCGAGTCTTGACTAACCCCAGCCCTATCCCGAGTCTTGACTAACCCCAGCCCTATCCCGAGTCTTGACTAACCCCAGCCCTATCCCGAGTCTTGACTACCCCAGCCCTATCCCGAGTCTTGACTACCCCAGCCCTATCCCGAGTCTTGACTAACCCTACCCCTATCCCGAGTCTTGACTAACCCTACCCCAGCCCTATCCAGAGTCTTGACTAACCCTACCCCAGCCCTATCCCGAGTCTTGACTAACCCTACCCCAGCCCTATCCCGAGTCTTGACTACCCCAGCCCTATCCCGAGTCTTGACTACCCCAGCCCTATCCCGAGTCTTGACTAACCCTACCCCAGCCCTATCCCGAGTCTTGACTAACCCTACCCCAGCCCTATCCCGAGTCTTGACTAACCCTACCCCAGCCCTATCCCGAGTCTTGACTAACCCTACCCCAGCCCTATCCCGAGTCTTGACTAACCCTACCCCAGCCCTATCCCGAGTCTTGACTAACCCTACCCCAGCCCTATCCCGAGTCTTGACTAACCCTACCCCAGCCCTATCCCGAGTCTTGACTAACCCTACCCCAGCCCTATCCCGAGTCTTGACTAACCCTACCCCAGCCCTATCCCGAGTCTTGACTAACCCTACCCCAGCCATATCCTGAGTCTTGAGACATTGTTGTTCTGAAGACGTGCAGTCTTACAGTCTACTCCTTAAGGACGTCTTATTGTCATTTGATAGTAAAGAGAGGCCAAGGCAGATCATTTAGGAGACTTGTCTTACCAGAACTGTCGACCACACTTGCACCTGACCGGCTTGGCGTCGGGGTACTGGACTTTGACAACGTGATGGCAGTCTGGCGCAGGACACCACTTCAACAGTCTATTACACTGGAGAAGTGGGAGATTAGGACAGTAAGAGCCATTCAGTTATCCAATCTAAAAATGTAATACATTCAATGCACATCGAACCCAACAGTGGCGTAGCCTAGTCTGATCGAACCCAACAGTGGCGTAGCCTAGTCTGATCGAACCCAACAGTGGCGTAGCCTAGTCTGATCGAACCCAACAGTGGCGTAGCCTAGTCTGATCGAACCCAACAGTGGCGTAGCCTAGTCTGATCGAACCCAACAGTGGCGTAGCCTAGTCTGATTGAACCTAACAGTGGCGTAGTCTGACGCACATTGAATTCATTGCATTTTCTTATTTTTCCACTATGAACTCATAAATAAGGTAGAAGGTAAAACAAGCCTCACCTCTACAAAACTATTGGTAATCAAATGTTGGTACTTCAGCTTCACTTTAGAGTCTGTTATGAGGCGCCTGGAGGGGGAATAACAAAACAAACTGTTGTTACAATCCATGATGTCATGACAAAACAAGCTAGCTTTTCCTGAAGAACATACAATATGACGTACAGTGCCTTCGGAAAGTTCAGACCCCTTGACTTTTTCCACATTTTGTTACGTTACAGCCTTATGCTAAAATGGATTACATAAAAAAATGTAAATAAAGAAATCTACACACAACACCCCATAATGACATCACAACACCCCATAATGACATCAAAATACCCCATAAACTACTACTGCAGAGAGAGATCAGGGCGAGACCACTACTGCAGAGAGAGATCAGGGCGAGACCACTACTGCAGAGAGAGATCAGGGCGAGACCACTACTGCAGAGAGAGATCAGGGCGAGACCACTACTGCAGAGAGAGATCAGGGCGAGACTACTACTGCAGAGAGAGATCAGGGCGAGACTACTACTGCAGAGAGAGATCAGGGCGAGACTACTACTGCCGAGAGATCAGGGCGAGACTACTACTGTAAATTAGCTTTAGAGCTGCCTACTGGGTCAAGACAGGAAGCTACTGATTAACAATCATGTCCTCAATACAGGCTACAGGCATTAGGTTTCCTTTTTGATGTCACTTGTTAAATCCACTTCAAATCAGTGTAGATGAAGAGGAGGAAACCCGGTTAAAAAAAGATATTTAAGCCTTGAGAGATGGATTGTGTATGTCTGCCATTCAGAGGGGTGAATGGGCAAGACAAAATATTTAAGTGCCTTTGAACGGGGTCTGGTAGTAGGTCGCCAGGCGCACCGGTTTGTTTCAAGAACTGCAACGCTGCTGGGTTTTTCACGCTCAACAGTTTCCCTGTGTGTACCAAGAATGGTCCACCACCCAAAGGACATCCAGCCAACTGGACACAACTGTGGGGAAGCATTGGAGTCAACATGGGGCCAGCATCCCTGTGGAACGCTCTCCACACCTTGTAGAGCCCCATGTCCCCCGACGAATTGAGGCTGTTCTGAGGACAAAAGTGGAGGTGCAACTCAATATTAGGAAGGTGTTCCTAATGTTTGGTGAACTCAGACCATAAGGAAATACTCACATGACTGTATTGTCATCCACTAAGATATCACAACTATGGGCAGGGCAGGAGATGGTCTAAGAAAAGGAGAAGACACTGAGTTCAATAGACCGACGACTAAACAGTTAATGTCATCAGACCCTTTACAATAAGATCATGTAGGACGCAGCACTACCTGTCCCATCCCCTCCTCGATGATTTTGGTTGTCAGGTAATCTCCCCAGCACTGCATGCAGAACTTGTGTCCACACTCCAGGCCAGTGAAATACTGGGGGAGAAAACATGATTTTAGATTTCAGACACCACCACCAAACAGCTGAGTCTCAGGTCTCCAACCAGAGGGCAAATCCCTTCCGGAGCACAATGTTGGTCACAGATTGATCTGCATCCCAATAGGGCTCTGGTCAATAGTGTAGAGTATAGGGCTCCGTAGGGACCCCGCTCCAGTGAGTCCCTACAGGACCGTGGTAACATTTGGTAGCCGTGGATACCACTGGACGGACGTCTCTTGGCGTGTTTTCACAGAATGTGTATCAGCTGTCTCCTGAATGTATCCTATGAGGGGGGAGATCTGCCGCAGTGCATTGCCTAGCAACAAAACACAGTGGCATTTCATCGAATAACACATCTCTTTCTCTAAGTATCCGTATTTAACCAGGCGAGTCAGTTAAAGAACAAATTCATTATTTACAATGATGCCCCGGGGAACAGTGGGTTAACTGCCTTGTTCAGGGGGGCAGAACGACAGATTTTTTACCTTGTCAGCTCGGGGATTCGATCCAGCAACCTTTTTGGTTACTAGTCCAACGCTCTAACCACTAGGCTACCCTGCCGCCCCAGGTACGAGGGACAGTCACCTAACCAAGCCTCAGAACACAGAGATGGTGTCACTGATTCCTAACAGACTTTTGTGAACCAGGGCTCCCTGGTAAGAGGCATCGGCCTCACAGAGACTCATTAAGGGTTCAAAAACAGAGATCTAACTAAATAAAAACCACTGGACTTACAGCTGACCTCTGACCCTGCAAAACAGACTAACGTCACATGATGCAGCTGACCCCTGACCCTGCAATACATCAACACAGACTAACGTCACATGATGCAGCTGACCCCTGACCCTGCAATACATCAACACAGACTAACGTCACATGATGCAGCTGACCCCTGACCCTGCAATACATCAACACAACATTATGTTATGCCACAGTCTCAGATGGCACCCTATTCCCTATGTAGTGCACTACTTTTGACCAGGGTCCACACGTAGTAGTGCACTACATAGGGAATAGGATACCATTTGGACTGCAGCCTGTGTCTAGCCTCAGGAGATTCTGTTCTATAAAAACTCCCGTTAGTCTACAGAGCCGGTCGGCCCTCGGCTCTACAAGCAGTGTAACAACGGATCATTAGAAACCTTTCCTGGAGATCTAAGCTCTATAGTCATGTCCCAACAGGTCAAATTAGCCCAGATAGTGATCCATGAAGGAGCTGAACCTACAACCTGTGTGTGTTAGACGGAGGCCTAATGTGGATAAAATGGTATGGAACCGCCCAATACAGTTTAACCTTTAGCAGCTCTTATCCAGAGCGATTTACAGTCAGTGCATTCATCTCCAGATAGCTAGGTGAGACAACCACATATCACAGTCATAGTCAGTACATTCATCTCCAGATAGCTAGGTAAGACAACCACATATCACAGTCGTAGTCAGTACATTCATCTCCAGATAGCTAGGTGGGACAACCACATATCACAGTCATAGTCAGTACATTCATCTCCAGATAGCTAGGTGGGACAACCACATATCACAGTCGTAGTCAGTACATTCATCTCCAGATAGCTAGGTGGGACAACCACATATCACAGTCGTAGTCAGTACATTCATCTCCAGATAGCTAGGTGGGACAACCACATATCACAGTCATAGTCAGTACATTCATCTCCAGATAGCTAGGTGAGACAACCACATATCACTGAGTTAGGGTAGTTTAGATAATATATAGGCTGGTAATATAATTATAATATATGAAGGGCACTGACTGAGTTAGGGTAGTTTAGATAGCAGATCTGACACGGCAGGTCCTGGGCAGCGGATCTGGTGCTCATCAGTCTTGTCCTCGACTTCTTACAGGGGTTGATGACATGGCACTCTGAGAACAGCTTATCCACATTACCGTCGAAATACCTGCAGAGAGAAGAGGAGGAACAGGAGAGGAAGAGAGAATTGGCGAGGGCACTAGAACAGTCTGCAGCACTCGGCCTCATCCTCTGTCACCAGCCAATGAGGGCCTACAGCAGCACCTAGATCTTCTGCACAGATTCTGCCAGACCTGGGCCCTGACAGTAAATCTCAGAAAGACAAAAATAATGGTTTTCCAAAAAAAGGCCCAGTTGCCAGGACCACAAAAAAATTCCATCTAGACACCGTTGCCCTAGGGCACACAAAAAACTATGCATACCTCGGCCTAAACATCAGCGCCGCAGGTAACTTCCACAAAGCTGTGAATGATCTGTGAGGCAAGAAGTGCCTTCTATGCCATCAAAAGAGACATAACATTTGAAATACCAAGTAGGATCTGGCTAAAAATACTCCAAATCAGTTAAAGACCCCCGTGCTCTTGATGGTTGTGAGGTCTGGGGTCCGCTGACCATCCAAGAATTTACAAAATGGGACAAACACCAAAGTGAGATTCTGCAAAAATATCCTCTGTGTACAACGTAAAACACCAAATAATGCATGCAGAGCAGAATTAGGCCGGTACCCGCTAATTATCAAAATCCAGAAAATAGACGTTAAATTCTACAACCACCTAAAAGGAAGCGATTCCCAAACCTTCCATAAACAAAGCCATCACCTACAGAGAGATGAACCTGGAGAAGAGTCCCCTAAGCAAGCTGGTCCTGGGGCTCTGCTCACAAACACAAATAGAGCCCCAGGACAGCAACACAATTAGACCCAACCAAATCATGAGAAAACAAAAAGATAATTACTTGACACATTGGAAAGAATTAACAAAGAAACTGAGCAAACTAGAATGCTATTTGGCCCTAAACAGAGAGCACACAGTGGCAGAATACCTGACCACCGTGACTGACCCAAACTTGAGGAAAGCTTTGACTATGTACAGACTCAGTGAGCATAGCCTTGGAATTGAGAAAGGCCGCCGTAGGCAGACCTGGCTCTCAAGAGAAGACAGGCTATGTGCACACTGCCCACAAAATGAGGTGGAAACTGAGCTGCACTTCCTAACCTCCTGCCAAATGTATGACCATTTTAGAGACACATATTTCCCTCAGATTACACAGACCCACAAAGAATTTGAAAACAAACCCAATGTTGATAAACTCCCATATCTACTGGGTGAAATACCACAGTGTGCCGTCACAGCAGCAAGATGTGTGACCTGTTGCCACAAGAAAAGGGCAACCAGTGAAGAACAAACACCATTGTAAATACAACCCATATTTATGTTTATTTATTTTACATTTTGTACTTTAACTATTTGAACATAATATGACATTCTTTTAGAAATTTTGGGAAAGTATTCAGACCTCTTGACTTGTTCCACATTTTGTTACGTTACAGCCTCATTTTAAAATTGATTTTTTTTTTTATTACATTGGCCAAAAAATTTTAAGTGTTTTTGCTTTGTCATTATGGGGGTATTGTGATGTCATTATGGGGGTATTGTGATGTCATTATGGGGGTATTGTGATGTCATTATTGTGTGTAAATTGATGAGGTGGGGAAAAAAAAAATGTAATCCATTTTAGAATAAGTCTGTAACGTAACAAAATGTGGAAAAAGTCAAGGGGTCTGAATACTTTCCTAATTCACTGTACATACAAACCCATATTTATGTTCATTCATTTTCCTTTAACTATCTATTTGCACATCGTTACAACACTGTATATAGACATATTACATTTGAAACGTCTATTCCTTTGTAATGTTTACTGTACATTTGATATTGTTTATTTCACTTTTGTTTATTATCTATTTCACTTGCTTTGGCAATGTTAACATACGTTTCCCATGCCAATAAAGCCCCTTGAACTGAATTGGCACACACACAGAGAGAGAAACATCCATAACCTGCTCATTGGATCAACACATCATGCCAATAAAGCTAATTGAAATAGAATTGAAGGAGAGCGACGGACAGAAACAAGCTTTGACAAAACACGCCAGCGTCTTGGACAACTTGAATCCAGCGGAACGAAAACAGATCAGATAAACAGGAGAAATAAGCAATAGCGGATCAGAATACCTCTCCATGAGCTTCTCTCTGTCCCAGTTGAAGTGGCTCAGAAGGATTCTGGTGATTGTTGCAGGATTCTGAAAAGGAGAGAGAGAGAGATGATGGTTGTGTTACAGACAGTGGAAAACGGACGCTAACGTTTGCCTGCTGGTATTATGATAATGCTGCTAAGATACAATATTTAAATGATTATGGGAGCTGTAGACTAGGACAGGTTTATAATGTTATTGTCACCATTAAAAAAACACTAGTGATTGTTATGTACCGGTACCCCCTGTATATAGCCTCCACATTGACTCTGTACCGGTACCCCCTGTATATAGTCTCCACATTGACTCTGTACCGGTACCCCCTGTATATAGCCTCCACATTGACTCTGTACAGTACCCCCTGTATATAGCCTCCACATTGACTCTGTACCGGTACCCCCTGTATATAGTCTCCACATTGACTCTGTAGCGGTACCCCCTGTATATAGCCTCCACATTGACTCTCTCTGGTTCAGAAGCCACAGGGCTACTGCTCCTGGTGACTCTGTATATTATGACAGGAGGAGGCGGGGCCGACAGGAGGCGGCTATATTGTAAATTTCTGACCTGGTGATGAACTTCCTGCTATATTTATAGGAGAGTATGTGTCCCAAATTCCAAACTGGCACCCTATTCCCTATATAGTGCACTACTTTAGACCAGAGCCCTATGGCACCCTATATAGTGCACTACTTTAGACCAGGGCCCTATGGCACCCTATATAGTGCACTACTTTTGACCAGAGTCCTATAAATGGAATTAAGTCCCATTTGGGACGCATCCACTGTCATGCTGGTGTCTCAAAACTGTGCCAACCCTAAACCACATTCATAAAAATCTGATTTTTTGAACGGAATCAGCAGCCAGCAACTGATGTGGAGGTTGAATTTCAGCTGAAGTCAAGAGAACACACACAAAAAAAAAGGAAATACGTTTTATTGTAGTGTAATACCCTGATGAATAAGGAAGTTAGCTTCTGTCATGGCGTAAAATAAGAACAATAACAGGGGGCGGTTGTTCAACTGGTTGGCTAACTCTGGATCATTTCTCGCTGTGCAGGATATGTGTATGGAAACATCTCACGAAGAGATCATGTATAGGAAGATATGTAGGCCGGCAGCAGTTGAAGCGTGGGGAATTCCAACCTCTTCCCCCACCCGCTTGTGCTTGCCAAATCAAATCTGATTTGTCACATGCTTGGTAAACAGCAGGTGTAGACTAACAGTGAAATGCTGACTTACGGGCCCTTACTTCCAAACAACAACAAGGAATAAATACACTATGAGTAACGATAACTTGGCTATATACACTGTACAGTACTCAGGGTACCAGTACCGAGTCGATGTGCAGGGGTACGAGGTTTTGAGGTAGACATGTACCTACCCGTGCATTCGGGAAGTATTCAGACCCATTCAACGTTTGCTAAATTTGTTACGTTACAGCCTTGTTCTAAAAAAATGTATTAAATTATTGATTATCCACATCAATAATTCTATCAATTTCTAGAATAAGGCAGTAATGTAACACAAGGTGGAAAAAGTGAACACAATACCCCATAATGACAAAGCGAAAACAGGTTTAGAATTTTTTTGCAAATGTATTAGAAAATAAAAACAGAATTACCTTATTCACATAAGTATTCAGACCCTTCGCTATGAAACTCAAAATTCCACAAATTAACTTTTAACAAGGCACACCTGTTAATTGAAATGCATTCCAGGTGACTACCTCATGAAGCTGGTTGAGAGAATGCCAAGAGTGTGCAACGCTGTCATCAAGGCAAAGGGTAGTTACTCCAAAATGTCGTCACTATTATTCTACAATGTAGAAAAACGTTAAAAATGAAAGAAAAACCCTTGAATGAGTAGGTGTGTCCAAACTTTTGACTGGTACTGTATAGATCTACCTCGTACCCTTGCACATGGACTCGGTACTGGTACCCTGAGTATATAGCCCAACCAACTACCTCATCCCCTACCATAGTCATTTATTTATCTTGCTCCTTTGCACCCCAGTATTTTTACTTTTCACATTCATCTACTGCACATCTACCATTCCAGTGTTAAATTGCTATATTGTAATTACTCTGCCACCATGGCCTATTTATTGTCTTACCTTCCTTATCCCACCTCGTTTGCACTCTTTGTATATAGATTTGTTTTTCTACTGTATTATTGACTGTGTGTTTGTTTTACTCCATGTGTGACTCTGTGTTGTTGTATGTGTCAAACTGCTTTGCTTTATCTTGGCCAGGTGGCAGTTGTAAATGAGAACTTGTTCTCAACTTGCCTTCCAGGTTAAATAAAGGGGAAATAAAAATATATTTAAAAAAAAGTTATCGTTACTCATTGTGTATTTGTTATTCCGTGTTTTCCTTTTTCGATTTTCTTTCTCTCTACATTGTTGGGAAGGCCTGCAACTTCACTGTTAGTCAACACCCGTTGTTTACCAAGCATGTGACCAATAACATTTGATTTGAGACTAGACCAACATACTGTACAGCTGAGTTCCTCCTCTAGGATTCATGCCCAGGCTTAGCTTACAATTGAACTCCAATGTTGACAATTTAAAAGACATTACATGGTCAAAATTAGAGTACAATTAATAGCTACACCGGGCTGTGCAGATACATACGGAACACTTAGTTCTCCCAATTCAAAGCGCTAGTTAGGGTGTCCGACTGGAATATCTCTTCAGACCAGAGGCACTGGATCATGGTTGGAAATGTGTTATTGTTATTGCTCAAGACTGAGGCTGTTATGAAACTGACTTGGGGCAGTGGGGCACATCCCAATGGGCAGTTTGCGTCCCAATGTCCAAAATGGCACCCTATTCTCTATATAGTGCCTAGCCTAGTTGACGGCGGCCCACCCCCTCGCCTAGTTGACGGCGGCCCACCCCCTCGCCTAGTTGACGGCGGCCCACCCCTCGCCTAGTTGACGGCGGCCCACCCTCGCCTAGTTGACGGCGGCCCACCCCCTCGCCTAGTTGACGGCGGCCCACCCCCTCGCCTAGTTGACGGCGGCCCACCCCCTCGCCTAGTTGACGGCGGCCCACCCCTCGCCTAGTTGACGGCGGCTCTCCCCTCCCCTAGTTGACGGGCGGCTCATCCTCCTCCCTAGTTGGCGGCTCATCCTCCCCTAGTTGTGGCGGCTCATCCCCTCCCTAGTTGACGGCGGCTCATCCCCTCCCCTAGTTGACGGCGGCTCATCCCTCCCCTAGTTGGCCGGCTCATCCCCCTCCCCTAGTTGGCTCACGGCGGCTCATCCCCTCCCTAGTTGTGGCGGCTCATCCCCTCCCCTAGTTGTGGCGGCTCATCCCCCCTCCCCTAGTTGGCGGCTCATCCCCTCCCCTAGTTGGCGGCTCATCCCCCTCCCTAGTTGACGGCGGCTCATCCCCTCCCCTAGTTGTGGCGGCTCATCCCCCTCCCCTAGTTGACGGCGGCTCATCCCTCCCTAGTTGTGGCGGCTCATCCCCTCCCTAGTTGACGGCGGCTCATCCCCTCCCCTAGTTGACGGCGGCTCATCCCCCTCCCCTAGTTGACGGCGGCTCATCCCCCTCCTAGTTGACGCGGCTCATCCCTCTCCCTAGTTGACGGCGGCTCATCCCCTCTCCTAGTTGACGGGCGGCTCATCCCCTCCCCTAGTTGACGGCGGCTCATCCCCTCCCCTAGTTGACGGCGGCTCATCCCCTCCCTAGTTGACGGCGGCTCATCCCCTCCCTAGTTGACGGCGGCTCATCCCCCTCCCCTAGTTGACGGCGGCTCATCCCCTCCCCTAGTTGACGGGCGGCTCATCCCTCCCCTAGTTGACGGCGGCTCATCCCTCTCCCCTAGTTGACGGCGGCTCATCCCCTCTCCTAGTTGACGGCGGCTCATCCCCTCCCCTAGTTGACGGGCGGCTCATCCCCTCCCTAGTTGACGGCGGCTCATCCCCTCCCCTAGTTGACGCGGCTCATCCCCCCTCCCTAGTTGACGGCGGCTCATCCCTCCTCCTAGTTGACGGCGGCTCATCCCTCCCCTAGTTGACGGCGGCTCATCCCCCTCCCCTAGTTGACGGCGGCTCATCCCCTCCCCTAGCTGACGGCGGCTCATCCCTCCCTAGTTGGCGGCGGCTCATCCCCTCCCTAGTTGACGGCGGCTCATCCCTCCCCTAGTTGACGGCGGCTCATCCCTCCCCTAGTTGACGGCGCTCATCCCCTCCCCTAGTTGACGGCGGCTCATCCCCTCCCTAGTTGACGGGCGGCTCATCCCCCTCCCCTAGTTGACGGCGGCTCATCCCCTCCCTAGTTGACGGCGGCTCATCCCCTCCCTAGTTGACGGCGGCTCATCCCCTCCCTAGTTGTGGCGGCTCATCCCTCTCCCTAGTTGACGGCGGCTCATCCCCTCCCCTAGTTGTGGCTCATCCCCTCCCTAGTTGACGGCGGCTCATCCCTCCCCTAGTTGACGGCGGCTCATCCCCTCCCCTAGTTGACGGCGGCTCATCCCCTCCCCCTAGTTGACGGCGGCTCATCCCCTCCCCTAGTTGACGGCGGCTCATCCCTCCCTAGTTGACGGCGGCTCATCCCCCTCCCCTAGTTGGCGGCTCATCCCTCCCTAGTTGACGGCGGCTCATCCCCTCCCTAGTTGACGGCGGCTCATCCCCCTCCCTAGTTGACGGCGGCTCATCCCCCTCCCCTAGTTGACGGCGGCTCATCCCCTCCCTAGTTGTGGCGGCTCATCCCCCTCCCCTAGTTGACGGCGGCTCATCCCCCTCCCCTAGTTGACGGCGGCTCATCCCCCCCCTAGTTGACGGCGGCTCATCCCCCTCCCCTAGTTGACGGCGGCTCATCCCCCTCCCCTAGTTGACGGCGGCTCATCCCCCTCCCCTAGTTGACGGCGGCTCATCCCCCTCCCCTAGTTGACGGCGGCTCATCCCCCTCCCCTAGTTGACGGCCCACCCTCGCCTAGTTGACGGCGGCCCACCCCTCGCCTAGTTGACGGCGGCCCACCCTCCCCTAGTTGACGGCGGCTCATCCCCCTCCCCTAGTTGACGGCGGCTCATCCCCCTCCCCTAGTTAGTTGACGTTAATTAACTTCCGCTTGCGAGCTAGCTTAGCTAGCTACCTGACTTAGCTTCCTAACGTTGCCTACAAGCCAGATAGCGAAACAACTTTAGTCGATAACATGCAAGATGCTAACAAAATATATATATATATTTTTTTTATCTTCAGTTAATTAGTTAGCTATCTGAATTACCCGTTTAAATCGGTACGATTTTGACTAGCTAACAGCACCGCGGTCGGCCTGTCAACTTTCCACCGTCCCCGGTGTTTCCTGCACCGACGTGCCTCGTCAACAGCTCACCTGGATGACCTCGTTGACCTCCCTGATACACTCCACCATATGCTGGAGTATCTGCTCGGCGGTCAACACCTCGAAACGGTAGTCGTCTTCGTCCTGCCCGGTCCCGTGGCCGCTGCCCCCGGTCTCCAGCCCTTCGTCCCGTTCCCCTCCGGCCTCGGCGGGATCGACCAGTTCCACCTCGTCCTCGCCCAGCTCCAGGGTGTCGTCCCCGGGCTCCTCGGCGCCGCTGTCTTCGCTACATTCGTCCTCGTCGAAGTCGTAGTTGTAACCCTCGTCTGAGTCCATCGCTAGTGGTTGGATGTCCCGGAGCCGACCGTAGACGCGTTGTTAACGGGGCAGTCTGTCGTTGTGAGGGGGGGGAAGCAGTAATTAACGGCGGGTCCTCTGTGTGTCTTTCAGTAGTAGCGAAAATAACAACAACCGTCGCCGCTAGATGAAGCACACAAAGAGACGCGGCGTCACGACGCACGTCACTTGGACGACTGGAACACGGGGTCAAATAGAAACAGGATCGTGGCTAGAAGGGATCCGGCTTTTGTCAAATTAACCTTAACCCAATTCTCCTAACCTGCCAACGTTAAGTATCCTAACCTTAACCTAATTCTCCTAACCTGCCAACGTTAAGTATCCTAACCTTAACCTAATTCTCCTAACCTGCCACGTTAAGTATCCTAACCTTAACCTAATTCTCCTAACCTGCTACGTTAAGTATCCTAACCTTAACCTAATTCTCCTAACCTGCTACGTTAAGTATCCTAACCTTAACCTAATTCTCCTAACCTGCCAACGTTAAGTATCCTAACCTTAACCTAATTCTCCTAACCTGCTACGTTAAGTATCCTAACCTTAACCTAATTCTCCTAACCTGCCAACGTTAAGTATCCTAACCTTAACCTAATTCTCCTAACCTGCCAACGTTAAGTATCCTAACCTTAACCTAATTCTCCTAACCTAACGCAAGTATCCTAACCTAACCTAGTTCTCCTGTTAGCGTTAAGTATCTAACTGAACTTAACCTAATTCTCTAACCTGCTCCTAACCTGACGTTAAGTATCCTAACCTTAACCTAATTCTCCTAACCTGCCAACGTTAAGTATCCTAACCTTAACCTAATTCTCCTAACCTGCCAACGTTAAGTATCCTAACCTTAACCTAATTCTCCTAACCTGCTACGTTAAGTATCCTAACCTTAACCTAATTCTCCTAACCTGCCACGTTAAGTATCCTAACCTTAACCTAATTCTCCTAACCTACTTTCGTTAAGTATCCTAACCTTAACCTAATTCTCCTAACCTGCTACGTTAAGTATCCTAACCTTAACCTAATTCTCCTAACCTGCTACGTTAAGTATCCTAACCTTAACCTAATTCTCCTAACCTGCTACGTTAAGTATCCTAACCTTAACCTAATTCTCCTAACCTGCTCGTTACGCATAGCATCCTAACCTCAACCCACTCCTAACTATGCCAACTGCATTAGTATCCTAACCTTTAATCCCACTACGTCTCTCTTAAGTATCCTAACCTTAACCTAATTCTCTAACCTGCCAGCGTTAAGTATCCTAACCTTAACCTAATTCTCCTAACCTGCTCGTTAAAGTATCCTAACCTTAACCTAATTCTCTCTAACCTGCCAGCGTTAAGTATCCTAACCTTAACCTAATTCTCCTAACCTGCCAACGTTAAGTATCCTAACCTTAACCTAATTCTCCTAACCTGCTACGTTAAGTATCCTAACCTTAACCTAATTCTCCTAATATACCAAGCATCCTAACCTTAACGCACTTAACCTGAATTCTCTAACCTGCTCGTTAGTATCCTAACCTTAACCTAATTCTCCTAACCTGTAGCGTTAAGTATCCTAACCCAACCTTAGTTCCTAACCTGCCATTATCCTAACCTTAACCCACCTGCCAGCGTTAAGTATCTAACCTTAACCTAATTCTCCTAACCTGCTCGTTAAGTATCCTAACCTTAACCTAGATTACAACAGCATTCTAACCTGCTTTCCACGTTAACCTGTATCACAACCATTAACCTAACTTTAATCTCTACTTTCTCTAACTCAAGTAACGTTAAGTATCTCTAACTCTTAACCAATTCTCCTAACCTGCCAATGTGAGTATCCTAACCTTAACCTAATTCTCCTAACCTTTACGTTAAGTATCCTAACCTTAACCTAATTCTCCTAACCTGCCAGCGTTAAGTATCCTAACCTTAACCTAATTCTCCTAACCTGCCAGCGTTAAGTATCCTAACCTTAACCTAATTCTCCTAACCTGCCAGCGTTAAGTATCTAACCTTAACCTAATTCTCCTAACCTGCCACGTTAAGTATCCTAACCTTAACCTAATTCTCTAACCTGCCAGCGTTAAGTATCCTAACCTTAACCTAATTCTCCTAACCTGCCAACGTTAAGTATCCTAACCTTAACCTAATTCTCCTAACCTGCTAATAGCGTTAAGTATCCTGTAGCAACCTTAACCTAATTCTCCTAACCTGCTATGTTAAGTATCCTAACCTTAACCTAATTCTCCTAACCTGCCAACGTTAAGTATCCTAACCTTAACCTAATTCTCCTAACCTGCTACGTTAAGTATCCTAACCTTAACCTAATTCTCCTAACCTGCTACGTTAAGTATCCTAACCTTAACCTAATTCTCCTAACCTGCCAACGTTAAGTATCCTAACCTTAACCTAATTCTCCTAACCTGCCAACGTTAAGTATCCTAACCTTAACCTAATTCTCCTAACCTGCCAACGTTAAGTATCCTAACCTTAACCTAATTCTCTAACCTTTCGTTAAGTATCCTAACCTTAACCTAATTCTCCTAACCTGCCAACGTTAAGTATCCTAACCTTAACCTAATTCTCCTAACCTGCTACGTTAAGTATCCTAACCTTAACCTAATTCTCCTAACCTGCCAACGTTAAGTATCCTAACCTTAACCTAATTCTCCTAACCTGCCAACGTTAAGTATCCTAACCTTAACCTAATTCTCCTAACCTGCTACGTTAAGTATCTATCCTAACCTTAACCTAATTCTCTAACCTGCCAACGTTAAGTATCCTAACCTTAACCTAATTCTCCTAACCTGCCAACGTTAAGTATCCTAACCTTAACCTAATTCTCCTAACCTGCCAACGTTAAGTATCCTAACCTTAACCTAATTCTCCTAACCTGCTACGTTAAGTATCCTAACCTTAACCTAATTCTCCTACACTATACCTAATTCTCCTAACCTTAAGTATCCTAACCTTAACCTAATTCTCTAACATAGTATAACTTAGCCTAATTATAACCTTAAATTCTCCTAACCTGCTAGCGTTAAGTATCCTAACCTTAACCTAATTCTCCTAACCTTCTATTAAGTATCCTAACCTTAACCTAATTTTCTAACACTTAGCGTTAAGTATCCTAACCTTAACCTAATTCTCCTAACCTGCCACGTTAAGTATCCTAACCTTAACCTAATTCTCCTAACCTGCTACGTTAAGTATCCTAACCTTAACCTAATTCTCCTAACCTGCCAACGTTAAGTATCCTAACCTTAACCTAATTCTCCTAACCTGCCAACGTTAAGTATCCTAACCTTAACCTAATTCTCCTAAACCTGCCAATGCTCGTTAGGTCATCCTGGCAGACCAACCTTAACCCAGCCACTCTCATAACCCAGACACTTCCGACCGCTAACAGCCCCAAGTATCCCTAACCCTTAACCCACCTTCCTAGGTACCTGGCCAACGCAGCCTGAACCTTAACCCTACCTCCTAACCTGCCAACGCATATCCTCAACCTTAACCCACTCCCTTCTAACCCTGCGCAGCGCATATCCTGGCCTTGAACCCATTCTCCCTCTCCTAACCTGCCAACGCATATCTCAATCTGTTAACCCACTTCAATTTAACCTCACACGTTAAGTATCTAACCTTAACCCACTTTAGTATCTAATCTCACGCAGCATTACTAACCTTAACCTACGTTAAGTATCCTTACACAATTTAATCCTAACCCTCTGCCTAACGCGCATATCTCAACTCAACCTAACTTCTCCTTCAACCCTGCCAACGCATATCTCCGGCACCTAACTTTTCTGACCTGTACTTAGACCTGCCAACGCATATCTCTAATCCCTTAACCCACTCTTCCTAACTTGGCCAACGTTAAGTATCCTAACCTTTAACTCAATTCTCCTAACTCGTTGGACGCTAAGTATCTGCCTAACCCTTACCACTCTTTCAACCCTAACGCTATAGCATCTCCTAACCTTAACCAGCTCTCCTCCCAACCTGCCAGACGCAGCATCCTAACCTTAACCCTAATTCTTTCCTAACCTGCCAACGCAAGCATCTCCCTAGCTTCCCAACCCAATTTGTTAACCTGCAACGCACATACTCATACTCCAGATTCCCTACTCCTCCCAACCTCGCTACGCATATCCCTAACCTTAAACCCACTCCTTCCTAACCTGCCACCCAAGTATCCTAACCTTAACCTAATTTCTCCTATATAACCTGCCAACGCATATCCCAAGTGTCTAATTCATTCCTAACTCTGCCTACGCAGTTGATCCGCTAACCTTAATCCCACTCTCCTAACTCGCCAACGCTAAGTATCCCAACCTCACCCACCTCCTTACCCTAACCTGCCAAGTTAAGTTCTAGTATCGCATCTCCTAACCTTCTAACCATAGTCCCTCTCAACCTTCACGCATTCATCCTAACCTTAACCCCACCCCTTCCTAACCTGTCTACGCATATCCTAACCTTAACCTACTCTTCCTAACCTGCACGCTATAACTCATTCCTAAACCTTAACCCACCTCTGTCCTAACTCTGTACTCAACGCATATCCTAACCTTAACCAGACTCCTCCTAACCTGCCAAGTAGTGTCCTAATCCTTAACCTACTCCTTCCTAATCCCACTCGTTCAGGTATCATCCCTAACCCACCTCTAACCTGCCTAACGCAGCATCCAACCTGTACTTCCTAGTTACTCAACTCCTGCCAACGTTAAGTATCCTCTAACCAACTCCACTCCTGTCCTAACTCGTCAATGTCCACAGCAACCTGGTATCCTCTGTACCTTAACCCACCTTAACCCTGCTAGCGGCCAAGTATCCTAACCTTAACTCCAATTCTCCTTAACCTGCGCAACGCATCCTGGCCCTTGGCCTGGTCAACCTGACTCTCTAACCTGCCAACGCAAGGTATCCTAACCTTAACCTGGTTTCTAATTCCCACCCGCTAAGGTATCCTAACTCAACCCACCTAATTCTCTTAACCTGCCAACGCGGTTAGGTCTCCTGGCAACTCCAACCCACCCTCCTGGCAACCTGCCAACGCGCACATCTCAACCTTAACCTGGCGTAGCTCTCTCAACCTGCCAACGTTAAGTTGTCCTAACCTTAACCCTAACTCAACTCGCCAACGTTGCATATCCTAACCTGGATTAACTGACTCTCCCAACCTGCCAACGCAGTTCTCCTAACCCAATCCACTCTTCCTACGTAGCCTGCCACCGCAAGTATCCTAACCTTAACCTACTCTCTGGCCTGCTAACCTTTCACGAAATTATCCTAACCTTAACCCACCTTCTCTAACCCGTTACGCATGACATTAGAGTATCCTAACTGTGCCCCACCGCATTTCTCCCAACCTCCGCCAACAACGCGGTGATCATATCCTAACCTTAACCCTAGTTCTCACTATACCTGCCAACGCGGCGTTATCCTAACCTTAACCCACTGAAGTATCCCTCCCTAACTCCAATTCTAACCGCTTAGCAGTATCCTAACTCAACCTAATTCTCCTAAATCCGCCAACGTTAAGTATCCTAACCAACCCACCTCTCCTAACCTGCCAACTGCTAAGTATCCCAACCTTAACTCCTAATTCTCCTAACCTGCTAAGTTACAGTATC
Source organism: Brachymystax lenok tsinlingensis (assembly GCA_030435695.1). Classification (NCBI taxonomy): domain Eukaryota; kingdom Metazoa; phylum Chordata; class Actinopteri; order Salmoniformes; family Salmonidae; genus Brachymystax; species Brachymystax lenok. The sequence continues at coordinate 1,617,958 of CM059791.1, read as the reverse complement.
CCAACCTCAAACTTCCACTCCTTCCTAGTCCTGCTACTGCATTATCCCAGAACCTTAACCCACCTCCTATCCTGCCACGCATTACTGTAACCCCACCCGACTCTCACCAACCTTGGCCAACGCTAAGTATCTCCTAAGCCTTAACCTCCAATTCCTCGATCCTGCCAACGCATATCCTAACCTAACCTAATTCTCCTAACCTGCCAACCTGTTACATCCTAGCCTTAACCCAATTCTCTCTGACCTGCTACGCAAATCCCAACTCTAACCACCTCTCTAACAACTGCTGGTTACCGCTAGCATCCTAACCTAACCCACTTCCTCCTAACCCTGCCACTGCGCATATAGGTGACTCCCACTGTTAACCTGCCAACGCATATCCCAACCTTAACCCACTCCTCTCCTAACCCGCCAACGTTGGGTAAGCATCTAGCGCCAACCTGATTAACCCACCTGTCCAACCTATGTTAGCGTTGCAAGCATCCTAACTCTTTAACCCTAATTCTTCCTAACCTGCCAACGCGTTAGGGTTATCCTAACCTTAATCCCTAGTTCCTAACCTGCTACACTTGGCTAAGTTATCCTAACTTCAATCCCACTCTCCTAACCTGCTCGTTGCTAAGTATCCTAACCTTAACCCACTCTCCTAACCTGCTACTCGCTAAGTATCCTAACACTTAATTTCTTAACCTAGATTCTCCCTAACCTGCCTACGGCAGCATTCTAACTCTTAAGCAACCTAATTCTCCTAACCTACCATATATCTCTAACCTTAACCTAATTCTCCTAACCTGCTCAACGTTAAGGTATCCTAACCTTAACCTAAGTTCTCCTAATCCTGCCAACGTGCAGCATCCTAAACCTTTAACCTGCACTCCTTCCTAACCTTCAACGTTAAGTATCCTCCTAACCTTAAACCCACTGCTCTCCTTAACCTGTTCTCTATTCTAGCACCTATCCTCAACCTTCTAACCTGTTAGCTATCTCTCCTAACTCCACTCGTTAAATTATCGCAGCATCTCTAACCCAACCCCTCCATTTTCTAACCTGCCAACGTTACATATCCCTAACCTTAACCCACTCTCTCCTAACCTTCACGTTAGAGTATCCTAACCTTAACCCACTTCTCCTCAACCACTCTGTTAGGCATATCCTAACCTTAACCCACTCTGTAACCTGCTACGCTATATCCTAACCCTTATCCACATGGCCTAGTTCTAACTCTGCTGAAGGTTGTTATCCAACCCTTAATTCCCACCTTTTTCCAATTCCATGGGTATATTCAACTCCTAATTTCTCACGTTTATTCTGTTAACGTGCATCTCTAACCCTAATTTAGCTTTATCTCTGTTAATGCCAGTATCTTAATGTCTAGCGTGAGCCTAGTTCTCCTAATTTCTACTCTGCCAACGTTATTCAGTATCCCAATCCCTGTATTTAACCCCCCTCTTCTCTTAACCTGCCAGCGCATATATTCCTAACTTTAACTTGATTCTTTCTAACTTCATACTAGTATCAGTGTCAACCTGTAATTTACTTCTTCTCTTCCAATTTGTTAAGGTATCCTGCTTGTAACTCTTAACTTCACTCACTTCTAACAATTTGCTAATGCAGTATTCAATTCTAATTTCTCCTCTTTTCTTAATCCAACTTAACATATATCTCCTAATTTCAATTCCTGCACTCCTCTTCTAATGGCCTGCTGGCATGCCAGACGCGCTTAATTCTAATCCTAACCCAGCTCTTCTGCTAACCCACGTTATTAGTATTCCTAACCTGGTTAATTCTGCCACTTGGGTGTAATTCTGCAATGTGGCATATTCTCCTAATTTAGTTTACTTTTCCTTAATCCTGGCACGTGGTATTCCCAACCTTAATTCTACTTTCCCAGCTTCTCGTTGGTGAGTATTCTAACTTAACCCTGGACCTTTTCTGTAATTTCGTTAAGGTATATTTTAATTTAATTTAATCCAGTTTTCCATCTGGCATAACGTATACCTAGTTAACTTTTTAACCCTTACCTTGTCTAATTTGGCCTTGGCCATATTCCTAATTCTTAATTCTAATTTCTTCTAATCTATGTATATTCTCCTGCTAATCGTTACTTTCTAATCCTGGCCTAATGGCATAGTTCTAATTCCCTAACCTGCCTATTTTTCTTAAGCATGCCTAACTGGTATCTTAATTTAATTTAGGTTTTTCTAATTTATGTGCCAATTCTAAGTATCCTAACCGTTAGGTGTCTGGCAGCTTCTAGTTCTCCTTAATTCTACTGCCAGCGCATATCTGGCTAATTTAATTATTTTAATTTATAACCTGGTATAGAAGTATTTAATTAACCTAATTCTTTAATTCTGCTGCCAACGTATAAGTGCTCTGGCAGTATTTAATTCTAACCTGATTTCACCCTCTACACCTCGCTAAATTCTCAATTCTTAATTCTATTTCTTAACCTTCACGCTAACGTATTCTAGCCTTAACCCAATTCTAGTCCTAATTGTAGCGATTACGTATCCTAACCTTAACCCACTCTTCCTAACTTAGCACGCCTAACGCATTATCTCTAACCTTAACCCTGAGTTTCTTCCTAACCTGCCAACGCGTTAGAGTATCCTAAGCATTTTAACTCTACTCTCTTCCTAACCTGCCAACGTATTTAAAGTATCTCTAACCTTTAACTGGCCTTACTCCCTCCTCAACTCTTCTACGCACTATCCCTCTAACCTTAACCCAGTCTACTCTTAACCTGCTAACGTTAAGAATTATCCTAGCCTATAGCTACCCAATTCTGTTTCTTCCTAAGTCTAACGCATATCTGCTAACCTAACTTAATTTCTGTCAACCTGTTCTACGCTGGCCTGCATCTCCTAATTAACTTCCACTTTCTTCCTATCCCTGCCACGCATGATCCTAACCTTTAATCCCACTCTCTCCCAACTGCCAACGCAACCATATCTCAACCTTAACCTACCTCTCTCAACCTGCCAACGCGTTAGGTATCCTAACCTAGTTCCCAACTCCTCAAACCTGCTTCCTAACGTTCAATGCATATCCTAACCTTAACCCTAGATTCTCCTAACCTGCTACACGTTAGAGCATATCCTAACTCCTTAACCCCAATTCTCCTAACCTGCTGGCAACGCGTATATTGTCCTAACCTTAATTTACTCTTCTAATTCTCCTAAGTTACAACAGTATTCTAATTCTTAATTTACTCCTGGCAGCTAATTTTGTTAAGTATCTCTAATTTTAATCTCTACTTTAATTCTAATGCAGTATCTCTAACATAGGCTAATTCTACTGTTATTCATTGCTACATGTGCTGTATGTCCTAATTCTCCTAATTTACTTTTTAATTCTGCTAATGTAAGTATTGGCCTAATTTTAATTTACTTTCTAATTCTGGCGTTGCACTATGTCCTAATTTTTACCCCATTTACCTTTTACCCCAGCTCTAAGTATATTCTAACTTTAACTTACTCTCTTTTAATTCTATTTACAATGTAGTATTCTTAATTCTTAATTTACCTTTCTTAATTTGCTAATGGGTCAGTATTCTAATTCAGTAATTTACTACTTTTCTAATTCATATAACGTGGAGTAGTATCCAATTCTTAACCTTAACCCTAAGATTTCCATACTAATTCTCGTTACATAGTAGTCCTGGCCTAATTTAATTCTTACTTTAATTCTAATTTAGCATGCAGCAGTATCTTCCTAATTCCTAATTTGTTTTTCATGGCCTGTAACAACAAAAAGAGTATCTAATTTAATTTACTTTGTTCTATGATTCTCCTGGTTTCTAATTTACATGTATATTCTAATTCTCCTTTATTTTTCGTTAAGTGTCTGCTATGTATTCAAATCTTAACTTCGATTTACTTTCTAATTTACATGCTAAGTATTCTGTAATCTGTCTTAATTTACTCTGTCTAATTTTATTGCCCTAGTTCTCCAATGCTCAGTTAATTCTACTTCTTCCTAATTTACTTGCGTTAATTCGTATCCTGGCCTTGCACTTGATTCTCCCTTTCAATTCTGTTAAAGTATTCTAACTTTTAATTTCTACTTCCTTCTAATTCTGCGTTAACGTATCCTCTTCTAATTTTAATTTACTTCTTCCTTAGGTAATTTGCCTGGCTGCCAGTGGATTCAACTTAACTTCAGCGTTTTCTGGCCTTGGCCTAAGGCACAGTATTCTAATTCTTAAATTTAAGCATCTAATTTGCTAATTTCGTATAGTGTTCTAATTCTTAATTCTACTTTCTTAATTTGCAAGGTGTTGGTATCTCAATTCCTTGTAACCTTCCTAATTCTATCAAGTACTCAGTATTCAATTTAATTTACTAGTTTCTGACTACTGTAGCGTTATATCCTGGCTAATGTCTTACCCTACTCTTTCATCTCTACAATTATATAGAGTGTCTGGCCTTAACCTTAATTTACTCTTTCTGTAATTTGCGTTAAGGTATATTCTAATTTTACCCATTTAATTTCTCTAATTTGACCAATTATGGTGTCTCAACTCTTAATTTCTAATTTCTTCTAACCTTCTCGTTACATATGTGGCCTTAATTTTAATTCTGAATTTTCTGGCCTGCTCTGAGGTTATTGTCCACCTAATTCAGCCTTAATTTACTCTTTCTCTAATTCTGGCTCAACGTGTATATTCTCACCTTAATTCTGTCTTCTCTTTAATTTGCTACGTATCCTGGCCTATTCTAATTCCACCTCTACTTCTTCTTAATTCATATTGACAGTATTCTCCTAATTTTAATTACTTTTCATTTGCCCTAACGTGGTATTCAATTTTAATTCTACTTCCTAATTCTTGTTAATGTGCAGTATTCTAATTTTAACTTACTTCTAATTCCAAACGGCGTTAGGTACCCTGGCAGTATCTCTAATTTTAATTTACTTTTCTAATTCGTTCAGTTAAGGCAGTATATTCTAATTCTTAATTTACTTTCTTTACCATTTTAGGTTAATGTGGTATTCTAATTCTCTAATTTAACCTTTCATAATTCTGTTAAGTAAGTATCTCTAACCCTAATTTTCCTGACCTAAGTTCTCCTGTATACTTGTTAGATTCTAATTTAATTTACTCTTTCTAATTTGCTAATATGCATGTATCTCTAATTCTTAATTTAATTTTTCAACTTGTTAACGTATCCTAATTCCTTAATTTACCTAATCTCCTAGTTTTTCCTAATTTTAATTTGCCAGGGTCTTGTAATTCCTAATTTATTTAAGTTGCTCTAACCTTGGCATATAAGTATCACCATCAAATTTTGTACTCTTCGAATTTACAAGTAACGGGTATTTAATTTTAATTCTATTTCTTTTTAATTTCACAATGGTATTATTCTAATTTAATTCCACTCTGGCCTTCTAATCTTGTTAGGTATCTCTAATTCTTAATTTACTCATTTCTAGTTCTGCTAACGTATACCTGCCCAGTATCTTAGGTATTTAATTTAGCTTCTAATTCTGCTAATGTTATATCTTAATTCTAATTTTGACTCTTCTAATTTTACAAGGGGTATATTCTAATTCTTAATTCTATTTTCCTAATTCTGTTATATATATATTCTAATTCTAATTCTATTTCCTTCTTAATTCTGCGTTAATTGTATAGGCTCAAGTTTTAGAATTTATTTTCTAATTCCTTGACGTTGCAGTATTCCTAATCTTAAGTTCACTCTAATTCCAGCATAAGTATGGGTCTTAATTCCACATGGCCATTTATTCTAATTTGGTTAATTCTATCTCTAATTCTAATGTCACTGTTTTTGCCATACTAAGTATATCTCTAATAATTAATCTCTAACTGGTTCTTCTAATCTATACACTGCAGTATTCTAATTTAACATTCTATCTTTTCTAATTCTGCTTAACGTAGGGTCTCTAAGCCTTAATTTAGTGTCCTTTCTTAATTTGGCAGCCAACCTAGTTATATCTTAATTCTAATTCTACTTGGCGTTAATTTGCTAACAACATGGTATCCTAACCTTAATCTGCCCTAATTTACGTTGGTCTTAACCTGGCCACAAGCTATATCTCCTAACCTTAACTCCACCCCTCTTCTAACTCCTGGCCAACGTTAATCCTATTACCAGCATATACCCCACCCTCCCAACCTGGTTCTCATCGTTAACCATCTACTTCCTAACCTATTATACCTAGGTATATTTTAACCCTCCTGTTAACCTCACGTTAATCTGGCAGCCAGCCTGGTATTCACCCACCCTGCCTTGGCGTTGGTGTCCTGGCCAACGCACTTCTAATTTAACCCCAATTCCTTCCTAATTTAGCACGTTACATATTCCTAACCTTAACCTAATTTCTCCCTAACCTGCTCGTTGGTGTCAACGCACATCCTAACCTGTTAACCCTTTACTTTTCCTTCCTAACCTTTGCTAAATGTATAACCCTTAAGTATCCAATGTCCTAACCCTTGACATTCTCCTAACCTGCTAATTTAAATTGGGCTACTCCCTGGAACCTTAACCCTAGTATCTCCTAATCTATACCGTTGGGGTACATCCTAACCTCTAACTCGCCATCGCATATCTCAACCTGTAACCTAATGTCTGACATCCTAACCTTAACTCACTAGTTGGTGTCTCTGGCCATCTCAACCATAGTTCTAACCTGACCCACTCTTCAACCTGCCAACGTTAGTATCCTAACCTTAACCTAATTCTTCCTAACCTGCAACGCGGCATCTCCTAACTGGCCTTAACCCACTTTCTAATCAACCTGCCAACTTGACCGTTAGGTGTCCTAACCTTAACCCTACTCTCTAACCTGCCTCACACAAGTATATCTCTCCTAACCTAATTAACTCCTAACCTCCCAACCTGCCAAGGTATCCTAACCTTAACCTACCTCCTCCTAACCTGCTGCCAACGCGGCATCCTAGCAACCTTAATTCTACCTCCTAACCTGCCAACGCGGTATCCTAACCTAACTCCACTGCCTCTTAACCCGTTCACGCAAGCATCCTAACCTCAAACCCACCTCTCCTAACCTGCAATCGTTAAGTTATCCTAACGACCCATTCTCAACCTGCCAACGCAAGATATCCTAACCTTAATCCCACTCTCCCTAACCTGCCAACGCGGTGGGGTATCCTGAACCTTAACCTGACTCTCCTAACCTTGCCACGCTGCATCCTAACTCTTAACTCCACTCTCCCTTAACTCGCAACAAATCTAAGCATATCCTAACCTTAACCTCCAATTCCGCCTGGCCTGCCAGCGTTAAGTATCTGGCTAACCTTAACCCTGATCTCCTAAACCTGCCAACGTTGGCATAGTGTCCCATAGCCTTAACCTGAATTCTTCCTAACCTTCTGTTAACGTTAGGTGTCTAATTTTAATTCTACTTTTTCTAATTTGCCAGCGTTATATTCAATTTTAATTTACTTTAATTCTACTAACCTGCAGTATTCAATTTTAATTCTACTTTTCTATTTGTTAAGGTAGTATCTCTAACATAATTCGTTATTTTTCAACTAGTTCTCCTGGCATCATATATTCAATGTTAATTTATAGTTTCTAATTGCTACATTTGTATCTTAACCTTCTAATTCTCCTTTTACTCCTCTGTTACTGCAGTATCCTCAATTTAATTCTATTTCTTCTAAGGTATATGTTAATGTTAATTCTATTTCCAACCTTTTAGTTCTATTTGGCGTTAATGTATATTCTAACCTAAATTCTGTTAATTTGTTAGTATCCTAGCCTTCTAATTTACTTCTTAATTCCCAGTACATATATATCTTAATTTAATTTAGCCTAATTTGCTAACGTGGTATTCTTAATTTAATTCTACTTCTTTTTAATTCTCCTAACCTGCTCTTATATTCAGTAATTCTATTTAGCCTTCTTCATAATTCTGCCAGCGTTATAATCCTATATATCTCTAATTCTTAATTTACTCACTCGTTCTTCTCCTAATTTGCTAATGTGCAGTATTCTATCTTAATTTACTCTTTTAATTTGCTAATGGGTATATTCTAATTCTTAACTCTATTTTTCATTCTGTTATGTTAGTATATCTTAATTCTAATTTACTAGCCTTTTCTTAAAGTATCCTAATGCAGTATTCTCAATTTAATTTACTTTTTCTAACCTGCCAGCGTTAGGTATGCTGGCATATTCTAATTTTAATTTACTTTTCTAATTCTTACATATATATTAATTCTAATTTAATTCTCTTTAATTCTGCGTTAAGGTATATCTTAACCTTAACCTAGTTTTTCTAATTTTACATAAGTGCCAATATCTTAAGCTAATTTACTTCTTCTAATTCTGCATAACCTATATTCTCATTTAATTCTGCCTAATTTGTTACAGTATTCTAATTCTTAATTCTACCTGTTGTGCCTAATTCTGCTAATTGGGTATATTCTAATTTAATTTAGGCTTTTCTCAATTCCATAATGTGGTATTCTTCCTAACCTTAGTAATTCTCCTAACCTTTTTCAATTATGTGTATTCCTGGCAACCTGAGCTAATTCTCCTAACCTCGCCAACGCATAGTGTCCTAGCCTTAACCTAATTCCTCTCCCTAACTGCCTGCTAACGCCGTTAAGCATCCTGGCAACCTTAACCCCTAGAATTCTCCCTAACCTTGCCAGCGTTAAGCATCCCAACCTTAACCCTAGATTCTCCTCCAACCTGCCAACGCTAAGTATCCTAACCTTAACCCACCCTCCTAACCTGTAGCGCTAAGCTATCCTCATGGCAGTTAACTCTCCCCAACCTGCTACCCAGGCCAGTTAGACTATCCTAACCTTAACCCATTCCTCCTAACCTGCCAACGCTAAGCATCCTAACCTTAACCCACCCTCTCAACCTGCCACGCATACATCCCAACCTTAACCCAACCTCTGTACCCGCCAACGCACATCCTAACCTTAATCCCACTGTTCTCCTAACTGCTACGTTAAAGCATATCCTAGCAACCTTAACCCTAGATTCTCCTAACCTGCCAACGCGTTAAGTATCCCAACCTTAACCTAATTCTCCTAACCTGCTACGCGGTTAAGTGTATCCTAACCTTAACCTAATTCTCCTAACCTGCCACTAAGTATCTAAACTCTTAACCTAATTCTCTAACCTGCCTGTAACGTTGTCCTGTGCCCAACTAACCTTAATCTCCACAGCATTTCTCTAACCTGCCAACGTTAAGTATCGAACCTTGAACCTCCTGAACTTCTTCCTAATTTGCCAACGTTAAGTATCCTAACTCTTAATCCCATACCCTCTCCTTCTAACTCTGCCAAATGTTAAGTATTCCTAACCTTAACCCTTTGATTTCTCACTAACCTGTAGCCGTTAATACTGCTAGCCTCCTAACCTAATTTACTAACCTGCTTCCTAACCTTTGCCTAACGCAAGTATTCTCCAACTCAACCTAATTTAACCTCTTGCCGTTAAATTGCAGTATTCCTCCAACCTTAACCCCAATTTCTCTGTTAACCTGCCCAACCGTATACGATCCTAATTTAATCCTGTTCACCCTCCCAATAAACTCAACGCATATTCTAACCTGGCTAATACTACCTCCCACCTGCCAATGTTACAAGTATATACCCAACCTTAACTCAATTCTCTGGCCAACTGTTCTCGCATTAGTATTCCTAACCTTAGCCTAGTTACTCCTAATTTAGCCAACGCGTATAAGTATCCTAACCTTAACCCAGATTCTTCCTAACCTGCCAGCGTATATCCTAACCTTAACCCTTAATTCTGGCCTTCTCCTAATTTTATCCTGCCAGTATTCCCAACCTTTTAACCCACCTCCTGAAACACTTGGCCAAAGTTAAGTATTCCCAACTTACCTTAACTGAATTCTCCTAACAAGCCAACGCGTTAAGTGTCCTAACCTCCACTCTTCCTAACCTGCCAACGTTGCTATCCTAACCTTAACCCACCTCCTCTAACCTGCCACGTGGCAAGTATCCTAACCTTAACCCAATTCTCTAACCTGCCAAACGTATTAAGTCCTCTAACCTTAACCCTAGCTCTCCAACCTGCCAACGCATATCTCACGACATGGCCTGGTTAATCCCACCTTCAACCTGGCCACGCAAGTATCCGCACATCCTCCAACCCACTCTCCTCAAATCCGTTAGCATATCCTAACCCAACCTGACTCCTCTCCTAACCTGCCAACGCATACATCCTGGCAACCTTAACTCCCACCTCCTAACCTGCCAACGCGTTAGGTCATCCCAACCTTAACCCATTCTCTCTAACCCGCTAATGCTGCCACGTTAGGTTATCCTAACCTGGTTAACCCACTTAACCTGCCAACGTTGATGTCTCTGGCCTTAACCCACTTACCTGTAACCTGCCAACGTTAAGTATCCTAACCTTTAACCCATTCTCCTAACTCTGCCAACCAGCATCCTTTCGTTAACCCACTCCTTCCTAACCTGCCAACCCATATCCTAACCTTAACCCACCCTCTAATACTGCCAACGTTAACTATCCTAACCCTTAACCCACTCTCCTAACCTTACTCGCAAGTATCCCAACCTTAGCCCACCCCTCCTAACCTGCCACGCATAATCCCAACTCAATCCCACTCCTCCAACCTGCCAACCGCATATCCTAGCCTTAACCCAGATTCTCCTGTACCACCGCCAATCGCACATATCCTAGCCTTAACCCCTACCTCTCCCTAACCTTCACGCTAAGCATATGCCCTAACCTTAGCCTAACCCCTCCCTAAGCTGCCAACCGTTAGCATCCCTAACCTAGTTCTCCACTCCTTGGCCTAACCTGCCACGCCTAAGTATCCTAACCCTTAACCCACTCTTCCGTTGACCTTCATTGCCATATCCTAACCTTAACCTAATTCTCTCAACCTGGCTTCTTGGCGTTAAGTATCCCTGTTGTAACCTAATTTCTCCTAACTCCTGCCACGCATCATCCTGGCAACCTTAACCCATTCTCCTAACCTGCCAACGCAAGTATCCTAACCCAACCAACCTAACTCAATTCTCCCTAACATGTTATTGGCGTTAAGTATCCTAACCCTTTAACCTAATTCTTCCTAGCCTGCTGCGTTAGCAAGTATATCCTAATCCCAACCCAATTTCTCTCCAATTATAACACTGTTTAACTTAACCTTCCATCCATAACGCAGACCAGCGTTAATTTTCTATGCAGTATCTCTAGTTCTAACTTCACTTTGCTAATTCCGTTAACGCATATCCTAACCTTTAACTTACTCCCTAACCTGTTCCGTTGACTGGGCATATTCTCAATCCCCAACCTAGTTCTCCTAATTCCAATAACGCGTTAAGGTATCCCTAATTCCAACCTAATCTCTCCTAACCCACACGTTAAGTGTCCATTCCCTAACCCCTTAATCCCACTCTCTCCTAACCCTGCTATGCTAATATCCCTAACCTTAACTTAACCTTCCTAACCTTCTCATTAGGTATCTCAACTGTGCCAACCTCTACTCTTCTCTAATCTGCCAAGCAGTGAGTCTCTAACTCAACTCTACTTCTCCCTAACCTGCCAACGTTAAGTATCCTAGCCTTAACCCACTCTCTAACCTGCCAATCGTTAAGTATCTCAACCTTAACCCCACTCTCTAACCTGCCACGCTACATCCTAACCTTAACCCACCCTCTCCTAACCTGGCACAACGTCAGCATCCTAACCTTAACTCCAATTTTTCCTAACCTGCATACTTGGCGTTATATATATCCCAACCTTAACCTACCTCCTAACCTGCCAACGCATCCCAACCTTATCCTACCCCTCCTAACCCGCCAACGCATATCTCTAACCTTAACCCACTCTCTAACGTTGCCAACGCATCCTAACCTTAACCTAATTCATCTCTAACCTGCCAAGCGTTAATATCCCTAACCTTAACCCTAGTTCTTCCCAACCTGTTCAATTTGGCATGTGTAGTATATCCTAACCTTAACCCTAATTCTCCTGTAACCTTGGCTAACGTATTAGCTATCCTAACCTTAACTCTGAGACTTACTCTTTCTAACCTGCTGCATTAGAGTGCACTATTCCTAACCTTAGCCACCCCTCCTGTACCTTGCCAACGTTAGGTATCCTCAGCAACCTTAAGTAGTATTCTAATTTAATATTTTCTATATTCTAAACCTTAACTTAATTTTGGCTTCTAATTGTTATTGGTATATCTCTAATTCGTTAATTTCCCTATTTCCTTAATTCTGGTTAACAGTCCTCTAACCTTAACAATTTGTTTCTTCCTAATTTGCTAACGTATATCTTAATTCTTAATTTACTCTTCTAATCCTTGATTGGAAAGCAGTATCTTCCTAATTCCTGGCCAATTTAACTTCTAGTTCTAAGGTTTACAAGGGATATATCTTGGCATTTTTAATTTACTCTTTCTAACTTAGCATAACGTATATTCTAATTTAATTTCCAATTCTCTTTCAGTAATTCCTAACATGTAGTGGATTCTAATCTCTTAATTCTACTTCTTTCGTAATTCTACATAGTATATCTTAATTTAACCCCTAGTATTTCTTTACATTCTCGTTAACGTATCTAATTCTAATTCTACTCTTTTAATTTGCTGTACCCTTGTGAATTTAATTTATTTTTCTTCTTTCTAATTTCCATATAAGTATTCTAATTCTAATTTACTTTCTAATTTGCTAGATCGTATCTTAAGTATCTCAACCTTAGCCTAGATTCTCTGTAACCTGCTAACGCGTTAAGGTATCTAGCATAATTTTAACCTAATTTTCTGAACGTAACGCACGCTAATGTAAGTATCCTAACCTTAACCTAATTCTTCCTCAACCTGCTACGTAGAGTATCTATCCTAACTCAACCAATTCTCCTAACCTGCCGAACTGCTAAGATATCCTAAACCCTTTAACCTAATTCTCCTAACCTGCTACGTTAAGTATCCCTAACCTTCAATCCCACTCTCCTAACCTGCCAACGTTAAGCATCCTAACCCTTAACCCAATTCCTCTCTGTAACCTGCCAACGCAGCATCCCTAACTCAACTCCACTCCTAACCTCGCCAACGTTAAGCATCCCTAACCTTAACCCTAATTCCTCCCTCTCTAACCTGCCAACGCAAGTATCCTAACCTTAACCCACTGTTCTCTAACCTGCACAAGTGTTACATGCCTGACTTCTAACCCACCTTAACCCGTTAACTGCTAAGCGAACTCCTAAGTATCCTACTCACCCTGCCAGCACTTTAACCTGCCAACGCATCCCTAACCTTAACCCTGAATTCTCTGCCTAACCTGCCAACGTTAAGTATCCCTAACCCTTAACTCCTGACTCCTAGTTAGAAGTGTCCTACATTAAGTGTCCTCCTGTGCCCAACCTTAACCTAATTCTCTCTAACCTGCCAGCGTTAACGGCATATCCTAACCTTAACCTAGTCTCTCCTATTATCCTCGTTAAGATTATCCTAACCTTAACCCTAAGTTACTTCCTAACCTGCTGGTGACATTAGGCATATCCTAACCTTAACCCAACCTAATTCTCCTAACCTGCCAACGCATATCCTAACCTTAATCCCTGAATTTCTTCCTAACCTGCCAGCAGTATCCTAACCTGGCAACCCACTCCTTCCTAATTCTCCAGCTAATATCAGCATATCCTGGCAACCTTAACTTCCACTCTCCTAACTCACAACGCATATCCTAACCTTAACCTAGCCAATCTCCCTAACCTTTCACGGCATTCCTAACCCTAACCTCTACTAGATTCTCTAACCTGCCACGCGTTAGAGTATCTCCTTAACCTAGTTATTTTCTAACCTGCCAACGCAGCATCCTAACCTTAACCCACCTCTTCCTAACCTGCCAGCAACGCATATCCTAACCTTAACCTCACTCCTATTCTCAACCTGCCGTTACACGCAAGTATCCTAACCTTAACCATTCTCCTAACCGTTAGCCGTTAAAGTATCCACCAGCATTCAACTGGTTCACTCCTTCCTAACCTGGCGCTACAAGTTCTCCTAACCCAACCTAATAATTCCTAACCTGATATATCGTATTCTAGCGATTTAATTTACTTTCTAACCTTGGTTCCTCCCAACGTAAGTATTCAATCCTAACCTTAACTTCTTCTAGCCTGCCAGCTGCTACGTATTCCTAACCTTAATTCTAATTCTCTCTAACCTAGCATAACGCAGATGTCCATTCCAATCTCCTGACTCTTAAAGTGTTGCTAATGCAGTATTCTAATTCTCTAACCTGCCAGCGCTTCAAGTACTCCTGGCAGTTAACCCTGAATTCTACTAGCTAATTTGCTCAACGCGTATATCCTAACCTTAATTCTATTTTTAATCTAACATACTCGATATATTAGGTATCCTAATTCTATTTTAATTTCCATAATGGTATATTCCTAACCTGCTCGTTAATTCTAGCTAATTATCCTAACCCCTAATTCTCCTAATTTTACTTTTGCTTAACTAGTCACAGCAGTATCTCAATCTAACTCATTAGTTCTTCTAATTCCCATGCCGTTAAGTATCTCAATTTCCAATTCCTAATTCTTCTAATCTCTGTTAACGTTAATATTCTAATCCCTGGCCTTAATTCTAGTTTTCTCCTAGCCTGTTGGCCGTTAAATTCTAATTTCCCAATCCCTATCCTTTTTAATTCTGCAACTGCAGTACCTTCTAATATAATTCACCTTCCTAATTCTGCTACAACGCAGTATCTCAACTTGGCAACTCATTCTCGTTCAATCTCTGCCAACCGCAGACAGTTCTAACCTGTATACTTCTTACTCCTGGCACTCCCATCCTAACTGCCAGCGTTAAGTGTCTAACTCAACTGTACCTCCTATCTTAACCCACGCAGTAGTGTCTAATCCCTTAACCTAGTTCCTAACCTTGCCAACGCATCTCTGGTATCCTAACCAATCTCCACTCTTTCCTAACCTGCTACGCGGCATAACTCTAACCTCATCCCCTTAGCCTGGTTCAATCACACAGCATATCTTATCCTAACCTTAATCCCGACCTTCTCCTAACCTGACGTTCGGTTATCCTAACCTTAACCCTAGTTCTCTGTCTAACCTCGTTACGCATTCCCCAACCTTAACCCACCCTTCCTAACCTGCCAACGCATTAAGTATCCTAACCTTAACCCACCTTCTAACCTGCCAACGCGTATCCTAACCTTAACCCACTCTCCTAATCCTGCCAACGCTAAGCATATCCCTAACCTTAACCCACCTTCTACAACCTGCTACGCTGCGGTAAGTATCTAGTCCTAACTCCTATTAACTCCACTGGTATAACTCCTGGCCAACGCATGATCCTAACCTAGCAACCTGGCCGTCCTAAATCTCCTGCCAACGCGGTTCTCCTAACCTTAATCCCACTCCTCTCTAACCTGCCACGTGCTTAAGTATCCTGCAACCCTAATCTCCTCTTCTCCTAACCTGCACGTTAAGTGTCCCAACCTTAACTCCACCCTGTTCCTACAACCCTGCTACGTTAAGTATACAGTGCTTAACCTGAATTCTCCTAACCTGCCAACGTTAACTATCCTGGCAACCTTAACCCAATTCTCCTAACCTGCCACGCATTAAGCATCTCCTAACCTTAACCTAACACCTCTCCTAACTGCTCACGTTAAGTATCCTAACTCTTAACTGTGTCTCCTAACCTGCCAACGCATATGGGTTGGTATCCTAACCTTAATCCCACTCCTCCTAACTGCCAACGCCTAACGTTAGGTGTCCTGGCAACCTTAACCTAGTTCTCTAACCCTGCCAATGTTAAGTATCCCAACCTTAACCCACCCTCCTAACCTTTGGCCAACGTTACATCCCTAACCTCACCCAAATTCTCTCTAATACCTGCCAACGCATCCTAACCTTAACCTAATTCCTCTCCCTAACGCCAAACGTTACAAGTATCCTAACTCTTACAACCCAATTCTCCTAACCCTGCCAATGGTTGCAGCATCCTAACCTTAATCCCCTCTTCTCTCCTAATCCTGCTACGCATATAGCATCCTGACTTAATCCCACTCTCCCTAACCTGCCACCCTACATCCCTGCTTAATTTCCATTTTCTTCTGTGCTGCATGGGCATTCTAAGTGTCTGTAATTTACTTCCTAATTTGTTATTGCAGTATTCTAATTTCAATTTACTTCTTCTAATTTGCACTATGTAAGTATTCTAATTCTAATTTACTCCTTAATGTCTGCTGCAGTATTCTAATTCTGTAATTCTAGTTTCTCTAATTCTAAAGGTAGGTATCTTAATTCTAATTTACTCTTTCTAATTCCAAGTTAAGTCATTCTAATTTCAATTTAGTTCTTCTTTAATGTTAAGGTGACTATTCGCTTAATTCTACTCCCTAGTTTTTAATTTGCCTTGGCGTTACATGCAGTATTCTAATTTTTAATCTCTACTTTCTAATTCTGCTAACGTGACGTATATTCTAATTCTAATTCTACTGCATAATTCTGCTAACGTATATTCTAATTTTAATTTACTAACTTCCTCAGACCTTAGATATGCAACCGTATCTTAATTTAATTTACTTCTTTTAATTTCTGACATTAAGGTGTCTGGCCTATCTTAATTTAACTCTACTGTTTCAATTCTGCGGACGCAAGTATTCTTAATTGGCCTAGAATTCTACTCCTTCTTAATCTCTGCTAACTGGTGTATTCTAATTTTAATTCTAGTTCTCTTTAATTCCTGTTACGTTAAGTATTCCTAACCTTAACCCTAATTCTCCTCTTAATTTCCGCTTGGCGGTCACATTGTCCTATTGACTAACGGTTCCTTAATTCTGGCCTTAGTGGCGTTAGGTGTCCCTAATCCCTAACCTAATTCCTAGTCCTAACTCAACCTGACCCCTCAGGTTAGGTTAAGCATCCTAACTAACAACCCAACCTAATTTCTCCTAACCTGCTCAACGCAAGTTATCCAGTAACCTTAATTCTCTCCTTAACCTGCACGCATATCCCAACCTTAAACCTGACCCTCCCTAACCAGCATAGCCTAACCTTTAACCCAGTGTAACCTGCCAACGCAAGTATCCCAACCTAACCCACCTAGCTCTCTCAACCTGCCACGCGTTGGTGTCTGCCATGGCCTAACCCAACTCCACCTCCCTAATCGCCAACGTTAAGTGCATCCCAACCTTAACCCTGAATTCTCTAACCCTGCCAACGCGCATCCTAAACCTTAACCCTAGCACTCCTCCCACCTGCCACGCAAGTATCCTAACCTTAACCCACTTTCCTAACCTGCCACGCTTACATCCCTAACCTTAACCTGAATTCTTCCAACTTCCTGCCAACGCGTTACATCCTAACCTTAACCCTAATTTCTCCTAACCCTGCCAACGCAGTATCTCTAACTCTTAATCTCCTAATTTTTCCTAATTTACCTGCACGCGGGTATTCCTAACCTTAACTTCCACTTCTTCCTAATTTGCATGGGCAGTATTGAACTTCCTGGCTACTCTTCTAATTTCACCCTAACTCGTATAGCTCTACTGCTAATCCAGTTAATTCTCTGTGCTAATTCATTTAACGTATATCTCTGGCATGGCCTAGTTCTCACTTGCATCCCGTTAACGCAGTATTCTAAATTTCTAATTTACTCTTCAACCCTGTGGCCGTTAATAAGTATGGCATCCTTAACTGCTTAACTTCACTCCTCTTCTAATCTCACAACGCAGTAGTTCTCTAACTCAACTTCACTTCCTTTCCTAATCTCCACATGGCATTCTAATTCTTAGTTCTCTAATTATTTCTAATTCCACACATAGCTATCTTCAATCTTAACTTACTTTGCAACTTCTGGCGTAACGTATCTCTAATCCCACCATTAATTTTCTTCCTAATTTGCCACACAGCTAAGCATCCTAACCTCTTAACTTACCTCCTAATACTGCTAACGTATATTCTAAGCTTAATCACTGAATCGTGCTAAGCATATCTCTGAATCTTAACCTTAGCCTTCCTAACCTTTGCGCACAAGTATATCTCTAACTCCTAACTAATTTCCTGTAACCTGCCAACTTGTTAAGGTATATCCCTAACCTTAACTAATTCTCTTTCTAATTTGCTATACTTGGCGTTAGAGTATCCTAACCTTAACCTCAGTTACTCTCTTAACCTTGCCAATTGCAGTATCTCTAATTTTAACTTACTTGCTTAATTTCGTTAAATACATATTCTAATCCTAATTCTATTTTCACCCTGCCAAGCAATTAGGCATATCCTTAACCCTAATTCCTACCCTTTCCTTTAATTTCTGCCAACGCAGTATCCCAACCTTAACTCCTACCATTCTAACTGGTAATTTGCTAACGCAGGTTCTAATTGTAATTACTTCTTCCTTAAATTTGGCGTTAGGCATCCTGGCCTTAACCTAATTTCTTTTTAACCTGCCAGCATGTTAGCATACAGTATCTTAACCTTTAACCCACTTTTTTAATTCTCCTAATTATATATTCCTAATTGGGTAATTCTACTTCTCCTGAACTTTAAGTAACCTTATATACTCCTAAACATAATTTCGGACTTTTAATTTGCATCCCTAATTCTTAACTCCACAGATTCTCTCCTTTTAACCTGCCACGGCAGTACATCCTGGCAACCTTAACCCACCTCCTAACCTGCTACTGCATTATCCTAATACCTTAACTTCCACTCCTCCTAACCTGCTACGTTAAGGTATCCTAACCCAATCCCAACCTCAATTCTCCTAACCTGCCACGTTAAGCGTTATCTCAACTCCCAACCTAACCCTCCCTAACCTGCCAACGCAGCAGTGTCCTAACCTTAACCCGCACTCTCTCAACAGATGCCAACGCCATATTGTATAACCTTAACCTAATTGCTCTCTAACCTGCCAACGGCGTTAGAGTATCCTAACTCAACCTAGTTCTTCCTAACCTGCTACTGGCTAAGTATATCCTAACTCTTAACCCTACTCCCTTCCTAACTCTGCTACGTTAAGTATCCTAACCTTAACCAGCCTCTCCAACCCGCCAACGCTGGTTATCCCAACCTTAACCCACCTCCAAACGCTGACGCAGGTCACCCCCTAACTCAATCGCACAATCTGCGCCTGGCACTGGCCAATCCCTAATCCCACTCTAACCTGCTGGCTGTCTATAGCCTCCTAACCCACTCTAACCTGCCACGTTAAGTATCCTAACCTTAACCCTGACCTCTTCCTGCCAATGCGGTATCCTGGAACCTTAATCCCACCTGGTTCCTAACCTGCCAACGCTACATTATCCTCCTCTTAACTCCACCCTCCTAACCCGCCCAACGCACCATGGCGTTGGGTAATCCTAACCTTAACCTAATTCTCCTAACCTGCCAAGCGTTAGGTATCCTGGCAGCCAGCCTGGTAACCCACTGCCTATCCTGGCCTGCCAACACATCCTAACTAACCTTAACTCACCCTTCCTAACCCTGCCAACGGCACGCTCCCTGGCCTTGGCACATCTCCTAACCTGCCAACGTTATGATCCTGGCAACCTGGTAACCTGCCCTCCACTTCTCTACATTAAGTCATAACCCAACCCACGCATCCTCACTCCTCTCCACTTAATCCTAGCCTAACTCAACCTAATTCTCCTAACCCGCCAACGCATCCCAACCTTAACCTCCAGTCTTCTTCAACCTTGGCTAATGCATATCCTAACCTTAACATTCCTAACCTCCTTAACCTAGTTCACGCTGCTCAGTTCCTAATTAACCCACTGCTACGTTGGGCATCCTGCCCAACGTTAAATTCTAACCTTAACCTACTCATCTAACACTGCCAACGTTAAATTATCTCAGCTAGCCAATTCTAACCTGCTCACGTTGTAAGGGTCCTAAACGCTAACCAGCCTAGTTCTCCCAACCTGCTCAACATTACATCCTAACCTTAACCTGAATTCTCCTGCCTTGCTCTTGGCGTTGGTATCTCCAACCCAACCCACCCTTCCTAACCTGCCACAAGCGTTAGGTATCCTAACCTTAACCTGGCACCCTCCTAACCTGCCACGTTAAGTAATCCCAACCTAACCCAATTCTCTCCAATCCCTGGCCAACGCATCCCAACCCAACTTCCACCCTCCTAACCTAGCCAACGCTAGTTCTCTCAAACATAACCCAATTTCGTGTCTCTTGTAGCCTAGTTCTAACCTGACCTAATTAACCTCAACGTTAAGTATCCTAACCTTAACCCAATTCTCCTGTACTGCCAACGCAAGTATATTCCTGTAACCCCCTACTCTTCCTAACATCCGCCAACGCAGCTTATCCTAGCATGACCTTAACCCACCTTCCTAACCTGCCACCACATCCCAACCTTAACCCACCTGCTCCTAACCTGCCACGCGTATCCCAACCTTAACCTCCCTGTCTAACCCACGCTATATTCAATGGCCTTAATTTCATTTACTTGGTTGGGTAATTCCTGGCACAAGCCTATTCTCTGTAATTCTACTTTTAATTCTGCTAAGGCATATTCTAATTCTTAATCTGTACTTCCTACCCGGCACTGCAGTATATCCTAACTTAATTCTAGTTCTCTTTCTAATATGCGTAATGCAGTATCTCTAATTCATCTGGCCTTCCTCAGTATTCTAATCTTTAACTACTTTCTAAGTCTCCTGGCAGTATTCACCAATCCCTATTTCTTCTCCCTGTATGCATATATTGGTAATTCTAGCGTAACTTTTCAATTCTGCTAACGTATATTCTAATTTAATTCTATTTTTCTTATCTCATAATGTATCTTAGCCTGGATTCTATTTTTAATTCTGCCCAGCAGTATCTCCTAGCCTTGGCCTAGTTCTGCTGCAGATCTTAATTTAATTTACTTTAATTTAAGGTATCCTAATTCTAATTACTTCTCTTAATTTGTTATGTCTGGGTATTGGCAATTTTAATTTAATTTCTTCTGACATATCGTACAATGGTGTACATCTAACTTTAACTCCCAGCTCTATGATTCTCTAACCTGCCAACGCATATCCTAACCTAACACTCCTCTCTAACCTGCCAACGTGCATATCCTAACTTTAATCCCACCCAACCTGCTACGCATATCCTAACCTGTTAACCTACCTTCTAACCTGTTACCGCATATCCTAACCTTAACCTAATTCTCCTAACCTGCTACGCACAAGTGCCTAACCTAACCCAGCTCCTTACACTAACCTGGCCAATGCTTATCCTAGTTCTCACCTCTTCCAACCTGCTGCTACATCCTAACCTTAATCCCACTCTCCTGACCTGCCAACGCGTTAGATCTCAACCTTAACCCTGACTCCTCCCAACCTGCTCAACGCTGGTGTCCTAACCCACTCCTCTCTTAGAGTGTCCTAACCTTAACTCCACCCTCTCAACCTGCACGTTGAAGCATCCTGCCTTGACCAACCTGCCACGCTATCCTAACCTGTACGCCATATATTCTGCTACGCATATCCTAACTCGTTAAACTCTCTAACCTGCTACGCTAAGCATCCCAACCTGCTCGTTAGGTATCCTAACCTTAACCCAATTCCTAACCCGCCACGCATATCCCAACCTGCTAATGCTATATCGTCTATCCCGCTATCTACATCCTAACCCGCTAGTTCTAAGTATTGTCTGGCATCGCATAGGTCCTAGCACTTTGCTACGTTAAGTATCCTAACCTGCTTGTGTAAGTTCTCCAAACCTGCTACGAAACGTAAAATATGCTAATGAAGATCCATAATTAATATATATCCCTTAATCTAGCCATGAACTAAAAAGATGCTTACAATGTTTTGTATTTTATTATCCGTGTTTTAAATAACGTCAATTAAAATAATATTTTTGGTTACATTGAGTGCAGCGCAATGTTATTTATTTATTTGTAAGTCACTACGGAAGTTCTAGAGCGCAGTTACATTTTGCTTAAAAGCATTTTTAAACTCCATGGTTTTAAAGTAGTAAGAAATAGATGTCATTTGTTATAAAAAAAAAATTATTAAAACGGAGTGTGCATCCTAAATTAAAATATTGAATTATTTTGTCACGTTTATTTTATATTATGCCAATTTCCCCAATGTGGACAGTTTGTGGTACTGCCTTTTTTACAGCAGAATTGAGTGGAATTACACATCATTTTAGCTTCAGACTGACGATGATAATATAAAAGTTTACAGTCATCACGAATACAGTAAATTGATTTATTTAAACAAGATTCATATATTTGGCTTGGTACTATAGGCGCCTGTCCGTCTCAGGACATAAACGTCTCTGCATAAAAGTCGATGGCAGACAAATACACGGATTTGATAGTCATGCTATGTCACTCTGAAATGAAAGCCAACCCTTGTCACTGTGTAAGAACTGCCTGTGAGGTGATGATTCATTTAAGTTAAATTTAAATTTAAAAATAAAAGCCGCCACCCAGAATCTACATCCGACATTCTAGAATTGAGATAACTGTCTTCAACAAATTGTCTTCTAACCAGTGATGAGAAATAGTGTTTGTTTAAAACAGCATGTTATAGCTGGAAGTTTTTGTTTTGTTACACTTTAGGGACAGATGCCATTTTCTGGCGGGTGGTTTTGGGGGAAGGGTTTGTTGTGTTCATTCCTTCGTTTACATTCGCTCTTCTGCAGTTTTTACTATATAATGTCTTCCATGTGGTCACATGTCTTTATCTGCTTGCATAAGCCCTCCCCTATCGAGGTGTTTTTGGTACGTCCCTTTTATGCACTGTGTTTTTCAGTGTGCTAACTTTGACTATACCCACGGGTCAGTACCAGTGTACTGGACTCTCCACCATTCACAGTGACAATAGATCTGCAATAGGATAACTAGCAATCATACCACACATAAAAACGTTAAAAGCTGCATACATTTTTTATATATATGAATCGACAAGAACAAATAGGAATAGCTGATAGGCAGTGGAGAGGCCAGGTGCATCATGAAAGAACAGTGAAGACATGAGACACAGCTAAAACGGTACACTGCTGCTACTGTCTGTTTATTATCTATACATAGTCACTTTACCCCTACCTACATGTACACTGCTGCTACTGTCTGTTTATTATCTATACATAGTCACTTCACCCCTACCTACATGTACACTGCTGCTACTCTCTGTTTATTATCTATACATAGTCACTTCACCCCTACCTACATGTACACTGCTGCTACTGTCTGTTTATTATCTATACATAGTCACTTTACCCCTACCTACATGTACACTGCTGCTACTGTCTGTTTATTATCTATACATAGTCACTTTACCCTACCTACATGTACACTGCTGCTACTGTCTGTTTATTATCTATACATAGTCACTTTACCCTACCTACATGTACACTGCTGCTACTGTCTGTTTATTATCTATACATAGTCACTTTACCCCTACCTACATGTACACTGCTGCTACTGTCTGTTTATTATCTATACATAGTCACTTTACCCCTACCTACATGTACACTGCTGCTACTGTCTGTTTATTATCTATACATAGTCACTTTACCCCTACCTACATGTACACTGCTGCTACTGTCTGTTTATTATCTATACATAGTCACTTTACCCTACCTACATGTACACTGCTGCTACTGTCTGTTTATTATCTATACATAGTCACTTCACCCCTACCTACATGTACACTGCTGCTACTGTCTGTTTATTATCTATACATAGTCACTTTACTCCCTACCTACATGTACACTGCTGCTACTGTCTGTTTATTATCTATACATAGTCACTTCACCCCTACCTACATGTACACTGCTGCTACTGTCTGTTTATTATCTATACATAGTCACTTTACCCCTACCTACATGTACACTGCTGCTACTGTCTGTTTATTATCTATACATAGTCACTTTACCCCTACCTACATGTACACTGCTGCTACTGTCTGTTTATTATCTATACATAGTCACTTCACCCCTACCTACATGTACACTGCTGCTACTGTCTGTTTATTATCTATACATAGTCACTTTACCCCTACCTACATGTACACTGCTGCTACTCACTGTTTATTATCTATACATAGTCACTTCACCCCTACCTACATGTACACTGCTGCTACTGTCTGTTTATTATCTATACATAGTCACTTTACTCCCTACCTACATGTACACTGCTGCTACTGTCTGTTTATTATCTATACATAGTCACTTTACCCCTACCTACATGTACACTGCTGCTACTGTCTGTTTATTATCTATACATAGTCACTTTACTCCCTACCTACATGTACACTGCTGCTACTGTCTGTTTATTATCTATACATAGTCACTTCACCCCTACCTACATGTACACTGCTGCTACTGTCTGTTTATTATCTATACATAGTCACTTTACCCCCTACCTACATGTACACTGCTGCTACTGTCTGCTTATTATCTATACATAGTCACTTCACCCCTACCTACATGTACACTGCTGCTACTGTCTGTTTATTATCTATACATAGTCACTTTACTCCCTACCTACATGTACACTGCTGCTACTGTCTGTTTATTATCTATACATAGTCACTTCACCCCTACCTACATGTACACTGCTGCTACTCACTGTTTATTATCTATACATAGTCACTTTACTCCCTACCTACATGTACACTGCTGCTACTGTCTGTTTATTATCTATACATAGTCACTTCACCCCTACCTACATGTACACTGCTGCTACTGTCTGTTTATTATCTATGCATAGTCACTTTACCCCCTACCTACATGTAAACTGCTGCTACTGTCTGTTTATTATCTATACATAGTCACTTTACTCCCTACCTACATGTACACTGCTGCTACTGTCTGTTTATTATCTATACATAGTCACTTTACCCTACCTACATGTACACTGCTGATACTGTCTGTTTATTATCTATACATAGTCACTTCACCCCTACCTACATGTACACTGCTGCTACTGTCTGCTTATTATCTATACATAGTCACTTCACCCCTACCTACATGTACACTGCTGCTACTGTCTGTTTATTATCTATACATAGTCACTTTACCCCTACCTACATGTACACTGCTGCTACTGTCTGTTTATTATCTATACATAGTCACTTCACCCCTACCTACATGTACACTGCTGCTACTGTCTGTTTATTATCTATACATAGTCACTTCACCCCTACCTACATGTACACTGCTGCTACTGTCTGTTTATTATCTATACATAGTCACTTTACCCCTACCTACATGTACACTGCTGCTACTGTCTGTTTATTATCTATACATAGTCACTTCACCCCTACCTACATGTACACTGCTGCTACTGTCTGTTTATTATCTATACATAGTCACTTTACCCCTACCTACATGTACACTGCTGCTACTGTCTGTTTATTATCTATACATAGTCACTTTACCCTACCTACATGTACACTGCTGCTACTGTCTGTTTATTATCTATACATAGTCACTTCACCCCTACCTACATGTACACTGCTGCTACTGTCTGTTTATTATCTATACATAGTCACTTTACTCCCTACCTACATGTACACTGCTGCTACTGTCTGTTTATTATCTATACATAGTCACTTCACCCCTACCTACATGTACACTGCTGCTACTCACTGTTTATTATCTATACATAGTCACTTCACCCCTACCTACATGTACACTGCTGCTACTGTCTGTTTATTATCTATACATAGTCACTTTACCCCTACCTACATGTACACTGCTGCTACTGTCTGTTTATTATCTATACATAGTCACTTTACCCTACCTACATGTACACTGCTGCTACTGTCTGTTTATTATCTATACATAGTCACTTTACCCCCTACCTACATGTACACTGCTGCTACTGTCTGTTTATTATCTATACATAGTCACTTCACCCCTACCTACATGTACACTGCTGCTACTGTCTGTTTATTATCTATACATAGTCACTTTACCCCTACCTACATGTACACTGCTGCTACTGTCTGCTTATTATCTATACATAGTCACTTCACCCCTACCTACATGTACACTACTGCTACTGTCTGTTTATTATCTATACATAGTCACTTTACCCCTACCTACATGTACACTGCTGCTACTGTCTGTTTATTATCTATACATAGTCACTTCACCCCTACCTACATGTACACTGCTGCTACTGTCTGTTTATTATCTATACATAGTCACTTCACTCCCTACCTACATGTACACTGCTGCTACTGTCTGTTTATTATCTATACATAGTCACTTCACCCCTACCTACATGTACACTGCTGCTACTATCTGTTTATTATCTATACATAGTCACTTTACTCCCTACCTACATGTACACTGCTGCTACTGTCTGTTTATTATCTATACATAGTCACTTTACCCCTACCTACATGTACACTGCTGCTACTGTCTGTTTATTATCTATACATAGTCACTTCACCCCTACCTACATGTACACTGCTGCTACTGTCTGTTTATTATCTATACATAGTCACTTCACCCCTACCTACATGTACACTGCTGCTACTATCTGTTTCTTATCTATACATAGTCACTTTACCCCTACCTACATGTACACTGCTGCTACTGTCTGTTTATTATCTATACATAGTCACTTTACTCCCTACCTACATGTACACTGCTGCTACTGTCTGTTTATTATCTATACATAGTCACTTTACCCCTACCTACATGTACACTGCTGCTACTGTCTGTTTATTATCTATACATAGTCACTTTATCCTACCTACATGTACACTGCTGCTACTGTCTGTTTATTATCTATACATAGTCACTTCACCCCTACCTACATGTACACTGCTGCTACTGTCTGTTTATTATCTATACATAGTCACTTTACTCCCTACCTACATGTACACTGCTGCTACTGTCTGTTTATTATCTATACATAGTCACTTCACCCCTACCTACATGTACACTGCTGCTACTCACTGTTTATTATCTATACATAGTCACTTCACCCCTACCTACATGTACACTGCTGCTACTGTCTGTTTATTATCTATACATAGTCACTTTACTCCCTACCTACATGTACACTGCTGCTACTGTCTGTTTATTATCTATACATAGTCACTTTACCTACCTACATGTACACTGCTGCTACTGTCTGTTTATTATCTATACATAGTCACTTTACCCTACCTACATGTACACTGCTGCTACTGTCTGTTTATTATCTATACATAGTCACTTCACCCCTACCTACATGTACACTGCTGCTACTGTCTGTTTATTATCTATACATAGTCACTTTACCCCTACCTACATGTACACTGCTGCTACTGTCTGCTTATTATCTATACATAGTCACTTCACCCCTACCTACATGTACACTGCTGCTACTGTCTGTTTATTATCTATACATAGTCACTTTACCCCTACCTACATGTACACTGCTGCTACTGTCTGTTTATTATCTATACATAGTCACTTCACCCCTACCTACATGTACACTGCTGCTACTCACTGTTTATTATCTATACATAGTCACTTTACCCCTACCTACATGTACACTGCTGCTACTGTCTGTTTATTATCTATACATAGTCACTTCACCCCTACCTACATGTACACTGCTGCTACTGTCTGTTTATTATCTATGCATAGTCACTTTACCCTACCTACATGTACACTGCTGCTACTGTCTGTTTATTATCTATACATAGTCACTTTACTCCCTACCTACATGTACACTGCTGCTACTGTCTGTTTATTATCTATACATAGTCACTTTACCCTACCTACATTTACACTGCTGCTACTGTCTGTTTATTATCTATACATAGTCACTTTACCCCTACCTACATGTACACTGCTGCTACTGTCTGCTTATTATCTATACATAGTCACTTCACCCCTACCTACATGTACACTACTGCTACTGTCTGTTTATTATCTATACATAGTCACTTTACCCTACCTACATGTACACTGCTGCTACTGTCTGTTTATTATCTATACATAGTCACTTTACCCCTACCTACATGTACACTGCTGCTACTGTCTGTTTATTATCTATACATAGTCACTTTACTCCCTACCTACATGTACACTGCTGCTACTGTCTGTTTATTATCTATGCATAGTCACTTTACTCCCTACCTACATTTACACTGCTGCTACTGTCTGTTTATTATCTATACATAGTCACTTCACCCCTACCTACATGTACACTGCTGCTACTGTCTGTTTATTATCTATACATAGTCACTTTACCCTACCTACATGTACACTGCTGCTACTGTCTGTTTATTATCTATACATAGTCACTTTACCCCTACCTACATGTACACTGCTGCTACTGTCTGTTTATTATCTATACATAGTCACTTTACTCCCTACCTACATGTACACTGCTGCTACTGTCTGTTTATTATCTATACATAGTCACTTCACCCCTACCTACATGTACACTGCTGCTACTGTCTGTTTATTATCTATACATAGTCACTTCACCCTACCTACATGTACACTGCTGCTACTGTCTGTTTATTATCTATACATAGTCACTTTACCCCTACCTACATGTACACTGCTGCTACTGTCTGTTTATTATCTATACATAGTCACTTTACCCCTACCTACATGTACACTGCTGCTACTGTCTGTTTATTATCTATACATAGTCACTTTACCCCCTACCTACATGTACACTGCTGCTACTGTCTGTTTATTATCTATACATAGTCACTTCCACCCCTACCTACATGTACACTGCTGCTACTGTCTGTTTATTATCTATACATAGTCACTTCACCCTACCTACATGTACACTGCTGCTACTGTCTGTTTATTATCTATACATAGTCACTTCACCCCTACCTACATGTACACTGCTGCTACTGTCTGTTTATTATCTATACATAGTCACTTTACCCCTACCTACATGTACACTGCTGCTACTGTCTGTTTCTTATCTATACATAGTCACTTTACCCTACCTACATGTACACTGCTGCTACTGTCTGTTTATTATCTATACATAGTCACTTTACTCCCTACCTACATGTACACTGCTGCTACTCACTGTTTATTATCTATACATAGTCACTTTACTCCTACCTACATGTACACTGCTGCTACTGTCTGTTTATTATCTATACATAGTCACTTTACCCCTACCTACATGTACACTGCTGCTACTGTCTGTTTATTATCTATACATAGTCACTTCACCCCTACCTACATGTACACTGCTGCTACTGTCTGTTTATTATCTATACATAGTCACTTCACCCCTACCTACATGTACACTGCTGCTACTGTCTGTTTATTATCTATACATAGTCACTTTACTCCTACCTACATGTACACTGCTGCTACTGTCTGTTTATTATCTATACATAGTCACTTTACCCCTACCTACATGTACACTGCTGCTACTGTCTGTTTATTATCTATACATAGTCACTTCACCCCTACCTACATGTACACTGCTGCTACTGTCTGTTTATTATCTATACATAGTCACTTTACCCTACCTACATGTACACTGCTGCTACTGTCTGTTTATTATCTATACATAGTCACTTCACCCCTACCTACATGTACACTGCTGCTACTGTCTGTTTATTATCTATACATAGTCACTTTACCCCTACCTACATGTACACTGCTGCTACTGTCTGTTTATTATCTATACATAGTCACTTTACCCCTACCTACATGTACACTGCTGCTACTGTCTGTTTATTATCTATACATAGTCACTTTACCCCTACCTACATGTACACTGCTGCTACTGTCTGTTTATTATCTATACATAGTCACTTCACTCCCTACCTACATGTACACTGCTGCTACTGTCTGTTTATTATCTATACATAGTCACTTTACCCCTACCTACATGTACACTGCTGCTACTGTCTGTTTATTATCTATACATAGTCACTTTACCCTACCTACATGTACACTGCTGCTACTGTCTGTTTATTATCTATACATAGTCACTTTACCCCTACCTACATGTACACTGCTGCTACTGTCTGTTTATTATCTATACATAGTCACTTTACCCCTACCTACATGTACACTGCTGCTACTGTCTGTTTATTATCTATACATAGTCACTTCACCCTACCTACATGTACACTGCTGCTACTGTCTGTTTATTATCTATACATAGTCACTTCACTCTACCTACATGTACACTGCTGCTACTGTCTGTTTATTATCTATACATAGTCACTTTACCCCTACCTACATGTACACTGCTGCTACTGTCTGTTTATTATCTATACATAGTCACTTCACTCCCTACCTACATGTACACTGCTGCTACTGTCTGTTTATTATCTATACATAGTCACTTTACTCCCTACCTACATGTACACTGCTGCTACTGTCTGTTTATTATCTATACATAGTCACTTTACCCCTACCTACATGTACACTGCTGCTACTGTCTGTTTATTATCTATACATAGTCACTTTACTCCTACCTACATGTACACTGCTGCTACTGTCTGTTTATTATCTATACATAGTCACTTTACCCCTACCTACATGTACACTGCTGCTACTGTCTGTTTATTATCTATACATAGTCACTTTACCCCTACCTACATGTACACTGCTGCTACTGTCTGTTTATTATCTATACATAGTCACTTCACCCTACCTACATGTACACTGCTGCTACTGTCTGTTTATTATCTATACATAGTCACTTTACCCCTACCTACATGTACACTGCTGCTACTGTCTGTTTATTATCTATACATAGTCACTTTACCCTACCTACATGTACACTGCTGCTACTGTCTGTTTATTATCTATACATAGTCACTTTACCCCTACCTACATGTACACTGCTGCTACTGTCTGTTTATTATCTATACATAGTCACTTTACTCCCTACCTACATGTACACTGCTGCTACTGTCTGTTTATTATCTATACATAGTCACTTCACCCCTACCTACATGTATACACTGCTGCTACTGTCTGTTTATTATCTATACATAGTCACTTTACCCCTACCTACATGTACACTGCTGCTACTGTCTGTTTATTATCTATACATAGTCACTTTACCCCTACCTACATGTACACTGCTGCTACTGTCTGTTTATTATCTATACATAGTCACTTTATACCTACATGTACACTGCTGCTACTGTCTGTTTATTATCTATACATAGTCACTTTACTCCCTACCTACATGTACACTGCTGCTACTGTCTGTTTATTATCTATACATAGTCACTTTACTCCCTACCTACATGTACACTGCTGCTACTGTCTGTTTATTATCTATACATAGTCACTTCACCCTACCTACATGTACACTGCTGCTACTGTCTGTTTATTATCTATACATAGTCACTTTACCCCTACCTACATGTACACTGCTGCTACTGTCTGTTTATTATCTATACATAGTCACTTCACCCCTACCTACATGTACACTGCTGCTACTGTCTGTTTATTATCTATACATAGTCACTTCACCCCTACCTACATGTACACTGCTGCTACTGTCTGTTTATTGTCTATACATAGTCACTTTACTCCCTACCTACATGTACACTGCTGCTACTGTCTGTTTCTTATCTATACATAGTCACTTTACTCCCTACCTACATGTACACTGCTGCTACTGTCTGTTTATTATCTATACATAGTCACTTTACTCCCTACCTACATGTACACTGCTGCTACTCACTGTTTATTATCTATACATAGTCACTTTACTCCCTACCTACATGTACACTGCTGCTACTGTCTGTTTATTATCTATACATAGTCACTTTACTCCCTACCTACATGTACACTGCTGCTACTGTCTGTTTATTATCTATACATAGTCACTTCACCCCTACCTACATGTACACTGCTGCTACTGTCTGTTTATTATCTATACATAGTCACTTCACCCCTACCTACATGTACACTGCTGCTACTGTCTGTTTATTATCTATACATAGTCACTTTACTCCCTACCTACATGTACACTGCTGCTACTGTCTGTTTATTATCTATACATAGTCACTTCCACCCCTACCTACATGTACACTGCTGCTACTGTCTGTTTATTATCTATACATAGTCACTTCACCCCTACCTACATGTACACTGCTGCTACTGTCTGTTTATTGTCTATACATAGTCACTTTACCCCTACCTACATGTACACTGCTGCTACTGTCTGTTTATTATCTATACATAGTCACTTCACCCTACCTACATGTACACTGCTGCTACTGTCTGTTTATTATCTATACATAGTCACTTTACTCCCTACCTACATGTACACTGCTGCTACTGTCTGTTTATTATCTATACATAGTCACTTTACTCCCTACCTACATGTACACTGCTGCTACTGTCTGTTTATTATCTATACATAGTCACTTTACTCCCTACCTACATGTACACTGCTGCTACTGTCTGTTTATTATCTATACATAGTCACTTCACCCCTACCTACATGTACACTGCTGCTACTGTCTGTTTATTATCTATTCATAGTCACTTTACCCCTACCTACATGTACACTGCTGCTACTGTCTGTTTATTATCTATACATAGTCACTTTACCCCTACCTACATGTACACTGCTGCTACTCACTGTTTATTATCTATACATAGTCACTTTACCCCTACCTACATGTACACTGCTGCTACTGTCTGTTTATTATCTATACATAGTCACTTTACCCCTACCTACATGTACACTGCTGCTACTGTCTGTTTATTATCTATACATAGTCACTTCACCCCTACCTACATGTACACTGCTGCTACTGTCTGTTTATTATCTATACATAGTCACTTCACCCCTACCTACATGTACACTGCTGCTACTGTCTGTTTATTATCTATACATAGTCACTTTACTCCCTACCTACATGTACACTGCTGCTACTGTCTGTTTATTATCTATACATAGTCACTTCACCCCTACCTACATGTACACTGCTGCTACTGTCTGTTTATTATCTATACATAGTCACTTCACCCCTACCTACATGTACACTGCTGCTACTGTCTGTTTATTGTCTATACATAGTCACTTTACTCCCTACCTACATGTACACTGCTGCTACTGTCTGTTTATTATCTATACATAGTCACTTCACCCCTACCTACATGTACACTGCTGCTACTGTCTGTTTATTATCTATACATAGTCACTTTACTCCCTACCTACATGTACACTGCTGCTACTGTCTGTTTATTATCTATACATAGTCACTTTACCCCTACCTACATGTACACTGCTGCTACTGTCTGTTTATTATCTATACATAGTCACTTTACCCCTACCTACATGTACACTGCTGCTACTGTCTGTTTATTATCTATACATAGTCACTTCACCC
The DNA here is from genome assembly GCA_030435695.1 of Brachymystax lenok tsinlingensis. Classification (NCBI taxonomy): domain Eukaryota; kingdom Metazoa; phylum Chordata; class Actinopteri; order Salmoniformes; family Salmonidae; genus Brachymystax; species Brachymystax lenok. The sequence goes on along the minus strand of CM059791.1, from coordinate 1,584,642 downwards.
CTACCTACATGTACACTGCTGCTACTGTCTGTTTATTATCTATTCATAGTCACTTTACTCCCTACCTACATGTACACTGCTGCTACTGTCTGTTTATTATCTATACATAGTCACTTTACTCCCTACCTACATGTACACTGCTGCTACTCACTGTTTATTATCTATACATAGTCACTTTACTCCCTACCTACATGTACACTGCTGCTACTGTCTGTTTATTATCTATACATAGTCACTTCACCCCCTACCTACATGTACACTGCTGCTACTGTCTGTTTATTATCTATACATAGTCACTTCACCCCTACCTACATGTACACTGCTGCTACTGTCTGTTTATTGTCTATACATAGTCACTTTACCCCTACCTACATGTACACTGCTGCTACTATCTGTTTCTTATCTATACATAGTCACTTTACCCCTACCTACATGTACACTGCTGCTACTGTCTGTTTATTATCTATACATAGTCACTTTACCCCTACCTACATGTACACTGCTGCTACTCACTGTTTATTATCTATACATAGTCACTTTACCCCTACCTACATGTACACTGCTGCTACTGTCTGTTTATTATCTATACATAGTCACTTCACCCCTACCTACATGTACACTGCTGCTACTGTCTGTTTATTATCTATACATAGTCACTTTACTCCCTACCTACATGTACACTGCTGCTACTGTCTGTTTATTATCTATACATAGTCACTTCACCCCTACCTACATGTACACTGCTGCTACTGTCTGTTTATTATCTATACATAGTCACTTCACCCCTACCTACATGTACACTGCTGCTACTGTCTGTTTATTATCTATACATAGTCACTTCACCCCTACCTACATGTACACTGCTGCTACTCTCTGTTTATTATCTATACATAGTCACTTTACCCCTACCTACATGTACACTGCTGCTACTGTCTGTTTATTATCTATACATAGTCACTTCACCCCTACCTACATGTACAAATTACCCTCGACTAACCTGTACCCCCTGTATATAGCCTCGTTGTTATTTTATTGTGTAACTTTTTATTGTTTTTAACTTCAGTTTATTTGGTATATTTTAGTATATTTTGTTAACTCTTCTTGAACTGCACTGTTGGTTAAGGGCTTGTGTTGTACTTCACGGTAAAAGTCGACACTTGTTGTATTCGACGCATTTTGACAAATAAAGTTTGATTTGATTTGATTTGAAACGTCTCCCCTATTGATCTTGTTCAGGGACATGTATTTCTTTATTTATATTCATTTACAATTATTCTACAGAGTGTTCTGCCTGTTGCAGATCATCATTCTCCCAGGTCGTCCAGTAGTAATGTGGCCACATATGCTCTCGCAGGCCCAGTTATTTAGGAAAGCTTAACACGCGCTCTGCCTTCTCTCCAATCAGAGTGACTTTTCCTCGAGCACCTAGAACCTATATGTAGACCTGTGGGTATGTAGACCTGTGGGTACCTAGAACCTATATTGCATAAATATGACCTGTGGGTATGTAGACCTGTGGGTACCTAGAACCTATATTGCATAAATATGACCTGTGGGTATGTAGACCTGTGGGTACCTAGAACCTATATTGCATAAATATGACCTGTGGGTATGTAGACCTGTGGGTACCTAGAACCTATATTGCATAAATATGACCTGTGGGTATATAGACCTGTGGGCACCTAGAACCTATATTGCATAAATATGACCTGTGGGTATGTAGACCTGTGGGTACCTAGAACCTATAACACTTCAATTAAATATTGCCTAAATATGTATCATTGAACTTTTTTAATGTATTACCTTTTAATTGTGGCATAAACAACAACCAGTCACAATGTTTTAATCTGATTAGGCTACTTCAAAAGTCTCCTGTAGGTATGCGCATGTTCGTCCAAAATACACTATATATACAAAAGTATGTGGACACCCCTTCAAATGAGTGGATTCGGCTATTTCAGACACACCCGTTGCTGACAGGTGTATAAAATCAAGCACGCCGCCATGCAATCTCCATAGACAAACATTGGCAGTAGAATGGCCTTACTGAGGAGCTCAGTGACTTTCAAGAAGTGGTAGGCCACACAAGCTCACAGAACAGGACTGTGTAAAAATCGTCTGTCCTCGGTTGCAACACTCACTACCGAATTCCAAACTGCCTCTGGAAGCAACTTCAGCACAAGAACTGTTCATCTGCAGTTTCATGAAATGGGTTTCCATGGCTGAGCAGCCTAAGATCACCATGTGCAATGCTGGAATGGTGTAAAGCTCGCCGCCATTGGACTCTGGAGCAGTGGAAACGCGTTCTCTGGAGTGATGAATCACGTTTCACCATCTAGCAGTTTCTGTGTTTGGCAGATGCCACGAGAGCGCTATCTGCCCCAATGTATACTGTCAACTGTAAAGTTTGGTGGAGGAAGAATAATGGCCTGGGGCTGTTTTTCATGGTTCGGGCTAGGCCCCTTAGTTCCAGTGAAGGGAATTTTAATGCTACAGCATAGAATGACATTCTAGATGATTCTGTGCTTCCAACTTTGTGGCAACAGTTTGGGGGGGCTTTCCTGTTTCAGCATGACAATGCCCCCCGTGTACAATGCCAGGTCCATTTGTGACCTTCCTGGTCCCGTCCCTCAAGTCAGTGAGTGAGTCAACACAGGAAGGAGCAATAGATGGATTTTTGTATTTTATATTTAACCTTTATTTAACTAGTTCATTTATTTACAAAGCTGCAATGATGAGACACACACAGCATGGATGAATGATCAGTAGTCGACGGGATATAAACAGCACTCCCACAGCAATTCTCCATAAATCTGCGGTATAATATACTAGCAACAAAACACACAATCTAAATGTCTATCAAGGCCATTGTGGTCATATAGTGGATTGAACAAATTTCTAGTAATTCCTAATTTACTATAATAAAAAATAAATGCATTGTTTCCATGTGTAATCTCATATTCACAACATCAGAATAAACTACCATTCATTTTAGTATTCAAGATACATCAAAATTAAATTAAATAAAAAACAAATTACTCAATGTCACCCTCTTGTGGCGAAGAAATATAATACACCTAGAATGTACCACATATTTTCCTAAACTTAACAAAACCAGGTTTATACGCTGGCTGGGTTTATAAAACAAATACTTTATACATTTGTCATAAATGATCTGCAATGATGGGACACACACAGTATACTGAATGGTCAGTAGTCGACGGGATATAAACAGCACTCCTAAAGGCCAGTTAGCTACCAATTTCAAAGAGGGATCTTTAAGCATAAAAACCACATGGAAAACTAAGATTCGGCAAATAACATATAAAGAGTGGTTTATTTGACGCCAAACCAACAACAGTAGTTACTAATAACACAAATTGCCAATGTACGATGTAAACGGTGGATTTTATGTTGTAATGGCAACTTTATACATTTGTATCCCGGGACCATTCAATTTTCCACTCACCCACAGCAATTCTCCATAAATCTGCTGTGGATTACCCAGAATTCCATACCTTTATCACTGAGTGTATTAGACAATGTAAACACACTAATCTACCAGGAGGCGGCATAATACACATTTTATGCAAGAATTTAACAACTTAATTACACCTTTACAAATACAGAAATGTTTTGTCGAGATCGGTGTGGAGGAACTTGACTGTCCTGCACAGAGCCCTGACCTCAACCCCATCGAACACCTTAGGGATGAATTGGAACGCTGACTGCGAGCCAGGAGGCCTAATCGCCCAACATCAGTGCCCGACCTCACTAATGCTCTTGTGGCTGAATGGAAGCAAGTCCCTGCAGTAATGTTCCAACATCTAGTGGAAAGCCTTCCCAGAAGAGTGGAAGCTGTTATAGCAGCAAAGGGGGGGACCAACTCCAATATTAATGCCTATGATTTTGGAATGTAGTGTATAATTCCAGCATCCTCAAAATGGCTTGACATTAACCAGGTTTCCATTCAACTTTTTTATGCAAGGAAAGTAGCCTACTTTTCTGATATAAAATGCCATCACATCATAGGAAAGAATGCAGTTTATTAGGCTACGAATTAAATAAGTGATGATGAACTTCACAGGGTGGTGAAAGCGCACCGAGGTTGATGTTCCTTTCAATAAATACCAAGGGTCTTATTCTGGTGACATGATGGTCGACGTTTAGCCGCCATTACACAAATAAAATGAATCTTGCACTTTTGTCCGTAACGATCTCATCATGTACCAGGCTGTACCTGTACAAGGCCGGAGTTATGGGCAGGGCCTAGGGGGTTCTGGTCCACCCTACCGTACCTCCTTGCCCATCCAAATAATGTATTTATTTCTCATTTATTTGACCAAGAAAGACTCAATCTCAGATGAAGCATCCGAGAGAGCGAAACAGCGCCCCCTCTGTCTCCGTACGTGAAGACCATGTATCTGATACTGTGTGGACATAAGGAGTATGGCATGTCGTCGTTTCTCTGACCAGACAGCATCAGATACCTGGTCTGCAGATAGTAAGACAGAGGAGCGCTGGTTAGTTTCAGCAGCGAGGGAGAGGCCCGGTGAAACACCGTTTTCAGTGGAAGGAAAGCGGTGCGAACTGGTCGGGGAGGCCGTGAAAACGTTCCCCTCGCCGTCATCATGGTAGTGAGAGGAAGCTCAGTGTCCGGCAGAGGGACAACATGGATTTTGGACGATATTCTACACATTTTCTCATCGATGAAACATTTGATCTCAATACAGTTTTCTGTTCCCAAAACTAGTATCTGATATGAACAGAGTGGACTCTATTTTCTAGACTATAGATAAATCGCGTTGTTTAGAAGGAGTGCAAAAATGTGAATTGAGTTATTTCACACAGAGTAGGCGTTCCCTTACGTAAATATGCAGATATCTACCAGAACGGGCCAATAGGATCTCGCTAACTCGTGCTAGGCTCTGCCCACTATGAGTCGTTAGTTCTCATTTGTTGTTGGAAACGAGAGGGTGTGGTCTATCTGGTTTTAGGGTGCGCTCGTAAATTCCCTCTGGAGTGGCAGAGAGTGCTCAGAGTGCGCCCTGGCTGGGTATTTGTAGATTCAGAGCATTTCGCTCTTGGACGCTCTGGCCGAGGGGTAGGCTTGATCCGAGCGTCTGCGAGAGTTCTATCCAATTACAGAAATTGCAGTGTCCATAGTGGCAAGAATATTTGATTTCTTATTTATTTTATTTTATTTAACCTGTATTTAAATAGGCAAGTCAGTTAAGAACTAATTCGTATTTAAAATTATTGCCTACCAATAGCCCAAAACCTTCCTGCAGGGACGGGGGCCGGGATTAAAAATAAAATAAAAATATAGGACAGAACACACATCACAACAAGAGAGACACCACAACACTACATAAAGAGAGACCTAAGACAAAAACATAGCAAGGCAGAAACACAGCATGGTAGCAACACAGCATGGCAGCAAAACAGCATGGCAGCAGAACATGGTACAAACATTATTGGGCACAGACAACAGCACAAAGGGCCAGACGGTAGAGACAACAATACTGTCACGTCTGCTCCCGCTCTCCCCTTCCCCTGGCGCTTGAGGGCGCCAGATTACCCTGCATCACACGTTCCTGCCATCATCGCTCACACCTGCCCTCCCTTGTCACTCGCATCAGCGTTATTGGACTCACCTGGACTCACTCGTCAGTTGTTAATTTCCTCCCCTATATTTGTCTGTTCCCCAGCGCTGTTCCCCGCTGCTGCATTATATTTGTTTTGTCTGTATTGTTTTGCTGACGCTGTTTCTGTCTTGTCCGTTATTTATTAAATGTTTACTCCCCGTACTTGCTTCGTCTCTCCAGCGTCATGTTCCGTGACAGAATGCAGCAGCCACCTACGAAGCATCGGGGAGTACTGGCGTTCCGGTGGGAATGGTGGCATCGGCTCCATGCTCTAGCTGGCTTCGAGAGGTTTCCTTGCCCCGGTTGGCTCGGATGGCTCCAGTCCCACTTCGGGCCTCAGCCGGATCGTCAGTTTCTGTTCGCCCAGCCTCTGTAGCGGGATCGACAGGCGTCTTGCCTCAGCCGGATCGTCAGGCTCCCATGCCTGAGCCGGCTCGCCAGGCTCCCACGCTCCTGCTGGTTCGTCGGGCTTCCACGCCCAAACCAGCTTGCCCGGTGCCCAAGTCTCGGCCGGTTCGCCCAGGTGGGACGCCGGGTGGCGCCCCAAGAGGAGGGGTACTGTCACGTCTGCTCCCGCTCTCCCCTTCCTGGCGCTTGAGGGCGCCAGATTACCCTGCATCACACGCGTTCCTGCCATCATCGCTCATACCTGCCCTCCCTCGTCACTCGCATCAGCGTTATTGGACTCACCTGGACTCACTCATCAGTTGTTAATTTCCTTCCCTATATTTGTCTGTTCCCCAGCTCTGTTCCCCGCTGCTGCATTATATTTGTTTTGTCTGTATTGTTTTGCTGACGCTGTTTCTGTCTTGTCCGTTATTTATTAAATGCTTACTCCCCGTACTTGCTTCGTCTCTCCAGCGTCATGTTCCGTGACAAATACATCACACAAAGCAGCCACAACTGTCAGTAAAGAGTGTCCATGATTGAGTCTTTGAATGAAGAGATGGAGATAAAACTGTCCAGTTTGAGTGTTTGTTGCAGCTCGTTCCAGTCGCTAGCTGCAGCGAACTGAAAAGAGGAGCGACCCAGGGATGTGTGTGCTTTGGGGACCTTTAACAGAATGTGACTGGCAGAACGGGTGTTGTATGTGGAGGATGAGGGCTGCAGTAGATATCTCAGATAGGGCGGAGTGAGGCCTAAGAGGGTTTTATAAATAAGCATCAAACAGTGGGTCTTACTACGGGTATACAGAGATGACCAGTTTACAGAAGAGTATAGAGTGCAGTGATGTGTCCTATAAGGAGCATTGGTGACAGATGTGATGGCCGAACATCTAGCCGCTCGATCTATAAATTATGTCTCCGTAATCGAGCATGGGTAGGATGGTCATCGGAATCAGAGTTTGGCAGCTGGGGTGAAAGAGGAGCGATTACGATAGAGGAAAGTCTAGAATTATCTTCAGCCTGCAGTTTGGATATGTGCTGAGAGAAGGACAGTGTACCGTCTAGCCATACTCCCAAGTACTTCTATCAGGTGACTACCTCAAGCTCTAAACCCTCAGTAATCACACCAGTGTGTAGAGGTATATTTTTCTTACCAAACCACATGGCCTTTATGTTGGAGGTGTTGCGGTAACATATCCATAACCTGAGTGGAAACCAGATTGCATACCAGAGAGAATACTATAGACATCAAGAAAGCCAGTCAGTTGATTATTGACAAGTTTTTCCCAAAACATTTGATAAACAGGGCAAAATAGAAATAGGCCTATAACAGTTAGGATCAGCTTGATCTCCCCCTTTAAATAAAGGACACACCGTGGCTGCCTTCCAAGCAATGGGAACCTCCCCAGAGAGGAGAGAGAGGTTAAAAAGGTCAGAGAGGCTTGGCGATGATAGGGGGGCAGCAACCTTAAAGAAGAAAGGGTCTAAACCATCTGACCCAGATGTTTTTTTGGGGTCAAGTTTAAGGAGCTCCTTTAGAACCTCGGACTCAGTGACCGCCTGCAGGGAGAAACTTTGTAGCGGGGCAGGGGAAAAGAGGGAGGAGCATCAGGGATAGTCGCATTAGAAGGGGTGGGAGATGAGGAAATGCTGGATGGGCAAGGAGGCATGGCTGAGTCAAATAGGAATCCTGACTTAATGAAATGGTGATTAAAGAGCTCCGCCATGTGCTTCTTGTCAGTAACAACCACTTCATCAACATTAAGGGACCTGGGCAGCTTTGAGGAGGAGGGTTAATTCTCCAGGTCTTTAATCGTTTTCCAGAACTTCTTGGGGTTAGACCCACAGAGAGAGAACTGCTCCTTAAAGTAATTACCTTTGGCCTTCCGGATAGCCTGAGTGCACTTATTTCTCCTTTGCCTGAACGAGAGCCAGTCAGTCTGAGTATGCGTGTGCCGAGCCTTTTGCCAAATGCAATTCTTGAGGCGGAGTCACTCTACCAGATCACGGTCGAACCAAGGGCTGAACCTGTAGTTCATTCCCATTTTCTTTATGGTGTGTGTTTGTTAACAATACCACTGAAAATGTCAAAATGTCCAAGCTGATTCAACACCAATTTACAGAGACCAGGTCATGAAGGAAGGCTTGCTCATTACATTTTTTTTTAGCAAAGAGTCTACCCACCCTAACCCTGGAGCCATATGGTGTCTGCCTCTAGTCTACCCACCCTAACCCTAGAGTCATATGGTGGCTGCCTCTAGTTTACCCACCCTAACACTGGAGCCATATGGTGTCTGCCTCTAGTCTACCCACCCTAACCCTAGAGCCATATGGTGGCTGCCTCTAGTCTACCCACCCTAACCCTAGAGTCATATGGTGGCTGCCTCTAGTTTACCCACCCTAACACTGGAGCCATATGGTGTCTGCCTCTAGTCTACCCACCCTAACCCTGGAGCCATATGGTGTCTGCCTCTAGTCTACCCACCCTAACCCTGGAGCCATATGGTGTCTGCTGCCCTCTAGTCTACCCACCCTAACCCTGGAGCCATATGGTGGTCATAAACAACTATGATCCAGGGATTTGATGATATGGTCCACGGATTCAATGGTATGGCACTGGGATTTGATGGTACGGTCCAGGGATTGGATGGTATGGCCCAGGGATTGGATGGTATGGCCCAGGGATTTGATGGTATGGTCCAGGGATTGGATGGTATTATCCAGGGATTTGATGGTATGGTCCAGGGATTGGATGGTATGGCCCAGGGATTTGATGGTACGGTCCAGGGATTGGATGGTATGGCCCAGGGATTGGATGGTTTGGCCCAGGGATTTGATGGTACGGTCCAGGGATTGGATGGTATGGCCCAGGGATTGGATGGTATGATCCAGGGATTGGATGGTATGGCCCAGGGATTGGATGGTATGATCCAGGGATTGGATGGTATGGTCCAGGAATTGGATGGTATGATCAAGGGATTGGATGGTACGGTCCAGGGATTGGATGGTACGGTCCAAGGATTGGATGGTATGATCCAGGGATTGGATGGTACGGTCCAGGGATTGGATGGTACGGTCCAAGGATTGGATGGTATGATCCAGGGATTGGATGGTATGGTCCAGGGATTGGATGGTACGGTCCAGAAATTGGATTGTATGGTCCAGGGATTGGATGGTACGGTCCAGGGACTGGATGGTACGGTCACTTCAGGACTATGGACATAGATACATAGGAGGATATCTGGATGTGACGACACACTGATTGCTGGAGAACAGTTGGTGTCGTGGAAATATTTGGTCAATAGTATTTCACAAATACCGGAGCCTGTGAGTTCAAAATATACTTTTTATTACTTCATAATAAAAGCCGAGCCGCATCATGAATACAACTCCCTTCCAGCCTTGGCAAACATGTTTTATACATTTGTGCTTCTTACGTCACATTCATAGTGACTCCTCTAAATGGCTCATCACCTCTGGCATTTAGCCACCGTTATCATATTGCCTTCATATTAGGACATGCAACCTGTAGAGTCACACAAATAGTTTCATGCATGTAGGACCATATCAACAGACCTAGGCACTCTACAGGATTAACCAATACATGTCCTCCTGCTGACTCCACTGAAAGGGGAACAAACCCCTGTTCTGGAAAACCCCCAAGAGGTGTAACTATAGTTGGCCATAACAGTTACAAGAATAACCACGTGCATATCTAATGGTGTCCAATGACCTAGAGTACATACATGTACACTAGTTTTGCTGTCTCTTTCAGATTTTTTTTTGTTGCCACATATGTACTGAAAAATTCACAATACTGGACGCCCAGGAGGATATCTGGATGCATAACATACTAACGGACCGAAACAGGTCCACAGTCCCCTCCCCAAAGAAGAGAAGGGGCAGAGAGGAATGGATGAGGAGAGGGGAAGTAAAATCCAATCAAAATCAAGTCAAACGTTACTTGTCACACACTTGGTAAACAACGGGTGTAGACTAACAGTGAAAAGCGGGTCCGTTAACAACGATGCAGATAAAGATAAGTACAGGACAAATGAAAGGAGGGTGCGGGGCCGAGGGAATCAGTGAAGGCTTTATGGATAGTGTCCTGAAATGAAGTCACTAAAAGTAAAATTAAGTTATGCAGGTGTAGAGTACAAGGAGTGGATGAGTTGGACCGGCACCCAGACTAGCCGTCCACTAGATGGCAGTGTACTCCTAGCTAGATGGCGGTGTACTCCGAGCTAGATGGCAGTGTACTCCTAGCTAGATGGCGGTGTACTCCTAGCTAGATGGCGGTGTACTCCTAGCTAGATGGCAGTGTACTCCTAGCTAGATGGCAGTGTACTCCTAGCTAGATGACGGTGTACTCCTAGCTAGATGGCAGTGTACTCCTAGCTAGATGACGGTCTACTCCTAGCTAGATGGCGGTGTACTCCTAGCTAGATGGCGGTGTACTCCTAGCTAGATGGCGGTGTACTCCTAGCTAGATGGCGGTGTACTCCTAGCTAGATGACGGTGTACTCCTAGCTAGATGACGGTGTACTCCTAGCTAGATGGCGGTGTACTCCTAGCTAGATGACGGTGTACTCCTAGCTAGATGGCAGTGTACTCCTAGCTAGATGGCAGTGTACTCCTAGCTGGATGGCAGTGTACTCCTAGCTAGATGGCAGTGTACTCCTAGCTAGATGGCAGTGTACTCCTAGCTAGATGGCAGTGTACTCCTAGCTAGATGACAGTGTACTCCTAGCTAGATGGCAGTGTACTCCTAGCTAGATGGCAGTGTACTCCTAGCCAGATGGCAGTGTACTCCTAGCTAGATGTCAGTGTACTCCTAGCTAGATGGCAGTGTACTCCTAGCTAGATGACAGTGTACTCCTAGCTAGATGGCAGTGTACTCCTAGCTAGATGGCAGTGTACTCCTAGCTAGATGACAGTGTACTCCTAGCTAGATGGCAGTGTACTCCTAGCTAGATGGCAATGTACTCCTAGCTAGATGGCAGTGTACTCCTAGCTAGATGACAGTGTACTCCTAGCTAGATGACAGTGTACTCCTAGCTAGATGACAGTGTACTCCTAGCTAGATGGCAGTGTACTCCTAGCTAGATGGCAGTGTACTCCTAGCTAGATGGCAGTGTACTCCTAGCTAGATGGCAGTGTACTCCTAGCTAGATGGCAGTGTACTCCTAGCTAGATGGCAGTGTACTCCTAGCTAGATGGCAGTGTACTCCTAGCTAGATGACAGTGTACTCCTAGCTAGATGGCAGTGTACTCCTAGCTAGATGACAGTGTACTCCTAGCTAGATGGCAGAGTACTCCTAGCTAGATGACAGTGTACTCCTAGCTAGATGGCAGTGTACTCCTAGCTAGATGGCGGTGTACTCCTAGCTAGATGGCGGTGTACTCCTAGCTAGATGGCAGTGTACTCCTAGCTAGATGACAGTGTACTCCTAGCTAGATGGCAGTGTACTCCTAGCTAGATGACGGTGTACTCCTAGCTAGATGGCGGTGTACTCCTAGCTAGATGGCGGTGTACTCCTAGCTAGATGGCGGTGTACTCCTAGCTAGATGGCGGTGTACTCCTAGCTAGATGACGGTGTACTCCTAGCTAGATGACGGTGTACTCCTAGCTAGATGGCGGTGTACTCCTAGCTAGATGACGGTGTACTCCTAGCTAGATGGCAGTGTACTCCTAGCTAGATGGCAGTGTACTCCTAGCTAGATGGCAGTGTACTCCTAGCTAGATGGCAGTGTACTCCTAGCTAGATGACAGTGTACTCCTAGCTAGATGGCAGTGTACTCCTAGCTAGATGACAGTGTACTCCTAGCTAGATGACAGTGTACTCCTAGCTAGATGGCAGTGTACTCCTAGCTAGATGGCAGTGTACTCCTAGCTAGATGGCAGTGTACTCCTAGCTGGATGGCAGTGTACTCCTAACTAGATGGCAGTGTACTCCTAGCTAGATGACAGTGTACTCCTAGCTAGATGGCAGTGTACTCCTAGCTACATGGCAGTGTACTCCTAGCTAGATGGCAGTGTACTCCTAGCTAGATGGCAGTGTACTCCTAGCTAGATGACAGTGTACTCCTAGCTAGATGGCAGTGTACTCCTAGCTAGATGGCAGTGTACTCCTAGCTAGATGGCAGTGTACTCCTAGCTAGATGACAGTGTACTCCTAGCTAGATGGCAGTGTACTCCTAGCTAGATGGCAGTGTACTCCTAGCTAGATGACAGTGTACTCCTAGCTAGATGGCAGTGTACTCCTAGCTAGATGGCAATGTACTCCAAGCTAGATGGCAGTGTACTCCTAGCTAGATGACAGTGTACTCCTAGCTAGATGGCAGTGTACTCCTAGCTAGATGACAGTGTACTCCTAGCTAGATGGCAGAGTACTCCTAGCTAGATGACAGTGTACTCCTAGCTAGATGGCAGTGTACTCCTAGCTAGATGGCAGTGTACTCCTAGCTAGATGGCAGTGTACTCCTAGCTAGATGGCAGTGTACTCCTAGCTAGATGGCAGTGTACTCCTAGCTAGATGACAGTGTACTCCTAGCTAGATGGCAGTGTACTCCTAGCTAGATGGCAGTGTACTCCTAGCTAGATGACAGTGTACTCCTAGCTAGATGGCAGTGTACTCCTAGCTAGATGGCAGTGTACTCCTAGCTAGATGACAGTGTACTCCTAGCTAGATGGCAGTGTACTCCTAGCTAGATGGCAGTGTACTCCTAGCTAGATGGCAGTGTACTCCTAGCTAGATGACAGTGTACTCCTAGCTAGATGGCAGTGTACTCCTAGCTAGATGACAGTGTACTCCTAGCTAGATGGCAGTGTACTCCTAGCTAGATGGCAGTGTACTCCTAGCTGGATGGCAGTGTACTCCTAGCTAGATGGCAGTGTACTCCTAGCTAGATGGCAGTGTACTCCTAGCTAGATGGCAGTGTACTCCTAGCTAGATGACAGTGTACTCCTAGCTAGATGGCAGTGTACTCCTAGCTAGATGGCAGTGTACTCCTAGCTAGATGACAGTGTACTCCTAGCTAGATGACAGTGTACTCCTAGCTAGATGGCAGTGTACTCCTAGCTAGATGGCAGTGTACTCCTAGCTAGATGACAGTGTACTCCTAGCTAGATGACAGTGTAATCCTAGCTAGATGACAGTGTACTCCTAGCTAGATGACAGTGTACTCCTAGCTAGATGGCAGTGTACTCCTAGCTAGATGGCAGTGTACTCCTAGCTAGATGGCAGTGTACTCCTAGCTAGATGGCAGTGTACTCTAGCTAGATGGCAGTGTACTCCTAGCTAGATGGCAGTGTACTCCTAGCTAGATGGCAGTGTACTCCTAGCTAGATGGCAGTGTACTCCTAGCTAGATGACAGTGTACTCCTAGCTAGATGGCAGAGTACTCCTAGCTAGATGACAGTGTACTCCTAGCTAGATGGCAGTGTACTCCTAGCTAGATGACAGTGTACTCCTAGCTAGATGGCAGTGTACTCTAGCTAGATGGCAGTGTACTCCTAGCTAGATGGCAGTGTACTCCTAGCTAGATGGCAGTGTACTCCTAGCTAGATGGCAGTGTACTCTAGCTAGATGGCAGTGTACTCCTAGCTAGATGGCAGTGTACTCCTAGCTAGATGGCAGTGTACTCCTAGCTAGATGGCAGTGTACTCCTAGCTAGATGGCAGTGTACTCCTAGCTAGATGGCAGTGTACTCCTAGCTAGATGGCAGTGTACTCCTAGCTAGATGGCAGTGTACTCCTAGCTAGATGGCAGTGTACTCCTAGCTAGATGGCAGTGTACTCCTAGCTAGATGACAGTGTACTCCTAGCTAGATGGCAGTGTACTCCTAGCTAGATGACAGTGTACTCCTAGCTAGATGGCAGTGTACTCCTAGCTAGATGACAGTGTACTCCTAGCTAGATGGCAGTGTACTCCTAGCTAGATGGCAGTGTACTCCTAGCTAGATGGCAGTGTACTCCTAGCTAGATGGCAGAGTACTCCTAGCTAGATGGCAGTGTACTCCTAGCTAGATGGCAGTGTACTCCTAGCTAGATGGCAGTGTACTCCTAGCTAGATGACAGTGTACTCCTAGCTAGATGGCAGTGTACTCCTAGCTAGATGGCAGTGTACTCCTAGCTAGATGACAGTGTACTCCTAGCTAGATGGCAGTGTACTCCTAGCTAGATGGCAGTGTACTCCTAGCTAGATGACAGTGTACTCCTAGCTAGATGGCAGTGTACTCCTAGCTAGATGGCAGTGTACTCCTAGCTGGATGGCAGTGTACTCCTAGCTAGATGACAGTGTACTCCTAGCTAGATGGCAGTGTACTCCTAGCTAGATGGCAGTGTACTCCTAGCTAGATGGCAGTGTACTCCTAGCTAGATGACAGTGTACTCCTAGCTAGATGGCAGTGTACTCCTAGCTAGATGACAGTGTACTCCTAGCTAGATGGCAGTGTACTCCTAGCTAGATGGCAGTGTACTCCTAGCTAGATGGCAGTGTACTCCTAGCTAGATGGCAGTGTACTCCTAGCTAGATGGCAGTGTACTCCTAGCTAGATGGCAGTGTACTCCTAGCTAGATGGCAGTGTACTCCTAGCTAGATGGCAGTGTACTCCTAGCTAGATGACAGTGTACTCCTAGCTAGATGGCAGTGTACTCCTAGCTAGATGGCAGTGTACTCCTAGCTAGATGACAGTGTACTCCTAGCTAGATGGCAGTGTACTCCTAGCTAGATGGCAGTGTACTCCTAGCTAGATGGCAGTGTACTCCTAGCTAGATGACAGTGTACTCCTAGCTAGATGGCAGTGTACTCCTAGCTAGATGACAGTGTACTCCTAGCTAGATGGCAGTGTACTCCTAGCTAGATGGCAGTGTACTCTAGCTAGATGGCAGTGTACTCCTAGCTAGATGGCAGTGTACTCCTAGCTAGATGGCAGATGACAGTGTACTCCTAGCTAGATGGCAGTGTACTCCTAGCTAGATGGCAGTGTACTCCTAGCCAGATGGCAGTGTACTCCTAGCTGGATGGCAGTGTACTCCTAGCTACATGGCAGTGTACTCCTAGCTACATGGCAGTGTACTCCTAGCTAGATGGCAGTGTACTCCTAGCTAGATGGCAGTGTACTCCTAGCTAGATGGCAGTGTACTCCTAGCTAGATGACAGTGTACTCCTAGCTAGATGGCAGAGTACTCCTAGCTAGATGACAGTGTACTCCTAGCTAGATGGCAGTGTACTCCTAGCTAGATGGCAGTGTACTCCTAGCTAGATGGCAGTGTACTCCTAGCTAGATGGCAGTGTACTCCTAGCTAGATGGCAGAGTACTCCTATCTAGATGGCAGTGTACTCCTAGCTAGATGGCAGTGTACTCCTAGCTAGATGGCAGTGTACTCCTAGCTAGATGACAGTGTACTCCTAGCTAGATGGCAGTGTACTCCTAGCTAGATGGCAGTGTACTCCTAGCTAGATGACAGTGTACTCCTAGCTAAATGGCAGTGTACTCCTAGCTAGATGGCAGTGTACTCCTAGCTAGATGACAGTGTACTCCTAGCTAGATGGCAGTGTACTCCTAGCTAGATGGCAGTGTACTCCTAGCTGGATGGCAGTGTACTCCTAGCTAGATGACAGTGTACTCCTAGCTAGATGGCAGTGTACTCCTAGCTAGATGACAGTGTACTCCTAGCTGGATGGCAGTGTACTCCTAGCTAGATGGCAGTGTACTCCTAGCTGGATGGCAGTGTACTCCTAGCTAGATGGCAGTGTACTCCTAGCTAGATGGCAGTGTACTCCTAGCTAGATGACAGTGTACTCCTAGCTAGATGACAGTGTACTCCTAGCTAGATGGCAGTGTACTCCTAGCTAGATGACAGTGTACTCCTAGCTAGATGGCAGTGTACTCCTAGCTAGATGGCAGTGTACTCCTAGCTAGATGGCAGTGTACTCTAGCTAGATGGCAGTGTACTCCTAGCTAGATGGCAGTGTACTCCTAGCTAGATGGCAGAGTACTCCTATCTAGATGGCAGTGTACTCCTAGCTAGATGGCAGTGTACTCCTAGCTAGATGGCAGTGTACTCCTAGCTAGATGACAGTGTACTCCTAGCTAGATGGCAGTGTACTCCTAGCTAGATGGCAGTGTACTCCTAGCTAGATGACAGTGTACTCCTAGCTAAATGGCAGTGTACTCCTAGCTAGATGGCAGTGTACTCCTAGCTAGATGGCAGTGTACTCCTAGCTAGATGGCAGTGTACTCCTAGCTAGATGGCAGTGTACTCCTAGCTAGATGGCAGTGTACTCCTAGCTAGACGACAGTGTACTCCTAGCTAGACGGCAGTGTACTCCTAGCTAGACGGCAGTGTACTCCTAGCTAGACGGCAGTGTACTCCTAGCTAGACGGCAGTGTACTCCTAGCTAGACGGCAGTGTACTCCTAGCTAGACGGCAGTGTACTCCTAGCTAGATGGCAGTGTACTCCTAGCTAGATGGCAGTGTACTCCTAGCTAGATGACAGTGTACTCCTAGCTAGATGGCAGTGTACTCCTAGCTAGATGGCAGTGTACTCCTAGCTAGATGGCAGTGTACTCCTAGCTAGATGGCAGAGTACTCCTATCTAGATGGCAGTGTACTCCTAGCTAGATGGCAGTGTACTCCTAGCTAGATGGCAGTGTACTCCTAGCTAGATGACAGTGTACTCCTAGCTAGATGGCAGTGTACTCCTAGCTAGATGGCAGTGTACTCTAGCTAGATGACAGTGTACTCCTAGCTAGATGGCAGTGTACTCCTAGCTAGATGGCAGTGTACTCTAGCTAGATGACAGTGTACTCCTAGCTAGATGGCAGTGTACTCCTAGCTAGATGGCAGTGTACTCCTAGCTGGATGGCAGTGTACTCCTAGCTAGATGACAGTGTACTCCTAGCTAGATGGCAGTGTACTCCTAGCTGGATGGCAGTGTACTCCTAGCTAGATGGCAGTGTACTCCTAGCCAGATGACAGTGTACTCCTAGCTAGATGGCAGTGTACTCCTAGCTAGATGACAGTGTACTCCTAGCTAGATGGCAGTGTACTCTAGCTAGATGGCAGTGTACTCTAGCTAGATGGCAGTGTACTCCTAGCTAGATGGCAGTGTACTCCTAGCTAGATGGCAGTTTACTCCTAGCTAGATGGCAGTGTACTCCTAGCTAGACGGCAGTGTACTCCTAGCTAGATGGCAGTGTACTCCTAGCTAGATGGCAGTGTACTTAGCTGATGGCAGTGTACTCCTAGCTAGATGGCAGTGTACTCTAGCTAGATGGCAGTGTACTCCTAGCTAGATGGCAGTGTACTCCTAGCTAGATGGCAGTGTACTCTAGCTAGATGACAGTGTACTCCTAGCTAGATGGCAGTGTACTCCTAGCTAGATGGCAGTGTACTCCTAGCTAGATGGCAGTGTACTCCTAGCTAGATGACAGTGTACTCCTAGCTAGATGGCAGTGTACTCCTAGCTAGATGACAGTGTACTCCTAGCTAGATGGCAGTGTACTCCTAGCTAGATGGCAGTGTACTCCTAGCTAGATGGCAGTGTACTCCTAGCTAGATGGCAGTGTACTCCTAGCTAGATGGCAGTGTACTCTAGCTAGATGGCAGTGTACTCCTAGCTGGATGGCAGTGTACTCCTAGCTACATGGCAGTGTACTCCTAGCTACATGGCAGTGTACTCCTAGCTAGATGGCAGTGTACTCCTAGCTAGATGGCAGTGTACTCCTAGCTAGATGGCAGTGTACTCTAGCTAGATGACAGTGTACCCTAGCTAGATGGCAGTGTACTAGCCAGATGGCAGTGTACTCCTAGCTAGATGGCAGAGTACTCCTAGCTAGATGACAGTGTACTCCTAGCTAGATGGCAGTGTACTCCTAGCTAGATGGCAGTGTACTCCTAGCTAGATGGCAGTGTACTCCTAGCTAGATGGCAGTGTACTCCTAGCTAGATGGCAGAGTACTCCTATCTAGATGGCAGTGTACTCCTAGCTAGATGGCAGTGTACTCCTAGCTAGATGGCAGTGTACTCCTAGCTAGATGACAGTGTACTCCTAGCTAGATGGCAGTGTACTCCTAGCTAGATGGCAGTGTACTCCTAGCTAGATGACAGTGTACTCTAGCTAAATGGCAGTGTACTCCTAGCTAGATGGCAGTGTACTCCTAGCTAGATGACAGTGTACTCCTAGCTAGATGGCAGTGTACTCCTAGCTAGATGGCAGTGTACTCCTAGCTGGATGGCAGTGTACTCCTAGCTAGATGACAGTGTACTCCTAGCTAGATGGCAGTGTACTCCTAGCTAGATGACAGTGTACTCCTAGCTGGATGGCAGTGTACTCTAGCTAGATGGCAGTGTACTCCTAGCTGGATGGCAGTGTACTCCTAGCTAGATGGCAGTGTACTCCTAGCTAGATGGCAGTGTACTCCTAGCTAGATGACAGTGTACTCCTAGCTAGATGACAGTGTACTCCTAGCTAGATGGCAGTGTACTCCTAGCTAGATGACAGTGTACTCCTAGCTAGATGGCAGTGTACTCCTAGCTAGATGACAGTGTACTCCTAGCTAGATGGCAGTGTACTCCTAGCCAGATGGCAGTGTACTCCTAGCTAGATGGCAGTGTACTCCTAGCTAGATGGCAGAGTACTCCTATCTAGATGGCAGTGTACTCCTAGCTAGATGGCAGTGTACTCCTAGCTAGATGGCAGTGTACTCTAGCTAGATGACAGTGTACTCCTAGCTAGATGGCAGTGTACTCCTAGCTAGATGGCAGTGTACTCCTAGCTAGATGACAGTGTACTCCTAGCTAGATGGCAGTGTACTCCTAGCTAGATGGCAGTGTACTCCTAGCTAGATGACAGTGTACTCCTAGCTAGATGGCAGTGTACTCCTAGCTAGATGGCAGTGTACTCCTAGCTGGATGGCAGTGTACTCCTAGCTAGATGACAGTGTACTCCTAGCTAGATGGCAGTGTACTCCTAGCTGGATGGCAGTGTACTCCTAGCTAGATGGCAGTGTACTCCTAGCTAGATGACAGTGTACTCCTAGCTAGATGGCAGTGTACTCTAGCTAGATGACAGTGTACTCCTAGCTAGATGGCAGTGTACTCCTAGCTAGATGGCAGTGTACTCCTAGCTAGATGGCAGTGTACTCCTAGCTAGATGGCAGTGTACTCCTAGCTAGATGGCAGTTTACTCCTAGCTAGATGGCAGTGTACTCCTAGCTGAGACGGCAGTGTACTCCTAGCTAGATGGCAGTGTACTCCTAGCTAGATGACAGTGTACTCCTAGCTAGATGGCAGTGTACTCCTAGCTAGATGGCAGTGTACTCCTAGCTAGATGACAGTGTACTCCTAGCTAGATGGCAGTGTACTCCTAGCTAGATGGCAGTGTACTCCTAGCTAGATGGCAGTGTACTCCTAGCTAGATGACAGTGTACTCCTAGCTAGATGGCAGTGTACTCCTAGCTAGATGACAGTGTACTCCTAGCTAGATGGCAGTGTACTCCTAGCTAGATGGCAGTGTACTCCTAGCTAGATGGCAGTGTACTCCTAGCTAGATGGCAGTGTACTCCTAGCTAGATGGCAGTGTACTCCTAGCTAGATGGCAGTGTACTCCTAGCTGGATGGCAGTGTACTCCTAGCTACATGGCAGTGTACTCCTAGCTACATGGCAGTGTACTCCTAGCTAGATGGCAGTGTACTCCTAGCTAGATGGCAGTGTACTCCTAGCTAGATGGCAGTGTACTCCTAGCTAGATGACAGTGTACTCCTAGCTAGATGGCAGAGTACTCCTAGCTAGATGACAGTGTACTCCTAGCTAGATGGCAGTGTACTCCTAGCTAGATGGCAGTGTACTCCTAGCTAGATGGCAGTGTACTCCTAGCTAGATGGCAGTGTACTCCTAGCTAGATGGCAGAGTACTCCTATCTAGATGGCAGTGTACTCCTAGCTAGATGGCAGTGTACTCCTAGCTAGATGGCAGTGTACTCCTAGCTAGATGACAGTGTACTCCTAGCTAGATGGCAGTGTACTCTAGCTAGATGGCAGTGTACTCCTAGCTAGATGACAGTGTACTCTAGCTAAATGGCAGTGTACTCCTAGCTAGATGGCAGTGTACTCCTAGCTAGATGACAGTGTACTCCTAGCTAGATGGCAGTGTACTCCTAGCTAGATGGCAGTGTACTCCTAGCTGGATGGCAGTGTACTCCTAGCTAGATGACAGTGTACTCCTAGCTAGATGGCAGTGTACTCCTAGCTAGATGACAGTGTACTCCTAGCTGGATGGCAGTGTACTCCTAGCTAGATGGCAGTGTACTCCTAGCTGGATGGCAGTGTACTCCTAGCTAGATGGCAGTGTACTCCTAGCTAGATGGCAGTGTACTCCTAGCTAGATGACAGTGTACTCCTAGCTAGATGACAGTGTACTCCTAGCTAGATGGCAGTGTACTCCTAGCTAGATGACAGTGTACTCCTAGCTAGATGGCAGTGTACTCCTAGCTAGATGGCAGTGTACTCCTAGCTAGATGGCAGTGTACTCCTAGCTAGATGGCAGTGTACTCCTAGCTAGATGGCAGTGTACTCCTAGCTAGATGGCAGAGTACTCCTATCTAGATGGCAGTGTACTCCTAGCTAGATGGCAGTGTACTCCTAGCTAGATGGCAGTGTACTCCTAGCTAGATGACAGTGTACTCCTAGCTAGATGGCAGTGTACTCCTAGCTAGATGGCAGTGTACTCCTAGCTAGATGACAGTGTACTCCTAGCTAAATGGCAGTGTACTCCTAGCTAGATGGCAGTGTACTCCTAGCTAGATGGCAGTGTACTCCTAGCTAGATGGCAGTGTACTCCTAGCTAGATGGCAGTGTACTCCTAGCTAGATGGCAGTGTACTCCTAGCTAGACGACAGTGTACTCCTAGCTAGACGGCAGTGTACTCCTAGCTAGACGGCAGTGTACTCCTAGCTAGACGGCAGTGTACTCCTAGCTAGACGGCAGTGTACTCCTAGCTAGACGGCAGTGTACTCCTAGCTAGACGGCAGTGTACTCCTAGCTAGATGGCAGTGTACTCCTAGCTAGATGGCAGTGTACTCCTAGCTAGATGACAGTGTACTCCTAGCTAGATGGCAGTGTACTCCTAGCTAGATGGCAGTGTACTCCTAGCTAGATGGCAGTGTACTCCTAGCTAGATGGCAGAGTACTCCTATCTAGATGGCAGTGTACTCCTAGCTAGATGGCAGTGTACTCCTAGCTAGATGGCAGTGTACTCCTAGCTAGATGACAGTGTACTCCTAGCTAGATGGCAGTGTACTCCTAGCTAGATGGCAGTGTACTCCTAGCTAGATGACAGTGTACTCCTAGCTAGATGGCAGTGTACTCCTAGCTAGATGGCAGTGTACTCCTAGCTAGATGACAGTGTACTCCTAGCTAGATGGCAGTGTACTCCTAGCTAGATGGCAGTGTACTCCTAGCTGGATGGCAGTGTACTCCTAGCTAGATGACAGTGTACTCCTAGCTAGATGGCAGTGTACTCTAGCTGGATGGCAGTGTACTCCTAGCTAGATGGCAGTGTACTCCTAGCTAGATGACAGTGTACTCCTAGCTAGATGGCAGTGTACTCCTAGCTAGATGACAGTGTACTCCTAGCTAGATGGCAGTGTACTCCTAGCTAGATGGCAGTGTACTCCTAGCTAGATGGCAGTGTACTCCTAGCTAGATGGCAGTGTACTCCTAGCTAGATGGCAGTTTACTCCTAGCTAGATGGCAGTGTACTCCTAGCTAGACGGCAGTGTACTCCTAGCTAGATGGCAGTGTACTCCTAGCTAGATGACAGTGTACTCCTAGCTAGATGGCAGTGTACTCCTAGCTAGATGGCAGTGTACTCCTAGCTAGATGACAGTGTACTCCTAGCTAGATGGCAGTGTACTCCTAGCTAGATGGCAGTGTACTCCTAGCTAGATGGCAGTGTACTCCTAGCTAGATGACAGTGTACTCCTAGCTAGATGGCAGTGTACTCCTAGCTAGATGACAGTGTACTCCTAGCTAGATGGCAGTGTACTCCTAGCTAGATGGCAGTGTACTCCTAGCTAGATGGCAGTGTACTCCTAGCTAGATGGCAGTGTACTCCTAGCTAGATGGCAGTGTACTCCTAGCTAGATGGCAGTGTACTCCTAGCTGGATGGCAGTGTACTCCTAGCTACATGGCAGTGTACTCCTAGCTACATGGCAGTGTACTCCTAGCTAGATGGCAGTGTACTCCTAGCTAGATGGCAGTGTACTCCTAGCTAGATGGCAGTGTACTCCTAGCTAGATGACAGTGTACTCCTAGCTAGATGGCAGAGTACTCCTAGCTAGATGACAGTGTACTCCTAGCTAGATGGCAGTGTACTCCTAGCTAGATGGCAGTGTACTCTAGCTAGATGGCAGTGTACTCTAGCTAGATGGCAGTGTACTCCTAGCTAGATGGCAGAGTACTCCTATCTAGATGGCAGTGTACTCCTAGCTAGATGGCAGTGTACTCCTAGCTAGATGGCAGTGTACTCCTAGCTAGATGACAGTGTACTCCTAGCTAGATGGCAGTGTACTCCTAGCTAGATGGCAGTGTACTCCTAGCTAGATGACAGTGTACTCCTAGCTAAATGGCAGTGTACTCCTAGCTAGATGGCAGTGTACTCCTAGCTAGATGACAGTGTACTCCTAGCTAGATGGCAGTGTACTCCTAGCTAGATGGCAGTGTACTCCTAGCTGGATGGCAGTGTACTCCTAGCTAGATGACAGTGTACTCCTAGCTAGATGGCAGTGTACTCCTAGCTAGATGACAGTGTACTCCTAGCTGGATGGCAGTGTACTCCTAGCTAGATGGCAGTGTACTCTAGCTGGATGGCAGTGTACTCCTAGCTAGATGGCAGTGTACTCCTAGCTAGATGGCAGTGTACTCCTAGCTAGATGACAGTGTACTCCTAGCTAGATGACAGTGTACTCCTAGCTAGATGGCAGTGTACTCCTAGCTAGATGACAGTGTACTCCTAGCTAGATGGCAGTGTACTCCTAGCTAGATGGCAGTGTACTCCTAGCTAGATGGCAGTGTACTCCTAGCTAGATGGCAGTGTACTCCTAGCTAGATGGCAGTGTACTCCTAGCTAGATGGCAGAGTACTCCTATCTAGATGGCAGTGTACTCCTAGCTAGATGGCAGTGTACTCTAGCTAGATGGCAGTGTACTCCTAGCTAGATGACAGTGTACTCCTAGCTAGATGGCAGTGTACTCCTAGCTAGATGGCAGTGTACTCTAGCTAGATGACAGTGTACTCCTAGCTAAATGGCAGTGTACTCCTAGCTAGATGGCAGTGTACTCCTAGCTAGATGGCAGTGTACTCCTAGCTAGATGGCAGTGTACTCCTAGCTAGATGGCAGTGTACTCCTAGCTAGATGGCAGTGTACTCCTAGCTAGACAGTGTACTCCTAGCTAGACGGCAGTGTACTCCTAGCTAGACGGCAGTGTACTCCTAGCTAGATGGCAGTGTACTCCTAGCTAGATGGCAGTGTACTCCTAGCTAGACGCAGTGTACTCCTAGCTGGCAGTGTACTCCTAGCTAGATGGCAGTGTACTCCTAGCTAGATGGCAGTGTACTCCTAGCTAGATGGCAGTGTACTCCTAGCTGATGACAGTGTACTCCTAGCTAGATCTAGCAGATGGCAGTGTACTCCTAGCTAGATGGCAGTGTACTCCTAGCTAGATGGCAGTGTACTCCTAGCTAGATGGCAGTGTACTCCTAGCTAGATGACAGTGTACTCCTAGCTAGATGACAGTGTACTCCTAGCTGGATGGCAGTGTACTCCTAGCTAGATGGCAGAGTACTCCTAGCTAGATGGCAGTGTACTCCTAGCTAGATGACAGTGTACTCCTAGCTAGATGGCAGTGTACTCCTAGCTAGATGACAGTGTACTCCTAGCTAGATGGCAGTGTACTCCTAGCTAGATGGCAGTGTACTCCTAGCTAGATGGCAGTGTACTCCTAGCTAGATGGCAGTGTACTCCTAGCTAGATGGCAGTGTACTCCTAGCTAGACGACAGTGTACTCCTAGCTAGATGACAGTGTACTCCTAGCTAGATGACAGTGTACTCCTAGCTAGACGGCAGTGTACTCCTAGCTAGATGGCAGTGTACTCCTAGCTAGATGACAGTGTACTCCTAGCTAGATGGCAGTGTACTCCTAGCTAGATGGCAGTGTACTCCTAGCTAGATGACAGTGTACTCCTAGCTAAATGGCAGTGTACTCCTAGCTAGATGGCAGTGTACTCTAGCTAGATGACAGTGTACTCCTAGCTAGATGGCAGTGTACTCCTAGCTAGATGGCAGTGTACTCCTAGCTGGATGGCAGTGTACTCTAGCTAGATGACAGTGTACTCCTAGCTAGATGGCAGTGTACTCCTAGCTAGATGACAGTGTACTCCTAGCTGGATGGCAGTGTACTCCTAGCTAGATGGCAGTGTACTCCTAGCTGGATGGCAGTGTACTCCTAGCTAGATGGCAGTGTACTCCTAGCTAGATGGCAGTGTACTCCTAGCTAGATGACAGTGTACTCCTAGCTAGATGACAGTGTACTCCTAGCTAGACGGCAGTGTACTCCTAGCTAGACGGCAGTGTACTCCTAGCTAGATGACAGTGTACTCCTAGCTGGATGGCAGTGTACTCCTAGCTAGACGGCAGAGTACTCCTAGCTAGATGGCAGTGTACTCCTAGCTAGATGACAGTGTACTCCTAGCTGGATGGCAGTGTACTCCTAGCTAGATGGCAGTGTACTCCTAGCTAGATGGCAGTGTACTCCTAGCTAGATGACAGTGTACTCCTAGCTAGATGACAGTGTACTCCTAGCTAGATGGCAGTGTACTCCTAGCTAGATGACAGTGTACTCCTAGCTAGATGGCAGTGTACTCCTAGCTAGATGGCAGTGTACTCCTAGCTAGATGGCAGTGTACTCCTAGCTAGATGGCAGTGTACTCCTAGCTAGATGACAGTGTAGTCCTAGCTGGATGGCAGTGTACTCCTAGCTAGATGGCAGAGTACTCCTAGCTAGATGGCAGTGTACTCCTAGCTAGATGACAGTGTACTCCTAGCTAGATGGCAGTGTACTCCTAGCTAGATGACAGTGTACTCCTAGCTAGATGGCAGTGTACTCCTAGCTAGATGGCAGTGTACTCCTAGCTAGATGGCAGTGTACTCCTAGCTAGATGGCAGTGTACTCCTAGCTAGATGGCAGTGTACTCCTAGCTAGATGGCAGTGTACTCCTAGCTAGATGGCAGTGTACTCCTAGCTAGACGACAGTGTACTCCTAGCTAGATGACAGTGTACTCCTAGCTAGATGACAGTGTACTCCTAGCTAGACGGCAGTGTACTCCTAGCTAGATGGCAGTGTACTCCTAGCTAGATGACAGTGTACTCCTAGCTAGATGGCAGTGTACTCCTAGCTAGATGGCAGTGTACTCCTAGCTAGATGACAGTGTACTCCTAGCTAAATGGCAGTGTACTCCTAGCTAGATGGCAGTGTACTCCTAGCTAGATGACAGTGTACTCCTAGCTAGATGGCAGTGTACTCCTAGCTAGATGGCAGTGTACTCCTAGCTAGATGGCAGTGTACTCTAGCTAGATGGCAGTGTACTCCTAGCTAGATGGCAGTGTACTCTAGCTAGATGGCAGTGTACTCCTAGCTAGATGGCAGTGTACTCCTAGCTAGACGACAGTGTACTCCTAGCTAGATGACAGTGTACTCCTAGCTAGATGACAGTGTACTCCTAGCTAGGCGGCAGTGTACTCCTAGCTAGATGGCAGTGTACTCTAGCTAGATGACAGTGTACTCCTAGCTAGATGGCAGTGTACTCCTAGCTAGATGGCAGTGTACTCCTAGCTAGATGACAGTGTACTCCTAGCTAAATGGCAGTGTACTCCTAGCTAGATGGCAGTGTACTCCTAGCTAGATGACAGTGTACTCCTAGCTAGATGGCAGTGTACTCCTAGCTAGATGGCAGTGTACTCCTAGCTGGATGGCAGTGTACTCCTAGCTAGATGACAGTGTACTCCTAGCTAGATGGCAGTGTACTCCTAGCTAGATGACAGTGTACTCCTAGCTGGATGGCAGTGTACTCCTAGCTAGATGGCAGTGTACTCCTAGCTGGATGGCAGTGTACTCCTAGCTAGATGGCAGTGTACTCCTAGCTAGATGGCAGTGTACTCCTAGCTAGATGACAGTGTACTCCTAGCTAGATGACAGTGTACTCCTAGCTAGACGGCAGTGTACTCCTAGCTAGACGGCAGTGTACTCCTAGCTAGACGACAGTGTACTCCTAGCTGGATGGCAGTGTACTCCTAGCTAGATGGCAGAGTACTCCTAGCTAGATGGCAGTGTACTCCTAGCTAGATGACAGTGTACTCCTAGCTAGATGGCAGTGTACTCCTAGCTAGATGACAGTGTACTCCTAGCTAGATGGCAGTGTACTCCTAGCTAGATGGCAGTGTACTCCTAGCTAGATGGCAGTGTACTCCTAGCTAGATGGCAGTGTACTCCTAGCTAGATGGCAGTGTACTCCTAGCTAGATGGCAGTGTACTCCTAGCTAGACGGCAGTGTACTCCTAGCTAGACGGCAGTGTACTCCTAGCTAGACGGCAGTGTACTCCTAGCTGACGGCGGCGGTGTGTACTCCTGGCTAGATGGCAGTGTACTCCTAGCTAGATGGCAGTGTACTCCTAGCTAGATGGCAGTGTACTCCTAGCTAGATGACAGTGTACTCCTAGCTAGATGACAGTGTACTCCTAGCTAGATGGCAGTGTACTCCTAGCTAGATGGCAGTGTACTCCTAGCTAGATGGCAGTGTACTCCTAGCTAGATGGCAGTGTACTCCTAGCTAGATGACAGTGTACTCCTAGCTGGATGGCAGTGTACTCCTAGCTAGATGGCAGAGTACTCCTAGCTAGATGGCAGTGTACTCCTAGCTAGATGGCAGTGTACTCCTAGCTAGATGACAGTGTACTCCTAGCTAGATGGCAGTGTACTCCTAGCTAGATGGCAGTGTACTCCTAGCTAGATGGCAGTGTACTCCTAGCTAGATGGCAGTGTACTCCTAGCTAGATGGCAGTGTACTCCTAGCTAGACGACAGTGTACTCCTAGCTAGATGACAGTGTACTCCTAGCTAGATGACAGTGTACTCCTAGCTAGACGGCAGTGTACTCCTAGCTAGACGGCAGTGTACTCCTAGCTAGATGACAGTGTACTCCTAGCTGGATGGCAGTGTACTCCTAGCTAGATGGCAGAGTACTCCTAGCTAGATGACAGTGTACTCCTAGCTAGATGGCAGTGTACTCCTAGCTAGATGGCAGTGTACTCCTAGCTAGATGACAGTGTACTCCTAGCTGGATGGCAGTGTACTCCTAGCTAGATGGCAGAGTACTCCTAGCTAGATGGCAGTGTACTCCTAGCTAGATGACAGTGTACTCCTAGCTAGATGGCAGTGTACTCCTAGCTAGATGACAGTGTACTCCTAGCTAGATGGCAGTGTACTCCTAGCTAGATGACAGTGTACTCCTAGCTAGATGGCAGTGTACTCCTAGCTAGATGGCAGTGTACTCCTAGCTAGATGGCAGTGTACTCCTAGCTAGATGACAGTGTACTCCTAGCTAGATGGCAGTGTACTCCTAGCTAGATGACAGTGTACTCCTAGCTAGATGGCAGCGTACTCCTATCTCTCTCCTCGAGATGCACTTTGCCCTGCAGCTGTCAACACGGAAGCAACGCACTTGCTGTCAACAAAATACATTCATGTTAAATAATTTGACCGTTGACCGCATCTATTTAATGCCATGATTATTTTGGTCCATAAATACACAACCATTTAACTTGTTTAGTGAGGTCGTTATTGAGCGTTAAAAGTGTCCAGGACAATGTACAGTAAACCGTCTGGATATGAGTGTCTCCCGCAAGGAGACGCGGTCCCTGCCAAACCCGGGTTGTTCGTGGCGACAGAAAGCCTTGTCCCATCTCCATTCCACCACCATAAAGGACATTCCTTTGACTACATCCCCAATGTTAGAGACAACGACTACAGTGGTGAGTATTTGGCTAAATTACACAGCTACAGCAACGTGGGTACTAGCTACCCAACAGATCGTTGCTCACTTTCTTTCAGCTGTTTACATTGTAGTGATCCACGCTGTTTATTCATACAACAGCTGTCGTATGCTATCTAGGTATGCAAGGACGGTATATTGTAGTGATCCACGCTGTTTATTCTTACAACAGCCGTCGTATGCTATCTAGGTATGCAAGGACGGTATATTGTAGTGATCCACGCTGTTTATTCTTACAACAGCCGTCGTATGCTATCTAGGTATGCAAGGACGGTATTGTAGTGATCCACGCTGTTTATTCTTACAACAGCCGTCGTATGCTATCTAGGTATGCAAGGACCGTATTATAGTGATCCACGCTGTTTATTCATACAACAGCTGTCGTATGCTATCTAGGTATGCAAGGACGGTATATTGTAGTGATCCACGCTGTTTATTCTTACAACAGCCGTCGTATGCTATCTAGGTATGCAAGGACGGTATATTGTAGTGATCCACGCTGTTTATTCTTACAACAGCCGTCGTATGCTATCTAGGTATGCAAGGACGGTATATTGTAGTGATCCACGCTGTTTATTCATACAACAGCTGTCGTATGCTATCTAGGTATACAAGGACCGTATTGTAGTGATCCACGTTATATGAACTACGTTATAATTCCCACTTGATGCGTAGGGCGTTTTTTCCTTTCACACCCGAGACCCAAGGTTCGTTTCTGACAGGGAAATTTGTAAGTGACTATATATTTCAACCTGAAAATGCACGTTTCGTTGTTAGAGTTAGAAGACAATAATCCAATGATGTGTGTGTCTAGAACTTTTTAGAGACTAGGACGTTGTGTTACTATCTTGCAACGTAAGCAGGCTGTATTTGTTTTTAGAGACTAGGACATTGTGTTCCTATCTTGCAATGTCAGCAGGGTGTAGAGAGGTCTTCCCACCCTCGGGAGGGGAAGGACGATTATAAACTGTCTAGCCTGATATCAGAAGTGATAAGCCATGAATGTGAACCGTAGGAAAGATACAGCCTCTTAAAGCCGGGTGGAGTTCGTTTGTATGTACGAATATAAAAGACTGCGTTCCCATTTTTGAGAGGAGAGAGCTCTCGTGAATAAAATGCTCTGATCCTCTGTAGCCGGGTCTCCGTCTGTTTTCTTATTTACCAAAACTTTACGACCTTTTGGGTTACAGACTGAGTAGTTTATCAGAACATTGAGAACAAAATTCTCGTGACAGTTTCCCACTCCGTCCGTTCGCTACGTTGGTGTCGGAAGTGGGATGTCGGGAGGCCACATCGGAAACGCATATGTGGACATGTGTGAAAGGGGCCTGAAGGTAAGTTGACGCGTGCGGGGGGACGTGCCTTCCCGTTATAGCAGTGGGCAGTGTATTGATGTTGGGGCAATGCGTTCACACCGAATACCCCGGGGGTTTGCTTCCCGCTCCATCCGTTCTCTACAGTTTCTATAATTATGATTAGGTAGGGCCGATTGGACTGTATCGCTCAAAGTTTATTTCGATTTTGCTCCCAAGATCAAACCTAACATTCACCTCTCTTCTCTATTCTCCAGACACCACTCAGGGATGGCTGTCCTGGATCTGCAATGTTATTGTCTGCTTGATGGTCTATATCTGCACCTTCATAACCTTCCCCGTATCAGGCTGGTTCGTGCTGAAGGTAACACACACCTTCATAACCTTCCCCGTATCAGGCTGGTTCGTGCTGAAGGTAACACACTATCTCTGTTGCGTTATGAACAGTAATATCTGTCCTACAGGTTGTCCCTAACTACCAGCGCATCGTAGTGTTTCGTCTGGGCAGAGTACGTCCTCCTAAAGGTCCAGGGGTGGTGTTGGTTCTGCCTCTTATTGACCAGTGGCAGAGAGTTGACCTACGAACCCGGGCCTTCAACATCCCTCCATGCCAGGTACACACACACACACAGAGACACACACACACACACACACACACACACACACACACAGAGACACACACAGAGACACACAGAGACAGACAGGAATAACCTAGCTCAAAGATGAATGATGTGCTGTGCAGGGTACAAATCAAACTGCTGTTTGTATTTCTGACTGTCTGCTAAAGGACTAAAATGTAAATTGTAGTGCCCTAAGTAACCACTACTCCACACAAACACTGCCACAGGCCACTGCCACAAGTCACTGCCACAAGTCACTGCCACAGGCCACTGCCACAGGCCACTGCCACAGGCCACTGCCATGGACGGCGGTGTGGGGTCTGTAGGGCCAGATATATAACCCTCTATAACACGTTTATAATCCTCTATATAACAGTTATAACCCTCTATAACACAGTTATAACCCTCTCTATAACACAGCGGTAACCCTCTCTATAACACAGCGGTAACCCTCTCTATAACACAGCGGTAACCCTCTCTATAACACAGCTGTAACCCTCTCTTTAACAGTTATAACCCTCTCTATAACACAGTGGTAACCCTCTCTATAACACAGCTGTAACCCTCTCTATAACACAGCGGTAACCCTCTCTATAACACAGCGGTAACCCTCTCTATAACACAGCGGTAACCCTCTCTATAACACAGCGGTAACCCTCTCTATAACACAGCTGTAACCCTCTCTTTAACAGTTATAACCCTCTCTATAACACAGTGGTAACCCTCTCTATAACACAGCTGTAACCCTCTCTATAACACAGTTATAACCCTCTCTATAACACAGCGGTAACCCTCTCTATAACAGTTATAACCCTCTCTATAACACAGTGGTAACCCTCTCTATAACACAGTGGGAACCCTCTCTATAATACAGCTGTAACCCTCTCTATAACACAGCGGTAACCCTCTCTATAACACAGCGGTAACCCTCTCTATAACACAGTTATAACCCTCTCTATAACACAGCTGGAACCCTCTCTATAACACAGCGGTAACCCTCTCTATAACACAGCGGTAACCCTCTCTATAACACAGTTATAACCCTCTCTATAATACAGCTGTAACCCTCTCTATAACACAGCGGTAACCCTCTCTATAACACAGCTGTAACCCTCTAACAGTTATAACCCTCTCTATAACACAGCTATAACACAGCTATAACAGTTATAACCCTCTCTATAACACAGCGGTAACCCTCTCTATAACACAGTTATAACCCTCTCTATAACACAGCTGTAACCCTCTCTATAACAGCGGTAACCCTCTCTATAACACAGCTGTAACCCTCTAACAGTTATAACCCTCTCTATAACACAGCTATAACACAGCTATAACAGTTATAACCCTCTCTATAACACAGCTGTAACCCTCTCTATAACACAGCTGTAACCCTCTCTATAACAGCTGTAACCCTCTCTATAACACAGCTATAACCTTCTCTATAACACAGCTTTAACCCTCTCTATAACACAGCTGGAACCCTCTCTATAACACAGCGGTAACCCTCTCTATAACAGTTATAACCCTCTCTATAATACAGCTGTAACCCTCTATAACACAGCGGTAACCCTCTCTATAACACAGCGGTAACCCTCTCTATAACACAGTGGTAACCCTCTCTATAACAGCTTTAACCCTCTCTATAACACAGCTGGAACCCTCTCTATAACACAGCGGTAACCCTCTCTATAACACAGCGGTAACCCTCTCTATAACAGCTATAACCCTCTCTATAACAGCTTTAACCCTCTCTATAACACAGCGGTAACCCTCTCTATAACACAGTGGTAACCCTCTCTATAACAGCTATAACCTTCTCTATAACAGCTGTAACCCTCTCTATAACAGTTATAACCCTCTCTATAATACAGCTGTAACCCTCTCTATAACAGTTATAACCCTCTCTATAATACAGCTGTAACCCTCTCTATAACAGCTATAACCCTCTCTATAACAGCTTTAACCCTCTCCCTGCTGCGGTGTAACAGGTTACTACCAGGGACGGAGGTGTGGTGTCTGTCGGAGCAGACATCCAGTTCCGTATCTGGAGCCCGGTGATGTCAGTGGTGTCGGTTCAGGATCTTAACGCCTCCACGCGCCTCACTGCCCACAACGCCATGACAACCAGCCTTTGCAGGAAGAGTGTCAGGGAGATTCAGACTGAGAGAATCAAACTGGGAGAATACCTTGGGGTGAGGCAGCAGTACACCTATACTATCTATACTATACATACTATACTATACATATTATACTATACTATACATACTATACTATCTATACTATCTATACTATACATACTATACTATCTATACTATACATATTATACTATACTATACTATCTATACTATACATACTAGACTATCTATACTATACATAC
This sequence comes from Brachymystax lenok tsinlingensis, assembly GCA_030435695.1. Classification (NCBI taxonomy): domain Eukaryota; kingdom Metazoa; phylum Chordata; class Actinopteri; order Salmoniformes; family Salmonidae; genus Brachymystax; species Brachymystax lenok. The sequence continues at coordinate 1,552,183 of CM059791.1, read as the reverse complement.
TATACTATCTATATTATCTATACTATACTATACATATTATACTATACTATCTATATTATACCATACTATCTATACTATCTAGATATTATACTATACTATACTATCTATACCATACTATCTATATTATACTATCTATACTATCTATATTATACTATACTATCTATACTATATCTATATTATACCATACTATCTATACTATACTATCTATATTATCTATATTATACTATACTATACTATCTATACTATCTATATTATACCATACTATCTATACTATACTATCTATACTATCTATACTATACATATTATACTATACTATACTATCTATACTATCTATACCATACTATCTATATTATACTATCTATATTATACTATACTATACTATCTATACTATACTATCTATATTATACCATACTATCTAAACTATAGTATCTATATTATACGATCTATACTATACTATCTATATTATACTATACTATACTATCTATCTATACTATGCTATCTATACTATCTATACTATCTATATTATACTATCTATACTATACTATCTATACTATCTATATTATACTATCTATACTATACTATCTGTATTATACTATCTTTACTATACTATCTATATTATACTATCTATACTATACTATCTATACTATCTATATTATACACTATCTATACTATTCTATCTATATTATTCTATCTATACTATACTATCTATACTATCTATATTATACTATCTATACTATACTATCTATACTATCTATATTATACACTATCTATACTATTCTATCTATATTATTCTATCTATACTATCTATACTATCTATATTACACTATCTATACTATACTATCTATATTATACTATATATATTACATTATCTATATTATACCATCTATACTATACTATATATATTACACTATCTATATTATACTATATATTATACTATCTATATTATACTATCTATATTATACTATCTATATTATACTATCTATACTATCTATACTATACTATCTATACTATACTATCTATATTATACTATCTATAATATACTATCTATATTATACTATCTACATTATACTATAGATAGTATGGTATAGATAGTATGCTATAGATAGTATAGACAGTATAGTATAGATAGTATAGACAGTATAGTATAGATAGTATAGATACTATCTATACCATACTATCTATATTATATATCTATATATATTACACTATCTATATTATACTATCTATATATATACATATATATACTATCTATACTATACTATCTATATTATACTATCTATAATATATCTATATATATACTATACTACTATCTATACTATCTATACTATCTATACTATACTATCTATACTATCCTATCTATAATATACTATCTATATTATACTATCTATATTATACTATCTATATATACTATACTATCTATACTATTTATACTATACATACTATACTATCTATACTATACATATTATACTATACTATCTATATTATACATACTATACTATCTATACTATACATATTATACTATACTATACTATCTATACTATACTATCTATACTATCTATATTATACTATACTATACTATCTATATTATACCATACTATCTAAACTATAGTATCTATATTATACGATCTATACTATCTATATTATACTATCTATACTATACTATCTATACTATACTATCTATCTATACTATGCTATCTATGCTATCTATACTATACTATCTATATTATACTATCTATATTATACTATCTATACTATCTATACTATCTATACTATACTATCTATACTATCCTATCTATAATATACTATCTATATTATACTATCTATACTATCTATATTATACTATCTATATTATACTATCTATACTATACTATCTATATTATACTATCTATACTATCTATACTATCTATATTCCACTATCTATATTACACTATCTATACTATACTACCTATACTATCTATATTATTCTATCTATACTATCTATACTATACTATCTATATTATACTATATATATATTACACTATCTATATTATACTATCTATATTATACTATATATACTATCTATACTATACTATCTATATTATACTATCTATAATATACTATCTATACTATACTATCTATACTATCTATATTACACTATCTATATTATACTATCTATACTATCTATAATATACTATCTATACTATACTATCTATACTATCTATATTATTCTATCTATACTATACTATCTATACTATACTATATATATTACACTATCTATATTATACTATACATTATACTATCTATATTAAACTATCTATACTATCTATATTATACTATCTATACTATCTATATTACACTATCTATACTATCTTTACTATACTATCTATATTATACTATCTATACTATCTATACTATTCTATCTATACTATCTTTACTATACTATCTATATTACACTATCTATACTATCTATATTATACTATATATATTACACTATCTATACTATACTATCTATACTATCTATATTATTCTATCTATATTACACTATCTATACTATACTATCTATACTATACTATCTATATTATACTATCTATACTATACTATCTATATTACACTATCTATATTACACTATCTATACTATCTATATTATACTATATATATTACACTATCTATATTATACCATCTATATTACACTATCTATACCATACTATACTATCTATACTATACTATCTATACTATCTATAGTATAATGTAGATAGTATAATATAGATAGTATAGTATAGATAGTATAGTATATATAGTATAATATAGATAGTATAATGTATAGTATAATATAGATAGTGAAATATAGATAGTATAGATAGTGAAATATAGATTGTATAGATAGTATAATATATAGTATAGATAGTGTAATATAGAAAGTATAGTGTATTTATAGTATAGATAGTATAATATAGCTAGTATAGATAGTGAAGTATAGATAGTATAATATATAGTATAGATAGTATAAATTATAGTATAATATCTATATTATACTATCTATACTATACTATAAATACACTATACTTTCTATATTATACTATATATTATACTATCTATACTATCTATACTATCTATATTCCACTATCTATACTAGCTATATTATTCTATATTATACTATACTATACTATTAATACTATACTTTCTATATTATACTATCTATATTATACTATCTATATTATACTATCTATATTTCACTATCTATACTATAATATATATTATACTATCTATACTATACTATCTATACTATCTATATTATACTATACATTATACTATCTATACTGTCTATACTATATATACTATACTTTCTATATTATACTATACTATCTATACTGTCTATATTATACTATATATTATACTATCTATACTATACTATCTATACTATCTATATTATACTATACATTATACTATCTATACTATACTGTCTATACTATATATACTATACTTTCTATATTATACTATACTATCTATACTGTCTATATTATACTATATATTATACTATCTATATTTCACTATCTATACTATCTATATTATACTATATATTATACTATCTATATTATACTATATTTTGTACTATATATTATAATATCTATATTTCACTATCTATACTATACTATATATACTATACATTATACTATCTATATTATACTATCTATACCATACTATCTATATTATGTATATGATACTATATATTATACTATCTATACTATACTATCTATCTATACTATACTGTCTATATTATACTATCTATACTATCTATATTACACTATCTATACTATACTATCTATACTATCTTTACTATACTATCTATATTATACTATCTATACTATCTATACTATTCTATCTATACTATCTTTACTATACTATCTATATTACACTATCTATACTATCTATATTATACTATATATATTACACTATCTATACTATACTATCTATACTATCTATATTATTCTATCTATATTACACTATCTATACTATACTATCTATACTATACTATCTATATTATACTATCTATACTATCTATATTATACTATATATATTACACTATCTATATTATACCATCTATATTACACTATCTATACCATACTATCTATACCATACTATCTATACTATACTATCTATACTATCTATAGTATAATGTAGATAGTATAATATAGATAGTATAGTATAGATAGTATAGTATAGATAGTATAATGTATAGTATAATATAGATAGTATAGATAGTGAAATATAGATTGTATAGATAGTGTAATATAGAAAGTATAGTGTATTTATAGTATAGATAGTATAATATAGCTAGTATAGATAGTGAAGTATAGATAGTATAAATTATAGTATAATATCTATATTATACTATCTATTATACTATCTATACTATAAATACACTATACTTTCTATATTATACTATATATTATACTATCTATACTATCTATACTATCTATATTTCACTATCTATATTATACTATACATTATACTATCTATATTATACTATCTATATTATACTATTAATACTATACTTTCTATATTATACTATCTATATTATACTATCTATATTTCACTATCTATACTATACTATATATTATACTATCTATACTATCTATACTATCTATATTATACTATACATTATACTATCTATACTGTCTATACTATATATACTATACTTTCTATATTATACTATACTATCTATACTGTCTATATTATACTATATATTATACTATCTATATTTCACTATCTATACTATCTATATTATACTATATATTATACTATCTATATTATACTATATTTTGTACTATATATTATAATATCTATATTTCACTATCTATACTATACTATATATACTATACATTATACTATCTATATTATACTATCTATACCATACTATCTATATTATGTATATGATACTATATATTATACTATCTATACTATACTATCTATCTATACTATACTGTCTATATTATACTATCTATACTATCTATATTACACTATCTATACTATACTATCTATACTATCTTTACTATACTATCTATATTATACTATCTATACTATCTATACTATTCTATCTATACTATCTTTACTATACTATCTATATTACACTATCTATATTACACTATCTATACTATCTATATTATACTATATATATTACACTATCTATATTATACCATCTATATTACACTATCTATACCATACTATCTATACCATACTATCTATACTATACTATCTATACTATCTATAGTATAATGTAGATAGTATAATATAGATAGTATAGTATAGATAGTATAGTATAGATAGTATAATGTATAGTATAATATAGATAGTGAAATATAGATAGTATAGATAGTGAAATATAGATTGTATAGATAGTGTAATATAGAAAGTATAGTGTATTTATAGTATAGATAGTATAATATAGCTAGTATAGATAGTGAAGTATAGATAGTATAATATAGATATTATACTATAATTTATACTATCTATTATACTATCTATACTATACTATAAATACACTATACTTTCTATATTATACTATATATTATACTATCTATACTATCTATACTATCTATATTTCACTATCTATATTATACTATACATTATACTATCTATATTATACTATCTATATTATACTATTAATACTATACTTTCTATATTATACTATCTATATTATACTATCTATATTTCACTATCTATACTATACTATATATTATACTATCTATACTATCTATACTATCTATATTATACTATACATTATACTATCTATACTGTCTATACTATATATACTATACTTTCTATATTATACTATACTATCTATACTGTCTATATTATACTATATATTATACTATCTATACTATACTATCTATACTATCTATATTATACTATACATTATACTATCTATACTATACTGTCTATACTATATATACTATACTTTCTATATTATACTATACTATCTATACTGTCTATATTATACTATATATTATACTATCTATATTTCACTATCTATACTATCTATATTATACTATATATTATACTATCTATATTATACTATATTTTGTACTATATATTATAATATCTATATTTCACTATCTATACTATACTATATATACTATACATTATACTATCTATATTATACTATCTATACCATACTATCTATATTATGTATATTATACTATATATTATACTATCTATACTATACTATCTATCTATACTATACTGTCTATATTATACTATCTATACTATCTATATTACACTATCTATACTATACTATCTATACTATCTTTACTATACTATCTATATTATACTATCTATACTATTCTATCTTTACTATACTATCTATATTATACTATCTATACTATACTATCTATATTACACTATCTATATTACACTATCTATATTATACTATATATATTACACTATCTATATTATACTATCTATACTATACTATCTATACTATCTATATTATTCTATCTATACTATCTATATTACACTATCTATACTATCTATACTATACTATCTATATTATACTATCTATACTATACTATCTATATTACACTATCTATATTACACTATCTATACTATCTATATTATACTATATATATTACACTATCTATATTATACCATCTATATTACACTATACTATATATATTACACTATCTATATTATACTATACATTATACTATCTATATTAAACTATCTATACTATCTATACTATCTATATTATACTATACTATACTATACTGTCTATCTATATTATACTATATATACTATACACATTATACTATCTATACTATACTATCTATATTATACATTATACTATCTATACCATACTATCTATACCATACTATCTATAGTATAATGTAGATAGTATAATATAGATAGTATAGATAGTATAATATAGAAAGTATAGTATATATAGTATAATATAGATAGTATAATATAGATAGTATAGATAGTGAAATATAGATAGTATAGATAGTGAAATATAGATTGTATAGATAGTGTAATATAGAAAGTATAGTGTATTTATAGTATAGATAGTATAATATAGCTAGTATAGATAGTGAAGTATAGATAGTATAATATATAGTATAGATAGTATAATATAGATATTATACTATAATTTATACTATCTATACTATCTATACTATACTATAAATACACTATACTTTCTATATTATACTATATATTATACTATCTATACTATCTATATTTCACTATCTATACTAGCTATATTATTCTATATTATACTATACATTATACTATCTATATTATACTATCTATATTATACTATTAATACTATACTATCTATATTATACTATCTATATTATACTATCTATATTTCACTATCTATACTATACTATATATTATACTATCTATATTATACTATACATTATACTATCTATACTATACTGTCTATACTATATATACTATACTTTCTATATTATACTATACTATCTATACTGTCTATATTATACTATATATTATACTATCTATACTATCTATATTATACTATACATTATACTATCTATACTATACTGTCTATACTATATATACTATACTTTCTATATTATACTATATATTATACTATCTATATTTCACTATCTATACTATACTATCTATATTTCACTATCTATACTATCTATATTATACTATATATTATACTATCTATATTATACTATATTTTGTACTATATATTATAATATCTATATTTCACTATCTATACTATACTATCTATATTATACTATCTATACCATACTATCTATATTATGTATATTATACTATATATTATACTATCTATACTATACTATCTATCTATACTATACTGTCTATATTATACTATCTATATATTGTACTATATATTATAATATCTATACTATACTATATATTATACTATACTATCTATATTTCACTATCTATACTATACTATCTATATATTATAATATCTATACTATCTATACTATCTATATTTCACTATCCTATACTATCTATACTTCACTATCTATACTATATTATACTATCTATATTATACTAACATCAAATATTTAAAAAAGGATTATAATATTGAGATGTATCCACCAATCCTAAGAAAGGATAGGCGGGAGCTAGACAACCCTCCGTGCAACTTTGTGGACAACGATTCCCATTGTAAGTGTGGAGAGACATGTATCTTGTCAGTATATCTATAATCTTTGATGTAGCAATATCACATTTTAACAAACCAAACATTGAAATACCGGTACAGAAGTTAAAGTGACAACCCGAACTGGTCTACAGTAAAAGACGGTATACCGCCCAGCCCTAATGTGCAACTCTAAGGTCACAGTTATCATTTGATCTGCTAGGGTCACTGTATCTTGGTAAGTTAGTACCCGTAACATCTCTTGCACCGTTGAAGTGGATGTTCCCTCTCTCCGTCTTCCCTCGGTTCCCCTCTCCTCGCCTCCTTCTCAAAACCCATTGGAGTTCCTCCGTTTAGGCCCCTCTCCTACGATGTGTTTGGAGAAGGAGAGCGGATGTGAATTCACCATGGTTTCCAAACAGCCTTGTTTCTCTTTCCCAGATGGACATCAATGAGATGACCAAGCCCTGGGGTCTGGAGGTAGACAGGGTGGAGCTGACTGTAGGTGCTGTCCTGAAGCCCCCAGAGGACTATCCGTCTGGGCCTGGATCTGTCATCCTACCCCCCTCTATCCCTGGTCTCGAGGGCCTGGCCGGACCCATACAACAACTGGCAATGCACTTCCTGGGCAATATGGCTGGCAGTAACAATGGAGCTCCCCTGGTTAGGACAGGTACAGTCACACAGTAACAATGGACCTCCCCTGGTTAGGACAGGTACAGTCACACAGTAACAATGGACCTTCCCTGGTTAGGACAGGTACAGTCACAGTAACTATGGACCTTCCCTGGTTAGGACAGTCACAGTAACAATGGAGCTCCCCTGGTTAGGACAGGTACAGTCACACAGTAACAATGGACCTCCCCTGGTTAGGACAGGTACAGTCACACAGTAACAATGGACCTCCCCTGGTTAGGACAGGTACAGTCACACAGTAACAATGGACCTTCCCTGGTTAGGACAGGTACAGTCACACAGTAAGAATGGGCCTCCCCTGGTTAGGACAGGTACTGTCACACAGTAACAATGGACCTTCCCTGGTTAGGACAGGTACAGTCACAGTAACAATGGACCTTATGTGTATCTCTGTGTCCTCAGAGGACAGCATCAGCTTCTCAGACGAGGTGAGCAGTACTCCCCTGGCAATAAGTCGCAGTGGAGCCGGGGATGAAGCTGTAGTGGTAACCAGGCCCATGTCGGTGCTGGAACTGATGGAGGGCCTTTTCCTCTCAGAGTCTCTGGTCAGTAAGGTGGGAGCCAGCTTCCTGTTCCTCCTCCAATCAACTGACGGACAACAGACAAGCTATTACGTAGACCTCAGCCAAGGTGAGACAAATACACACGGTCATTCTATAGAGTCTTATAGGGCCGTTTTCCCAGACACAAATCCTGGACAAAAAGCATTCTCCGATGATGGTTTGTTCTAGGTCTGGGAAACTGGCGTCCTTTGTCATGTAAAGCAAAGTACTTCTGTAGTTATTGTAACAGTCTCTTTGCCTCCGCCCTGTGTTTTAAAAGGTGCACCTTTTAAGGGCCGGTTTCCCGGACACATTCATCCCTCACGAAAAAGGACGTTCAGTAGATTAAACATGCTTTCTAGTTCAGGGCTTAGTCTGTATTTAGTAAGCCATTATCCCATCATCTCTGTATTTAGTAAGTCATTATCCCATCATCTCTGTATTTAGTAAGTCATTATCCCATCATCTCTGTATTTAGTAAGTCATTATCCCATCATCTCTGTATTTAGTAAGTCATTATCCCATCATCTCTGTATTTAGTAAGTCATTATCCCATCATCTCTGTATTTAGTAAGTCATTATCCCATCATCTCTGTATTTAGTAAGTCATTATCCCATCATCTCTGTATTTAGTAAGCCATTATCCCATCATCTCTGTATTTAGTAAGTCATTATCCCATCATCTCTGTATTTAGTAAGCCATTATCCCATCATCTCTGTATTTAGTAAGTCATTATCCCATCATCTCTGTATTTAGTAAGTCATTATCCCACCATCTCTGTATTTAGTAAGTCATTATCCCATCATCTCTGTCAGATATGTTGCTTTTGTATCCAAGCTGCATTTCAGAATAACAGAGTAACTGACAGTGAGTTCCCCTCCTCCTCTGTGTGTAGGTAGGGGTTCAGCCGGACCAGGGCCCCCTCCAGAGGGCCAGGTACCAGACGTCACCCTCAGTATGACGGACCAGGACCTGCTGGCTATGTTCGAGGGAACCCTACGACCCTTCGCAGCCTACACCACTGGACGACTCAAGGTCCAGGGAGACCTGAAGACTGCCATGAAGCTGGAGGAAGTCATCAAGCTACTCAGGCCTTAACCACTGGCTCCAGACCTGCCTTGATACAAACACCAGGTCCTAGAAATACATGGTTCTGGCCTTAACCACTGGCTCACTAATAACAGTCCACATAGACCCGTCTCTTTGATGTTGTGGTCTTAAAAGTACACGGAGAGGTAACATTAATGACGTGCATGTCAATCTCTCCTGGCTCAAAGTGGAGTAGAGATTTTATTTCCTCATGACTTGTTTTTGTAAGAAGTGTTGACATGTTGAATGCACCGAGCTGTCTGTCTGAACTACTGGCACACAGCTCAGACACCCATGCATACCCCACAAGACATGCCACCAGAGGTCTCCTCACAGTTCCCAAGTCCAGAACAGACTATGGGAGGTGCACAGTACTACATAGAGCCATGACTACATGGAACTCTATTCCACATCAGGTAACTGATGCAGCAGTAGAATCAGACTTAGAAAACAGATAAAAATACTCCTTATGGAACAGCGGGGACTGTGAAGAGAGACAAACACAGGAACAGACACATGCATACACACACAGACGATAACATACACACAAGTACAAATGGATTTAGTACTGTAGATATATGATAGTAGTGGCCTGAGGGAACACAATGTGTTGTGAATTCTGTAATAAATGTATTTTAATGTTTTTAAAATTGTATAAACTGCCTTCATTTTGCTGAACCCCAGGAAGAGTAGCTGCTGCCTTGGCAGGAACTAATGGGGATCCATAATAAACCCCAGGAAGAGTAGCTGCTGCCTTGGCAGGAACTAATGGGGATCCATAATAAACCCCAGGAAGAGTAGCTGCTGCCCTGACAGGAACTAATGGAGATCCATAATAAACCCCAGGAGGAGTAGCTGCTGCCTTGGCAGGAACTAATGGGGATCCATAATAAACCCCAGGAAGAGTAGCTGCTGCCTTGGCAGGAACTAATGGGGATCCATAATAAACCCCAGGAAGAGTAGCTGCTGCCTTGGCAGGAACTAATGGGGATCCATAATAAACCCCAGGAAGAGTAGCTGCTGCCTTGGCAGGAACTAATGGGGATCCATAATAAACCCCAGGAAGAGTAGCTGCTGCCTTGGCAGGAACTAATGGGGATCCATAATAAACCCCAGGAAGAGTAGCTGCTGCCTTGGCAGGAACTAATGGGGATCCATAATAAACCCCAGGAAGAGTAGCTGCTGCCTTGGCAGGAACTAATGGGGATCCATAATAAACCCCAGGAAGAGTAGCTGCTGCCTTGGCAGGAACTAATGGGGATCCATAATAAACCCCAGGAAGAGTAGCTGCTGCCTTGGCAGGAACTAATGGGGATCCATAATAAACCCCAGGAAGAGTAGCTGCTGTCTTGGCAGGAACTAATGGGGATCCTTAAACAGGTGGATTCAGGGATCGAGTGGAGCTGGGCCTGGATAAAAGGGGTATGCCAGGTGTCCTCTCTGCCTGAAAGAGATCAATACAGTGGATAAAAGGGATATGTCAGGTGTCCTCTCTGCCTGAAAGAGATCAATCCAGTGGATAAAAGGGATATGCCAGGTGTCCTCTCTGCCTGAAAGAGATCAATCCAGTGGATAAAAGGGATATGCCAGGTGTCCTCTCTGCCTGAAAGAGATCAATCCAGTGGATAAAAGGGATATGCCAGGTGTCCTCTCTGCCTGAAAGAGATCAATCCAGTGGATAAACCCCAGGATATGTCAGTGTCCTGCTCTGCCTGAAAGAGATCAATCCAGTGGATAAAAAGGGATATGAGTGTCCTGCTGCCTGAAAGAGATCAATCCAGTGGATAAACCCCAGGGATATGTCAGGTGTCCTCTCTGCCTGGAGATCAATCCAGTGGATAAAGGGATATGCCAGGTGTCCTCTCTGCCTGAAGAGATCAATCCAGTGGATAAAGGGATATGTCAGGTGTCCTCTCTGCCTGAAGAGATCAATCCAGTGGAAAAAGGGGTATGCCAGTGTCCTCTCTGCCTGAAAGAGATCAATCCAGTGGATAAAGGGGATGCCAGGTAATAAACCCCTGGAAAGAGATCAATCCAGTGGATAAAGGAATAATGGGTGTCCTCTCTGCCTGAAAGAGATCAATCCAGTGGATAAAGGGGTATGCCAGGTGTCCTCTCTGCCTGAAAGAGATCAATCCAGTGGATAAAGAGGTATGCCAGGTGTCCTCTCTGCCTGGAAGGAATCCAGTGGATAAAAGGGGTATGCCAGGTGTCCTCTGCCTGGAAGAGATCAATCCAGTGGATAAAAGGGGATGCCACTGAAAGAGATCAATCCAGGATTAGAGTATGCCTGTCCTCTCTGCCTGGCAGAGATCAATCCAGTGGATAAAGGGGTATGCCAGGTGTCCTCTGCCTGAAAGAGATCAATCCAGTGGATAAAAGGGGTATGCCAGGTGTCCTCTCTGCCTGAAAGAGATAAATCCAGTGGATGGGGATGCCAGGTGTCCTCTCTGCCTGAAAGAGATCAATCCAGTGGATAAAAGGGTATGCCAGGTGTCCTCTCTGCCTGGAAGAGATCAATCCAGTGGATAAAAGGGGTATGCCAGGTGTCCTCTCTGCCTGAAAGAGATCAATCCAGTGCCAAAAAGGGTCTCATGCTCTGCTGGCACACTGGAGAACAGATGTCCACAGGCAGAAAGTGTACAATGTAATAATGTGCAAAGTAGCCCAAAGAAATAGCTTTTGTTGTGTTGAACTTGACAGTAACACTTGTGTGTGAGTGAGGGGGGATTTTGCACACATGTAGGCTTGTGCGCTTGATCGATGTCTACTAGAGTGGCCACTATAATCGTAGCCACTATAATAGAGCAAAAATAGAATGCTTGTTTGTTTCATTCTATTTCTACTTTAAAATGATTTTCCCCAAAGTGCAATATTTAGATGTGTGTGGTCACAAGTGTTCTATTATAAAGGCTGTCATGGTAACAAGCGTTCTATTATAAAGGCTGTCATGGTAACAAGCGTTCTATTATAAAGGCTGTATCGTGGTAAAAAGCGTTCTATTATAAAGGCTGTCATGGTAACAAGCGTTCTATTATAAAGGCTGTCGTGGTAACAAGCGTTCTATTATAAAGGCTGTCATGGTAACAAGCGTTCTATTATAAAGGCTGTCGTGGTAACAAGCGTTCTATTATAAAGGCTGTCATGGTAACAAGCGTTCTATTATAAAGGCTGTCGTGGTAACAAGCGTTCTATTATAAAGGCTGTCGTGGTAACAAGCGTTCTATTATAAAGGCTGTCGTGGTAACAAGCGTTTCTATTATAAAGGCTGGTCGTGGTAACAAGCGTTCTATTATAAAGGCTGTCGTGGTAACAAGCGTTCTATTATAAAGGCTGTCATGGTAACAAGCGTTCTATTATAAAGGCTGTCATGGTAACAAGCGTTCTATTATAAAGGCTGTCATGGTAACAAGCGTTCTATTATAAAGGCTGTCGTGGTAACAAGCGTTCTATTATAAAGGCTGTCATGGTAACAAGCGTTCTATTATAAAGGCTGTCATGGTAACAAGCGTTCTATTATAAAGGCTGTCGTGGTAACAAGCGTTCTATTATAAAGGCTGTCATGGTAACAAGCGTTCTATTATAAAGGCTGTCATGGTAACAAGCGTTCTATTATAAAGGCTGTCATGGTAACAAGCGTTCTATTATAAAGGCTGTCGTGGTAACAAGCGTTCTATTATAAAGGCTGTCATGGTAACAAGCGTTCTATTATAAAGGCTGTCATGGTAACAAGCGTTCTATTATAAAGGCTGTCATGGTAACAAGCGTTCTATTATAAAGGCTGTCATGGTAACAAGCGTTCTATTATAAAGGCTGTCATGGTAACAAGCGTTCTATTATAAAGGCTGTCATGGTAACAAGCGTTCTATTATAAAGGCTGTCATGGTAACAAGCGTTCTATTATAAAGGCTGTCGTGGTAACAAGCGTTCTATTATAAAGGCTGTCGTGGTAACAAGCGTTCTATTATAAAGGCTGTCATGGTAACAAGCGTTCTATTATAAAGGCTGTCGTGGTAACAAAGCGTTCTATTATAAAGGCTGTCATGGTAACAAGCGTTCTATTATAAAGGCTGTCATGGTAACAAGCGTTCTATTATAAAGGCTGTCATGGTAACAAGCGTTCTATTATAAAGGCTGTCATGGTAACAAGCGTTCTATTATAAAGGCTGTCATGGTAACAAGCGTTCTATTATAAAGGCTGTCATGGTAACAAGCGTTCTATTATAAAGGCTGTCATGGTAACAAGCGTTCTATTATAAAGGCTGTCATGGTAACAAGCGTTCTATTATAAAGGCTGTCATGGTAACAAGCGTTCTATTATAAAGGCTGTCGTGGTAACAAGCGTTCTATTATAAAGGCTGTCGTGGTAACAAGCGTTCTATTATAAAGGCTGTCGTGGTAACAAGCGTTCTATTATAAAGGCTGTCATGGTAACAAGCGTTCTATTATAAAGGCTGTCATGGTAACAAGCGTTCTATTATAAAGGCTGTCATGGTAACAAGCGTTCTATTATAAAGGCTGTCATGGTAACAAGCGTTCTATTATAAAGGCTGTCGTGGTAACAAGCGTTCTATTATAAAGGCTGTCATGGTAACAAGCGTTCTATTATAAAGGCTGTCATGGTAACAAGCGTTCTATTATAAAGGCTGTCATGGTAACAAGCGTTCTATTATAAAGGCTGTCATGGTAACTAACAAGCGTTCTATTATAAAGGCTGTCATGGTAACAAGCGTTCTATTATAAAGGCTGTCATGGTAACAAGCGTTCTATTATAAAGGCTGTCATGGTAACAAGCGTTCTATTATAAAGGCTGTCATGGTAACAAGCGTTCTATTATAAAGGCTGTCATGGTAACAAGCGTTCTATTATAAAGGCTGTCATGGTAACAAGCGTTCTATTATAAAGGCTGTCATGGTAACAAGCGTTCTATTATAAAGGCTGTCATGGTAACAAGCGTTCTATTATAAAGGCTGTCATGGTAACAAGCGTTCTATTATAAAGGCTGTCATGGTAACAAGCGTTCTATTATAAAGGCTGTCATGGTAACAAGCGTTCTATTATAAAGGCTGTCATGGTAACAAGCGTTCTATTATAAAGGCTGTCATGGTAACAAGCGTTCTATTATAAAGGCTGTCATGGTAACAAGCGTTCTATTATAAAGGCTGTCATGGTAACAAGCGTTCTATTATAAAGGCTGTCATGGTAACAAGCGTTCTATTATAAAGGCTGTCATGGTAACAAGCGTTCTATTATAAAGGCTGTCATGGTAACAAGCGTTCTATTATAAAGGCTGTCATGGTAACAAGCGTTCTATTATAAAGGCTGTCATGGTAACAAGCGTTCTATTATAAAGGCTGTCATGGTAACAAGCGTTCTATTATAAAGGCTGTCATGGTAACAAGCGTTCTATTATAAAGGCTGTCATGGTAACAAGCGTTCTATTATAAAGGCTGTCATGGTAACAAGCGTTCTATTATAAAGGCTGTCATGGTAACAAGCGTTCTATTATAAAGGCTGTCGTGGTAACAAGCGTTCTATTATAAAGGCTGTCGTGGTAACAAGCGTTCTATTATAAAGGCTGTCGTGGTAACAAGCGTTCTATTATAAAGGCTGTCATGGTAACAAGCGTTCTATTATAAAGGCTGTCGTGGTAACAAGCGTTCTATTATAAAGGCTGTCATGGTAACAAGCGTTCTATTATAAAGGCTGTCATGGTAACAAGCGTTCTATTATAAAGGCTGTCGTGGTAACAAGCGTTCTATTATAAAGGCTGTCGTGGTAACAAGCATTCTATTATAAAGGCTGTCGTGGTAACAAGCGTTCTATTATAAAGGCTGTCATGGTAACAAGCGTTCTATTATAAAGGCTGTCATGGTAACAAGCGTTCTATTATAAAGGCTGTCGTGGTAACAAGCGTTCTATTATAAAGGCTGTCGTGGTAACAAGCGTTCTATTATAAAGGCTGTCGTGGTAACAAGCGTTCTATTATAAAGGCTGTCGTGGTAACAAGCGTTCTATTATAAAGGCTGTCATGGTAACAAGCGTTCTATTATAAAGGCTGTCATGGTAACAAGCGTTCTATTATAAAGGCTGTCATGGTAACAAGCGTTCTATTATAAAGGCTGTCATGGTAACAAGCGTTCTATTATAAAGGCTGTCATGGTAACAAGCGTTCTATTATAAAGGCTGTCATGGTAACAAGCGTTCTATTATAAAGGCTGTCATGGTAACAAGCGTTCTATTATAAAGGCTGTCATGGTAACAAGCGTTCTATTATAAAGGCTGTCATGGTAACAAGCGTTCTATTATAAAGGCTGTCATGGTAACAAGCGTTCTATTATAAAGGCTGTCATGGTAACAAGCGTTCTATTATAAAGGCTGTCATGGTAACAAGCGTTCTATTATAAAGGCTGTCATGGTAACAAGCGTTCTATTATAAAGGCTGTCATGGTAACAAGCGTTCTATTATAAAGGCTGTCATGGTAACAAGCGTTCTATTATAAAGGCTGTCATGGTAACAAGCGTTCTATTATAAAGGCTGTCATGGTAACAAGCGTTCTATTATAAAGGCTGTCATGGTAACAAGCGTTCTATTATAAAGGCTGTCATGGTAACAAGCGTTCTATTATAAAGGCTGTCATGGTAACAAGCGTTCTATTATAAAGGCTGTCATGGTAACAAGCGTTCTATTATAAAGGCTGTCATGGTAACAAGCGTTCTATTATAAAGGCTGTCATGGTAACAAGCGTTCTATTATAAAGGCTGTCATGGTAACAAGCGTTCTATTATAAAGGCTGTCATGGTAACAAGCGTTCTATTATAAAGGCTGTCATGGTAACAAGCGTTCTATTATAAAGGCTGTCATGGTAACAAGCGTTCTATTATAAAGGCTGTCATGGTAACAAGCGTTCTATTATAAAGGCTGCTGTCATGGTAACAAGCGTTCTATTATAAAGGCTGTCATGGTAACAAGCGTTCTATTATAAAGGCTGTCATGGTAACAAGCGTTCTATTATAAAGGCTGTCATGGTAACAAGCGTTCTATTATAAAGGCTGTCGTGGTAACAAGCGTTCTATTATAAAGGCTGTCGTGGTAACAAGCGTTCTATTATAAAGGCTGTCATGGTAACAAGCGTTCTATTATAAAGGCTGTCGTGGTAACAAGCGTTCTATTATAAAGGCTGTCATGGTAACAAGCGTTCTATTATAAAGGCTGTCGTGGTAACAAGCGTTCTATTATAAAGGCTGTCATGGTAACAAGCGTTCTATTATAAAGGCTGTCGTGGTAACAAGCGTTCTATTATAAAGGCTGTCGTGGTAACAAGCGTTCTATTATAAAGGCTGTCGTGGTAACAAGCGTTCTATTATAAAGGCTGTCGTGGTAACAAGCGTTCTATTATAAAGGCTGTCATGGTAACAAGCGTTCTATTATAAAGGCTGTCATTAGTAACAAGCGTTCTATTATAAAGGCTGTCATGGTAACAAGCGTTCTATTATAAAGGCTGTCGTGGTAACAAGCGTTCTATTATAAAGGCTGTCATGGTAACAAGCGTTCTATTATAAAGGCTGTCATGGTAACAAGCGTTCTATTATAAAGGCTGTCGTGGTAACAAGCGTTCTATTATAAAGGCTGTCATGGTAACAAGCGTTCTATTATAAAGGCTGTCATGGTAACAAGCGTTCTGTTATAAAGGCTGTCATGGTAACAAGCGTTCTATTATAAAGGCTGTCATGGTAACAAGCGTTCTATTATAAAGGCTGTCATGGTAACAAGCGTTCTATTATAAAGGCTGTCATGGTAACAAGCGTTCTATTATAAAGGCTGTCATGGTAACAAGCGTTCTATTATAAAGGCTGTCATGGTAACAAGCGTTCTATTATAGAGGCTGTCATGGTAACAAGCGTTCTATTATAAAGGCTGTCATGGTAACAAGCGTTCTATTATAAAGGCTGTCATGGTAACAAGCGTTCTATTATAAAGGCTGTCATGGTAACAAGCGTTCTATTATAAAGGCTGTCATGGTAACAAGCGTTCTATTATAAAGGCTGTCATGGTAACAAGCGTTCTATTATAAAGGCTGTCATGGTAACAAGCGTTCTATTATAAAGGCTGTCATGGTAACAAGCGTTCTATTATAAAGGCTGTCATGGTAACAAGCGTTCTATTATAAAGGCTGTCATGGTAACAAGCGTTCTATTATAAAGGCTGTCGTGGTAACAAGCGTTCTATTATAAAGGCTGTCATGGTAACAAAGCGTTCTATTATAAAGGCTGTCATGGTAACAAGCGTTCTATTATAAAGGCTGTCATGGTAACAAGCGTTCTATTATAAAGGCTGTCATGGTAACAAGCGTTCTATTATAAAGGCTGTCATGGTAACAAGCGTTCTATTATAAAGGCTGTCGTGGTAACAAGCGTTCTATTATAAAGGCTGTCATGGTAACAAGCGTTCTATTATAAAGGCTGTCATGGTAACAAGCGTTCTATTATAAAGGCTGTCATGGTAACAAGCGTTCTATTATAAAGGCTGTCGTGGTAACAAGCGTTCTATTATAAAGGCTGTCATGGTAACAAGCGTTCTATTATAAAGGCTGTCATGGTAACAAGCGTTCTATTATAAAGGCTGTCATGGTAACAAGCGTTCTATTATAAAGGCTGTCGTGGTAACAAGCGTTCTATTATAAAGGCTGTCATGGTAACAAGCGTTCTATTATAAAGGCTGTCATGGTAACAAGCGTTCTATTATAAAGGCTGTCGTGGTAACAAGCGTTCTATTATATAGGCTGTCGTGGTAACAAGCGTTCTATTATAAAGGCTGTCATGGTAACTGCAATATCAATGTATTGTTTTTTCTCAATTCTTGAGTGTCATTTGCAGTAAAGTCTAGGCAACAAATAATGTTGGATTGCTTTCTGTACATGTTTTAGCTGTGAGTTCGGTTCACATTAACCACTTTTTACTTTACACACAGAGACTGATCATGTAGATCAGGGATTCCCACACCCTTCTCATTAACCTGTGGTGAGTCATTCACAATTTTTGATGAACAAATAAGGTTTTATATGTAAGATGGCTAAGTAAAGAGCAAAATTATTGATTATTATTATGTTATTATTTGTGCCCTGGTCCTATAAGAGCTCTTTGTCACTTCCCACGAGCCGGATTGTGACAAAAACTCACACTCATTCTTATGTTTAATAAATGTATCGTATAGTGTGTGTGTGGCAGGCTTACAAGGATGGAAAAAAACAACATTTGAGAGTCTACTGACCCTGGTGCTAGAGGGGGTACGCAGCTGGAGGTTGAATAGAGGAATGCGCAGCTGGAGGTTGAATAGAGTGCAGCTGGAGGTTGAATAGAGGGTACGCAGCTGGAGGTTGAATAGAGGGGGTACGCAGCTGGAGGTTGAATAGAGGGGGTACGCAGCTGGAGGTTGAATGTTTGAAAGGATACGGGACTATAACAACTTTGGGAACCACTGATCTAGTAGAATTAGATGCACATTTTCCCATAATGCATTGGAAGAGATGGCTGCGAGTGATTGGCCCTGGTTTTCATCAAGTAGCCAAACAACAAACCAAGTTTGGGAACCACTGATGTAGATCATATTCTTTGTTTAATTATTCATTCAAGGGTTTTTCTTAATTTTTACTATTTTCTACATTGTAGAATAATACTGAAGACATCAATACTATGAAATAACACGGAATCATGTAGTAACCAAAGAAGTGTTTAACAAATCAGAATATATTTTATATTTTATATTCTTCAAATAGCCACCCTTTGCCTTGATGACAACTTTGCACACTCTTGGCATTCTCTCAACCAGCTTCATCTGGAATGCTTTTCCAACAGTCTTGAAGGAGTTCCCACATATGCTGAGCACTTGTTGGCTGCTTTTCCTTCACTTTGCGGTCCGACTCATCCCAAATTATCTCAATAGAGGTCGGGGGATTGTGAAAGCCAGGTCATCTGATGCAGCACTCCATCACTCTCCTTCTTGGTAAAATAGCCCTTACACAGCCTGGAGGTGTGTTGGGTCATTGTCCTGTTGAGTAGGTCAGGCAGCGGGGAGGTCCGGGGCTAGAGGTCAGACTCTTCTGAATGAGACAGACACACAGGTAGTCGGGAGGTCAGACACTCTTCTGAAGGAGACAGACACACAGGTAGTCGGGAGGTCGGGGGTTAGAGGTCAAGTATGAGAGGTAGGGTCACTTCTTCACCGGCTTCAGCTGTCTTCGTCAGGTACGCTCCAGCACAGAGTCTGACACACTCCTCTGAAGGAGACAGACACACAGATAGCAGGGAGGTCAGACACGCTTCTGAAGGAGACAGACACACAGATAGCAGGGAGGTTAGAGATCAGACACTCTTCTGAAGGAGACAGACACACGTAGCAGGGAGGTCAGACACGCTTCTGAAGGAGACAGACACACAGATAGCAAGGAGGTTAGAGATCAGACACACTTCTGAAGGAGACAGACACACAGATAGCAAGGAGGTTAGAGATCAGACACTCTTCTGAAGGAGACAGACACACAGATAGCAGGGAGGTTAGAGATCAGACACTCTTCTGAAGGAGACAGATAGCAGGGAGGTCAGACACTCTTCTGAAGGAGACAGACACACAGATAGCAGGGAGGTTAGAGACCAGACACTCTTCAGAAGGAGACAGACACACAGATAGCAGGGAGGTTAGAGATCAGACACTCTTCAGAAGGAGACAGACACACAGATAGCAGGGAGGTTAGAGATCAGACACTCTTCTGAAGGAGACAGACACACAGATAGCAGGGAGGTTAGAGATCAGACACTCTTCAGAAGGAGACAGACACACAGATAGCAGGGAGGTTAGAGATCAGACACTCTTCTGAAGGAGACAGACACACAGATAGCAGGGAGGTTAGAGATCAGACACTCTTCAGAAGGAGACAGACACACAGATAGCAGGGAGGTTAGAGATCAGACACTCTTCAGAAGGAGACAGACACACAGATAGCAGGGAGGTTAGAGATCAGACACTCTTCAGAAGGAGACAGACACACAGATAGCAGGGAGGTTAGAGATCAGACACTCTTCAGAAGGAGACAGACACACAGATAGCAGGGAGGTTAGAGATCAGACACTCTTCAGAAGGTGACAGACACACAGATAGCAGGGAGGTTAGTGTCACGAGAATTTCATTCTCAAATGTTGACATAAACTATCAATCAGGCTTTGAATAATTCCCAGAGGTTGTAAAGCTCTAGTTAATGAAAAATTAGACAAAGTCCCATATCTGCAATTTGGTCAGGTTGTTTATTCATGAGAATTCTGAACTCCAAATGTTAAAACACAGTCTTTTTATATTGTATAAGCTTTAATCTGAACACAAATGATACAAATGCTCCACCCTCTCTAGGAAATAGTACTTTCCCACAGTACACATTCATTGGCTTATCACAATGCAGGTGTAAAAGCACGGTGGCTAGGAAAAACTCCCTAGAAAGGCCAGAACATAGGAAGAAACCTAGAGAGGAACCAGGCTGTGAGGGTGGGCCAGTCCTCTTCTGGCTGTGCCGGGTGCAGATTATAACAGAACATGGACAAGATTTTAAAATGTTCATAAAACAGGCAGAACAGTTGAAACTGGAGAAGCAGCACGGCCAGGTGGACTCGGGACATCAAGGAGTCATCAGGCCAGGTAGGCCTTGAGGAATGGTCCTAATGCTCAGGTTAGAGATCAGACACTCTTCAGAAGGAGACAGACACACAGATAGCAGGGAGGTTAGAGATCAGACACTCTTCAGAAGGAGACAGACACACAGATAGCAGGGAGGTTAGAGATCAGACACTCTTCAGAAGGAGACAGACACACAGATAGCAGGGAGGTTAGAGATCAGACACTCTTCTGAAGGAGACAGACACACAGATAGCAGGGAGGTTAGAGATCAGACACTCTTCAGAAGGAGACAGACACACAGATAGCAGGGAGGTTAGAGATCAGACACTCTTCAGAAGGAGACAGACACACAGATAGCAGGGAGGTTAGAGATCAGACACTCTTCTGAAGGAGACAGACACACAGATAGCAGGGAGGTTAGAGATCAGACACTCTTCCAGAAGGAGACAGACACACAGATAGCAGGGAGGTTAGAGATCAGACACTCTTCAGAAGGAGACAGACACACAGATAGCAGGGAGGTTAGAGATCAGACACTCTTCAGAAGGAGACAGACACACAGATAGCAGGGAGGTTAGAGATCAGACACTCTTCAGAAGGAGACAGACACACAGATAGCAGGGAGGTTAGAGATCAGACACTCTTCCGAAGGAGACAGACACACAGATAGCAGGGAGGTTAGAGATCAGACACTCTTCTGAAGGAGACAGACACACAGGTAGTCGGGAGATCGGGGGTTAGAGGTCAGACTCTTCTGAAGGAGACAGACACACAGGTAGTCGGGAGGTCGGGGGTTAGAGGTCAAGTATGAGAGGTAGGGTCACTTCTTCACCGGCTTCAGCTGTCTTCGTCAGGTACGCTCCAGCACAGAGTCTGACACACTCTTCTGAAGGAGACAGACACACAGATAGCAGGGAGGTTAGAGATCAGACACTCTTCAGAAGGAGACAGACACACAGATAGCAGGGAGGTTAGAGATCAGACACTCTTCAGAAGGAGACAGACACACAGATAGCAGGGAGGTTAGATATCAGACACTCTTCAGAAGGAGACAGACACACAGATAGCAGGGAGGTTAGAGATCAGACACTCTTCAGAAGGAGACAGACACACAGATGGCAGGGAGGTTAGAGATCAGACACTTTTCTGAAGGAGACAGAGATAATATGGAAAATCCAAGTCAGCCACTGCATGTAGGTACTGACCAGGGGCAGATCATGGGCGACGGTGGACAACGTGCGTTCCAAACCGTAGTTGTGTTCACTGAGTCTGGTCAGCATGTCTTGTTTCTGTCTGCCCCATCGCTTAGAGTTCTCTTCCAGCTGACACACACACACACACACACACACACACACACACACACACACACACACACACACACACACACACACAGAGACACAGACAGACAGACAAGTCTTCAGTGTGTTTGTGTGTGTGTGGCTGTGTGTGTGTCTGTGTGTGAGAGAGAGTAGTACCTGTTTCTCGAGTGTGCGTACTCTGGTCTCTGCCTTCTCCAGCTTACTGAGCAGACTCAGCCTCTCTCTGTCTGGGAAGTCCTGCTGAGGGAGAGAAGCATGTCAGTCTTCACAGTATGGCAGTCTAGTGTGTCTCTGTGTCTCTCTCTGTGTGTGTCTCTGTGTGTGTTTTAACCTGTGCAGGCTGTTGTATGATGATGGCAGCTTGTGGAAGTTGGGAACGTATATTGTCCAGTTCTCCTCTGAGCCTACTGTTCTCTGCTGCTGTCTCCTTCCTGTTGTCCTCCTCACCTACTACACACACACACACACACACACACACACACACACACACACACACACACACACACACACACACACACACACACACACACACACACACACACACACACACACACACACACACACACACACACACACACACACACACACACACACGGCACAGATGTGTCTCAGCTATTAGTACTGCTGAGGCCTTCAGAGTAAATTCAGAGATTTAGTATCAGTCCAAATCAGATCAGCTATTGGTTTTCCTATGGGCTTGGTATGTCGATGGACGACAGGAGTGTCTCACCTGTTAGTTTCATCTTCATCATCGTCTTCCTCTCTGCATTGTCCTTGCTCTTCTCTGTCAGTGTGTTGTCCAGAACCTTCTCCATCTTCTCAATGACCTGCAACAGGAGGGTACAGGTTGATGTGACCAGATATAGAGGTGGTTGGCGAGAGTAAAGCAGAGACGTTTCAGCAGGCGCTCTTATCCTTCAACGTAGGAAAGACAACCCCCCCCCACCCCCTTCTGCCCTCAGAACAGTCTCAATTCGTCCCGGCATGGACTCTACAAGGCGTTGAAATCAATCCACAGGGGTGCTGGACCATGTTGACTCCAATGCTATAGAGACAGAACCCCTTCCCCTCTATAGAGACAGAACCCCTTCCCCTCTTTAGAGACAGAACCCCTTCCCCTCTATAGAGACAGAACCCTTCCCTCTTTAGAGACAGAACCCTTCCCTCTATAGAGACAGAACCCCTTCCCTCTTTAGAGACAGAACCCCTTCCCCTCTTTAGAGACAGAACCCTTCCCTCTATAGAGACAGAACCCTTCCCTCTTTAGAGACAGAACCCCTTCCTCTTTAGAGACAGAACCCCTTCCCTCTTTAGAGACAGAACCCTTCCCTCTATAGAGACAGAACCCTTCCCTCTATAGAGACAGAACCCCTTCCCCTCTTTAGAGACAGAACCCCTTCCCCTCTATAGAGACAGAACCCCTTCCCCTCTTTAGAGACAGAACCCCTTCCCCTCTTTAGAGACAGAACCCCTTCCCCTCTTTAGAGACAGAACCCCTTCCTCTTTAGAGACAGAACCCTTCCTCTATAGAGACAGAACCCTTCCCTCTTTAGAGACAGAACCCTTCCCTCTATAGAGACAGAACCCCTTCCCTCTTTAGAGACAGAACCCCTTCCCTCTATAGAGACAGAACCCCTTCCCTCTTTAGAGACAGAACCCTTCCCTCTATAGAGACAGAACCCTTCCCTCTTTAGAGACAGAACCCCTTCCCCTCTATAGAGACAGAACCCCTTCCCTCTTTAGAGACAGAACCCTTCCCTCTTTAGAGACAGAACCCTTCCCTCTATAGAGACAGAACCCCTTCCTCTTTAGAGACAGAACCCTTCCCTCTTTAGAGACAGAACCCCTTCCCTCTATAGAGACAGAACCCTTCCCTCTTTAGAGACAGAACCCCTTCCCTCTTTAGAGACAGAACCCCTTCCCTCTATAGAGACAGAACCCTTCAACCTCACTAGAGACAGAACCCCTTCCCTCTATAGAGACAGAACCCTTCCCTCTATAGAGACAGAACCCTTCCCTCTTTAGAGACAGAACCCCTTCCGCTCTTTAGAGACAGAACCCCTTCCCTCTATAGAGACAGAACCCTTCCTCTTTAGAGACAGAACCCCTTCCCTCTATAGAGACAGAACCCCTTCCTCTATAGAGACAGAACCCCTTCCCTCTATAGAGACAGAACCCCTTCCCTCTTTAGAGACAGAACCCTTCCGCTCTATAGAGACAGAACCCTTCCCCTCACTAGAGACAGAACCCTTCCCTCTATAGAGACAGAACCCTTCCCTCTGTAGAGACAGAACCCCTTCCCTCTTTAGAGACAGAACCCTTCCCTCTTTAGAGACAGAACCCCTTCCCTCTATAGAGACAGAACCCCTTCCCCTCTTTAGAGACAGAACCCTTCCCCTCTTTGAGACAGAACCCTTCCCTCTTTAGAGACAGAACCCCTTCCCTCTTTAGAGGCCTGAACCCTTCCCTCTATAGAGACAGAACCCCTTCCCTCTTTAGAGACAGAACCCCTTCCTTCTTTAGAGACAGAACCCTTCCCCTCTTTAGAGACAGAACCCCTTCCTCTATAGAGACAGAACCCTTCCTCTATAGAGACAGAACCCTTCCCTCTATAGAGACAGAACCCCTTCCCTCTATAGAGACAGAACCCTTCCCTCTATAGAGACCAGAACCCCTTCCCCTCTATAGAGACAGAACCCTTCCCTCTATAGAGACAGAACCCTTCCCCTCTTTAGAGACAGAACCCTTCCCCTCTATAGAGACAGAACCCCTTCCTCTTTTAGAGACAGAACCCCTTCCTCTATAGAGACAGAACCCTTCCCCTCACTAGAGACAGAACCCTTCCCTCTATAGAGACAGAACCCTTCCCTCTATAGAGACAGAACCCCTTCCCTTCACTAGAGACAGAACTCCCCTTCCCTCTATAGAGACAGAACCCTTCCCTCACTAGAGACAGAACCCCTTCCTCTATAGAGACAGAACCCCTTCCCTCTTTAGAGACAGAACCCCTTCCCTCTGTAGAGACAGAACCCTTTCCCTCACTAGAGACAGAACCCCTTCCCTCTCTAGAGACAGAACCCCTTCCCTCACTAGAGACAGAACCCCTTCCCTCACTAGAGACAGAACCCCTTCCCTCTATAGAGACAGAACCCCTTCCCTCTATAGAGACAGAACCTTCCCCCTCACTAGAGACAGAACCCTTCCCTCTATAGAGACAGAACCCCTTCCCCTCTATAGAGACAGAACCCCTTCCCCTCACTAGAGACAGAACCCCTTCCCCTCTTTAGAGTCAGAACCCCTTCCCCTCTTTAGAGACAGAACCCCTTCCCCTCTATAGAGACAGAACCCTTCCCTCTTTAGAGACAGAACCCCTTCCCTTCTTTAGAGACAGAACCCTTCCCTCTTTGAGACAGAACCCCTTCCCTCTATAGAGACAGAACCCCTTCCCCTCTATAGAGACAGAACCCCTTCCCCTCTTTAGAGACAGAACCCCTTCCCTTCTTTAGAGACAGAACCCCTTCCCCTCTTTAGAGACAGAACCCCTTCCCCTCTTTAGAGACAGAACCCCTTCCCCTCTATAGAGACAGAACCCCTTCCCCTCTTTAGAGCCTGAACCCCTTCCCTATAGAGACAGAACCCCTTACCCTCACTAGAGACAGAACCCTTCCCTCACTAGAGACAGAACCCTTCCCTCTATAGAGACAGAACCCTTCCCTCTATAGAGACAGAACCCCTTCCCTCTATAGAGACAGAACCCTTCCCTCTGTATAGAGACAGAACCCCTTCCTCTTTAGAGACAGAACCCTTCCCTCTATAGAGACAGAACCCTTCCCTCTATAGAGACAGAACCCCTTCCCTCTATAGAGACAGAACCCCTTCCCTCTTTAGAGACAGAACCCTTCCCCTCTATAGAGACAGAACCCTTCCCCTCTATAGAGACAGAACCCTTCCCCTCTATAGAGACAGAACCCCCTTACCCTCTTTAGAGACAGAACCCCTTCCCCTCACTAGAGCCTGAACCCCTTCCCCTCTTTAGAGACAGAACCCCTTCCCCTCTTTAGAGACAGAACCCCTTCCCCTCTTTAGAGCCTGAACCCCTTCCCTCACTAGAGCCTGAACCCTTCCCTCTATAGAGACAGAACCCCTTCCCCTCTTTAGAGACAGAACCCCTTCCCTCTCTTTAGAGCCTGAACCCCTTCCCTCACTAGAGCCTGAACCCCTTCCTCTTTAGAGCCTGAACCCTTCCCTCTATAGAGACAGAACCCTTCCCTCTTTAGAGCCTGAACCCTTCCCTCTATAGAGACAGAACCCCTTCCCCTCTTTAGAGCCTGAACCCCTTCCCCTCACTAGAGCCTGAACCCCTTCCCCTCTTTAGAGCCTGAACCCCTTCCCCTCTTTAGAGCCTGAACCCCTTCCCCTCTTTAGAGCCTGAACCCCTTCCCCTCACTAGAGCCTGAACCCCTTCCTCTTTAGAGCCTGAACCCCTTCCCCTCTTTAGAGACAGAACCCCTTCCCCTCTATAGAGACAGAACCCCTTCCCCTCTTTAGAGCCTGAACCCCTTCCCCTCACTAGAGCCTGAACCCCTTCCCCTCTTTAGAGCCTGAACCCCATTCTATTCCAGCCCAGCAACCAGCGGTGGCCAACCTTTCGCCACTGATCTACTGGATGAGCAGACTTCTATTCCAGCCCAGCAATAATACATATTATTATCACTTGATTGTCAACTCATTAGGTTTGATAAGTTGAATCCGGTGTGTTAGTGCTGGGCTGGAACAGAACCCTGCACACCCAGCAGACCTCCAGCAGGCTTGACCTGCTCGATTTTGTAATACGTTTATACTGTAATGAATACTCAGTGAGACAAAAGTGTAGATTCACGCGCAGAGCGCGGCAGGTGTGTATTTCGCCTTCGCAGAAGGCAGGAATCGTGGTCATACACAGGTAGGCAAACAGGCAAGTGAATCAAAACTAGGACTGAAGGCTATAACTGGTTCTCACAAACAAGCTAGTAAAAGGCATAGTAGAGTCAGAACGAACAATACCTCACAAAGGCACAAACAGAATGAACTGAACTAAATAATGAGCTGATGAGACCAGGTGAGTAACTAACACAGGTGAAATCAATGAAAAATAATGAAAGACAGGGCTTCGTTCAAGAACACAAAAAAATAGAACACAAGGTTGACTAAGAAAATAAATACAGAACCTTACAGTAAACCTTATGGCGGCGTCTGTCGGCAAAGCGTTTCTTGGTATTAGAGGCTTCCTGCAGATGCTGGTGAGCGGGTCACCCATACCCGCTCACTACGCCAAAACCAGTCGTTGAGAGCTGGGACAGTACCAGGCTCCTCCTCCCAGGGAGACATGGGGGGTTGGTAACCACGTACACACTGAAACGGAGTAAGGCGGCGGGATGAATGCATGAGTGAGTTGTGAGTGTATTCGGCCCAGGCCGTATGCCGACTCCATGTCGTTGTGGAGATGCAGAACGTTGTTGGCGGAGGTACTTCCCTGTTTCTTGGTTCAGGGGTTCCGACAGCCCGTTGGTCTGGGGATGGTACCCGCAGGAACGTTTGAGGGCAACCCCCCAGTCGGTCACAGAAGGCTCGCCACTCTCGGGAGACAAACTGGGGCCCGGGGTCAGAGACGATGTCCTCCGGAATCCCATACAGACGGAACACCTGCTGTAATCAGCCAATGAGGAAGAGGAATCAGACGACAGATTTTTGAAAAACGGTTCTACTATGACAAGGATGGTGGGGTTACCAGAGGAGGAAGTCATCAGCTATGTGGGACCAGGGTCTGTGAAGGATTGGCAAAAGGTTGAAGCTTCCCGGAAGGGAGACGACGAGGGCTTTTGGTTTGGGCGCAGACTGAACAGGAGAGTACGTAATCCCTTACGTTGGATGCCAGTGAGGACCACCAGAATTCTCGGACTAGAAGTTCGGTGGTTCGTGTAATGCCCGGATGTCCTGACCCCAAGGACGTGTGACACCATTAAATCAGTTGGGGTCTAACAGCTGCTGGTATGTAACTCTTCCCAGCTGGTGTCTCAGGAGAAGCCAGGTCTGACGTTAGGGCTTCTTGTATGGCAGAGTGAACCTCCAACTGTACCGGTCCCATAATGCAAGAGGGAGGAAGAATGGGTGTAGGGTCTGTGTTACTGGTAGGAAGGTCAAACTGGAGGGGGAGAGCATCAGCTTTTACGTTTTTCTTTCCAGGGATATAAGTAACATGACAATGGAAGCGTGTGAAGGAGAGCCCAGAGGGCTTGTCTGGAGTTTAACCTCTTGGCCCCTCTGATATATTCCAGATTACGATGCTCTGTTAGGACGAGAAAGGGATGTTGTGTTCCCTCCAACCAGTGGCGCCACTCCTCGAGGGCCAGCTTGATGGCGAGGAGATCTCTGTTCCCCACATCATAATTCCTCTCAGCGAGGGATAACTTCCTGGAGAAGAAGGCACAGGGATGTGATTTGGGAGGTGTTTCCACCCGCTGAGAGAGTATGGCTCCTACTCCTACTTTGGAGGCATCCACCTCCAGGGTGAGAGGAAGGGTCGGATCAGGTTGGCAAAGGACAGGAGCTGAGGTGAAGAGGCGTTTCAAGTTGTTGAACGCAGTCAGGGCGGTATCAGTCCATTGAAGGGTCCGGGTCTTTTGGCTGGTAAGGGCAGTGAGGGGAGCGGCAGTAGAACAGAAGTTCCGAATGAACCGGCGATAGAAGTTGGAGAACCCAATGAAACATTGGAGTTCCTTAACGGTGGTGTGTTTGGGCCAGTTACTGACAGCGGTGACTTTGTTCTCATCCATGCTGACCCCTCCAGGTGTCAGTACGAAGCCGAGGAAATTTACAGAGGTTACATGGAAGGCACTCCTTTTCAGTCTTCAAATAAAGGTTATGGTCAAGGACCCGTTCAAGAACCTTTCGCTCCTTCAGGGAGTGTGAGTAAATCAGGATGTCATCAAGGTAGACGATGAGAAAGCGGTTGATCATATCCTGGTTCATAAAGGATTAGAAGATGTTGGGGGTCGTTAGTAAGGCCGTAGGGCATGTAATTTTTTTTACCTTTATTTATCAAGGCAAGTCAGTTAAGAACAAATTCTTATTTTCAATGAGGGCCTAGGAACAATGGGTTAACTGCCTTGTTCAGGGGCAGAACGACAGATTTTTACCTTGTCAGCTCGGGGATTCGATCTTGCAACCTTTCCGCTTACTAGTCCAATGCTCTAACCACTAGGTTACCTGCCGCCCCTTCGTAGTGCCCTCGTGCTGTGATAAAGGCTGTCTTCTATTCGTCGCCTTTACATATACGGACAAGGTTATATGCACTTCGCAGGTCGAGTTTTGTATAGATGTTGGCGTGGTCCACTTGTTCAAGGGTCGCTGGGATCAGAGGAAGAAGGCCGTGACGTCATTCAGGGAACGGTAATCAATACACGAACGGAGCCCACTGTCTTTTTTTCCAACGCAGAAGAAGCTGGACGCAGCCGGGTGTAAGAAGGGACGAATGAAACCGTTTGAGTGTTTCATCAATGTAGTTCTCCATTGCCACATTTTCCGGGATAGATAGGGGATAAACACGGCCCTTCGGTGGGGACACTCCAGGGAGTAAGTCAATAGCACAGTCCCCTGGGCAGAGTGGAGGCCTTGCTTTTGCTGAAGACATTGCTGTACTGGGAGTATTCAGATGGTATGGTGGGTGGCACTGCAGAGGCAGAGTCCTCAGTGGTGGTGGCTCTGCAGGGTAGGCTGGTGAAGCAGGTAGAAGACCAGGACAGTAGTTCACCTTGTCGCCACGAGATAGCAGGGTCGTGACGACAAAGCCAGGGGTGTCCGAGGATGAGTGGCTATTTGGTGGATGAGAGTTCCATGACTTGAATGAACCTCTATATATACACATCTGACCAGGGCCCATAGGGCCCATAGGGAATAGGGTGACATTTGGGACGTAGTCAACAACAGTTGAAAGTACATCAGGACTAAAGAATGTACAATACATGGCCAAAAAATTATGTGGACACCCCTTCAAATGAGTGATTTCAGCTATTTCAGCCACACCCGATGCTAGCTAAAATCGAGCACACCGCCATGCAATCTCCAAAGACAAACATTGGCAGTAGAATGGGCCTTTACTGAAGACCTCAGTGACTTTCAACGTGGCACCGGCATAGGATGCCACCTTTCCAACAAGTCAGTTCGTCAAATGTCTGCCCTGCTAGAGCTTCCCCGGTCAACTGTGAGTGCTGTTAATGTGAAGTGGAAACAACTAGGAGCAACAACGGCTCAGACGCGAAGTGGTAGGCCAGTTAAGCTCACAGAACGGGACCGCCGAGTGCTGAAACTCAAAAATTACCATGGAAACTGGAGATGTTTTTACTTCACTGGTTGGAGGACAACCTGAAGAACACAGTCAGCTACATTTTGGAATGCTGCATTTTGATGCGAACCCCCAAATCCAAATTTGACTGCCTGAAGCAAGGATGTGCATATTCTTGGTACAATTTGAAAGGAAACACTTTGAAGTTTGTGGAAATGTGAAAGGAATGTAGGAGAATATAACACAATAGATCTGGTAAAAGATAATACAAAGAAAATAAAAAACTTTTTTTTGTATTTTTTTTGTACCATCATCTTTGAAATGCAAGAGAAAGGCCATTCCAGCCCAGGCAATACACAGTTTATGTGCAACGTTTTAGACTGATCCAACGAACTACTGCATTTCTGTTCAACATTTTGTATAAAGACTGCCCAAATATTCCTAATTTGTTTATTAATAAATAACAACTTTTTATGTTCACACTATCGACCAAGAGAGTTCTCATCATAAAAGCCTTTTATGCTCGCTTCGAGGCAAGCAAAACTGAAGCATGCACGAGAGCACCAGCTGTTCTGGATGACTGTGTGATAACGCTCTCGGTAGCCGATGTGAGCAAGACCTTTAAACAGGTCAACATTCACAAAACCGCTGGGCCAGATGAATTGCCAGGATGCGCTGACCAACTGGCAAGTGTCTTCACTGACATTTTCAACCTCTCCCTGACTGAGTCTGTAATACCTACGTGTTTCAAGCAGACCACCATAGAGCCTGTGCCCAAGGAAGCGAAGGTAACCTGCCTAAATGATTGACACCCCGTGGCACTCACGTCGGTAGCCATGAAGTGCTTTGAAAGGCTGGTCATAGCTCACATCAACAGCATCCTCCCTGATACCCTAGACCCACTCCAATTCTCATACCGCCCCAACAGATCCACAGATAATGCAATCTCAATCACACTCCACACTGCCCTTTCTCACCTGGACAAAAGGAACACCTATGTGAGAATGCTGTTCATTGACAACAGCTCAGTGTTCAACATCCGTGCCCACGAAGCTCATCACTAAGCTAAGGACTCTGAGACTAAACACCTCCCTCTGAAACTGGATCCTGTACTTTTTGACGGGCTGCTCCCAGGTGGTAAGAGTAGGCAACCACATGTTTGCCACACTGATCCTCAACACTGGGGCCCCTCAGGGGTGTGTACTTAGTCCCCTCCTTTATTCCCTGTTCACCCACAACTGCGTGGTCAAACACGACTCCAACACCATCATGAAGTTTGCTGACGACACAACAGTGGTGGGCCTGATCACTGGCAACGATGAGACAGCCTATAGGGAGTAGGTCAGAGACCTGGCAGTGTGGTGCCAGGACAACAACCTCTCCCTCAATGTGAGCAAGACAAAGGAGCGGATTGTGGACTACAGGAAAAGGTGGGCCGAACAGGCCCCCATTAACATTGACAGGGCTGTAGTGGAGCGGGTCGAGAGTTTTAAGTTCCTTGGTTTCCACATCACCAACGAACTTGCATGGTCCAAACATACCAAGACAGTCGTGAAGAGAGCACGACAAAACCTTTTCCGCCACAAGAGACTGAAAAGATTTGGCATGGGTCCCCAGATCCTCAAAAGGTTCTACAGCTGCACAACCGAGAGCATCCTGACCGGTTGCATCACCGCCTGGTATGGCAATTGTTCTACATCTGACCGCAAAGCACTACAGAGGGTAGTGCGAACGGCCCAGTACATCACTGGGGCCAAGCTTCCTGCCATCCAGGACCTATATAATCGGCGGTGTCAGAGGAAAGCCCATTAAATTGTCAGATACTCCAGTCACCCAAGTTATATGTTTTCTCTGCTACCGCACGGCAAGTGGTACCAGAGCGCCAAGTCTAGGACCAAGAGGCGTCTCAACAGCTTCTGCCCCCAAGCCTTAAGACTGCTGAACAATTTAAAAAATCACCACCGGACAATTTACATTGACCCCCCTCTCTTGTACACTGCTGCTACTCGCTGTTTGTTATCTATGCATAGTCACTTCACCCCCACCTACATGTACAAATTACCTCAACTAGCCTGTACCCCTGTACACTGACTCTGTACCAGCGCCCCCTGTATATATCCTCGTTGTTATTTTATTGTGTTACTTTTTATTATGAGTTTTTATTTTAATCTACTTGGTAAATATGTTCTTAACTCTTCTTGAACTGCACTGTTGGTTAAGAGCTTGTCAGTCAGAATTTCACGGTAAAGTCTACACTTGTTGTATTCGGCGCATGTGACAAATAAAGTTTGATTTGATTTGATTTGTACATAGTGGAAAGTAGTGTAATATACCGCGCATTCAGAAAGTATTCAGACCCCTTGACTTTTTCCACATGTTGTTACGTTACAGCCTTATTCTAAAATGGATGAATAAGTACATAAATACAAAATTGGTTAAATTGGTTTTTTCCCCGCATCAATCTACCCCATAATGACAAACCAAAAACAGGTTTTTATACATTTTTTGTATTCAGAGCCTTTGCTATGAGACTTAAAATTGAGCTCCGGTGCATCCTGTTTCCATTGATCATCCTTGTTTGTACAACTTGATTGGAGTCCACCTGCGGAAAATTCTATTGATTGGACATTATTTGGAAAGTCACACACCTGTCTATATAAGGTCCCACAGTTGACAGGGAATGTCAGAGCAAAAACCAAGCGATGAGGTCGAAGGAATTGTCCGTAGAGCTCCGAGACAGGAGTGTGTCGAGGCACAGATCTGGGGAAGGGTACCAAAAAATGTCTGCAGCGTTGAAGGTCCCCAAGAACACAGTGGCCTCCATCATTCTTAAATGGAAGAAGTTAGGAACAAACAAGACACTTCCTAGAGCTGGACGCCAGGCCAAACAGAGCAATCAGGGGAGAAGGGCTTTGGTCAGGGAGGTGACCAATATCCCGATGGTCACTCTGACAGAGCTCCAGAGTTCCTCTGTGGAGATGGAAGAACATTCCAGAATTCCACCATCTCTGCAGCACTCCAGGTTTCCTGCAGACGTGACGCTTGGCATTCAGGCCAAAGAGTACAATCTTGGTTTCATCAGACCAGAGAATCTTGTTTTTCATGGTCTGAGTCTTTAGGTGCCTTTTGGCAAGCTCCATGCGGGCTGTCATGTGAATTACTGATAAGTGGCTTCCATCTGGCCACCTTATATACAGTTGAAGTCGAAAGTTTACATTCACTTAAGTTGGAGTCATTAAAACTCGTTTTTCAACCACTCCACAAATTTCTTGTTAACAAACTATAGTTTTGGCAAGTCGGTTAGGACATCTACTTTGTGCATGACACAAGTAATTTTTCCAACAATTGTTTGCAGACAGATTATTTCACTTATAATTCACTGTATCACAATTCCAGTGGGTCAGAAGTTTACATACAGTGGGGCAAAAAAGTATTTAGTCAGCCACCAATTGTGCAAGTTCTCTCACTTAAAAAGATGAGAGAGGCCTGTAATTTTCATCATAGGTACACTTCAACTATGACAGAGAAAATGAGGAATAAAAATCCAGAAAATCACATTGTAGGATTTTTAATGAATTTATTTGCAAATTATGGTGGAAAATAAGTATTTGGTCAATAATTTATCCATTCAGCAGGCGCTCCCACCCGGTGACCCACAGCCACTGCATTCATCTCAAGATAGCCAGGCGAGACAACCACATCTCACAGTCGTGCTCGGAACAGACCGTTTGGTCTGTTTGGTCGTTTCCGTGTACATCTACGTTTATTACGTGCTGCTATGTTCTGGACCTACTGCAATTTACCTATGTCCTTCTTTGCCACACCTGACCACACAGCTGGACAGTAGTCCAGGTGTGACAAAACTAGGGCCTGTATGAGCTGTCCGGACGACTGAGATATCAAGAAAGCAGGCGGCAGGGTAGCCTGGTGGTTAGAGTGTAGGGGCGGCAGGTAGCCTAGTGGTTAGAGCGTTGGGCCAGTAACCGAAAGTTTGCTAGATCGAAATCCTGAGCTGACAAGGTAGAAATCTGTCGCTCTGCTCCCCTGAACAAGGCAGTTAACCCACTGTTCCTAGGCCGTCATTGTAAATAAGAGTTTGTTCTTAACTGACTTGCCTAGTTAAATACAGGTAAAAAAAAAAAGCAGAGCAACGCCTTATCATGGACGTAACCATTTTAGTAACCATTAAGTCTATATGTTTAGCTTGCTATCTAGGGTGATGCCTATAACGGTGGCCTCCAAGCCTGCAGTCTTGGAGACAGTCCTGTGGTATCGCTGTAGGGTCAGGGTCAGGTACCTTCTCCTGCTGTTTAACGGTGGCCTCCAAGCCTGCAGTCTTGGAGACAGTCCTGTGGTATCGCTGTAGGACGGTCTGTTGCTGCTGGTGAGCTCTCTGGAGACGCAGCAACTCCTTTTCACTGTCATTCTTCTGGAAAGGGGGAGAGGATGTCAACGTCAGAGCCATGATGGTTTCGTCCATAAGGACAAGTACAGTTTAGAGTTGTGTGTGTCTGCTCACCCTGATCAGATCATTCTGTAGCTGTTGTATCTTGTCTCTCTGAGCTGAAGCCTTGCTGCTCTCACTGGCCAGCTTCAACTTCAGAGAGGCTGGAGATACACACATACAACACAATCTGTCAACACACACCCACACAATCTGTCAACACACACACACACACACACACACACACAACACAATCTGTCAACACACACACACACACAACACAATCTGTCAACACACACACACACACAACACAATCTGTCAACACACACACACACACACAACACAATCTGTCAACACACACACACACACACACACAACAATCTGTCAACACACACACACACAACACAATCTGTCAACACACACACACACAACACAATCTGTCAACACACACACATACACAACCCAATCTGTCAACACATACATCACAATCTGTCAACACACACACACAACACAATCTGTCAACACACACATACATCACAATCTGTCAAAACACACAACACAATCTGTCAACACACACACACACACACACAACACAATCTGTCAACACACACACACACACACAACACAATCTGTCAACACACACACACACACACACACAACACAATCTGTCAACACACACACACACACACAACACAATCTGTCAACACACACACACACACAACACAATCTGTCAACACATAACAAACTGTCTACATACACCAAAACACAACATCCAGAACTGTGGCATTTTAAAGTGGCAACATGAAATCTTATTAAAATCTGTACATCTACAGGAAGAATATGACACTTTTATTTACATTTTCTGACAAGCGAGGGGTCATTTTCACGTTTTCATAATTTCAGAGAATGTTTGGGAATGACGTAAAATTAAAAAAAGTAAAAATAAAGTCAATAAACAATAATAATAATAAATAAATAATACTTATAATACTTAATAAATTAAGTAAAATTCCATAGAAATATAGATTTTGAAAGCAGCCATGCGATTGGACAATTAATAGACACTGCAGTAAATAAAACCTAATAAAAACATATACGCAGACCGGTGTGCCATAGCCAATCAGAGCTACGGTAGGCCTATATGCAAATAAGCCATTTAGCACACAGGCCTGCTATCATTGACGTTGAACTGGACTGTGTGTTTACAGGCAGTAGTAACAGCTTTTGACATTCTTGATCATAGTCTGCTGCTGGAAAAACAGATGTGTTATGGCTTTACACCCCCTGCTATAATGTGGATAAAGAGTTACCTGTCTAACAGAACACAGAGGGTGTTCTTTAATGGAAGCCTCTCAAAT
Source organism: Brachymystax lenok tsinlingensis (assembly GCA_030435695.1). NCBI lineage: Eukaryota > Metazoa > Chordata > Actinopteri > Salmoniformes > Salmonidae > Brachymystax > Brachymystax lenok. The sequence goes on along the minus strand of CM059791.1, from coordinate 1,514,627 downwards.
ATAATCCAGTTAGAATCAGGAATTCCCCAGGGTAGCTGTTTAGGCCCCTTGCTTAAACAATAAACAATGTGGAAATTGAGCAAGTTGAGAAACTGCTTGGAGTAACACTAGATTGTAAACTGTTATGGTCAAAACACATAATAAAGTGCTGCTCTGCCTTCTTAACACTATCAACAAGGCAGGTCCTACAGGCCCTAGTTTTGTCGCACCAGGACTACTGTTCAGTCGTGTGGTCAGGTGACACAGAGGGACTTAGGAAAGTTGGAATTGTCTCAGAACAGGGCAGCATGGCTGGTCCTTGGATGTACACAGAGAGCTAGTATTAATAATATGCATGTCAATCTCTCCTGGCTCAAAGTGGAGGAGAGATTGACTTCATCACTACTTGTGTTTATGAGAGGTATTGACATGTTGAATGTACCGAGCTGTCTGTCTAAACTACTGGCACACAGCTCAGACACCCATGCATACCCCACAAGACATGCCACCAGAGGTCTCTTCACAGTTCCCAAGTCCAGAACAGACTATGGGAGGTGCACAGTACCACATAGAGCCATGACTACATGGAACTCTATTCCACATCAGGTAACTGATGCAGCAGTAGAATCAGATTTAAAAAACAGATAAAAATACACTTTATGGAACAGCGGGGACTGTGCAGAGAAACACAGGAACAGACACATGCATACAAACACACACACACACACACACACACACACACACACACACACACACACACACACACACACACACACACACACACACACACACACACACACACACACACACACACACACACACACACACACACACACACACACACGATAACATACTCACTATACATACACATGGATATAGTGTGGTAGTGGTGGGGTAGGGGCCTGAGGGCACACTGTGTGTTGTGAAATCTGTGAATGTATTGTAATGCTTTAAAATTGTATAAACTGGCTTAATTTAGCTGGACCCCAAGAAGAGTAGCTGCTGTCTTGGCAGGAACTAATGGGGATCCACAATAAACCCCCAGGATGAGTAGCTGCTGCCTTGGCAGGAACTAATGGGGATCCAAAATAAACCCCCAGGAAGAGTAGCTGCTGCCTTGGCAGGAACTAATGGGGATCCATAATAAACCCCAGGAAGAGTAGCTGCCGCCTTGGCAGGAACTAATGGGGATCCATAATAAACCCCAGGAAGAGTAGCTGCTGCCTTGGCAGGAACTAATGGGGATCCATAATAAACCCCAGGAAGAGTAGCTGCCGCCTTGGCAGGAACTAATGGGGATCCATAATAAACCCCAGGAAGAGTAGCTGCTGTCTTGGCAGGAACTAATGGGGATCCATAATAAACCCCAGGAAGAGTAGCTGCTGTCTTGGCAGGAACTAATGGGGATCCATAATAAAAACAAAAACAGCGAGACTTAGAACACATTCACCAAAAGACACAAAATACACCTGAGTGGGTTTCTGTGAAAACCACGGGAGTCCTCTTACATTTGGGAACTTCACAGTCCGACTGATCAAACAACCATGACAATGTTCGCTATTTTTCCCTATACGCACATCAACAACAACAAGACCAACAATAAATTATAGACAGATCTAGATGAGTTCAAATCTAATAGGGAACGTTAGATAAACCCACTCAAAATGTTTTCAGCTAGTTGAAATTGAACTGATAAATTATTTATTTATTTTACTAGGCAAGTCAGTTAAGAACAAATTCATTATTTACAATGACGGCCTAGGAATAGTGGGTTAACTGCCTTGTTCAAGGGGCAGAATGACAGATTTTTACCTTGTCAGCTCGGGGGGATTTGATCTTGCAACCTTTCAGTTAACTGGCCCAACACTCTAACCACTAGGCTACCCTGCCGCCCCAACTGATAACTGATGGGCGAATAGTAGACCTGCTCGTCATTCTGCAGCTATATAGATATTATGATTGTCTGCTTGTTTCATATCTGCAAAGTAGTTAAAACGCTGTCCGCTCCACTTTAACATTCAAAAGGAGTTTCTGCTGAGTCCCTGTCATGGCCAGAACAACAGGACATCTCCAAAGCCTGCTGTTTGATGTGAAGTAGCACTATCAATTTGAAAGGCTTCTTAAAGCCGGGACAGATTTCAACAAATGTCAAGACTGAGATTCACATTACAAAAAATACTGAATAAATCCTTATTATCTAATCCCACTGACCGAAACAAGTGACTGACTGCTACACAAACTACTTCCCTATGTAGGGCACACATGTAGTGCACTATATAGGGAATAGGGTGCCATTTGGGATACAGTCTTATTAAGAAGGGAATAGATGTTTGTGCTTTGATGGCCTCAGACAGTCTTTTGAAGCATCCCTCAGTGAAGCGCGTGTGTGAGTGAGTGAGTGAGTGAGTGTGAGTGAGTGAGTGTGTGTGAGTGAGTGTGAGTGTGTGTGTGTGTGTGTCCTTCCAGTCAGTCGTCCTTTAGTGAGGGTTGCAGACTGTCCTTCAGATGATAAGCACAGCGGCTGGCCATCCCTTATCAAGACCCGGGCCTAGACGTGTGTGTGTGTGTGTGTGTGTGTGTGTGTGTGTGCGTGCGTGGCCTCAGTGAGTTTATCAGAGCCCTGACAGGGTAATGAGGATTAGCAACAACAGACAGACCCACAGAGGATCAGTTTACCTCACAACTTCATGACAAATTAAACTTTACAACTATAAACCTGTCTGCTGCCACAACAACCAGAAGTTATTCAGACTGTTAGCTGGAAAGTAAACTTTCTTGGCACTCACATAAATAATTATATGGGGCCATTTCCTCTAGTTGCTGGACTGAAAAATGTGGAATGAATATATCCAAGTGCAGAGTGAAGTTGAGGTCAGCTTGATAGACGTTAGTGTGTTTACATAGTATTATTATGTAAAAGGGTGTACCTATCCTGTCAGCGATCTCCGCCTTGGTCATGACGTCTACATCAGTGTCGTCCAGTAGGTGGCGTCCTAGGTCCTGGTGCAGCGTGAGGTCACTGCGGAGCTGGCTGTTGTCCGTCCCCAAGGTTACCACCTGGGTCCTCAGGGCTATGATGTCCTCCGCCATCTTACGCATCGCTGTCCGGTAGTTCTCCACTTCCTAGTGGACAGAGAAAGGTAGGACAGACAGACCGGTAGTAACAGAGAGGTGTAGGAACAGTGAAGGGGGACAGAGAAACAGGCAGAGGTGTAGTAGCAGGGATGACACCAACTCATCATAACGTTCAGATACTGTGATGTCAGCAGGGGTCTTCGCCATATTCTGGTCCTCTAAATACACTGAACAAAAAATATAAACTCAACATGTGAAGTGTTGGTCCCATGTTTCATGAGCTGAAATAAAATATCCCAGAAATGTTCCGTACACACAAAACGCTTACTTATCTAAAATGTTGTGCACAAATTGTTAGTGAGCATTTCTTATGGTTATGGGTTATGGTATTGGCAGGCAAAAGCTACGAATAACGAATACAATTGCATTTTATCGATGGTAATTTGAATGCACAGAGATATCGTGGCGAGATCCTGAGGCCCGTTGTCGTGCCATTCATCCACCACCATCACCTCATGTTTCAGCATGATAATGCACGGCCCCATGTCGCAAGGATCTGTACACAATTCCTGGAAGCTGAAAACGTCCCAGTTCTTCCATGGCCTGCATACTCACCAGACATGTCACCCATTGAGCCTGTTTGGGATGCTCTGGATCGCCAATATCCAGCAACTTCGCACAGCCATTGAAGAGGAGTGGGGACAACATTCCACAGGCCACAATCAACAGCCGGATCAACTCTATGTGAAGGAGATGTGTCGCGCTGCATGAGGCAAATGGTGGTCCCACCAGATACTGACTGGTTTTCTGATCCACGCCCCCTACCTTTTAAAGGTATCTGTGACCAACAGACGCATATCTGTATTCCCAGTCATGTGAAATCCATAGATTAGGGCCTTAATACATTTATTTCAATTAACTGATTTCCTCATATGAACTGTAACTCAGTAAAATCTTTGAAATTGTTGCGTGTTGCGTTTATATTTTTCATCCGTGTATGTACTGTATTCTCGTCTCATTCTAATATTTCTACTACTGTACATTTAAAAAAAAAAATGGAGCCTACTTTAAATGCCCGGCTGTCATATTAATTTCGGCTTTGACATCAGCTGTTAATTAGACAAGGTGGATGCGCTACCTGAATCAATGAATAGCGAGAAAACCGAGCAAATCGAGCACGACGCATTCTCAGTGTGCGAAAATATAAAGTTTTATAGTATGTTATTTTTTTATTTTTTTAATTCGAGTATATTTAAAATTCCAGGATGTTTTAGTCGTCTCAGCTCTTCATGTAGTAGAATTCGATGCTTTCCCACTATGCATTGGAAGAGGTGGACTGTGAGGGATAGGCCCTGGTCTTCCTCAAGTTGCCGAACAACAAACCTAGGCAACTCTTGATTGGGAAGAGGCCGAATAGCGAAGCTTCTGCAGTGGTGTTCAAATGTAGGCTAAGTCCTTTTTTGTTCTCCTTAAAATGTTCACGAGTATTGCATCGTGGGCTACATCAGACAGATGCTACATGATAACAGAGGTATTTTGTAATTGTTTTACCCAGTGTGGATTTCTATTTTCTCATTGGAAGTGTTTGTTGTTCTTTTCTTGTTCTCTTCATCAGAGCCTTTAAACTAAATGCTAAACCATCATACTTGATTATTTGTATACCTGTTTGACATTTTAGTTACACTGTTAGGAGCTAGTTACATTGTTAGTAGTTACATTGTTAGGACCTGGTTACATTGTTAGTAGTTACATTGTTAGGAGCTGGTTACATTGTTAGTAGTTACATTGTTAGGAGCTGGTTACATTGTTAGTAGTTACATTGTTAGGAGCTGGTTACATTGTTAGTAGTTACATTGTTAGGAGCTAGTTACATTGTTAGTAGTTACATTGTTAGGAGCTAGTTAGCTTAGTAAGTTACAGAGAGGGGAAAAAAGTATTTGATCCCCTGCTGATTTTGTACGTTTGCCCACTGACAAAGAAATGATCAGACTATAATTTTAATGGTAGGTTTATTTGAACAGTGAGAGACAGAATAACAACAAAAAAATCCAGTGTTATAAATTGAGTAGCATTTTAATGAGGGAAATAAGTATTTGACCCCCTCTCAATCAGAAAGATTTCTGGCTCCCATGTGTCTTTTATACAGGTAACGAGCTGAGATTAGGAGCACACTCTTAAAGGGAGTGCTCCTAATCTCAGTTTGTTACCTGTATAAAAGACACCTGTCCACAGAAGCAATCAATCAATCAGATTCCAAACTCCACCATGGCCAAGACCAAAGAGCTCTCCAAGGATGTCAGGGACAAGATTGTAGACCTACACAAGGCTGGAATGGGCTACAAGACCATCGCCAAGCAGCTTGGTGAGAAGGTGACAACAGTTGGTGCGATTATTCGCAAATGGAAGAAACACAAAAGACCTGTCAATCTCCCTCGGCCTGGGGCTCCATGCAAGATCTCACCTCGTGGAGTTGCAATGATCATGAGAACGATAAGGAATCAGCCCAGAACTACACGGGAGGATCTTGTCAATGATCTCAAGGCAGCTGGGACCATAGTCACCAAGAAAACAATTGGTAACACACTACGTCGTGAAGGACTGAAATCCTGCAGAGCCCGCAAGGTCCCCCTGCTCAAGAAAGCACATATACATGCCCATCTGAAGTTTGCCAATGAACATCTGAATGATTCAGAGGACAACTGGGGGAGAGTGTTGTGGTCAGATGAGACCAAAATGGAGCTCTTTGGCATCAACTCAACTTGCCGTGTTTGGAGGAGGAGGAATGCTGCCTATGACCCCAAGAACACCATCCCCACCATCAAACATGGAGGTGGAAACATTATGCTTTGGGGGTGTTTTTCTGCTAAGGGGACAGGACAACTTCTCCGCATCAAAGGGACGATGGATGGGGCCATGTACCGTCAAATCTTGGGTGAGAACCTCCTTCCCACAGCCAGGGCATTGAAAATGGGTCGTGGATGGGTATTCCAGCATGACAATGATCCAAAACACACGGCCAAGGCAACAAAGGAGTGGCTCAAGGAGAAGCACATTAAGGTCCTGGAGTGGCCTAGCCAGTCTCCAGACCTTAATCCCATAGAAAATCTGTGGAGGTTTGAGTTGCCAAACGTCAGCCTCGAAACCTTAATGACTTGGAGAAGATCTGCAAAGAGGAGTGGGACAAAATCCCTCCTGAGATGTGTGCAAACCTGGTGGCCAACTACAAGAAACGTCTGACCTCTGAATGCCAACAAGGGTTTTGCCACCAAGTACTAAGTCATGTTTTGCAGAGGGGTCAAATACTTATTTCCCTCATTCAAATGCAAATCAATTTATAAACATTTTCACATGCGTTTTTCTGGAATTTTTGTTGTTGTTCTGTATCTCACTGTTCAAATAAACCTACCATTAAAATTATAGACTGATCATTTCTTTGTCAGGAGGGGATCAAATACTTTTTTCCCTCACTGTACATAAGCATTTCACTGCACCTGCTATATCTGCAAAATTGTGTACGACCAATATATTTTGATTTGATTTGGATCCAAACTTAATCCACACTTGTCATCTATAGTTTGGAAGGGGATCAACTCTTACAAGAGCAGCAAGTATATTTTGGGATTCAATAAGTCGCTGTTGGTAATGTATTGCTTGGGCAATTTTAAATTAAGTGCTATCTTTTACCTAGTAGCCTTATTAAAACCTTGCTTGAACTGTCTGATTTGTCAGTACTTGTGACTGTCGTTGTGGACTTGGATTAGTTTCAGGCCTATTTGTGTAACAGGTAATTTGTGGGGGCGTGTTGCATTGTAAGGAGTGTTTTCTTCGCCTCTGCCAGGCAATCCGAAATCAGTGCTGGGAGGTGTGTTCTTCACCTCTGATAGGCGTTTGGTACTTTTTTCAGGGACAGCTGTAAGCGGCGGTATTGTCAAGAAGCGGTGTTGTCGCCAAAACAAAGACTGTTCTGCCGAGTTGTTAGAGGCTCCACTCTCTCACTTAAGTATCTTACCTAGATATTTTCAGATCTCATTTTGCTCTTTTGTAGCTTTTGGCAACTATGTGTGTTTTCTAAACCTCCCTGTAGGTTTTGCAGACGCTCTTTCCCCCCCTGGCTGCAACCCTTCTAATTTAGCCCATGTGGAATACATAGTATGCATGCTAACAGAACAGGGCTGCCTTCGACACTGTGAACCATCCGATCCTCCTCTCCAGCCTCTCAGGGCTGGGCGTCTCAGGCTCTATCAGATCCTCCTCTCCACCCTCTCAGGGCTGGGTGTCTCAGGCTCTATCAGATCCTCCTCTCCACCCTCTCAGGGCTGGGTGTCTCAGGCTCTGCACACTTCTGGATTGCATCCTCCCTAGCAGGCCGCTTCTACCAGGTGGCGTAGAGAGGATCTGTGTCTGCACCACGTACTCTCACTACTGGTGTCCCCCAGGGCTCGGTTCTAGGCCCTCTCCTCTTCTCTCTATAGACCAAGTCACTCAGCTCTGTCATATCCTCACATGGTCTCTCCTATCACTGCTATGAGGATGACCTCTTCTCTCTATAGACCAAGTCACTCAGCTCCGTCATATCCTCACATGGTCTCTCCTATCACTGCTATGAGGATGGACCTCTCCTCTCCTCTCTATAGACCAAGTCACTCAGCTCTGTCATATCCTCACATGGTCTCTCCTATCACTGCTATGAGCATGGACCTCTCCTCTCTATAGACCAAGTCACTCAGCTCCGTCATATCCTCACATGGTCTCTCCTATCACTTCTATGAGGATGGACCTCTCCTCTCTATAGACCAAGTCACTCAGCTCTGTCATATCCTCACATGGTCTCTCCTATCACTTCTATGAGGATGACACTCAACTACTCTTCTCCTTCCCCCTTATGACACCCAGGTGGCAACATGCATCTCTGCGTGCCTGGCAGATATCTCAGCTTGGATGTCGGCCCGCCACCTCAAGCTCAACCTCTACAAAACGGAGCTGTTCTTCCTCTCCGGAAAGGCCTGCTGTCATGATTTCCTTTTGGGACAGACCAATGCGCAGCGAGGTATCCAGAATACATATTTTATTTACGAGCGTGACTTGACGGAACAAAACAATGAACGAATATCATGACGTGGAACCGAACTAGAGAATGTAACTAAGCTAAGAAACAAACACTGTGGCATAAACCTAAACACTATGGCATAAACCTAAACAATGAAGCATGACCTAAACGAACAAACACTACAATACTAAATCCTGAACTAAACACGATGGCAAGAACCGAAACACTGTGGCATGAACAATCATCAATAACCCACCAACTTTAGTGCAAAACCCCAAACATATATATGGTTCCCAATTAGAGGTAACGAGACTCAGCTGCCTCTAATTGGGAACCATTACCCCAACATAGAAATACACACCCTAGAACAGAAGAAACCCTACACCAAAACAAAACTAAACACTCCAGAACAGGAAGCGCCACAGGTCCCAATGCTCTACGACATCTGTAGAGAACAGAAAGCGCCGCAGGTCCCAATGCTCTACGACATCTGCAGAGAACAGGAAGCGGCGCAGGTCCCAATGCTCTACGACATCTGTAGAGAACAGAAAGCGCCGCAGGTCCCAATGCTCTACGACATCTGCAGAGAACAGGAAGCGCCGCAGGTCCCAATGCTCTACGACATCTGCAGAGAACAGGAAGCGCCGCAGATCCCAATGCTCTACGACATCTGCAGAAAACAGGAAGCGCCGCAGGTCCCAATGCTCTACGACATCTGTAGAGAACAGGAAGCGCCGCAGGTCCCAATGCTCTACGACATCTGCAGAGAACAGGAAGCGGCGCAGGTCCCAATGCTCTACGACATCTGCAGAGAACAGGAAGCGGCGCAGGTCCCAATGCTCTACGACATCTGCAGAGAACAGGAAGCGGCGCAGGTCCCAATGCTCTACGACATCTGCAGAGAACAGGAAGCGGCGCAGGTCCCAATGCTCTACGACATCTGCAGAGAACAGGAAGCGGCGCGGGTCCCAATGCTCTACGACATCTGCAGAGAACAGGAAGCGGCGCGGGTCCCAATGCTCTCGACATCTGCAGAGAACAGGAAGCGCCGCAGGTCCCAATGCTCTACGACATCTGCAGAGAACAGGAAGCGCCGCAGGTCCCAATGCTCTACGACATCTGCAGAGAACAGGAAGCGGCGCAGGTCCCAATGCTCTACGACATCTGTAGAGAACAGGAAGCGCCGCAGGTCCTAATACAGTCACAATTTTTCTTTACACAACTTCTCTTTTCCCGCTAGCACTAACATTCTTGGTAAATACTTTGTTGAGGGAAAATGTACTTGATACGATTGTGACATGTAGTTGTCCCACCTAGCTACTGTATCTTAAGATGAATGCACTCAGTGTAAGTCTCTCTGGATAAGAGCGTCTGCTAAATGACTAACATGTGTACAAATGTGATGCAATGGGTTTTCTGCATCAGGTAACCTAATGGTTATTAAGTGTAATCCAATTCACCACCACTAGATGTCTCTAGAGTCCCAGTATCTGCTTTCAGATTGAAGCATATCTAATGCATGGCTATGGGCCTGGCAGGACAACAAATCTGTCATAGTTTCTGGTCTCACTGCACCAAACAAGATGAGCCAACCATCCCAGCTACAGCAGAACCACGTGTTTTACAATTAGTCACAAGGCTCAATGTCTGCATAATTAATACTCCTAATTTCTCCAGGTTTCCTTTTTAATCTCTTTAGGTGTGAGATATGGTTGTTAGAAGGTTGTTCAGAGGACGTGACAGAGGACTGGCTGGCTCGTTGGTTGGTTGCCAGGCTGGCTGGCTGCAGTACATTGTAACATAATCCTCCTTGTTGTACCGCTGTTGTACCGCCACCCCTTAGTTCCAGCGTGAACATAAGACCCTGTCCTGCTGGATATCCAGGGAATCTGTCCTTTACCATATCATTCAGTTGTGTTATAATCATCTGTTAATTTAGCCTGAGCACGTTAAATCAGAATGGAACATAAAGATTCTCTCGAAAATCTGCTCATTTTCCATCATGAATACATTATATCCACCAGCAGACTGTTACTGTTGACTGATCCATGCAGCATTATATCCACCAACAGACTGTTAATGTTGAGTGATCCATGCAGCATTATATCCACCAACAGACTGTTAATGTTGACTGATCCATGCAGCATTATATCCACCAACAGACTGTTACTGTTGACTGATCCATGCAGCATTATATCCACCAACAGACTGTTACTGTTGACTGATCCATGCAGCATTATATCCACCTGCAGACTGTTACTGTTGACTGATCCATGCAGCATTATATCCACCAACAGACTGTTACTGTTGACTGATCCATGCAGCATTATATCCACCAACAGACTGTTACTGTTGACTGATCCATGCAGCATTATATCCACCAACAGACTGTTACTGTTGACTGATCCATGCAGCATTATATCCACCAACAGACTGTTACTGTTGACTGATCCATGCAGCATTATATCCACCAACAGACTGTTACTGTTGACTGATCCATGCAGCATTATATCCACCAACAGACTGTTACTGTTGACTGATCCATGCAGCATTATATCCACCAACAGACTGTTACTGTTGACTGATCCATGCAGCATTATATCCACCTGCAGACTGTTACTGTTGACTGATCCATGCAGCATTATATCCACCAACAGACTGTTACTGTTGACTGATCCATGCAGCATTATATCCACCAACAGACTGTTACTGTTGACTGATCCATGCAGCATTATATCCACCTGCAGACTGTTACTGTTGACTGATCCATGCAGCATTATATCCACCAACAGACTGTTACTGTTGACTGATCCATGCAGCATTATATCCACCAACAGACTGTTACTGTTGACTGATCCATGCAGCATTATATCCACCTGCAGACTGTTACTGTTGACTGATCCATGCAGCATTATATCCACCAACAGACTGTTACTGTTGACTGATCCATGCAGCATTATATCCACCAACAGACTGTTACTGTTGACTGATCCATGCAGCATTATATCCACCAACAGACTGTTACTGTTGACTGATCCATGCAGCATTATATCCACCTGCAGACTGTTACTGTTGACTGATCCATGCAGCATTATATCCACCTGCAGACTGTTACTGTTGACTGATCCATGCAGCATTATATCCACCAACAGACTGTTACTGTTGACTGATCCATGCAGCATTATATCCACCAACAGACTGTTACTGTTGACTGATCCATGCAGCATTATATCCACCAACAGACTGTTACTGTTGACTGATCCATGCAGCATTATATCCACCAACAGACTGTTACTGTTGACTGATCCATGCAGCATTATATCCACCTGCAGACTGTTACTGTTGACTGATCCATGCAGCATTATATCCACCAACAGACTGTTACTGTTGACTGATCCATGCAGCATTATATCCACCAACAGACTGTTACTGTTGACTGATCCATGCAGCATTATATCCACCAACAGACTGTTACTGTTGACTGATCCAAGCAGCATTATATCCACCAACAGACTGTTACTGTTGACTGATCCATGCAGCATTATATCCACCAACAGACTGTTACTGTTGACTGATCCATGCAGCATTATATCCACCTGCAGACTGTTACTGTTGACTGATCCATGCAGCATTATATCCACCAACAGACTGTTACTGTTGACTGATCCATGCAGCATTATATCCACCAACAGACTGTTACTGTTGACTGATCCATGCAGCATTATATCCACCTGCAGACTGTTACTGTTGACTGATCCATGCAGCATTATATCCACCTGCAGACTGTTACTGTTGACTGATCCATGCAGCATTATATCCACCTGCAGACTGTTACTGTTGACTGATCCATGCAGCATTATATCCACCAACAGACTGTTACTGTTGACTGATCCATGCAGCATTATATCCACCAACAGACTGTTACTGTTGACTGATCCATGCAGCATTATATCCACCAACAGACTGTTACTGTTGACTGATCCATGCAGCATTATATCCACCAACAGACTGTTACTGTTGACTGATCCATGCAGCATTATATCCACCAACAGACTGTTACTGTTGACTGATCCATGCAGCATTATATCCACCAACAGACTGTTACTGTTGACTGATCCATGCAGCATTATATCCACCAACAGACTGTTACTGTTGACTGATCCATGCAGCATTATATCCACCAACAGACTGTTACTGTTGACTGATCCATGCAGCATTATATCCACCAACAGACTGTTACTGTTGACTGATCCATGCAGCATTATATCCACCAACAGACTGTTACTGTTGACTGATCCATGCAGCATTATATCCACCAACAGACTGTTACTGTTGACTGATCCATGCAGCATTATATCCACCAGCAGACTGTTACTGTTGACTGATCCATGCAGCATTATATCCACCTGCAGACTGTTACTGTTGACTGATCCATGCAGCATTATATCCACCAACAGACTGTTACTGTTGACTGATCCATGCAGCATTATATCCACCAACAGACTGTTACTGTTGACTGATCCATGCAGCATTATATCCACCAACAGACTGTTACTGTTGACTGATCCAAGCAGCATTATATCCACCAACAGACTGTTACTGTTGACTGATCCATGCAGCATTATATCCACCTGCAGACTGTTACTGTTGACTGATCCATGCAGCATTATATCCACCTGCAGACTGTTACTGTTGACTGATCCATGCAGCATTATATCCACCTGCAGACTGTTACTGTTGACTGATCCATGCAGCATTATATCCACCTGCAGACTGTTACTGTTGACTGATCCATGCAGCATTATATCCACCAACAGACTGTATCTGTGGCGTGTCTGTCATTGCTGTAGCAGTGTTTCTCTGTGGCGTGTCTGTTGTAGCAGTGTGTCTCTGTGGCGTGTCTCTGTGGCGTGTCTGTTGTAGCAGTGTGTCTCTGTGGCGTGTCTGTTGTAGCAGTGTGTCTCTGTGGCGTGTCTGTTGTAGCGGCGTGTCTCTGTGGCGTCTGTTGTAGCAGCGTGTCTCTGTGGCGTCTGTTGTAGCAGCGTGTCTCTGTGGCGTGTCTGTTGTAGCGGCGTGTCTCTGTGGCGTCTGTTGTAGCGGCGTGTCTCTGTGGCGTCTGTTGTAGCAGCGTGTCTCTGTGGCGTGTCTCTGTGGCGTGTCTGTCGTTGCTGTAGCGGCGTGTCTCTGTGGCGTGTCTGTCGTTGCTGTAGCGGTGTGTCTCTGTGGCGTGTCTGTAGCGGTGTGTTTCTGTGGCGTGTCTGTAGTCTGTGGCGTGTCTGTTTTAGCGGTGTGTCTCTGTGGCATGTCTGTTGTAGCGGCGTGTCTCTGTGGCGTGTCTGTCATTGCTGTAGCAGTGTGTCTCTGAGGCGTGTCTGTTGTAGCAGCGTGTCTCTGTGGTGTGTCTGTTGTAGCAGTGTGTCTCTGTGTGTGTCTCAGTGTGTCTCTGTCTGTTGTAGTCTGTGGCGTGTCTGTGTGGTGTGTCTGTCATTGCTGTAGCGGCGTGTCTCTGTGGCGTGTCTGTCATTGCTGTAGCAGTGTGTCTCTGTGGCGTGTCTGTAGTATGTGGCGTGTCTGTTGTAGTCTGTGGCGTGTCTGTTTTAGCGGTGTGTCTCTGTGGCATGTCTGTTGTCGCGGCGTGTCTCTGTGGCGTGTCTGTTGTCGCGGCGTGTCTCTGTGGCGTGTCTGTTGTAGCGGCGTGTCTCTGTGGCGTGTCTGTTGTAGCGGCGTGTCTCTGGTGTGTCTGTAATTGCTGTAGCCGCGTGTCTCTGTCGTGTGTCTGTCATTGCTGTAGCAGTGTGTCTCTGTGGCGTGTCTGTTGTAGCGGTGTGTCTCTGTGGCGTGTCTGTTGTAGCGGCGTGTCTCTGTGGTGTGTCTTGTAGCGGCGTGTCTCTGTGGCGTGTCTGTCATTGCTGTAGCAGTGTGTCTCTGTGGCGTGTCTGTCATTGCTGTAGCAGTGTGTCTCTGTGGCGTGTCTGTCATTGCTGTAGCAGTGTGTCTCTGTGGCGTGTCTGTCATTGCTGTAGCAGTGTGTCTCTGTGGCGTGTCTGTCATTGCTGTAGCAGTGTGTCTCTGTGGCGTGTCTGTCATTGCTGTAGCAGTGTGTCTCTGTGGCGTGTCTGTCATTGTTGTAGCAGTGTGTCTCTGTGGCGTGTCTGTCATTGCTGTAGCAGTGTGTCTCTGTGGCGTGTCTGTCATTGCTGTAGCAGTGTGTCTCTGTGTGTAAGACATATGTCTGCCTGTTGTGAAGCGGGGGGTGTGTCCTAGCTGGTTGTACATCATCATACAGGTGTTGTTCCTCCTATCTGCAGCATCCTCCGGTCCATCAGTCAGGGTCATGGTGTGTATAAAGAGCTGAATAGAGGCTGGGAGGGGGCAGATTCAATCTAGGGTGGTGTGGTTATAGGCGGAGTTTGGGAGGAGGACGAGGAAGGAGTATGGGAAAAGGAGGAAGGTGGAGGAGGAGGAGGAGGAGGAAGGAGAATGAAGAGGAGGAGGAGGAAGGAGTATGGGAAAAGGAGGAAGGAGTATGGGGAGAAGAGGAAGGTGGAGGAGGAGGAAGGTGGAGGAGGAGGAGGAAGGAGTATGGGGAGAGGGGAGGAGGAGGAAGAAGGAGTATGGGGGAGAGAGGAGGAGGAGGGAGGAGGAGGAGGAGGAGGAGGAGGAAGGAGTATGGGGAGAGAGGAGGAGGAGGAGGAAGGGAGTATGGGGAGAGAGGAGGAGGAGGAGGAGGAGGAGGAGGAAGGAGTATGGGGAGAGAGGAGGAGGAGGAGGAGGAGGAGGAGGAGGAGGAGGAGGAAGGAGTATCGGGAGAGAGGAGGAAGGAGTATGGGGAGAGGGGGAGGAGGAGGAGGAAGGAGTATGGGGAGAGAGGAGGAGGAGGAGGAGGAGGAGGAGGAAGGAGTATGGGGAGAGAGGAGGAGGAGGAAGGAGTATGGGGAGAGAGGAGGAGGAGGAGGAGGAGGAGGAGGAAGGAGTATGGGGAGAGAGGAGGAGGAGGAGGAGGAGGAGGAGGAGGAGGAGGAGGAGGAGGAGGAGGAGGAGGAGGAGGAGGAAGGAGTATCGGGAGAGAGGAGGAAGGAGTATGGGGAGAGGGGAGGAGGAGGAGGAGGAAGGAGTATGGGGAGAGAGGAGGAGGAGGAAGGAGTATGGGGAGAGGGGAGGAGGAGGAAGGAGTATGGGGAGAGAGGAGTATGAGGAGGAGGAGGAAGGAGTATGGGGAGAGAGGAGGAGGAGGAGGAGGAAGGAGTATGGGGAGAGAGGAGGAGGGAGTATGGGGAGAGAGGAGGAAGAGGAAGGAGTATGGGGAGAGAGGAGGAGGAGGAGGAGGGAATATGGGGAGGAGGAGGAAGGAAGGAGGGGTTGTGGGGTAGTAGCCCCCTGAGACCCGGGGATGAAATTGAGCGTCTAATTGAAAGGGCACAAGGTGACAATCATATGACTGCAGATGAGACAGGGGACGGGCGGAGGCTCGGCAGGGGGTTGGGGGTACGGGGAGGGGGAGATGACGAGAGAGGGATGGGATGGGGGAGTAAGGGGATATAGTGGGAGGGAGGAGTGGATGAGGGGGGTCTCTCCTTCCCTCTCTCTCCTCTCCTCTCCTTCCCTCTCTCTCCTCTCCTCTCCTTCTGCTTTGAAGACACAACAGGATGGAGGCCTCACTGCAACACTCCTCTGTCGCTCCAGGACAATTACATCACAAACAGATGGCAGTCAGCTCGCTCCCTGGGAGGCTATATGATGAAAGGGTGTGTGTGCGCGTGCGCACATGTTTTTGTGCTGGTATGAACATAGGGGTAAAGGTATTACAAAGGCAACATATTCTTTACATCTAAAGTTTTAAAGTGTATTAACGTGCCGATCAGGTCCCATTAAATCCAGGCTAATGGGTCTAAAACACCATGACTGATCAATATCCTCACATATGACAGAGTATGGAATGAGGTCAACACCATGACTGATCAATATCCTCATTACTAAGACATATGACAGAGTATGGAATGAGGTCAACACCATGACTGATCAATATCCTCACATATGACAGAGTATGGAATGAGGTCAACAACGTGATTGATCAATATCCTCATTACTAAGACATATGACAGAGTATGGAATGAGGTCAACAACGTGATTGATCAATATCCTCACATATGACAGAGTATGGAATGAGGTCAACACCATGACTGATCAATATTCTCACATATGACAGAGTATAGAATGAGGTCAACACCATGACTGATCAATATCCTCACATATGACAGAGTATGGAATGAGGTCAACAACGTGATTGATCAATATCCTCATTACTAAGACATATGACAGAGTATGGAATGAGGTCAACACCATGACTGATCAATATCCTCACATATGACAGAGTATGGAATGAGGTCAACAACGTGATTGATCAATATCCTCATTACTAAGACATATGACAGAGTATGGAATGAGGTCAACACCATGACTGATCAATATCCTCACATATGACAGAGTATGGAATGAGGTCAACAACATGACTGATCAATATCCTCATTACTAAGACATATGACAGAGTATAGAATGAGGTCAACACCATGACTGATCAATATCCTCACACATGACAGAGTATGGAATGAGGTCAACACCGTGAGATTTGATGCTCTCTAGACCTCTTCCACTAGCACCAGAAGGTGTCTCATCAACATGTTTTCTCTCTCGTAGCTCAGATACACAGATAAATGTTCAACTATTCTATCAGCAGCCATGTTGATCTCACCGGAGGAGCTATACACCGTTTCAAACTGCCTGAATCCCACAGCCTCCAGCCTCCCCATGGGCTCCCTCAACAAGCCTCACCATGGATCGCCTTGTTGACCTTTCAGTCTTCGTTGTCCCTGAATAACTAACCAGCACACAGACACAGAAGTCTCCAGGCAGCCCAGGGGAATTTACCATCTGGAACCAGCATCCTAGTTCTATGCCAGAGGCCTGAGACGAGGGCTGCCTCTCAGACACAGAGGATTTCAGAGGAGAGTCAGGCAATCAGCCCAGTACCACATCGCTCACTCCTCATTGAGGACCAGTCTAGTGATTTTGAAGAGTGGTTTGTGAGGGTATAGATGCTTTACTCACTTTGTTTTGAAGGTCATCCTCAAAGTCAGGGAGAGGAGCTCTGATGATACGTAAGGGAAAAACATTTTGGTGATTATCAAAATACAACACTCAGCTAGAAATGAATATTTGGTGACTGTTGTACCGCTACATATCAATATTTAAAGACCATTTTGACGACTGTGTCACGCGGTATTACCTTTTGTGCGTAGTGTGCTTCTGATAGGTCTGGTTGATATGGCTGTTGCTCTGTGGACCCTCTGTTTCCCCCGCCGGAGCTGCTGCAGTGGTGTTGTCTGCGAGGATCCGGGCCAGGGCGTCGTATGACGGCAGACTGGGACCATCCTTCTCGGGGAGAAAGAAGAAAGAAAATCACGTTGGTCATTCATTCAGTGAGGAGAGATAGTGATGCATTAAGGCCTGGCTGGGTACTTAAACAATTCTGACAACTGAGCAGTGTAAAATACAACCATGTAGGAATAGTCGGGGAAGGAGCTGGACATAACTTATTTTTTTGGGGGTGGGGGTTATTTTATTGTTTGCAAATTTATTGAAAATGAAATACAGAAATATCTAATTTACGTAAGTATTCACACTTCCTGAGTCAATGCATGTTAGAATCACCTTTGGCAGTGATTACAGCTGAGTCTTTATGGGTAGGTCTCTAAGAGTGATTACAGCTGGGAGTCTTTATGGGTAAGTCTCTAAGAGTGATTACAGCTGGGAGTCTTTCTGGGTGAGTCTCTAAGGGTGATTACAGCTGGGAGTCTTTCAGGGTAGGTCTCTAAGAGTGATTACAGCTGTGAGTCTTTATGGGTAGGTGTCTAAGAGTGATTACAGCTGGGAGTCTTTATGGGTAGGTCTCTAAGAGTGATTACAGCTGGGAGTCTTTATGGGTAGGTCTCTAAGAGCGTTGCACACCTGGATTATACAATATTTGCACATTATTTATTTTTTTATTCTTCAAGCTCTGTCAAGTTGTTTGTTGATCATTGCTAGACAGACATGTTCAAGTCTTACCATCGATTTTCAAAACTATAACTAGGCCACTAAGGAACATTCAATGTCATCTCGGTAAGCAACTCCGGTCTATATTTGGCCTTGTGTTTCAGGTTGTTGTCCTGCTGAAAAGGGGGGGAATTCAACTCCCAGTGTCTGGTGGAAAGCAGACTGAACCAGGTTTTCCCTCTAACATTTTGCCTGTGCTTAGCTCAATTCTGTTTATTTTTATCCCCCCCCCCAAAAAAAACTGCCTAGTCCTTAATGATGACAAGCATACCCATAACATGATGCAGCCACCACCATGCTTGAAGATATGAAGAGTTGTACTCAGTTATGTGCTGTGTTGGATTGGCCCCAAACACAACGCTTTGTATTCTGGTTAAAAAGTTTGTCTCTTTGACACATTTTCTGCAGTTTTACTTTAGTGCCTTGTTGTAAACAGGATGCATGTTTTTTTTTAATTCTGTACAGGCTTCCTTCTTTTCACTCTGTCGGTTAGGTTAGTATTGTGGAGTAACTACAATGTTGTTGATCCATCCTCAGTTTTTCTCCTATCACAGCCATTAAACTCTGGAACTGTTTTAAAGTCACCATTGGCCTCATGGTGAAATCCCTGAGAGGTTTCCTTCCTCTCCGGGCAACTTGTTAAGCACATTTTTACATATTTAGGCTTGCCATAACAAAAGGGGTTGACTCAAGACATTTCAGCTTTTTCAACTTGAATGAATTTGTCGAAATTTCGAAAACATAATTCCACTTTTGACATTATGGGGTATGGTGTGTAGGCCAGTGGCACAAAAATCTAAATTGAATCCATTTGAAATTCAGGCTTTAACACAACAAAATGCTAATTTTTTTCCTTCTTCTGAAGGCACTATATCTATCCAAAAACGTGAACGCCTTCACATGCTTGGAATAATAGAATAGAAAATTATAAATACTAATACCAAAAGGAAATTGGTTTGTCAATCAGCGCATCCACAATGTTTCAAAAAGACACAAAAGACCAATTCTCGCCAGCATAACTCTGAATATGTTAGTCAGATAGTCAACAGCACATCAGTAAAGCCTAAACGATCAGTACGACGTACAGCCACAGTCCTGTTAAAAGCTGTCCGTTAAGGAGGGGAAAGAAACAAGCCATTATCACAGAAACTCATCAGCTCTACTGTAGCCTACAAACCTCCTCTCAATACATACAGTACTCACAGTGCTGGAGCGCGGCCTGTAGTGCCTCTTCATCTTCTCAGTATAGATTCTGTTTACATCACTATGGTAAATCCAAGCCACTCTGGTGCGCTAACCAGCTATTGTTCAACCACTCTACAGTGTGTAATGCATGTGCCTCTAATTCACTGTGTACGTACAAGTGCTAATGGTTACCAGGGTTATATAAACTCACAGTAGAGATACGAGAAGAGTATTACCATGGAATTACCTAGCTACTGCCCATCTCTCATAAACAAATACTACCCTAGTGTTGACCTAAAGCTGTCAGTACACCTTCATAGCAGACGGAGAGCCCTCCTACTTTGTTCTTCACTGGAGCAGGGATATGGCACACATCTCAATCATTATCAGCACAACTAGCACATCACTGATAGAACCTAGCACATCACTGGTAGAACCTAGCACATCACTGGTAGAACCTAGCACATCACTAGTAGAACCTAGCACATCACTAGTAGAACCTAGCACATCACTGATAGAACCTAGCACATCACTGGTAGAACCTAGCACATCACTAGTAGAACCTAGCACATCACTGGTAGAACCTAGCACATCACTAGTAGAACCTAGCACATCACTGATAGAACCTAGCACATCACTGGTAGAACCTAGCACATCACTGGTAGAACCTAGCACATCACTGGTAGAACCTAGCACATCACTAGTAGAACCTAGCACATCACTGGTAGAACCTAGCACATCACTGATAGAACCTAGCACCCCTGATAGAACCTAGCACATCACTGGTAGAACCTAGCACCTCACTGGTAGAACCTAGCACATCACTGATATAACCTAGCACATCATTGGTAGAACCTAGCACTTCTGATAAAACCTAGCACATCACTGGTAGAACCTAGCACATCACTGGCAGAAGCTAGCACATAACTAACAGAACCTAGCACCTCACTGGTAGAACCTAGCACATCACTGGTAGAACCTAGCACCTCATTGGTAGAACCTAGTACATCAC
The DNA here is from genome assembly GCA_030435695.1 of Brachymystax lenok tsinlingensis. NCBI lineage: Eukaryota > Metazoa > Chordata > Actinopteri > Salmoniformes > Salmonidae > Brachymystax > Brachymystax lenok. The sequence goes on along the minus strand of CM059791.1, from coordinate 1,494,237 downwards.
TGGTAGAACCTAGCACCTCTGGACGAACCTAGCACATCACTGGTAGATCCTAGCACCTCACTGATTGAACCTAGCACATCACTGGTAGAACCTAGCACATCACTGGTAGAACCTAGCACATCACTGGTAGAGCCTAGCACCTCACTGGTAGAAACTAGCACATCACTGGTAGAACCTAGCACCTCACTGGTAGAACATAGCACATCACTGGTAGAACCTAACACCTCAGATAGAACCTTGCACATCACTGGTAGAACATAGCACCTCAGATAGAACCTTGCACCTCACTGGTAGAACCTAGCACATCCCTGGTAGAACCTAGCATATCACTGGTAGAACCTAGCATATCACTGGTAGAACCTAACACCTCTGATAGATCCTAGCACATCACTGGTAGAACCTAGCACCTCTGATAGAACCTAGCACATCACTGGTAGAACCTAGCACTTCACTGGTAGAACCTAGCACATCACTGGTAGAACCTAGCACATCACTGGTAGAACCTAGCACATCACCTGTAGAACCAAGTACATCACCTGTAGAATCTAGCACATCACTGGTAGAACCTAGCACATCACTGGTAGAACCTAGCACATCACTGGTAGAACCTAGCATATCACTGGTAGAACCTAACACCTCTGATAGATCCTAGCACATCACTGGTAGAACCTAGCACCTCTGATAGAACCTAGCACATCACTGGTAGAACCTAGCACTTCACTGATAGAACCTAGCACATCACTGGTAGAACCTAGCACATCACTGGTAGAACCTAGCACATCATCTGTAGAACCAAGTACATCACCTGTAGAATCTAGCACATCACTGGTAGAACCTAGCACATCACTGGTAGAACCTAGCACATCACTGGTAGAACCTAGCACATCACTGGTAGAACTAGCACATAGCTGACAGAACCTAGCACATCACTGGTAGAACCTAGCACCTCTGATAGAACCTAGCACATCACTGGTAGAACCTAGCACCTCACTGATAGAACCTAGCACATCACTTGTAGAAGCTAGCACATCACTGGTAGAACCTAGCACACCACTGGTAGAACTTAGCACATCACTTGTAGAACCTAGCACACTGATAGAGGTAGAGAAAGCTCTTGGCTCTAGCTACCAGGGAGATCAACCCATTATCCTGTTACCACAACACAAGCCTCCCATAGCAACTCTTCAGGCCAGTGAGGACAGTTCCTGGAGCCTAACTGCCAGTCTGGCTGTGCTTTATTTTCAACTGAACTGGAAAGGCTACACAGGAAGACAAATCATAGGAACATTTGAGTATATTGATCAATGTAGAAGCAAATCAAATCAAATGAACATTTGAGTATATTGATCGATGTAGAAGCAAATCAAATCAAATGAACATTTGAGTATATTGATCGATGTATAATCCCCTCTTCCTCTTTCATGACGTATTGATATTATGAAAATATTCTGTTTGTGGCTGAAAATCCCAGGTAAAATACAGTGTCCAGTCAATAGGTGACCCCATGCAGCACACTGAACACTTGGCTGCCTGCCCCCATAGCTCCAGACCCCCATAGCTCCAGCCCACTATAGCTCCAGCCCACTATAGCTCCAGCCCACTATAGTTCCAGCCCACTATAGTTCCAGCCCACTATAGTTCCAGCCCACCATAGCTCCAGCCCACTATAGCTCCAGCCCACCATAGCTCCAGCCCACTATAGTTCCAGCCCACTATAGTTCCAGCCCACTATAGTTCCAGCCCACTAAAGCTCCAGCCCACTATAGCTCCAGCCCACTATAGTTCCAGCCCACTATAGCTCCAGACCCCTATAGTTCCAGCCCACTATAGCTCCAGCCCACTATAGCTCCAGACCCCTATAGTTCCAGCCCACTATAGTTCCAGCCCACTATAGTTCCAGCCCACTATAGCTCCAGCTCACTATAGTTCCAGCCCACTATAGCTCCAGACCCCCATAGCTCCAGACCCCCATAGCTCCAGCCCACTATAGCTCCAGACCCCCAAAGCTCCATCCCACTATAGCTCCAGCCCACTATAGCTCCAGCCCACTAAAGCTCCAGACCCCCATAGCTTCAGCCCACTATAGCTCCAGACCCCTATAGTTCCAGCCCACTATAGTTCCAGCCCACTATAGCTCCAGACCCCCAAAGCTCCAGCCCACTATAGCTCCAGACCCCCATAGCTCCAGACCCCCATAGCTCCAGACCCCCATAGCTCCAGACCCTTATAGCTCCAGCCCACTATAGTTCCAGCCCACTATAGTTCCAGCCCACTATAGTTCCAGCCCACTATAGCTCCAGCCCACTATAGCTCCAGCCCACTATAGCTCCAGCCCACTATAGCTCCAGCCCACTATAGCTCCAGCCCACTATAGTTCCAGCTCACTATAGTTCCAGCTCACTAAATCTCCAGCCCACTATAGTTCCAGCCCACTATAGTTCCAGCCCACTATAGTTCCAGCCCACTATAGCTCCAGCCCACTATAGCTCCAGCCCACTATAGTTCCAGCCCACTATAGCTCCAGCCCACTATAGTTCCAGCCCACTATAGTTCCAGCCCACTATAGTTCCAGCCCACTATAGTTCCAGACCCCCATAGCTCCAGCCCACTATAGCTCCAGACCCCCAAAGCTCCAGCCCACTATAGCTCCAGCCCACTATAGCTCCAGCCCACTATAGCTCCAGACCCCCATAGCTCCAGCCCACTATAGCTCCAGCCCACTATAGCTCCAGCCCACTATAGCTCCAGCCCACTATAGCTCCAGCCCACTATAGTTCCAGCCCACTATAGCTCCAGACCACTATAGTTCCAGCCCACTATAGCTCCAGCCCACTATAGCTCCAGCCCACTATAGCTCCAGCCCACTATAGCTCCAGCCCACTATAGTTCCAGCCCACTATAGTTCCAGCCCACTATAGTTCCAGACCACTATAGCTCCAGCCCACTATAGTTCCAGCCCACTATAGTTCCAGCCCACTATAGCTCCAGCCCACTATAGCTCCAGCCCACTATAGTTCCAGCCCACTATAGCTCCAGACCACTATAGCTCCAGCCCACTATAGTTCCAGCCCACTATAGTTCCAGCCCACTATAGCTCCAGCCCACTATAGCTCCAGCCCACTATAGCTCCAGCCCACTATAGTTCCAGCCCACTATAGCTCCAGCCCACTATAGCTCCAGCCCACTATAGTTCCAGCCCACTATAGTTCCAGCCCACTATAGTTCCAGACCCCCATAGCTCCAGACCACTATAGTTCCAGCCCACTATAGTTCCAGACCCCCATAGCTCCAGACCACTATAGTTCCAGCCCACTATAGTTCCAGACCCCCATAGCTCCAGACCCCTATAGTTCCAGCCCACTATAGTTCCAGACCCCCATAGCTCCAGCCCACTATAGTTCCAGCCCACTATAGTTCCAGCCCACTATAGTTCCAGACCCCCAAAGCTCCAGCCCACTATAGCTCCAGCCCACTATAGCTCCAGACCCCCATAGCTCCAGCCCACTAAAGCTCCAGCCCACTAAAGCTCCAGCCCACTATAGCTCCAGCCCACTATAGTTCCAGCCCACTATAGTTCCAGCCCACTATAGCTCCAGACCCCCATAGCTCCAGCCCACTATAGCTCCAGCCCACTATAGCTCCAGACCCCCATAGCTCCAGCCCACTATAGCTCCAGCCCACTATAGCTCCAGCCCACTATATCTCCAGACCCCCATAGCTCCAGCCCACTATAGCTCCAGCCCACTATAGTTCCAGCCCACTATAGCTCCAGACCCCATAGCTCCAGACCCCCATAGCTCCAGACCCCCATAGCTCCAGACCCCCATAGCTCCAGCCCACTATAGTTCCAGCCCACTGTAGTTCCAGCCCACTATAGTTCCAGCCCACTATAGTTCCAGCCCACTATAGTTCCAGCCCACTATAGCTCCAGCCCACTATAGTTCCAGACCCCCATAGCTCCAGCACACTATAGCTCCAACCCACTATAGCTCCAGACCCCCATAGCTCCAGCCCACTATAGCGCCAGCCCACTATAGCTCCAGCCCACTATAGCTCCAGACCCCCATAGCTCCAGCCCACTATAGTTCCAGCCCACTATAGTTCCAGCCCACTATAGTTCCAGCCCACTATAACTCCAGCCCACTATAGTTCCAGCCCACTATAGTTCCAGCCCACTATAGCTCCAGCCCACTATAGTTCCAGCCCACTATAGTTCCAGCCCACTATAGCTCCAGCCCACTATAGCTCCAGCCCACCATAGCTCCAGCCCACCATAGCTCCAGACCACTATAGCTCCAGCCCACTATAGTTCCAGCCCACTATAGTTCCAGCCCACCATAGCTCCAGCCCACTATAGTTCCAGCCCACTATAGTTCCAGCCCACTATAGTTCCAGCCCACTATAGTTCCAGCCCACTATAGCTCCAGCCCACTCTAGCTCCAGCCCACTATAGCTCCAGCCCACTATAGTTCCAGCCCACTATAGTTCCAGCCCACTATAGTTCCAGCCCACTATAGCTCCAGCCCACTATAGCTCCAGCCCACTATAGCTCCAGCCCACTATAGCTCCAGACCCCCATAGCTCCAGGTCACTATAGTTCCAGCCCACTATAGCTCCAGCCCACTGTAGCTCCAGCCCACTATAGCTCCAGCCCACTATAGCTCCAGCCCACTATAGCTCCAGCCCACTATAGCTCCAGCCCACTATAGCTCCAGCCCACTATAGCTCCAGACCCCCATAGCTCCAGCCCACTATAGTTCCAGCCCACTATAGCTCCAGCCCACTATAGCTCCAGACCCCCATAGCTCCAGCCCACCATAGCTCCAGCCCACTATAGTTCCAGCCCACTATAGCTCCAGCCCACTATAGTTCCAGCCCACTATAGCTCCAGCCCACTATAGCTCCAGCCCACTATAGTTCCAGCCCACTATAGCTCCAGCCCACTATAGCTCCAGCCCACTATAGCTCCAGCCCACTATAGCTCCAGCCCACTATAGTTCCAGACCCCCATAGCTCCAGCACACTATAGCTCCAGCCCACTATAGTTCCAGCCCACTATAGCTCCAGCCCACTATAGCTCCAGCCCACTATAGCTCCAGCCCACTATAGCTCCAGCCCACTATAGCTCCAGCCCACTATAGCTCCAGCCCACTATAGTTCCAGCCCACTATAGCTCCAGCCCACTATAGTTCCAGCCCACTATAGTTCCAGCCCACTATAGCTCCAGCCCACTATAGCTCCAGCCCACTATAGCTCCAGCCCACTATAGCTCCAGCCCACTATAGCTCCAGCCCACTATAGCTCCAGCCCACCATAGCTCCAGCCCACTATAGTTCCAGCCCACTATAGTTCCAGCCCACTATAGTTCCAGCCCACTATAGCTCCAGCCCACTATAGTTCCAGCCCACTATAGTTCCAGCCCACTATAGCTCCAGCCCACTATAGCTCCAGACCACCATAGCTCCAGCCCACTATAGTTCCAGCCCACTATAGCTCCAGCCCACTATAGCTCCAGCCCACTATAGCTCCAGCCCACTATAGCTCCAGCCCACTATAGTTCCAGCCCACTATAGCTCCAGCCCACTATAGCTCCAGCCCACTATAGCTCCAGCCCACTATAGCTCCAGCCCACTATAGCTCCAGCCCACTATAGCTCCAGCCCACTATAGCTCCAGCCCACTATAGCTCCAGCCCACTATAGTTCCAGACCACTATAGCTCCAGCCCACTATAGATCCCGAGACCCCCATCCCATAGCTCCAGACCCCCATAGCTCCAGACCACTATTGCTCCAGACCCCTATAGCTCCAGACCCCCATAGCTCCAGACCCCCATAGCTCCAGCCACCCAAGCCCAGAATACTGAACCCTTTCCACCAGTGGAACCTTGTCTTATTCTTTCTTCTGTCTTTGTCTCGATAAGAGGATAGAGTCTGTTTGACTGATGTTGTCTTGGGAACGTGCTGCTGTGTGGCTCATGTGGATCCCTCAGAGAGTTGTTGCTGTTGCCATCACTACATGTGAATGGCGACGACAGAGATGGTCGCCTTGTTTCGTGTTCGTCAACTTACCAACATTACGACCAGGAATACGACTTTCCCGAAGTGGATCCTCTGTTTGGACCACCACCCAGGACAATGGATCGGATCCCAGTAGGCGAACCTTTACAACGGCGCCGCAGAAGGGGCAAATGGAGCGGTATTCTGGTCAGGCTCCGTAGACGGGCACATCGCTCACTGCTCCCGAGTATACTACTCGCCAATGTCCAGTCTCTTGACAACAAGGTAGACGAAGTTCGAGCAAGGGTTGCCTTCCAGAGAGACATCAGAGATTGTAACATTCTCTGTTTCACGGAAACATGGCTCACTCGGGATATGTTATCAAAATCGGTACAGCCACCGGGTTTCTTCACGCGTCGCTCCGACAGAAACAAACATCTCTCTGGTAAGAAGAAGGGCATATGCCTTGTTATTAATGAGTCGTGGTGTGATCATAACAACATACAGGAACTCAAGTCCTTTTGTTCACCTGACCTAGAATTCCTTACAATCAAATGCCGACCTCATTATCTACCAAGAGAATTCTCTTCGATTTTAATCACAGCCGTGCATATCCCCCAAGCAGACACCTCAACGTCCCTGAAAGAACTTCACTGGACTCTATGTAAACTGGAATCCATACATCCTGAGGCTGCATTTATTGTAGCTGGGGATTTTAACAAAGAAAGTTAATCTGAAAACAAGGCTCCCTAAATTTTATCAGCATATCGAATGCATGACCCGGGATGGCAGCATTCTGGATCATTGCTACTCTAACTTCTGCGACGCAGACAAAGCCAGCATTGTACCTGTTCCCAAGAAAGCAAAGGTAACTGAGCTAAACGACTATCGCCCCGTAGCACTCACTTCTGTCATCATGAAGTGCTTTGAGAGGCTAGTCAAGGAACATATCACCTCCACCCTACCTGATACCCTAGATCCACTCCAATTTGCTTACCACCCCAATAGGTCCACAGATGACGCAATCGCCATCACACGGCCCTAACCCATCTGGACAAGAGGAATACCTAGGTAAGAATGCTGTTCATCGACTACAGCTCAGCATTTAACACCATAGTACCCTCCGAACTCGTCATTAAGCTCGAGACCCTGGGTCTCGACCCAGCCCTGTGCAACTGGGTCCTGGACTTCCTGACGGGCCACCCCCAGGTGGTGAGGGTAGGAAACAACATCTCCACCCAGCTGATCCTCAACACTGGGGCCCCACAAGGGTGCGTTCTCAGCCCTCTCCTGTACTCCCTGTTCACCCATGACTGCGTGGCCATGCACACCTCCAACTCAATCATCAAGTTTGCTGACGACACTACAGTGGTAGGCTTGATTACCAACAACGACGAGACGACCTACAGGGAGGTGAGGGCCCTCGGAGTGTGGTGTCAGGAAAATAACCTCTCACTCAACGTCAACAAAACTAAGGAGATGATCGTGTACTTCAGGAAACAGGAGAGGGAGCACCCCCCTATCCACATCGACGGGACAGTAGTGGAGAAGGTGGAAAGTTTTTAGTTCCTCTGAGTATATATCACGGACAAACTGAAATGGTCCACCCACACAGACAGCCTGGTGAAGAAGGTGCAACAGCGCCTCTTCAACCTCAGGAGGCTGAAGAAATTCGGCTTGTCACCAAAAACACTCACAAACTTCTACAGATGCACAATCGAGAGCATCCTGTCAGGCTGTATCACCGCCTGGTACGGCAACTGCTCCGCCCACAACCGTAAGACTCTCCAGAGGGTAGTGGGGACTGCACAACGCATCACCGGGGGTAAACTACCTGCCCTTCAGGACACCTACACCACCCGATGTCACAGGAAGGCCAAAAAGATCATCAAGGACAACAACCACCCGAACCACTGCCTGTTCACCCCGCTATCATCCAGAAGGCGAGGTCAGTACAGGTGCATCAAAGCTGGGACCGAGAGACTGAAAAACAGCTTCTACCTCAAGGCCATCAACTGTTAAACAGCCATCACTAACATTGAGTGGCTGCTGCCAACATACTGACTCAAATCTCTAGCAACTTTAAAATAAAAAAATTGGATGTAATAAATGTATCACTAGACACTTTAAACAATGCCACTTTATATAATGTTTACATATCCTACATTACTCATCTCATATATATATACTGTACTCCATACCATCTACTGCATCTTGCCTATACCGCTCGGCCATCGCTCTTATATGTACATACTCGAATTCATTACTTTACACTTGTGTGTATAAGGTAGTTGTTGTGAAATTGTTAGATTACTTGTTAGATACTACTGCACGGTCGTAACTAGAAGCACAAGCATTTCGCTAACACTCGCATTAACATCTGCTAACCATGTGTATGTGACCAATAAAATTAGATTTGATTTGATACCCACTTCACCTGATCCACTTCATTCTGAGTAATATGCCAGCGACACTCAATCGATCGTGCTAATTTCTCTATCTGTCATATCCTCAATTTTGTAATGCTGTGAATATGAGGCTTGAAAGTGTTCATTTAAATCGTTTCCTAATCTTTCTCTTTGTCTAATAATGTTTTCAAAATATGAATTAGATCTTCTGTAATAAAATGTTAATTTTGGCCAGTTCTAACAAGTGGTTGGCCATCCGTTTCTGAACAGGATTCTTTAATCATGAAGTCCTACAGCTGCACCATCGAGAGCATCTTGATGGGCTGCGTCACCGCCTGGTACGGCAACTGCACCGAATCTGACCACAAAGCACTACAGAAGGTAATGTGAACAGCCCAGTACATCGCTGGGGTCAAGCTCCTTGCTATCCAGGACCTCTATACCAGGTGGTGTCATTGGAAGGTCCTCAAAATTGTCAAAGACACCAGCCACCCAAGTCATAGACCTTTTCTCTGCTACTGCACAGCAACCGGTACTGGAGCGCCAAGTCTGTGACCAAAAGGCTCCTGATCAGCTTCTACCCCTAAAGCATAAGACTGCTGAACAGGTAATCACCAGCTTCTACCCCCCCAAGCCATGAGACTACTGAACAGTTAATCAAGTGGCTATCAAATTTTAATGGTCGCATACACATATTTAGCAGATTATAATGTGGGTGTAGTCTGCTCCAACAGTGGTTATATCTAAAAATTCACAACAATACAGACAAATCTAAAACTAAAAGAATAGAATGACTAGAAAAAGACATATGTCATAGTCCAGAGTAAAAATAATAATATATATATACACAATACCAGTCAAAAATTTTACTTATTCAATGTTTTTCTTTATTTTTACTATTTTCTACATTGTAGAATAGTAGTGAAGACATCAAAACTATGAAATAACACATATGGAATCATGTAGTAACCAAAAAGGTGTTAAACAAATGTAAATATATTTTGAGATTTTTCAAAGTAGTAACCCTTTGCCTTGATGACAGCTTTGCACACTCTTGGCATTCTCTCAACCAGCTTCATGAGGAATGCTTTCCAACAGTCTTGAAGGAGTTCCCACATACAGTTGAAGTCAGAAGTTTACATACACTTAGGTTGGGGTCATTAAAACTCATTTTTCAACCACTCCAAATTTCTTGTTAACAAACTATAGTTTTGGCAAGTCGGTTAGGACATCTACTGTGTGCATGACAAGTTAAACATATACGTTTGACCCAAGTTAAATAATTTAAAGGCAATGCTACCAAATACTAATTGAGTGTATGTTAACTTCTGACCCACTGGGAATGTGATGAAAGAAATAAAAGCTGAAATAAATAATTCTCTCTACTATTATTCTGACATTTCACATACTTAAAATAAAGTGGTGATCCTAACTGACCTAAGACAGGGAATTTTTACTAGGATTAAATGTCAGGAATTGTGAAAAACTGAGTTTAAATGTATTTGGCTGAGGTGTATGCAAACTTCCGACTTCAACTGTATGCTGAGCACTTGTCTATCAATTAGCCTATCAGAAGCTTCTAAAGTCATGACATCATTTTCTGGAATTTTCCAAGCTGTTTAAAGGCACAGTCAACTTAGTGTATGTAAACTTCTGACCCACTGGAATTGTGATACAGTGAATTATAAGTGAAATAATCTGTCTGTAAACAATTGTTGGAAAAATGACTTGTGTCATGCACAAAGTAGATGTCCTAACCAACTTTCCAAAACTATAGTTTGTTAACAAGAAATTTGTGGAGTGGTTGAAAAACTAGTTTTAGTGACTCCAACCTAAGTGTATGTAAGCTTCCAACTTCAACTGTACCACCCCTACCATGTCACAACACAACAGATTGGCTCAAACGCAATAAGATGGAAAGAAATTCCACAAATTAACTTAAAAGCACACCTGTTAATTGAAATGCATTCCAGGTGACTACTTCATGAAGCTGGTTGAGAGAAAGCTAAGAGTGTGCAAAGCTGTCATCAACTACTTTGAAGAATCTCAAATATAAAATATATTTTGATATCAGGTATGAAGGGTAAGACCCAGATGCAGACAACGTCAAATGTACAATGGTTTAATAATCCAACAGGGGCAGACAATAGACAGGCTGACAGGGGTCAGTAAACCAGAGGCAGTGCAACGGTACCAGACGGCAGGCAGGCTCAGGGTCAGGGGCTGGGGCAGGCAGAGTGGTCAGGCAGGGAGGCTCAGGGTCAGGACAGGTAGAGTGGTCAGGCAGTGAGGCTCAGGGTCAGGCAGGCAGAATGGTCAGGCAGGCAGAATGGTCAGGGGCTGGGGCAGGCAGAGTGGTCAGGCAGAGTGGTCAGGCAGGGAGTCTCAGTGTCAGGCTGGCCATAACCAGGAGGATGAGAAAAAGAGAGACTGGAGAAAAGCAGGCGCTGAGACAAAACGCTGGTTGACTTGAACAAACAAGACGAACTGGCAACAGACAAACAGAGAACACGGGTATAAATACCCAGGGGATAATGGGGAAGACGGGAGACACCTGGTGGGGGGTGGAGACAATCACAAAGACAGGTGAAACAGATCAGGGTGTGACATTTTGATTTGTTTAACACTTTTTTGGTTACTACACGATTCCATGTGTGTTATTTAATAGTTTTGATGTCTTCACTATTATTCTACAATGTAGAAAACCCCTTGAATGAGTAGCTGAGTCTGAACTTTTGACTGGAACTCTACATATTACCTCAACTACCTCGTACCCCTGCACATTGACTCATTAGAACATAGTCAGGGACAGACATAGCCAATCAGCTCATTACTGCTCTGGACAGGAAGCCAATCAGCTCATTACTGCGCTGGGCAGAGAGACAATCAGCTCATTACTGCTCAGGGACAGGAAGCCAACCAGTGAGGCCAAAGAACTTCAACGGAATGAGACGCTCAGTTAATGAAAAATGACAAAGATTTTCCGGAGGGAAGGGAGAGAGAGAGAGAGAGATATATTGAAAGAGACAGTAATGATTTGAAACCCTCTCTGCCCTTTCTTGACCCCCTGCAGTCAAACAAAATCTCCTCAAACCCAGAGTTACAATTCCTCTGAAATGACTTCTGCGTATTAAACTAAGCTTATGAATGATAGGAGATGGGAATGTCAGTACACCTGATTGCAGTACATTGTAGAGGGCCGGGCAAGCTCTGAGTTCCTGCATTATCTAGCTTAGCTAGTTTGGTCCTCTGGCTGTCATGGCAACACAGCAGGGCGTCATGCCACTACAGAGAGCCCTCTGCCCACCTCAACACTTAACCATTGCGTGGTACTCTACATGCCACCGAATTAGTCTGTGGCAGCGGCTCCATTTCAGATGAATATAGGACTTTCAAATGGGATGAGGAAGAGAGAAACACTGCCAACCAAAAACAGCTAGAGACTGTTATTATCCCACTTTGATAACACAGCTACTACTTCTACAGTCTAGGCATGTTTTAATATCTTGTCTTGTCTTAATATGCATCTATTCAACCATTTAGTCTGTAAATAAATCTCCCCTGTGAGGCTTTACATTAAAAAAAAAAGAGTCAGTAGAGTATTAGTTATTAAATAAATATTTTCTTAAACCTACTACTTTCATTTAAAATGAATAATTCACTGATCCTCACAGCTATGTGCTCTGCTGAAAGGGGGTGAGACAAAGAGAGAGAGGGAGAGAGAGAGAGAGAGACAGGGAGAGAGAGAGAGAGAGAGAGAGAGCTGTGCTCTAAAAATCTCCTCTCTTTTCCAACAAGGGCAAAAACCCGCCGCACCACACCAACACAGCTAACAGGTAAACCTAATGCCACATTAGAATGCATGGGGATGTCCTACATCTGTGGTAAAAAAACCCACTCACAGCTGAATGAATGATATAATAATGATATGTCTGTCCCAATGTGTGCCTAGAATGAGAATGATCTGCTCCTGATAATCAGAGTTGGTCTGTTTAGTCGGAGATAGGAGGGGAATGAAATGTCACGGTAGGCATATGGTTCCCATGTTGCTGGTCCTCATAGACACCGGGTCATGTTCATTAGGGCACACGGTAGCAGAAGGTGATCAACAGGAGACCAAAACGTATGTCTCTTACCGGACAAGTTCAGGTCGGCTCTACCTGTTTCAGTCTGTTTTCTTCTGTTTAATGAATGCGACCCAGGTAGGGCTGTTACGGTGAACGTAATACTGCCACACCAGCGGGCAGGAGTCGTGACCGCAGTCAAATTCCACATGACCGTTTAGTGACGGTAACTTAGCTTAGTAGCCTACCAAACTTGATAACTGCCTGGTACTCAGCACTCTATTGTCCCTCTAATCACTCTGACATCAATGCAAATGTAATGGAAAATCTAATCAAACACTTCATATGAGCTCATGTTGGGCAACATTTCTATAGGCTATGCAACTGTGCGAGAAAACAGAGTGATGGCCTCTAATAAAAAGAGGAGGATCCCATCAGCTTTCTATAGGCTAGGCCTACTATATTTATTTCTCAACTTTCCTAATATTAAGCAAATTGCTTCTATTTACAACAGCAGTATAGCCTACCTGGCTGGCATGAAAATGAACCACGGGGAAAAGCGTCCTCCATCCGCTATTTGAGTGCGTAGATGACGTATTTTTTCCCGCTGCTCCCGTTTCTAGACAGGTGCATGATAATAGTCCATTCTAAATCAACACAAATTTCGCACATATATTATTTAGTATATGTAAAGACAAAATTAAATCAAGAATAGTGTTATGGGTGACAATACTGGCCTATCACTTGTAATTGATTGTCACGACTTCCGCCGATGTCGGTCCCTCTCCTTGTTGGGGCGGCGTTCGGCGGTCGACGTCACCGGTCTTCTAGCCATCACCGATCCACTTTTCATGTTCCATTTGTTTTGTCTTGTTTTACACACCTGGTTTCAATTCCCCAATTACATGTTCATGATTTAACCCTCTGTTTTCCCCATGTTTTCTGTGCGTGTTTGTTTTATGTTTGAGAACTTTTATTGAGTAAAATGTATTGTGGTTCTCATCTCTGCTGTCCTGTGCCTGACTCCTCTGCACCAGCTACACCCAGATCGATAACATTGATGCCCAGCCTTTTATTGCGACTTTTTCAAATCATAGTACCTCATGTAGCCTAGCCCATAGTCCTATATGTTTTAATAAGGTTAGTACCACACCTCATGTAGCCTAGTCCATAGTCCTATATGTTTTAATAAGGTTAGTATCACACCTCATGTAGCCTAGTCCATAGTCCTATATGTTTTAATAAGGTTAGTACCACACCTCATGTAGCCTAGCCCATAGTCCTATATGTTTTAATAAGGTTAGTACCACACCTCATGTAGCCTAGCCCATAGTCCTATATGTTTTAATAAGGTTAGTACCACACCTCATGTAGTCCATAGTCCTTTATGTTTTAATAAAGTTAGTATCACACCTCATGTAGCCCATAGTCCTATATGTTTTAATAAGGTTAGTATCACACCTCATGTAGCCTAGCCCATAGTCCTATATGTTTTAATAAGGTTAGTACCACACCTCATGTAGCGTAGCCCATAGTCCTATATGTTTTAATAAGGTTAGTACCACACCTCATGTAGCCTAGCCCATAGTCCTATATGTTTTAATAAGGTTAGTACCACACCTCATGTAGCGTAGCCCATAGTCCTATATGTTTTAATAAGGTTAGTACCACACCTCATGTAGCCTAGCCCATAGTCCTATATGTTTTAATAAGGTTAGTATCACACCTCATGTAGCCTAGCCCATAGTCCTATATGTTTTAATAAGGTTAGTATCACACCTCATGTAGCCTAAATTAAGTGTCCAAATAACTTTAAATTAAGCACATTAATCTGCTTTACAACTGGTGTAGAGTCTAACTGGTGTAGAGTCTAACCGGTGTAGAGTCTAACCGGTGTAGAGTCTAACCGGTGTAGAGTCTAACCGGTGTAGAGTCTAACCGGTGTAGAGCCTAACTGGTGTAGAGCCTAACTGGTGTAGAGTCTAACTGGTGTAGAGTCTAACTGGTGTAGAGCCTAACTGGTGTAGAGCCTAACTGGTGTAGAGCCTAACTGGTGTAGAGCCTAACTGGTGTAGAGTCTAACTGGTGTAGAGCCTAACTGGTGTAGAGCCTAACTGGTGTACATATGCAGCGCGTGAGTTTCAAGTTTGGGGAAGATCATTTTCAGCATAATAATTCACCTTTATAATAACCCATTACTGCATTTGTAGACTTGTTTTTTATTTCACCAGGCAGGTCAGTTATGAACAAATTCTTATTTTCAATGAAGGCCAAACCCGGACGACACTCGGCCAATTGTGTGCCCCCTATGGGACTCCCAATCACGGCCGGATGTGTTGCAGCCTGGATTCAAACCAGGTACTGTAGTGACGCCTCTTGCATTGAGATGCTGTGTCTTTGACAACTGAGCCACTCGAGAGCCCCCAATAATCACATTTGCAGACTTATGTAAGATAGCCTACTATTTATAATGTGACAAGGAGATTGGATTGTCGTCATTTAGGATAATAATGACCAATCACTATTCACAAAAAAAAGACAGCTGAATGCACGGCTGAGTAGGCCTAGAGCAGAGTAGGCCTAGGGCAGAGTAGGCATAGAGCAGAGTAGGCCTAGAGCAGAGTAGGCCTAGAGCAGAGTAGGCCTAGAGCAGAGTAGGCCTAGGGCAGAGTAGGCCTAGGGCAGAGTAGGGTTAGAGCAGAGTAGGCCTAGAGCAGAGTAGGCCTAGAGCAGAGTAGGCCTATGCTACATCAGATACATTTTAAAAATTTCTTTGTGTGGGAAAAATGTGGCCTTTTATCAACACATTTCATGCAATTCTACTTTACTTTATATTTATATATATATATGTAGTGATAGACTATGGTAATGGCTACAGCCTCATCTCCACACCGATGTAAGCAAACTCATGAAACCGCTCACATGTGGTCACTTTTGAGAACAGTGTTTTCCCGCAGTCACATTCGTGCTGTGCTCATTGCTGCGCTTTTAATGTGAAGAAATAGCCTAATAGTTTATCAACATTTAAATGTTAAGCTAAACGTTCTGATCTGTTTGATCAGCCTCAATGCTTTTAAAAGTTGTTTTTTTGTTTTTTGGTTTTTACTCCTCTGGTTAGGGCCTACTCCTCTGGTTAGAGCCTACTCCTCTGGTTAGAGCCTACTCCTCTGGTTAGAGCCTACTCCTCTGGTTAGAGCCTACTCCTCTGGTTAGGGCCTACTCCTCTGGTTAGGGCCTACTCCTCTGGTTAGGGCCCACTCCTCTGGTTAGGGCCCACTCCTCTGGTTAGGGCCCACTCCTCTGGTTAGGGCCCACTCCTCTGGTTAGGGCCCACTCCTCTGGTTAGGGCCCACTCCTCTGGTTAGGTCCCACTCCTCTGGTTAGAGCCTACTCCTCTGGTTAGAGCCTACTCCTCTGGTTAGGGCCTACTCCTCTGGTTAGAGCCTACTCCTCTGGTTAGAGCCTACTCCTCTGGTTAGAGCCTACTCCTCTGGATAGGGCCTACTCCTCTGGTTAGGGCCTACTCCTCTGGTTAGGGCCTACTCCTCTGGTTAGGGCCTACTCCTCTGGTTAGGGCCTACTCCTCTGGTCAGGCCTACTCCTCTGGTTAGGTCCTACTCCTCTAGTTAGGTCCTACTCCTCTAGTTAGGTCCTACTCCTCTAGTTAGGTCCTACTCCTCTGGTCAGGCCTACTCCTCTGGTTAGGTCCTACTCCTCTGGTTAGGTCCTACTCCTCTGGTTAGGGCCTACTCCTCTGGTTAGGGCCTACTCCTCTGGTTAGGCCTACTCCTCTGGTTAGGCCTACTCCTCTGGTTAGGCCTACTCCTCTGGTTAGGGCCTACTCCTCTGGTTAGGCCTACTCCTCTGGTTAGGGCCTACTCCTCTGGTTAGGCCTACTCCTCTGGTTAGGGCCTACTCCTCTGGTTAGGGCCTACTCCTCTGGTTAGGGCCTACTCCTCTGGTTAGCGCCTACTCCTCTGGTTAGCGCCTACCCACTCCTCTTATTGGCTGATTAAAAGAAGGCTAAATGTGAACAGTTCTAACATTTTCAACATGAGCCTCAGAATTCGATGAGGGACACGCGCCCGTTGCATCCCTGATGTGTCTGTCTTCACTTCAGAGCTGAATTGTCTGTGAGAAGGACCTGATCACGTGACAGGCATTGGCTAATAATAACTGCGATATCTGAGAGAGACATTTGAGTGAGAGGTGCTTCGGAGCATGTTGATTGGCAGCTTAGAGAAGAGATTCATAATTATCATATTCAGCCCAAGGGCACAAATGGCCGCAAGGCACAGATTTTTTTTTTTTGGGGGCATTACGGCCACACAAGGCCGTTGATGCCGATGGGAATTTCTAGGCCTGGTGAGAATATTATCAAGTGCTTGTCCAATTTTTTTAATGAGAGACTGATAATGTGTGTGCAGCCTGTTCAAAAAAACATAGCAGAACCCATTACTTTTTTTCTAACGATCACTAGACTCTTAGAATGTATTAAACATCTTAGCATAAAGCCCGACGTCTGGAGAACAACTAACGTCGCATAAATAACTCTGAATGAAGCATATTGGGAGGGACAAGCTTCTTTGTTAACCGCTCAACACAATAATAGCTCCTTTGTAAAATGTTTGGAGAAAATATCCTTTCTATTTTATTCAGCTATAAATAGACAACATTTTCTTCCTATCAATGTTTCTTTAGACCAGTCTAAAATAAATGATGGATATATTGTGAAGGTGTAGGCTATACTAAACGGATTTATTAGAGTTTTTACAATGTAGATGTTCCAAAGGTCAGAATCAGTGGCTTGTAGGCTGTGTGTGGAAACCAGGAGATGCTAAATGTGTTTTACATTAATAAAGGTCAATTATTGCGAGACCGGGCAGTTATTTGCTTGACAATCACCCGCTGAAAAGATTTAATGACCGCTACAGCCCTAGAACCAGGTTGCCCTGTGTGTGCTTGGTGATCTGATCTGTGTGAGCCTGGTGCCTCTGAGACAGACATTAGCAGTCAACACACAGCCTGTTAGAATAAAGCAAATGGGATGCTGAGTAGAGACATCTCCTGCCAGAACCAGGTTGGTCCCAGGGGGAGATCTCTCTACCTCTCTCTCCCTCCCTCCTTCCTCCATCCCCGTCCACCCCATTCCCCAGTCTACCTCTTCCTCCCTCCTCTCCTGGTCAGCCTAACCGCTAACGGAGACTCAGGTGATAGTTGGGAGTGTTGGATGAGGGAGAAAGAGAGGAATGGATATAGTGAGAAATGGAGAAGGGATGGATGGAGGTGTAGACAGACAGCTGCTCTCTCATTCAGCTCTGACAATAGACAGACAGCTGCTCTCTCATTCAGCTCTGACAATAGACAGACAGCTGGTCTCTCATTCAGCTCTGACAATAGACAGACAGCTGGTCTCTCATTCAGCTCTGACGATAGACAGACAGCTGCTCTCTCATTCAGCTCTGACAATAGACAGACAGCTGGTCTCTCATTCAGCTCTGACGATAGACAGACAGCTGCTCTCTCATTCAGCTCTGACAATAAACAGACAGCTGGTCTCTCATTCAGCTCTGACAATAGACAGACAGCTGGTCTCTCATTCAGCTCTGACGATAGACAGACAGCTGCTCTCTCATTCAGCTCTGACACTAGACAGACAGCTGCTCTCTCATTCAGCTCTGACAATAGACAGGCAGCTGCTCTCTCATTCAGCTCTGACAATAGACAGACAGCTGCTCTCTCATTCAGCTCTGACAATAAACAGACAGCTAGTCTCTCATTCAGCTCTGACAATAGACAGACAGCTGCTCTCTCATTCAGCTCTGACACTAGACAGACAGCTAGTCTCTCATTCAGCTCTGACAATAGACAGACAGCTGCTCTCTCATTCAGCTCTGACAATAGACAGACAGCTGCTCTCTCATTCAGCTCTGACAATAGACAGACAGCTGGTCTCTCATTCAGCTCTGACAATAGACAGACAGCTGCTCTCTCATTCAGCTCTGACAATAGACAGACAGCTGCTCTCTCATTCAGCTCTGACGATAGACAGACAGCTGGTCTCTCATTCAGCTCTGACGATAGACAGACAGCTGGTCTCTCATTCAGCTCTGACAATAGACAGACAGCTGCTCTCTCATTCAGCTCTGACAATAGACAGACAGCTGCTCTCTCATTCAGCTCTGACAATAGACAGACAGCTGCTCTCTCATTCAGCTCTGACAATAGACAGACAGCTGCTCTCTCATTCAGCTCTGACGATAGACAGACAGCTGCTCTCTCATTCAGCTCTGACAATAAACAGACAGCTAGTCTCTCATTCAGCTCTGACAATAGACAGACAGCTGCTCTCTCATTCAGCTCTGACAATAGACAGACAGCTGCTCTCTCATTCAGCTCTGACAATAAACAGACAGCTAGTCTCTCATTCAGCTCTGACAATAGACAGACAGCTGCTCTCTCATTCAGCTCTGACAATAGACAGACAGCTGCTCTCTCATTCAGCTCTGACAATAGACAGACAGCTGCTCTCTCATTCAGCTCTGACACTAGACAGACAGCTGCTCTCTCATTCAGCTCTGACACTAGACAGACAGCTGCTCTCTCATTCAGCTCTGACAATAGACAGACAGCTGCTCTCTCATTCAGCTCTGACGATAGACAGACAGCTGCTCTCTCATTCAGCTCTGACGATAGACAGACAGCTGCTCTCTCATTCAGCTCTGACAATAGACAGACAGCTGGTCTCTCATTCAGCTCTGACAATAGACAGACAGCTGCTCTCTCATTCAGCTCTGACAATAGACAGACAGCTGCTCTCTCATTCAGCTCTGACAATAGACAGACAGCTGCTCTCTCATTCAGCTCTGACAATAGACAGACAGCTGCTCTCTCATTCAGCTCTGACAATAAACAGACAGCTGCTCTCTCATTCAGCTCTGACAATAGACAGACAGCTGGTCTCTCATTCAGCTCTGACAATAAACAGACAGCTGGTCTCTCATTCAGCTCTGACAATAGACAGACAGCTGGTCTCTCATTCAGCTCTGACAATAGACAGACAGCTGGTCTCTCATTCAGCTCTGACAATAGACAGACAGCTGCTCTCTCATTCAGCTCTGACGATAGACAGACAGCTAGCCTCTCATTCAGCTCTGACAATAGACAGACAGCTAGCCTCTCATTCAGCTCTGACAATAGACAGACAGCTGCTCTCTCATTCAGCTCTGACAATAGACAGACAGCTGCTCTCTCATTCAGCTCTGACACTAGACAGACAGCTGCTCTCTCATTCAGCTCTGACACTAGACAGACAGCTGGTCTCTCATTCAGCTCTGACAATAGACAGACAGCTGGTCTCTCATTCAGCTCTGACGATAGACAGACAGCTGCTCTCTCATTCAGCTCTGACGATAGACAGACAGCTGCTCTCTCATTCAGCTCTGACAATAGACAGACAGCTGCTCTCTCATTCAGCTCTGACAATAGACAGACAGCTGCTCTCTCATTCAGCTCTGACAATAGACAGACAGCTGCTCTCTCATTCAGCTCTGACAATAGACAGACAGCTGCTCTCTCATTCAGCTCTGACAATAAACAGACAGCTGCTCTCTCATTCAGCTCTGACAATAGACAGACAGCTGGTCTCTCATTCAGCTCTGACAATAAACAGACAGCTGCTCTCTCATTCAGCTCTGACAATAGACAGACATCTGGTCTCTCATTCAGCTCTGACAATAGACAGACAGCTGGTCTCTCATTCAGCTCTGACGATAGACAGACAGCTGCTCTCTCATTCAGCTCTGACGATAGACAGACAGCTGCTCTCTCATTCAGCTCTGACAATAAACAGACAGCTAGCCTCTCATTCAGCTCTGACAATAGACAGACAGCTGCTCTCTCATTCAGCTCTGACAATAGACAGACAGCTGCTCTCTCATTCAGCTCTGACACTAGATAGATAGCTGCTCTCTCATTCAGCTCTGACAATAGACAGACAGCTGGTCTCCCTCTCAACAATAGACAGACAGCTGGTCTCTCATTCAGCTCTGACAATGAACAGACAGCTGTCTCTCCATCTCAGCTCCTGGGATGAACAGACAGCTGGTCATTCAGCTCTGACGATGGACAGACAGGCTGCTGACGACAGCCAGACAGCTGCTCTGATTCAGCTCTGACAGGGCTAGACAGCTGACTGGGGGCCGGTATGGGTGGCCTGGAGTGTGGGGGGAGTATGGGTGGCTAGGTTTGGGGGGTATGGGTGGCTAGGTGTGGGGGTATAGGTGGATAGGTGTGGGGGTATGGGTGGCTAGGTGTGGGGGTATGGGTGGCTAGGTGTGGGGGGGTATGGGTGGCTAGGTGTGGGGGGGTATGGGTGGATAGTTGTGGGGGTATGGGTGGCTAGGTGTGGGGGTATGGGTGGCTAGGTGTGGGGAGTATGGGTGGATAGGTGTGGGGGGTATGGGTGGATAGGTGTGGGGGGTATGGGTGGCTAGGTGTGGGGGGCATGGGTGGCTAGGTGTGGGGGTATGGGTGGCTAGGTGTGCGGGAGTATGGGTGGCTAGGTATGGGGGGTATGGGTGGCTAGGTGTCTTGAGGAGTATGGGTGGCTAGGTGTGGGGGTATGGGTGGATAGGTGTGGGGGTATGGGTGGCTAGGTGTGGGGGTATGGGTGGCTAGGTGTGGGGGTATGGGTGGCTAGGTGTGGGGGTATGGGTGGCTAGGTGTGGGGGGTATGGGTGGATAGTTGTGGGGGAGTATGGGTGGCTGGGTGTGGGGAGTATGGGTGGCTGGAGGTGTGGGAGAGTATGGGTGGCTAGGTGTGGGGGTATGGGTGGCTAGGTGTGGGGAGTATGGGTGGCTAGGTGTGGGCTATGGGTGGCTAGTAAACCATACTATATATGTTTGGGCCTGGGTTTACAGGCTAGAGTTTCATTTTGGCTTAGGGTTTTCACAGTTCTATGGTGTCTAGTTCTATGTTGTTAATGGCTCCCACCAGAGGCAGCTGAGTCTCTGTTGTCTCTAATTGGGAACCATTTATATGTTTGGGGATTGCACCTTAGTTTCAGGTGGGTTATTGTTCATGTCATGTTTAGTTAGGCTTTTCGTGTTCGGTCGGGTTCTTGTCTAGTTAGGTTTCTACAGTCATGTCTAGTTAGGTTTCTCCGTGATTTCACTTAGATTTCGCCATTCATGTTTTAGGTTTAGAGTTCTGTGTTCGTGTTTTAGGATTTAGCGTTAGGGCTCATGCTGTTTCTTCGCTTATTGTTTTGTTTTCTCGTTCTGTCCCGTGTGTTATAATTAAATCATGTATTCTGGCTACATCACAAGTGCCTTGGTCTGTCCCCTCAGAAGTGAAACGTGACAATATACTACTAGTATTCTGTCCTCCCACTCTACCTATAACAGTAACTACTACTAGTATTCTCTCCTCCCACTCTACCTATAACAGTAACTACTACTAGTATACTCTCCTCCCTCTCTACCTATAACAGTAACTACTACTAGTATTCTCTCCTCCCACTCTACCTATAACAGTAACTACTACTAGTATTCTCTCCTCCCTCTCTACCTATAACAGTAAACTACTACTAGTATTATCTCCTCCCACTCTACCTATAACAGTAACTACTACTAGTATACTCTCCTCCCACTCTACCTATAACAGTAAACTACTACTAGTATACTCTCCTCCCTCTCTACCTATAACAGTAACTACTACTAGTATTCTCTCCTCCCACTCTACCTATAACAGTAACTACTACTAGTATACTCTCCTCCCACTCTACCTATAACAGTAAACTACTACTAGTATTATCTCCTCCCTCTCTACCTATAACAGTAACTACTACTAGTATACTCTCCTCCCACTCTACCTATAACAGTAACTACTACTAGTATTCTGTCCTCCCACTCTACCTATAACAGTAACTACTACTAGTATTCTCTCCTCCCACTCTACCTATAACAGTAACTACTACTAGTATACTCTCCTCCCACTCTACCTATAACAGTAACTACTACTAGTATACTCTCCTCCCTCTCTACCTATAACAGTAACTACTACTAGTATTCTGTCCTCCCTCTCTACCTATAACAGTAAACTACTACTAGTATACTCTCCTCCCTCTCTACCTATAACAGTAACTACTACTAGTATTCTCTCCTCCCACTCTACCTATAACAGTAACTACTACTAGTATTCTCTCCTCCCACTCTACCTATAACAGTAAACTACTACTAGTATACTCTCCTCCCTCTCTACCTATAACAGTAACTACTACTAGTATTCTGTCCTCCCACTCTACCTATAACAGTAACTACTACTAGTATTCTCTCCTCCCACTCTACCTATAACAGTAACTACTACTAGTATACTCTCCTCCCTCTCTACCTATAACAGTAAACTACTACTAGTATACTCTCCTCCCACTCTGCAGTATCAGTGATCTCCTTTCCATACTGATCCTCACAGCGGCAGCGGCAGTTTGTGTTTCCCCGTCGGCCCCATGTGACCTTTCTGAACGTTGTGATACAAATAGCAGGTTAATGACGAACACACGCTGACATTTACCCAGAATGCTACCTACATCCCCAGCTCTCAGTCTGCTGTTGAAGGGTTCAAAGAAACATGAACATGCTAATACTGCTGTTTGTACCCAGAGGAGAGTCGGGACCCACAAGATTGAGAGAATTGAATGGCCTGAAGCTTTCAGTTGTATACGTTTTGTAACATAAAGAAAAGAGTGAAAGGATTTGAGAAGTCAACAAAATACGTAGAAAGATAATAGAAGATAAATACTCCACAATGTTTACCGACTGACATTTCTGGAGGATATGCAAATACGCCATGTGTATACTTTAGGTGAGTAATGACAGTTGAAAAGGTCTCCAGGCATATGGACATCCTGCTGATGGGTCCTTGGACTGTTTTGTCATGCCGATAGTCACATACTGTAGGGACATCCTGCTGATGGGTCCTTGGACTGTGTTGGCATGCCGATAGTCACATACTGTATGGACATCCTGCTGATGGGTCCTTGGACTGTGTTGTCATGCCGATAGTCACATACTGTAGGGACATCCTGCTGATGGGTCCTTGGACTGTGTTGGCATGCCGATAGTCACATACTGTATGGACATCCTGCTGATGGGTCCTTGGACTGTGTTGTCATGCCGATAGTCACATACTGTATGGACATCATTGGTCACGTCATACCCAGACTTAAGAAAGGACAGGTCAAATCCTGCTTGAGGAAAAGTACATCATGACTGAGGGCTCTGTAAAGAGTGAGAAGGTTGATGATGAGCTAATCAAGAGGTGATGCAGTGTTACGCTTTTCCACTTTCATACATGTAGTAGTCTTCTTTAATTTAAAAGTTTCCCTTCGCTAGTCAGAAAGGTCCGTATAGCCTTCTTCTTATAGACTGAACGATATGCATCTTCTACTGATCTATTCATAGGACAGTCACCTGTCAGTCACAAAGCCAGAGATGACAGGGAAACACGGCTGGTTGGTCAGTCTGCTGTCTGTTCCGCCTCTCGGTACCCGTGTTATTTTTGTGTGCTGTGGTTGGCTGCAGTCAAATTTCTTTTAACGTAAGAGGGAGAACATGATGCCTCTTCTTCGTCTCCTGTAAGTGAATTTCCACGTCCCATGTAATGCAACAGGTAATGTAATGTAAGTGGTAATGTAATGCAAGAGGTAATGCAACGAATGTAAGAGGTAATGTAATGTAATGTAAGTGGTAATGTAACGTAATGTAAGAGGTCATGTAGGAGGTAATGTAATGTAAGTGGTAATGTAACGTAATGTAAGAGGTCATGTAAGAGGTAATGTAGGAGGTAATGTAATGTAAGTGGTAATGTAATGTAAGAGGTAATGTAATGTAAGAGGTAATGTAAGAGGTAATGTAATGTGATGTAAATGGTAATGTAACGCAATGTAAGAGGTAATATAATGAAAGAGGTAATGTAATGTAAGAGGTAATGCAATGTAATGTAAGAGGTAATGTAATGTAAGAGGTAATGTAATGCAATGTAAGAGGTAATGCAATGTAAGAGGTAATGCAACGCAATGTAAGAGGTAATGTAATATAAGAGTTAATGTAATGTAATGTAAGAGGTAATGTAATGTAAGAGGTAATGTAAGAGGCAATGTAAGAGGCAATGTAAGAGGCAATGTAAGAGGTAATGTAAGAGGTAATGTAATGTAAGAGGCAATGTAAGAGGTAATGTAATGTAAGAGGTAATGTAATGTAAGAGGCAATGTAAGTAAGAGGTAATGTAATGTAAGAGGTAATGTAATGTAAGAGGTAATGCAATGTAATGTAAGAGGTAATGCAATGTAATGTAAGAGGTAATGCAATGTAATGTAAGAGGTAATGTAATGTAATGTAAGAGGTAATGCAAGAGGTAATGTAATGTAATGCAATAGGTAATGTGATGTAATGTAATGTAAGAGGCAATGTAAGAGGTAATGTAATGTAAGAGGTAATGTAAGAGGTAATGTAAGAGGTAATGTAATGTAAGAGGTAATGTAATGTAAGAGGTAATGTGATGCAATGTAAGACGTAATGTGATGCAGTGTAAGAAGTAATGTAATGTAATGTAAGAGGTAATGTAATGCAATGTAAGAGGTAATGTAATGCAATGTAAGAGGTAATGCAACACAATGTAAGAGGTAATGTAAGAGGTAATGTAATGCAATGTAAGAGGTAATGTAATGTAATGTAAGAGGTAATGTGATGTAATGTAAGAGGTAATGTAATGTAATGTAAGAGGTAATGTGATGCAATGTAATGTGATGTAAATGGTAATGTAACGCAATGTAAGAGGTAATATAATGTAAGAGGTAATGTAATGTAAGAGCTAATGTAATGCAATGTAAGAGGTAATGCAATGTAATGTAAGGGGTAATATAATGTAAGAGGTAATGTAATGTAAAAGTAATGTAATGTAAGAGGTAATCTAATGCAATGTAAGAGGTAATGCAACGTAATGTAAGAGGTAATGTAATGTAAGAGGCAATGTAATGCAATGTAAGAGGTAATGTAATGTAAGAGGCAATGTAATGTAAGAGGTAATGTAATGTAAGAGGTAATGTAATGTAATGTAAGAGGTAATGTAATGTAAGAGGTAATGCAATGAAATGTAAGAGGTAATGTAATGTAAGAGGTAATGCAAGAGGTAATGTAATGTAATGCAATATGTAATGTGATGTAATGTAAGAGGTAATGTATGATGCAATGTAATGTAATGTAAGAGGTAATGTGATGTAATGTAAGAGGTAATGTAATGTAGCATAAGAGGTAATGTATTGTAAGAAGTATTGTAATTTAATGTAAGAAGTAATGTAATGTAATGTAAGAGGTAATGTAATGTAAGAGGTAATGTAATGTAGCATAAGAGGTAATGTATTGTAAGAAGTATTGTAATTTAATGTAAGAAGTAATGTAATGTAATGTAAGAGGTAATGTAATGTAAGAGGTAATGTAATGTAGCATAAGAGGTAATGTATTGTAAGAAGTATTGTAATTTAATGTAAGAAGTAATGTAATGTAATGTAAGAGGTAATGTAATGTAAGAGGTAATGTAATGTACTGTAAGAGGTAATGTAATGTAAGAGGTAATTTAATGCAATATAAGAGGTAATGTAAGAGGTAATTTAAAGCAAGTGTTAATGCAATGTAAGAGGTTATGTAATGTAATTGGTAAAATAATGTAATTTGAGAGGTAATGTACTGTAATGTAAGAGGTCATGTTATGTAATGTAATAGGTCATGTGATGCAATGTAAGAGGTAATGTAATGTAATGTAAGAGGTCATGTAGGAGGTAATGTAATGTAAGTGGTAATGCAATGTAAGAGGCAATGCAATGTAATGTAAGAGGTAATGTAAGGTAAGAGGTAATTTAATGCAAGAAGTAATATAATGTAATGTAAGAGGTAATGTAATGTAGCATAAAAGGTAATATAATGTAAGAAGTAATGTAATTTAATGTAAGAAATAATGTAATGTAAGAGGTAATGTAAGAGGTAATGAAATGTAAGAGGTAATGTAATGTACTGTAAGAGGTAATGTAAGAGGTAATGTAATGTAAGAGGTAATGTAATGTACTGTAAGAGGTAATGTAAGAGGTAATGTAATGTAAGAGGTAATGTAATGCAATGTAAGAGGTCATGTAAGAGGTAATGTAAAGCAAGTGTTAATGCAATGTAAGAGTGTGACGGAGAAGTCCGTCACTGGCTGCGGGCAGCATTTGGTACACTAAAACACATACACACGTTCATCACGCCTCCCTCCTCCCTTTTCAGCTACGTTAACAATGTGGGTCGACACACAAGTTAGCGTCTATATTAGTACATACATTTCACCGTTACCAACCTTTACTAACAAGTTAGGGTATAAAGACTACAGACAAGCGCTCATGTTTATTTAAGCAATGTTTATTATACTTATCAATGTTACGCGTTGTTTGGTTCTGTTTCTCTCTCTCTCCATCTCAGTAGCTTCCGGGATGCTGGATAAGGACCGGGCTAAGCAATTGGGCTGACTTTGTAGTGCCTGACCCAATGGCTCATTAATGTCAATTGGCATATTGAAAGACCATGTCAGTAGTGATGGGATTTTGTAAATGTTAGATTGATATATGGTATCTTGAAAAACGTGTCTCAATGTATGTAATTCAGTATGTTTAGCTGAATGTAGGCTTTGAAAAAGGTAATTGCTTAATGAAGATAATTGCTTAATTAATTAGTGTTGGCTATGTTCTGAGGGGAGGGGCTTCCCTACAAAGGAGCCTCTCTTTCAGTTCGAGGAGAGGCCATTTTGTATTGAGCTCTGGATGCAGCATGGTTTAAGCTGTCCCTGTAAGGTATACTTTTGATGGCAGTACTGTTGTTTTTTTGCAAATCACTTTGTAAATAAACACCCTTGCACGAAGAACTGTTGCGGCTCCGCCAACTTTTTGTTTTGATGGAGGTTAGGTTTTCCAGTTTGGCCTTCTGGCCTACTTTACTGTGAAAAAGAGGTAATGTAATAAATGTAAGATGTAATGTAATAGGTAATGTAAGAGGTAATGTAATGTTAGAGGTAATGTAATGTAAGTGTAACGATGAGTTGAAATGTTAGAGTTAATGTAATGAAATGTAAGAGGCAATGTAATGAAAGAGGAAATGTAATGTAATGTAAGAGGTAACGATGAGTTGAAATCCACTTCATTATTGTTTTATTTATTTTATTTTCCGTGTTTCACATAGCTAGCCATGGAGTCGGGGCGCCTAGTCTATTGACTGTGTTTTGATTGATGACCAAACGGCTAGTGTTGACTAGTTTATAAAAGGTGTCGACTGAATAAAGTCTCCTATACCCTAATTTGCTGGTGAGCTACTACTGCTTTTTGGTGATTAAATCGACACTTCGCTAAGCTAATTTTGGTAAACCAATCGCAGCACTCCATTGGATTGCATCTGTCGTTGAGTCTGACACCTCGGACAAGCTCAAGTTTTAAACACATGAAAGCCAGTGAGGGCAGTGGGAAAAACAGTATTCTTAAAAATATATAAAATATTTAAACGGCTAAATAATTGAACAGTCCACCAGGGGTACTTGCTACTCTGATTCGTGAAATACAGAGCCTGTTGGAGTATTTTTCTAATCCGAAATTATACTTTTGTGACATTGTCAGCTAGCTCAGCTGGTTAGCTAGCGCTGTCTCATTGACCACCAAACATCGCTAACGCTAGCTAGCCACTTACTATAACTTGTTTTCTCTAAATGTATGCTAGCTAGCTAAATGAACCATGTTATTAAAACTACTCCCATCTGCTGTCGACATCAGTAGTGTTGACTGCATGCTGACAGTGAATTCAGAAGCCATTCAGCAGCTTAGCCACACTACAAACATCATTTCACCTGGTTCCCGTGAAGAAATTGCAATGACCACAACATACCTGAAAGTTTACAAGGGGTAGTCTGTGTTTAATTTCATTGTGTATTAAAAACACAGTTCGAGATCATTTTGAGGTGATTTCGCCAGTGGTTAGAAGGGGGCAATTGGGCTTCCTGGGAAAATGTCTGAGGTTGCAACAGTAATCAAGGGGGGTGGGGCTTTGGCGAAGGGCCAATCCGATGGAGATGTTGAATCCTCACTGCTGGAACAACAGGTAGTGGAGAGAGAGAGAGACTCATTCAAATCCAAAATATGCTAAATACTGGTATTATTAAAGTTAAAAAATTACAAAATGACACATTGGTTTCCTTACTCTAGTGTGCACAGCCACAGTGACAATAAAATAAAAAAAAATTAAAAACATAATTTGTGACAATTCATATCTTGCAGCAAAACTATAAATATCACTTTAATCTCAAGAGAGGACCGGTTTAATGTTACATTTAAAAAAAAAAAATCGTACTTAGAAAATAATCCTGATCATATCAGCCTAGGCCTAGACAATATCCCCAAAACTAAAAACACACTGAAGTAATTTTCCGTCATTTTAATTGTAAAGTCGTCTTTCTACTGGATACCATAACTCATCTGACCAATCTGGGAGGTAAAAGTCCTTAAAGTATTCAATCATTTCTCTGTGTATTAAAATATGGAATCAAGGCATTAGAATGTACCAGAGGCCACCAACAATATGGAATCAAGGCATTAGAATGTACCAGAGGCCACCAACAATATGGAATCAAGGCATTAGAATGTACCAGAGGCCACCAACAATATGGAATCAAGGCATTAGAATGTACCAGAGGCCACCAACAATATGGAATCAAGGCATTAGAATGTACCAGAGGCCACCAACAATATGGAATCAAGGCATTAGAATGTACCAGAGGCCACCAACATGTCTGCTTCCCCCAACCCACAACACCCTGGTTGGCTATTTCTTCTATTTGTCTGACTACTCTATGTACTTAAAGAAAACACTGCTGCTGGGTGTGTCTGTGGAGATGATGTCACTACGATGTCACTACAGTTGGATTTCAATCACAGGCCCGGTCTCTTCTTTCCCCCCGTCCTATCCCTCCCCTCTTCTCCCCCTATCCCAGTCTTTCCGTCCTACCCCTCCCCTCTGCCTCCCCATCCCTCCCTCCTATCCCTCGTCCTCCCTCCCCTCTTCTCCCCCATCCACCCTCCCTCTCCTTTTCCCTCCCGTCACTCCTCCCCCATCTATCCCTGCCCTCTATACCTCTTTCTTCCCCCTGCAGACCTCCCCTCCCCTTATCCCCTAAACAAAAGTCTGAGGTGAGCCAGTCAGTGCTGAGAGTGAGGTCCTCTTTCCATTAGTCACTGATATGTAGAGCCATTCTTTACATGGCTCTGTTCACATAGAATGGACAAATCTTATACAAGGCTAAAGAGAATACCTCAGGTTAGACAGCCTAAAGATATGCCGAATGTGCATCAGGCCCATCTATCAGGCCCAATGGGGCAGAGCAGATTAAGAGGACTACGTCAATATAGAGCAATCAGCACAGCAGAGACAAGAGTCAATGCACCACATTGTTGCTGATAAATGTCTTCTGCGTTAATGCGTACATCAGGCATTTCAGTGGACACACCCCTTGACTTGTTACACACGTTGTTGTGTGTTAGACGGATGGTGAGCTGTGCCTGGTTTTCTCCAGACACAGCGCTTTACATTCAGGCCAAAGAGTTTCATTTTTCTCATCAGATCACTGAATCTTTTGCCTTGTGATCTGAGTCTTTCACGTCCCTTTTTTGCAAATTCCAGGTGTGCTGTCATGTGCCTTTTTCTCAGGAGTGGCTTCCGTCTGGCCATTCTCCCATAAAGTCCAGATTGGTGAAGTGCTGTAGAGACTGTTGTCCTTCTGGCAGGTTCTCACACCTCAGCCAAGGAACTCTGTAGTTCTGTCAGAGTGGTCATTGGGTTCTTGTTCACCTTCCTGACCAAGGTCCGGAGAACTACGGACAGTTCCTGGACTTGGAATAGTTTCTGCTCTGACATGCACGGTCAACTGTGGGACCTTATATAGACAGGTGTATTTTCTTTCTAAATCATGTCCAATCCATTGAATTGGCCACAGGTGGAATCCAATCAAGTTGTAGTGACATGATCAAAGGAAATTGGATCCACCTGAGCTCAATTTGGAGTCTCATAGCAAAGGGGTGTGATTACTTATGTAAATTAGACACACTATATACACAAAAGTATGTGGACACCCCTTCAAATTAGTGGATTCAGCTATTTCAGCCACACCCGTTGCTGACAGGTGTATAAAATCAAGCATGCCGCCATGCAATCTCCATAGACTAACATTGGCAGTAGAATGGCCGTACTGAAGAGCTCAGTGACTTTCAACGTGGCATCGTCATAGGATGCCACCTTTCCAACATGTCAGCTTGTCAAATTTCTTGCACTGTGGCAACAGTTTGGGGAAGCTGCCCCGGTCAACTGTAAGTGCTGTTATTGTGAAGTGGAAACGTCTAGGAGCAACAACGGCTCAGCCGCGAAGTGGTAGGCCAAACAAGCTCACAGAATGGGACTTCCGAGTGCTGAAGCACCTAACGTGTAAAACTCGTCTGTCCTCGGTTGCAACAATCACTACCGAGATCCAAACTGCCTCTGGAAGCAGCATCAGCACAATAACTGTTAATCGGTAGCTTCATGAAATGGGTTTCCATGGCTGAGCAGCCGCACACAAGCCGAAGATCACCATGCACAATGCCAAGCATTGGCTGGAGTGGTGTAAAGCTTGCCGACATTGGACATTGAAGCCGTGGAAATGCGTTCTCTCTGGCAGTCCGACAGATGAATCTGTGTTTGGCGGATGCCAGGAGAACGCTACCTGCCCGAATGCATAGTGCTAACTGTAAAGTTTGGTGGAGTAGGAATAATGGTCTAGGCCCCTTAGTTCCAGTGAAGGGAAATCTCAACACTACAGCATACAATGACATGCTAGACGATTCTGTGCTTCCAACTGTGTGGCAACAGTTTGGGGAAGGCCCTTTCCTGTTTCAGCTTGACAGGCCTAATCGCCCAACCTCACTAATTCTCCTGTTGCTGAATGGAAGAAAGTCTACACACAATCTACACACAACGCCCCATAATGACAAAGTAAAAACATAGTTTTAGAAATGTACAGAAATACACTACATGATCAAAAGTATGTGGCCACCTGCTCGTCATTCATCTCATTCCAAAATCATGGGCATTAATGTGGAGTTGGTCCCCCCTTTGCTGCTATAACAGCCTCCACTCTTCTGGGAAGGCTTTCCACTAGATGTTGGAACATTGCTGCGGGGACTTGCTTCCATTCAGGCAAAAAAGCATTAGTGAGGTCGGACACTGATGTTGGGCGATTAGACCCGCAGTCAGCGTCCCAATTCATCCCTAAGGTGTTCGATGGAGTTCAGGTCCGTGCTCTGTGCAGGTCAGTCAAGTTCTTCCACACCGATCTCGACAAACAATTTCTGTATGGACCTCGCTTTGTTCACGGGGCTGAAAACAGGAAAGGGCCTTCCACAAACCAAACAAGACTTTTAAAAAAAAAAAAAATTAAAAAAATATATTTTATTTCCCTTTATTTAACCAGGGAGGCCAGTTGAGAAAGTTGTCATTTACAACTGCGACCTGGCCAAGATAAAGCAAAGCAGTGTGACAAAAACAACAACACAGAGTTACACATAAACAAACATACAGTCAACAACACAATAGAAAAATCTATGTACAGTGTGTGCAAATAAGAGTAAGGTAAGGCAATAAATAGGCCATAGTGGTGAAGTAATTACAATTTAGCAAATGAACACTGGAGTGATAGATGTGCCAGGGTGCAAAAAAAGTAAATAAAAACAATACCTGGATGAGGTAGGTACAGTTGAAGTCGGAAGTTTACATACACTTAGGTTGGAGTCATTAAAACTTGTTTTTCAACCACTCCACAAATTTCTTGTTAACAAACTATAGTTTTGGCAAGTCGGTTAGGACATCTACTTTGTGCATGACACAAGTACTTTTTCCAACAATTGTTTGCAGACAGATTATTTCACTTATAATTCACTTCACTGGGTCAAAAGTTTACATACACTAAGTTGACAGTGCCTTTAAACAGCTTGGAAAATTCCAGAAAATTATGTCTTGGCTTTAGAAGCTTCTGATAGGCGAATTGACATCATTTGAGTCAATTGGAGGTGTACCTGTGGATGTATTTCAAGGCCTACCTTCAAACTCTTTGCTTGACATCATAGGAAAATCTAAAGAAATCATTCAAGACCTCAGAAAAAAATGCTAGACCTCCACAAGTCTGGTTCATCATTGGGAGCAATTTCCAAATGCCTGAAGGTACCACGTTCATCTGTACAAACGATAGAACACAAGTATAAACACCATGGGACCACGCAGCCGTCATACCGCTCAGGAAGGAGACGCGTTCTGTCTCCTAGAGATGAACGTACTTTGGTGCAAAAAGTTCAAATCAACCCCAGAACAACAGCAAAGGACCTTGTGAAGATGCTGGAGGAAACAGGTACAAAAGTGTCTATATCCACAGTAAAATGAGTCCTATATTGACATAACCTGAAAGGCCGCTCAGAAAGGAAAGTCACCATTATTAGTCAGTTGTACAACCAAATGCCTTCAACCAAAATGTGTCTTCCGCATTTAACCCAACCCCTCTGAATCAGAGAGGTGCAGGGGGCTGCCTTAAACGACATCCACATCTTCAGCGCCCGGGGAACAGTGGGTTAACTGCCTTGTTCAGGGGCAGAACAACAGATTTTTACCTTGGGGATTCGAACTTGCAACCCTCCAGTTACAAGTCCAACGCTCTAACCACTAGGCTACCTGCCGCCCACTGCTCCAAAACCGCCATAAAAAAGTCAGACTACGGTTTGAAACTGCACATGGGGACAAAGATCGTACTTTTTGGTGAAATGTCCTCTGGTCTGATGAAACAAAAATAGAACTGTTTGGCCATAATGACCATCGTTATGTTTGGAGGAAAAAGGGGGAGTCTTGCAAGCCGAAGAACACCATCCCAACCGTGTAGCACGGGGGTGGCAGCATCATGTTGTGGGGGTGCTTTGCTGCAGGAGGGACTGGTGCACTTCACAAAATAGATAGCATCATGAGGTATGAAAAATTATGTGGATATATTGAAGCAACATCTCAAGACATCAGTCAGGAAGTTGAAGCGTGGTCGCAAATGGGTCTTCCAAATGGACAATGACCCCAAGCATACTTCCAAAGTTGTGGCAAAATGGCTTAAGGACAACAAAGTCAAGGTATTGGAGTGGCCATCACAAAGCCCCGACCTCAGTCCTGTATTAAATTTGTGGGCAGAACTGAAAAATGCGTGTGCGAGCAAGGAGGCCTACAAACCTGACTCAGTTACAGCAGCTCTGTCAGGAGGAATGGGACAAAATTCACCCAACTTATTGTGGGAAGCTCGTGGAAGGCTACCAGAAATGTTTGACCCAAGTTAAACAATTTAAAGGCAATGCTACCAAATACTAATTGAGTGTATGTTAACTTCTGACCCACTGGGAATGTGATGAAAGAAATAAAAGCTTAAATAAATCATTCTCTCTACTATTATTCTGACATTTCACATTCTTAAAATAAAGTGGTGATCCTAACTGACCTAAGACAGGGAATTTTTACTAGGATTAAATGTCAGGAATTGTGAAAAACTGAGTTTAAATGTATTTGACTAAGGTGTATGTAAACTTCCGACTTCAACTGTAGAAGAGTCAGACAGTGATATCTGCTCACCCCCTACAGTTACATAGAGTTTTAAAGGCTTGCTTCAGTTTATTGGAGGTCCACCCACACACCTCTAGTCCGCACGGACGTACACACACGCACACGCGCACACGCACGCACACACACGCACACACACGCACACACGCACACACACACACACACTCTCTCTTCCAGTCTTTGTCAGTCTGTCCAAGGCCATAAGCTTGTTGCCTTTCTCTTGTCTCTGCAATCAGACTTCAGTATTGTGCTCCGAGACCTTTTTATTCTGCAGGGATTCGTACTGCTGAGTTGAGGGATGTGGAGAAGCAGACTTTATATTCAAACAAGTGGAAAAGCATGTTTTTATCATTCTGACTTCAGGCTGATACAGGCAGAGAGATGGGAGTGGGCACACATCACAATAACATGCCAGGGAGGGGGCGCAGTAAGACCAAGGAGCTGATCATGGACTACAGGAAATGGAGAGGCGAGCACGTCCCCATCCACATCGTTGGGGCTGTAGTGGAGCGGGTCCTTCAAGTTCCTCGGTGTCCACACCACTAAGGAATTAACATGATCCACACACACCAACACAGTTGTGAGGAAGGCATGACAACACCTCTTCCCCCTCATGAGGCTGAAAAGACTTGGACCCTCAGATCTGCACCATCGAGAGCATCTTGACTGGCTGCATCACCAGTTGGTATGGCAACAGCCCGGCACCCGACCGCAAGGCGCTACAGAGGGTACCAGCCCAGTACATGATAGCAATAAGAGGAAGAAGGATTGGGAAACTAACTGCCAATAACAATAACACAATAAGCTGAAGTCCGCCTAGTAGAGGCAACTTTTGTATTAGCAACTGATAATGAACTTATTCGGTATTAAAGTTAAGGGGCGTCACCCTGGGCGGAAACCATCTTTAGAGCTGAGTGTCTTGCTTGCAAATCGCTGTAAGTGTGTACTCCGGGTTGCAATACTTATTAAACAAACTAACCTCTGACCAAAGACGTTTCTCTTGTATGAACATCAGAAATCAGGCAGAAATCTCTTAGAATAGTCTGCCCATTTTAGGGGACTAAAAGTATTGGGACAAATGCACTTATATGTGTACTAAAGTAGTCAAAAGTTTAGTATTTGGTCCCATATTGCTGACACGCAATGACTACATCAAGCTTGTGACTCTACAAACTTGTTGGATGCATTTGCTGTTTGTTTTTGCTTGTGTTTCCGATTATTTTGTGCCCAATAGAAGTGAATGGTAAGTAATGTATTGTGTCATTTTGGAGTCTTGTAAATAAGAATAGAATATGATTCTAAACACTTCTACATTCATGTGGATGTTACCGTGGTTACGGATAATTCTGAATGAATCGTGAATAATGATGAGTGAGAAAGTTACAGACGCCCAAATATCATACCCCCAAGACACACTAACCTCTCACCATTACAATAACAGGGGAGGTTAGCATTTTATATCATAACCCCATGATATTTAACCTGTTTAAAGGTCTTACTCACACGGAGAGAGATCACCAGTCGTCTGGAACAGTCGTCTGGAACAGCTGGTGCTCTCAAGCTTGCCTCCAGCAAGCATAGAAGGCATTTAGCTCGTCTGGTAGGCTCGCATCACTGGGCAGCTCGGGCCCGGGTTTCCTTTTCCATGGTAGTTTGCAAGCCCTGACACATCCATTGAGCATCAGAGCCGGCAGAAGTAGGATTAGATCTTGGTCCTGTACTGACTCTTTGCCTGTTTTATTGCTTGTTGGTGGTGTTTCTTACAAGTGTCCGGTGTCTTTCGCCATAAAAAACAATACTTTACCCGTTCCAATGATGGCGCCGAAGAACATGGCTGACGTTTTACATTCTCCCAACCAATTGTAACTTATTTTTTTTACTTATTGTGTACATAATGTTGCTGCTACCGTCTCTTATAACCGAAAATAACTTCTGGACATCAGCAAAGCGGACTGGAAGAAACTTTTTCCTTTAACAAGACCGACAAGAAGGATATCCTGCTTTCACTGGAACAGGCCCAGATCCACGCCTTTGCGTTTAGAAAAGACGCCGGAAAAGAGGACGCAGATCGGGGATCCTTCTGAGAATCCGGAGGCGAGCGAGTAAACTCCCAATGCCTTCCATTCTCCTTGCTAACGTGCCATCGTTGGAAAATAAAATTGATGACCTACGATTAAGATTATCCTACCAACGGGACATTAAAAACTGTAACATCTTGTGTTTCACCGAGACGTGGCTGAATTATGATAAGCTGTCGACCACACTATCTACAAAGAGAGTTCTCATCTGTATTATTCGTCTATTTACCACCACAAAGCGAAGCTGACACTAAGACCCAGAAGCGGCGCTCCTTGTGGCCGGGGGCTTTAATGCAGGCAAACTTAAATCTGTTTTTTTTACCAGCATGTCACATGTGCAACCAGGGAAAAAAATCCTAGACCACCTTTACTCCACACACAGAGATGCATACAAAGCTCTCCCTCACCCTCCATTTGGCAAATCTGACCATAATTCTATCCTCCTGATTCCTGCTTACAAGCAAAAACTAAAGCAGGAAGTACCAGTGACTCGCTCAATACGGAAGTGGTCAGATGACGCGGATAGTACACTACAGGACTGTTTTGCTAGCACAGACTGGAATATGTTCCGGGATTCATCCAATGGCATTGAGGAGTACACCACCTCAGTCATCGGCTTCATCAATAAGTGCATCGATGAGGTCATCCCCACAGTGACTGTACGTACATATCCCAACCAGAAGCCGTGGATTACAGGCAACATCCGCACTGAGCTAAAGACTAGAGCTGCCGCTTTCAAGGAGCAGGAGACTAATCTGAACGCTTATAAGAAATCCCACTATGCTCTCAGATTAACCATCAAACAAGCAAAGTATCAAAATAGGATTAAGATTGAATCTACTACATTGGCTCTGACGCTCGTCGGATGTGGCAGGGAATGAAAACTATTATGGACTACAAAGGGAAACCCAGACACGAGCTGCCCAGTGACGTGAGCATACCAGACGAGCAAAATACCTTTTATGCACTGAAGCATACACTTAGGAAGCATGCACGAGAGCACCAGCTGTTCTTGATGACTATGTGATCACGCTCTCGGTAGCCGATGTGAGCAAGACCTTTAAACAGGTCAACATTCACAAAACCGCTGAGCCAGACGGATTACCAGTACGTGTACTCAAAGCATGCGCTGACCAACTGGTAAGTCTCTTCACTGACAACCTCTCCCTGACAGAGTCTGTAATACCAACGTGTTTCAAGCAGACCACCATAGTCCCTGTGGCCAAGGAAGCGAAGGTAACCTGCCCAAATGATTGCCGCCCCGTAGCACTCACGTCGGTAGCCATGAAGTGCTTTGAAAGGCTGGTCATGGCTCACAACACCAGCATCCTCCCGGACACCCTAGACCCACTCCAATTCGCATAACGCCCCAACAGATCCACAGATGATGCAATCTCAATCGTACTGGATCTGGATCCTGTACTTCTTGACGGGCTGCCCCCAGGTGGTAAGAGTAGGCAACAACAAGTGTTTGCCATGCTGATCCTCAACACTGGGGCTCCTCAGGGGTGGGTACTTAGTCCCCTCCTGTACTCCCTGTTCACCCACGACTGCGTGGCCAAACACGACTCCAACACCATCATTAAGTTTGATGACAACACAACAGTGGTAGGCCTGATCACTGGCAACGATGAGACAGCCTATAGGGAGGAGGTCAGAGAACTGGCAGTGTGGTGCCAGGACAACAACCTCTCCCTCAATGTGAGCAAGACTAAGGAGCTGATTGTGGACTACAGGAAAAGGTGGGCCGAACAGGGCTGTAGTGGAGCGGGTCGAGAGTTTCAAGTTCCTTGGTGTCCACATCAACAACAAACTCACGATCCAAACACACCAAGACAGTTGTGAAGAGGGCACGACAAAACCTATTTCCCCTCAGGAGACTGAAAAGATTTGGCATGGGTCCTGAGATCCTCAATAGGTTTTACAGCTGCACCATCGAGAGCATCCTGACCGGTTGCATCACCGCCTGGTATGGCAACTGCTCGGTATCTGACCGCAAAGCACTACAGAGGGTAGTGCGAACGGTCCAATACATCACTGGGGCCAAGCTTCCTGCCATCCAGGACATATATAATAGGCGGTGTCAGAGGAAAGCCCATAAAATTGTCAGATACTCCAGTCACCCAAGTCACCCAAGTTATATGGCAAGCGGTACTGGAACGCCAAGTCTAGGACCAGAAGGCTCCTCAACAGCTTCTACCCCCAAGCCATAAGACTGCTGAACAATTCATAAAAATCGCCACCGGACAATTTACAATGACCCCCACCCCCTTGTACACTGCTGCTACTCTCTGTTTATTATCTATGCCTAGTCACTTCACCCCCACCTACATGTACAGATTACCTCAACTAGCCTGTACCCCTGCACACTGACTCTGTACCAGCGCCCCCTGTATATATCCTCGTTGTTATTTTATTGTGTTACTTTTTATTATTACTTTAGTCTACTTGGTAAATATTTTTTTCTTCTTGAACTGCACTGTTGGTTAAGGGCTTGTCAGCATTTCACGGTAAAGTCTACACTTGTTGTATTCTGCGCATGTGGCAAATAAGGTTTGATTTGATTTGATCTCTAAACAACATCAGACAGTCCACCGCTAGGTGTCACTGTGTCCCTACATCACCCGGAGTGACCAACTCTATAACCTACAGCACTGTGGCCCTACATCACCCGGAGTGACCAACTCTATAACCTACAGCACTGTGGCCCTACATCACCCGGAGTGACTAACTCTATAACCTACAGCACTGTGGCCCTACATCACCCGGAGTGACCAACTCTATAACCTACAGCACTGTGGCCCTACATCACCCGGAGTGACCAACTCTATAACCTACAGCACTGTGGCCCTACATCACCCGGAGTGACCAACTCTATAACCTACAGCACTGTGGCCCTACATCACCCGGAGTGACCAACTCTATAACCTACAGCACTGTGGCCCTACATCACCCGGAGTGACCAACTCTATAACCTACAGCACTGTGGCCCTACATCACCCGGAGTGACCAACTCTATAACCTACAGCACTGTGGCCCTACATCACCCGTAGTGACCAACTCTATAACCTACAGCACTGTGGCCCTACATCACCCGTAGTGACCACGGGGAGACCGTCAGACGAAACAGAAATGCTAACACTGTTTCTTTCACTCTCTGTCTCATTCTGAACTAGAGCTGTTACTATTCTGTCTCCCTCCCTCCTCTCCACTGTATAGCTGTTACTATTCTGTCTCCCTCCCTCCTCTCCACTGTATAGCTGTTACTATTCTGTCTCCCTCCCTCCTCAGGAGTTAGTCTCAAACTCCCATGGTGCCTGGCGGTTGCAGGAGGATATTACTGTACATTCCAAGCGCTGATGGAGTAGGACTGCATACTTTACATATGTTGTGGCCCAATTCTAACTCTTTTCCCTACATAGTGCACTACTTTTGACCAGAGTCCAATGAGGCCTGGTTAAAAGCAGTGCACTATATAGGGAATAGGGTACCATAGGACCCTGGTCAAAGTAGTGCACTATATAGGGAATAGGGTGCCATTGGGTCTGGTCTACATTAGTGCACTATATAGGGAATAGGGTGCCATAGGGCACTGGTCTAAAGTAGTGCACTTTATAGGGAATGGGGGGGCATTTGGGATGTATATATTTTACATTCCATACATGACTCTACACGTTGAACCCTGAGTCCAGACTGTAGGGATTTCCATTCTAGCTGACAATTAAAAATACTAATGATTTATTTTTTTAAACTCTGTCAGTTATCCTACATGGAAGCAAACATATTTAAAAAGTCAGTGATATTAAAGTAGGCTTGGTTAAAGTTAGAGATCAATTATTCTATAATCATTCATAATGAGTGAATTTTCAGCACGTGTTAAATATAGTCTACATGTTCTCCTCTCTCCTCTCTCCCAGGACTGGGTCTAGCTCTATTCTCTATTCTCTATTCTCTCTCTCCCAGGACTGGGCCTAGCTCTATTCTATATTCTCTCCCTCCCAGGACTGGGCGTAGCTCTATTCTCTATTCTCTATTCTCTCCTCTCTCCCTCCCAGGACTGGGCCTAGCTCTATTCTCTATTCTCTATTCTCTCTCTCCCAGGACTGGGCCTAGCTCTATTCTCTATTCTCTATTCTCTATTCTCTCTCTCCCAGGACTGGGCCTAGCTCTATTCTCTATTCTCTATTCTCTATTCACTCTCTCCCAGGGCTGGGCCTAGCTCTATTCTCTATTCTCTATTCTCTATTCTCTATTCTCTCTCTCCCAGGGCTGGGCCTAGCTCTATTCTCTATTCTCTAT
Organism: Brachymystax lenok tsinlingensis; assembly: GCA_030435695.1. Classification (NCBI taxonomy): domain Eukaryota; kingdom Metazoa; phylum Chordata; class Actinopteri; order Salmoniformes; family Salmonidae; genus Brachymystax; species Brachymystax lenok. The sequence goes on along the minus strand of CM059791.1, from coordinate 1,453,662 downwards.
TCCCTATTCTCTATTCTCTCTCTCCCAGGGCTGGGCGTAGCTCTATTCTCTATTCTCTATTCTCTATTCTCTCTCTCCCAGGGCTGGGCCTAGCTCTATTCTCCATTCTCTATTCTCTATTCTCTATTCTCTATTCTCTATTCTCTATTCTCTCTCTCCCAGGACTGGGCCTAGCTCTATTCTCTATTCTCTATTCTCTATTCTCTATTCTCTATTCTCTTCCCCCCACCTCACCACTCTCTTTCTCTCTCCCCCACCAGGAAATGGGATCTGCTAGCTGTAAATGGTTTCCCAGACTTCACACTAACATGGTTACCAGTAAAAAAAAAAGTCAATTATGTGAGATTAAGTTAATTATGTTTTTTTTAAATGTTTTTATGTGACAATTCCCAGAACAATCTGTGATACCAAAAAATGTTTGGGCCATGCTGGCACAGAGTCGCCCCAATTGTCATTCTTCCGTCAGGGAAAAATATTTTAGGATAAATAATTATGGTGCTAGAAGTAGTGTTTTTAGACTTATTCAGTTCCACCAATTTACTTTATTAAAATAAATGTGAGATTACCATATATGCAAATCCACATCACTGTTGTTGAATATAATACGGGACATTGTATATTTACGCAATAAGGCCCGAGTGGGTGTGGTAAGTGGCCAATACACCACGGCTAAGGACTTTTCATAGGCACGACGCAACGTGGAGTGCCTGGATACAGCCCTTAGCCGTGGTATATTGCCTACATACACCACAGACCCCCGAGGTGCCTTATTGCTATTATAAACTGGTTACCAACATAATTAGAGCAGGAAAAATACATGGTTTGTGTTACACGTGGTTTACAGTCTGATATACCACGGCTGTCAGCCAATCAGTATTCAGGGCTCGAACCACCCAGTTTATAATTATAATCTTATCAGACATAAACAATTTTATGTTGCACATTTAAATTGCATTGTTCTATACCAGCATGAGACAATTGTGCCCCAAACAAAAGTCAATGAGACACACTTGAACATTATCTTATATGATTAAAGGATTTCAGTTGCATTTCAGTCATTACCCTCTCTCGTCTTGACTCGTGCCATTATGGTAATTAGCTTTCACGACTTTGTCAAAATAGGGCCCGCCCAACAACAAAAAAAAACGACTAGAGAAATTCAGGGGAAAACTAACAGAACATGTTGAACATGTTCAAACAAATCACGTTAGAAAACAGGACGAGACTGAATCTCTGAGATTCACGGGCCGACGCAGCTCTCAATGCTGTTTACTCTCTGAACGCTCGTTATTTAATCCATTAAAACCTGGCATCTGGAGCCAATCTACTGCAACAGGAAGACTTCTGCATGGAGCATCAACTCTATATATCTCTGTGAATTAGGGCCATGCGGACGGACGGACGGGGGGCCGGGGGCTGGGCAGAGACAGGCGAGCGCTGGGGCATGTTCTCCAAGTCTGTGAATTAGAGCTGTGCTGGGGGTCGCCAGGATAATAGGACAGACAGAGCAGAGCTACTCGGTCCCTCAGTCTGCTTAGCTTCAGGTTTGCTCTGCAGCTCTGAGACACCGATAGAAGAGCGACACAGTTGAAGGGCGTTTAGCCTTCAAATATAGCAGCAAGGTTCTCTTTCAAACACGACCTGTATCTTTTCACTCAACAAAGACAGGTAGTGACCTACGCACATTTACAGAGTAACAGGAAATCAGTCTAACGGTGTAAACCTCAGACCAAAGGTCCCTGAGAACAAAAGCATCAAAGCTTAAGCCTTCTAAGCCTCCCTCCCTTTCCCTCTCCACACACTGGGAGGGGCTAGTCGAAAAGGGGGAGGCTCCATGTGTACTTGAATTCAATTAGCATGTCTCTGAGGGAGGGAGCAGAGCAGAGTGCTGCAGCAGTCCCATCTAACAAAGACAAACAGCCACACGGGTCCTATGCCCATCCCCACCCCCTGGTCCTGTGCCCCCTACTGATCTTACCCCCCTCCCATCCCAAACCTTTGTCCTGTGATTGTACCTCCCTCTCCCATCCCCACCCCCTGGTCCTGTGCCCCCTACTGATCTTACCCCCCCTCCCATCCCCACCCCCTGGTCCTGTGTTCTTACCCCTCCTCCCATCCCCACCCCCTGGTCCTGTGCTCTTACACCCCTCACATCCCCACTCCACCCCTGGTCCTGTGCTCTTACCCCTCCTCCCATCCCCACCCCTGGTCCTGTGCTCTTACCCCTCCTCCCATCCCCACCCCTGGTCCTGTGCTCTTACTCCCTCCCTCCCATCCCCACCCCTGGTCCTGTGCTCTTACCCCTCCTCCCATCCCCACCCCTGGTCCTGTGCTCTTACTCCCTCCCTCCCATCCCCACCCCTGGTCCTGTGCTCTTACTCCCAACCCCACCCCTGGTCCTGTGTTCTTACACCCTCTCCCATCCCCACCCCTGGTCCTGTGCTCTTACCCCCCCTCCCATCTGTGTTCTTACACCCCTTAACATTTATCTATCAGTCTGTCTGTTTAACATCTATCTATCAGTCTGTCTGTTTAACATCTATCTATCAGTCTGTCTGTTTAACATCTATCTATCAGTCTGTCTGTTTAACATCTATCTATCAGTCTGTCTGTTTAACATCTATCTATCAGAAGGCCGCCATTGATTGAAGACACAGCCCATGCAAAACTGATCTGTAGTGTAAATAGACAGATTTTGAATGGGATTGTTTTATTTTGCTTATACATTTTCAGCGGTGGCGTGGAAATCGACTCAGCTTACCATTACCTTCTGAACGGCAGGATAGAACAGCGACGTCTGGTGAGACAAGGGTATTTTTGTAAACAACAGCTGGTGCACAATATTTTTGGAAGTCTCGAGCTATTGCTCACCTGAGGTAGAGTTTCTCATGATAAGTTGTAGACAAACACTACCTACAGAAAGAGTTTTAATCTGTGTTCTTTGTAGTTGTTTACATACCACCACAGTCAGAGGCTGGCAGTAAGATAGCTTTGAATGAGCTGTATTCCTCCGTAAGCAAACAAGAAAACGCTCACCCTGAGGCGGCGCTCCTAGTAGCAGTGGACTTGCAGGGAAACTTAAATCAGTTCTACTAAATTTCTATCAGCATGTTAAATGTGCAACCAGAGGAAAAAAACTCTAGACCACCTTTACTCCTCACACAGAGACGAATACAAAGCTCTTCCTCACCCTCCATTTGGCAAATCTGACCATAATTTTATCCTCCTGATTCCTGCTTACAAGAAAAATTAAAGCAGGAAGCACCAGTGACTCGGTCAATAAAGAAGTGGTCAGATGAAGCAGACGCTAAACAACAGGACTGTTTTGCTATCACAGACTGGAACATGCTCTGGGAATTCTCCGATGGCATTGAGGAGTACACCACATCTGTCACTGGCTTCATCAATAAGTGAATCGATGACGTCGTCCCCACAGTGACCGAACGTACATACCCCAACCAGAAGCCGTGGATTACAGGCAACATCCGCACTGAGCTCAAGGCTAGAGCTGCCGATTTCAAGGAGCGGGACTCTAACCCGGAAGTTTATAAGAAATGCCGCTATGCCCTCCGACGAACCATCAAACAGGCAAAGCATCAATACAGGACTAAGATTGAATCATACTACATCGGCTCTGATGCTCTTCGGATGTGGCAGGGCTTGCAAACCATTACAGACTACAAGGGGAAGGATAGCCGAGAGCTGCCCAGTGACACGAGCCTACCAGACGAGCTATACTACTTCTATGCTCGCTTCGAGGCAAATAACACTGAAACATGCATGAGAGCATCAGCTGTTCCGGAAGACTGTGTGATCATGCTCTCCGCAGCCGATGTGAGTAAGACCTTTAAACTGGTCAACATTCATAAGGCCGCAGGGCCAGACGGATTACCAGGACGTGTACTGAAAGCATGCGCTGACCAACTGGAAAGTGTCTTCACTGACATTTTAAACCTCTCCCTGTCCGAGTCTGTAATACCAACATGTTTTAGGCAGACCACCATAGTCCCTGTGCCCAAGAACACTAGGGTAACCTGCCTAAACCACTACTGACCCGTAGCACTCACGTCTGTAGCCATGAAGTGCCTTGAAAGGCTGGTCATGGCTCACATCAACACCATCATCCCAGAAACCCTAGACCAACTACAATTTGCATACCGCCCCAACAGATCCACAGATGATGCAGTCTCCCTTCACTGCCCTTTCCCACCTGGACAAAAGGAACACCTATGTGAGAATGCTATTCATTAACTACAGCTCAGCGTTCAACACCATAGTGCCCTCAAAGTTCATCAATAAGCTAAGGACCCTGGGACTAAACACCTCCTTCTGCAACTGGATCCTGGACTTCCTGACGGGCCCCCCCAGGTGGTAAAGGTAGGTAACAGCACATCCGCCACGCTGATCCTGAACACAGGGGCCCCTCAGTGGTGCATGCTCAATCCCCTCCTGTACTCCCTGTTCACTCATGACTGCATGGCCATGCACGACTCAAACACCATCATTTAGTTTGCCGATGACACAAAAGTGGTAGGCCTGATCACCGACCTCTCCCTCAACGTGAATAAGACAAAAGAGATGATTGTGGGCTACAGGTAAACGAGGACCCGAGCACACTCCCATTGACGGTGCTGTAGTGGAGCAGGTTGAGAGATTCAAGTCCCTTGGTGTTCACATCACCATTAAAATGACATGGTCCAAACACACCAAGACAGTCGTGAAGAGGGCACGACAAAACCTATTCCCCCAGGAGACTGAAAAGATTTCAGATCCTCATCTATGGACTTGTAACCGGAGGGTTGCAAGTTCGAATCCCCAAGCTGACAAGGAAAAAAATCTGTCGTTCTGCCCCTGAACAAGGCAGTTAACCCACTGTTCCCCGGGCGCCGAAGATGTGGATGTCGATTAAGGCAGCCCCCCGCACCTCTCTGATTCAGAGGGGTTGGGTTAAATGAGGAAGACACATTTCAGTTGAAGGCATTTGGTTGTACAACTGACTAATAATGGTGACTTTGACTTTTGACTTTGACTTTGGTATGGCAACTGCTCGGCCTCCGACCGCAAGGCACTACAGAGGGTAGTGCGAACAGCCCAGTACATCACTGGGGCCAAGCTTCCTGCCATCCAGGACCTCTGTACCAGGCGGTGTCAGAGGAAGGCCCAAAAGATTGTCAAAGACTCCAGCCACCTTAGTCATAGACTAAGGTGTTCTCTCTGCTACCGCACGGCAAGCGGTACCGGAGCGCCAAGTCTAGGTCCAAAAGGCTTCTAAACAGCTTCTACCCCGAAGCCATAAGACTCCTGAACATCTAGTCTAATGGCTACCCAGACTATTCACATTACCCCCCCTCTTAGTCACTTTAATAACTCTACCTACATGTACATATTACCTCAACTAACCGGTGCCGTCGCACATTGACTCTGTACCGGTACCCCCTGTATATAGTCTCCACATTGACTCTGTACCGGTACCCCCTGTATATAGCCTCCACATTGACTCTGTACCGGTACCCCCTGTATATAGTCTCCACATTGACTCTGTACCGGTACCCCCTGTATATAGCCTCCACATTGACTCTGTACCGGTACCCCCTGTATATAGCCTCCACATTGACTCTGTACCGGTACCTCCTGTATATAGTCTCCACATTGACTCTGTACCGGTACCCCCTGTATATAGCCTCCACATTGACTCTGTACCGGTACCCCCTGTATATAGTCTCCACATTGACTCTGTACCGGTACCCCTTGTATATAGCCTCCACATTGACTCTGTACCGGTACCCCCTGTATATAGTCTCCACATTGACTCTGTACCGGTACCCCCTGTATATAGCCTCCACATTGACTCTGTACCGGTACCTCCTGTATATAGCCTCCACATTGACTCTGTACCGGTACCCCCTGTATATAGCCTCCACATTGACTCTGTACCGGTACCCCCTGTATATAGTCTCCACATTGACTCTGTACCGGTACCCCCTGTATATAGCCTCCACATTGACTCTGTACCGGTACCCCTGTATATAGCCTCCACATTGACTCTGTACCGGTGCCCCCTGTATATAGTCTCCACATTGACTCTGTACCGTACCCTGTATATAGCCTCCACATTGACTCTGTACCGGTACCCCCTGTATATAGCCTCCACATTGACTCTGTACCGGTACCCCCTGTATATAGCCTCCACATTGACTCTGTACCGGTACTCCCTGTATATAGCCTCCACATTGACTCTGTACCGGTACCCCCTGTATATAGTCTCCACATTGACTCTGTACCGGTACCCCCTGTATATAGTCTCACTATTGTTATTTTACTGCTGCTCTTTAATTACTTGTTACTTTTATTTCTCATTCATATCCCTATTTTTTTAAACTGAATTGTTGGTTAGTAATTCAGCATTTCACTGTAAGGTCTACACCTGTTGTATTCAGCATTTCACTGTGAGGTCTACACCTGTTGTATTCAGCATTTCACTGTAAGGTCTACACCTGTTGTATTCAGCATTTCACTGTAAGGTCTACACCTGTTGTATTCAGCATTTCACTGTCAGGTCTACACCTGTTGTATTCAGCATTTCACTGTAAGGTCTACACCTGTTGTATTCAGCATTTCACTGTGAGGTCTACACCTGTTGTATTCGGCGCATGTGACAAATAACATTTGATTTGATACATACTGTGTGTGTGTGTGTGTTTCTGTGTGTCTGTGTGTGTGTGTGTCTTTGTGTGTGTGTCTGTGTGTGTGTGTGTATGTGTGTCTGTCTGTGTGTGTGTCTGTCTGTGTGTGTTTCTGTGTGTCCGTGTGTGTGTGTGTGTCTGTGTGTGTGTCTGTCTGTGCGTGTATGTTTCTGTGTGTCCGTGTGTGTGTGTTTCTGTGCGTCCGTGTGTGTGTCTATCTGTCTGCGTGTTCATGTGTGTGTGTATGAGAACCAGCACGCATGCTCACACACACACACACACACACACACACACACACACACACACACACACACACACACACACACACACACACACACACGAGACACACACTCACACCTGGCGTGCTGTCTCTCCCTGGTCTCCAGCAGCAATCATCAAAGCCATCACAGGAGCCAGATAGATAATTACACTCTTCCCACCCACCTTCCACTCTGGCCTAGAGCCTACCACACCTGGGTTCAAGCGCTATTCAAAACCTTTTATATTCTTCCAGCGTTTGGCTCTAGCCTGCCTGGAGTGCCAGATGGGCGGGGTTTTCCGTTTTAAGACTATCCTATTGGTCTGTTATGCAAGTCAAACTCAATCAAGCACAGATTAAATATTTGAAATTATTTCGAATAGTGTTTGAACCCAGCTGTGGCGGCTTCTGAGTGCAGAGAACACCTTACTCCTCGACTGCTGTAATAACACTCTGTCTACAGTCTGAACGAATCCCCACCACTTTACTGCACGACTGGGAGCGCCCGTTTATTCTGCTATTCAACTGGAAAGAAAAAACAAATTAATTTGGCACTTACAGCCCCCTCTCCCACATGCCCACTGCTGGTGAATAATGTATCACCATACCTCTCCCATCACACTCACTGTCCCTCTCTCTCTCTCTCTCTCCCCTTCCCTCACTCTCTTCTCTCTGTTTTTCTCTCCTCCCTCCCTCCCTCCCTCCCTCCCTCTCTCCCTCCCTCCCTCCCTCCCTCCCTCTCTCTCCCTCCCTCCCTCCCTCCCTCCCTCCCTCCCTCCATCTTTTCTTTCTCCTCCACTCCCCCTCTCTCTTCCTCTCCACCTCCCTCCCTCCCTCCCTCCCTCCCTCCCTCCCTTTCTCCTCCACTCCCCCTCTCTCTCTCCTCACCCTCTCTCTCTCTCTCTCTCCTCACCTCTCTCTCTCTCCTCACCCTCTCTCTCTCTCCTCACCCTCTCTCCCTCCCTCCCTCCCTCCCTCCCTCCCTCCCTCCCTCCCTCCCTCCCTCCCTCCCTCCCTCCCTCCCTCCCTCCCTCCCTCCTCCCCTTTCTCCTCCACTCCCCCTCTCTCTTCCTCTCCACCTCCCTCCCTCCCTCCCTCCCTCCCTTTCTCCTCCACTCCCCTCTCTCTCTCCTCGCCCTCTCTCTCTCTCTCTCTCTCCTCACCTCTCTCTCTCTCCTCACCCTCTCTCTCTCTCCTCACCCTCCTCCTCCCTCCCTCCCTCCCTCCCTCCCTCCCTCCCTCCCTCCCTCCCTCCTCCCTCCCTCCCTCCCTTTCTCCTCCACTCCCCCTCTCTCTTCCTCTCCACCTCCCTCTCTCTCCCCCCTCTTTCTCCCTCCATTCTCATGTGGTAGAGAGAATCCCCTGGTCGCCTATAGAGACCTGCCAAGAGGAAGGATGTCACATGCCGCTCAATGACTTTGAAAACCTTGAAATGTATTAGTTGTAAGAAATGTGTTACATACATAAAGTTTGATTCGATATATCTGACGTTACACCTGTAGAATATTTAACAAACTGTAGTTTTCACATGAGGAGAAGAGCAGTTTTTACCAAAAACTTTTAATTTAAATAACTTGAGTTTTTATCATGTCAATGATATAGTGGGAACGAGCCTACTGATCCAGACTGTGTGAACGCAAGTACGCAAGTACTTTTAACTCTCTTCATCTCCAGATCATAGATCTGTTCATCAGAAGGTTTTAAACCTTTTACATAAATATTCAGATAAATCACATTTTTACCAAGAATGGCGGCAGGTAGCCTAGTGGTTAGAGCGTTGGACTGTTGCAAGTTAGAATCACCGAGCTGACAAGGTAAAAATCTGTCGTTCTGCCCCTGAACAAGGCAGTTAACCCACTGTTCCCGGCGCCAAGACGTGGATGTCGATTAAGGCAGCCCCCCGCACCTCTCTGATTCAGAGAGGTTGGGTTAAATGCGGAAGACACATTTCAGTTGAAGGCATTCAGTTGTACAACTGACTAATAATGGTGACTTTGACTTTAAATAAACACATGAGACCCAACCCCCACTGTCTCAATAAACACATGAGACCCAACCCCCACTGTCTCAATAAACACATGAGACCCAACCACCACTGTCTAAATAAACACATGAGACCCAACCACCACTGTCTCAATAAACACATGAGACCCAACCCCACTGTCTCAATAAACACATGAGACCCAACCACCACTGTCTAAATAAACACATGAGACCCAACCACCACTGTCTCAATAAACACATGAGACCCAACCACCACTGTCTAAATAAACACATGAGACCCAACCACCACTGTCTCAATAAACACATGAGACCCAACCACCACTGTCTCAATAAACACATGAGACCCAACCACCACTGTCTAAATAAACACATGAGACCCAACCACCACTGTCTCAATAAACACATGAGACCCAACCACCACTGTCTCAATAAAGACATGAGACCCAACCACCACTGTCTCAATAAACACATGAGACCCAACCACCACTGTCTAAATAAACACATGAGACCCAACCACCACTGTCTAAATAAACACATGAGACCCAACCACCACTGTCTCAATAAACACATGAGACCCAACCACCACTGTCTAAATAAACACATGAGACCCAACCACCACTGTCTAAATAAACACATGAGACCCAACCACCACTGTCTAAATAAACACATGAGACCCAACCCCCACTGTCTCAATAAACACATGAGACCCAACCACCACTGTCTCAATAAACACATGAGACCCAACCACCACTGTCTAAATAAACACATGAGACCCAACCACCACTGTCTCAATAAACACATGAGACCCAACCACCACTGTCTCAATAAACACATGAGACCCAACCCCCTCTGTCTCAATAAACACATGAGACCCAACCACCACTGTCTCAATAAACACATGAGACCCAACCACCACTGTCTAAATAAACACATGAGACCCAACCCCCACTGTCTCAATAAACACATGAGACCCAACCCCCACTGTCTAAATAAACACATGAGACCCAACCACCACTGTCTCAATAAACACACGAGACCCAACCACCACTGTCTAAATAAACACATGAGACCCAACCACCACTGTCTCAATAAACACATGAGACCCAACCACCACTGTCTAAATAAACACATGAGACCCAACCACCACTGTCTAAATAAACACATGAGACCCAACCACCACTGTCTAAATAAACACATGAGACCCAACCCCACTGTCTCAATAAACACATGAGACCCAACCACCACTGTCTCAATAAACACATGAGACCCAACCACCACTGTCTAAATAAACACATGAGACCCAACCACCACTGTCTCAATAAACACATGAGACCCAACCACCACTGTCTCAATAAACACATGAGACCCAACCCCCTCTGTCTCAATAAACACATGAGACCCAACCACCACTGTCTCAATAAACACATGAGACCCAACCACCACTGTCTAAATAAACACATGAGACCCAACCCCCACTGTCTCAATAAACACATGAGACCCAACCCCCACTGTCTAAATAAACACATGAGACCCAACCACCACTGTCTCCAATAAACACACGAGACCCAACCACCACTGTCTAAATAAACACATGAGACCCAACCACCACTGTCTCAATAAACACATGAGACCCAACCACCACTGTCTCAATAAACACATGAGACCCAACCACCACTGTCTCAATAAACACATGAGACCCAACTACCACTGTCTAAATAAACACATGAGACCCAACCACCACTGTCTAAATAAACACATGAGACCCAACCACCACTGTCTCAATAAACACATGAGACCCAACCACCACTGTCTCAATAAACACATGAGACCCAACCACCACTGTCTCAATAAACACATGAGACCCAACCACCACTGTCTCAATAAACACATGAGACCCAACCACCACTGTCTCAATAAATACATGAGACACAACCACCACTGTCTAAATAAACACATGAGACACAACCACCACTGTCTAAATAAACACATGAGACCCAACCCCCACTATGAAAACCAGGAGCAAATCTGGTTTCGTGATCTCTTTTTTTCCATCCTATATCCTCAGGGTAAGTCTGGATCTCTGCCTCACAACCAAACCACAGCTTTCTGACAATTAACACCCATAGGAGCATCAGACTGCAGCCAGCAGTGCCCCTAGCAGCCCCCCCCACCCCTAGAGGCAGCCCCACCCCCCACCCCTAGAGGGTGCCCCCACCCCCAGAGGCAGCCCCATCCCCCACCCCCAGAGGGTGCCCACCCCCTAGAGGCAGCCCCATCCCCACCCCCAGAGGGTGCCCCCCACCCCTAAAGGCAGCCCCCATAATCCTAACCCAGCCCAAAGGGTATGTCCTCATTATCTCCATGCTAATGAGATTAAATTTAGGGGGCAAATCAAATCAAATTTATTTATAAAGCCCCAATTACATCAGCTGATGTCACAGAGTGCTGTACAGAAACCCAGCCTAAAACCCCCAAACAGCAAGCAATGCAGGTGTAGAAGCACGGTGGCTAGGAAAAACTCCCTAGAAAGGCCAAAACCTAGGAAGAAACCTAGAGAGGAACCAGGCTGTGAGGGGTGGCCAGTCCTCTTCTGGCTGTGCCGGGTGCAGATTATAACAGAACATGGACAAGATTTTAAAATGTTCATATATCCTCAGTGTCAGTCTGGATCTCTGCCTCACAACCAAACCACAGCTTTCTGACAATTAACACACATAGGAGCATCCAGACTGCAGCCAGCCCAGTCCCCCTAGAGGCAGCCCCCCACCCCTAGAGGCAGCCCCACCCCACCCCTAGAGGCAGCCCCACCCCCACCCCTAGAGGGTGCCCACCACCCCTAGAGGCAGCCCCACCCCCACCCCTATAGAGTGCCCACCACCCCAAGAGGCAGCCCCACCCCTAGAGGCAGCCCCACCCCTAGAGGCAGCCCCATCCCCCACCCCTATAGAGTGCCCATCCCCCTAGAGGCAGCCCCACCCCCCCAGAGGCAGCCTATCCTATCATGTTAAGACTAATTAGACAAGTATACCATATATACATAAAGTACCTGTACACATCACAGTGTAGAAAAGCCTACATCAGTCTGGTCTCTGTCCGGTCTCTGTCCGGTCTCTGTCCAGTCTCCGTCCAGTCTCCGTCTAGTCTCCGTCTAGTCTCCGTCTAGTGTCTTCTGGTCTCTGTCTGGTCTCTGTCTGGTCTCTGTCTGGTCTCTGTCTGGTCTCTCTCTGGTCTCTGTCTGGTCTCTGTCTGGTCTCTGTCTGGTCTCTGTCTGGTCTCTGTCTGGTCTCTGTCTGGTCTCTGTCTGGTCTCTGTCTGGTCTCTGCTCACATCTTTTATTGGGATAGTATATTACCAATGAGTAACTAAGTAAAAAATATTTAGAAGCTCTACAGAAGTAGTTTTTTGGGCATCTGTACTTTACTTTACTATTTATATTTTTGCTAACTTTATCTTTTACTTAACTACATTCCTAAAGAAAATAATGTATGTTTTGCCCTGACACCCATAAGTACACAATTCTGTCCTGCAAATTATATCTGAGTGTTGGAGTGTTTTCCCTGGCTGTCCGTAAATTAATAAAACAAGAAAACGGTGATCTATTGATGTATAGCATTTACTTGTACTTTTTACTTTCTACTGAAGTATGACAATTGACTACTTTTCCCACCACTGGATATTATTGCTGTGTACCTCTTCAATTCCCAAAGTCATTATAATAACATAGCAGGGAGAACAACAACCCTGCAAGGAGTTCAGCTCAACCAATAAAGTCACACAGCAGGCAGTGGGTCTAGCAGCAGGCAGCCAGGTCTCTACCACACACTGTCTGTCTGGGAGCGGTGAGTTCTGTATAGTTGATTAGCATCAGTTACACTGTAGACAGGAGAGACATCCTGGTGGTAAAGGTAAAGGAGAAAGAGAGGAGAGAGGGGAGAGACTGCTCCCTCTCTCTCCCGGAGAGATCATAAGGCTGTCGCATTAAACATATTGCGTAGTAATTACTAAATGGATTAACGAATGCATTTTATTGGTTGTCAGAGGGAAAATTGGAGGAAATGGATTTGTGGAAGGATTTGTGGAAGCAGTAGTCATGTCTCCAGCTCTTCTGCTCAGACAGAAGTAGAGGATGGGAGGACAGAAGTAGAGGATGGGAGGACAGAAGTAGAGGACGGGAGAACAGAAGTAGAGGACGAGAGGACAGAAGTAGAGGACGGGAGGACAGAAGTAGAGGACGGGAGAACAGAAGTAGAGGACGAGAGGACAGAAGTAGAGGACGGGAGGACAGAAGTAGAGGACGGGAGGACAGAAGTAGAGGACGGGAGGACAGAAGTAGAGGACGGGAGGACAGAAGTAGAGGACGGGAGGACAGAAGTAGAGGACGGGAGGACAGAAGTAGAGGACGGGAGGACAGAAGTAAAGGATGGGAGGAAAATGATTTGTAGTAGACACAGTAGAGCCTTCTGTAATCACATAACATAGCTTTTAGAGTAAGGGTAGAGTCATGCTACCCATTACAGCTGAGACATTCAAGCAGTAATTCTGATCTGCTTTGACTCAATCCTATTTCTTCTACTGAATGTAAGATTGCCTCATGTGAACGTTTAGGAGGCGTGTGCATGTTTCTTAATCGTAGGGATCGGTGGGACGCGCCAAATTCAAATTACAAAAATAGTAATATTAAACATTCATGAAAATACAAGTCTTGCACACCATTCAAAAGCTTACAGTCTTGGTAATCTCACAGCGTTGTCAGATTTCAAAAAGTCTTTACGACGAAAGCAGAACATTTGATTGTCTGAGGACAGCGCCCCGCATACTTCCTCCATTAGCATAATAACATAACCAGCACAGGTGTCACAAAACTCAAAAATAGCAATCAAATAAATCGCTTACCTTTGAAGATCTTCCTCTGATGGCAATCCAAAGGGTCCCAGCTACACAATAAATTGTGCTTTTGTTCGATAAAGTCCCTCTTGGCGCGTTTTGTTCAGTAATCCACCGTTCCACTCCAGTCAACACACATACTGTAGCGACCCGCACAGACAGCTGTGGGTTATGTGTTAGGCTGTTAGTTGGTTGTGTTGTACTTACCAGTACCCAGTGTTCGCGGGGTCTGACATTCCAATCAACCTGCTATCTGCCAATCACGGGAATGCCTGGAATGTTCTGATGCCGGGCATCCTGGTGGTTGGCGGAGTGGCGTGGAGGGGGGTTGGGCAGGGGGAAGGGGGTTGGGAAGGGGATGGAGCATTGGAAGTTAAGACCAGGTTTAGCCATTGTTCTCTCTCTAACATCTGGCCTTCACAAGAGAAGGTCACGGTGGGTCTATGGGGTGTTCTTCATTTATTTGGCGTGGGCTACGACCAAACAGTAGCCTGTTGAAGTTGGGTTAATAAACCGTCAATTCGTAAACTCAACCCTCTGTCTAGACAATCGTTCCTTTTATGATCTAGTCAGGTCATTACATTGGTGTCAGAAATAAAAACCGTTAATAAAAGTTAGCCAGGTAGCTAGCTGACTTCTGTGGCTAGCTACCGTAGGTGAGAACGGGGGTTGAAAATGCTTAGAGGGAATCCGAAAGTGAAGGTGGAGGTAGGGGACGATTATGGCCAAGGAGGTGCGTGTAAATGGACGTCAGAGGATCTGGCTGAGGAGATCGCCAGGGCGTCGGAGCCCAGAGGCCGCTTGAGGGAGGACGTTAGAGTGATGGCGGCTGAGCGGGCATGAGCGCTTCGCGCGGATTCTGGTCGGCGGACCGAAGGGGTGACGTCGACGCGGCGGGACGGGGAATCTGTGGCTCAGGATGTAAACAAACATGGCGGCGCCCAGTTCCCGGTTGCGTCCGTATCTGTTAAGACCCCGAATTATTCCGGTAAGCCCGATTGGGAAGCTTTTCATGCTCAGTTTGAACTGTTAGCTCATTTTAGGGGGTGGTCAAATGAAGATAGGGCACTGCAGCTGGCTTGGTGGAGGATGCTCTGGCCTGTTTGATATTGATTAGCCCCGAGGACAGACGTGATTATGGTTCTTTAGTGGGAGCACTGAGGAGATGCTATGGACAGTGTGTACAGCCCGGGCTGCTGCGCTCCGTACTGAGAAATTGACACAGGCAGCCTGGAGAGCCACTACGGGGGCTAGCCAATGACGCCCGTGGGCATATGCTCACATGCCCCCCTCCGTGCAGAGCGAGCTGGGAGACAGACCCACTGTGCGGGCTGGGGGGCAGAGCAGCCCAGAGCCGGAAAAGCCTGCATGGGTGGCTGAAATGACTGAACTCATTCGTGCTGTGTCGCTACAGGCGGCACGAAACACACGCCCTGGTCCCAGGGTCTCCTGGGGTTGTGGCCAGCCAGGCCATCTGCGCCGGGATTGCCCCATGTCCCCCAGAGCTCAGGGAAACGGCTCGGGGTCGGCATAGCCCGGGTAGTGTGGACCCCTGGCTTTCTTTCCCAACCACCGTCGTCTTCAGGAGGAGCCCACCGGCACAGACGGGGAAGCAAGGCTCCACCTCCCCCAGAAGCAGACAGGGGCAAGCGGGTGGAGCCTGTCGTTGTGGTGGGCCGGACCTGTGTCGGGGACTTCTGCCATGTCCCTGTCACTGTGGAGGGGGTGCCCTGCTCTGCCCTGGTGAGGCCGGATATTGTGCCAGGCTGGACTCGGTGTGAGCCCACAACTGTGCAGCTCCGCACAGTCACACGTGAGCTGGCACCCATGAAAGGGAAAGGAATAATGACTCTGACAGTAGGGGGCAGGTCTGTGCGTCATCCTGTGTGGGTGGCGGCTGTTCAGGACCCTTGTATCCTGGGGTTGGACTTTCTTAGGAGCACAGGCTGCCAGTTAGACCTAAATGGGGGCACACTGAGCTTCCAGGGAGGGCCGGCAGTCACCATGACCCCCCCTAATGTCACATTCACTCAACCCAACAAACCCTTTACTCCAACAGTTAAAGCAGCAGAGACTCGTGGCTTCCCCCTCTCCCCCACATCGGTGTGTGTTACATTCCCCCAGCTACCTCCACGACACATCCCTCCGTGAGCCCGGGCGGCGGCCCCCCAGCCCAGCTACCCCAGATGGGAGAAGAGAGGACACTGTCTGCAGTGAGGGAGATATGGGGGAGGAACTGTGTTAGTCTTGACCCCGAGCAGCAGGAACGGTTGTGGCTGTTTGAATTCAGAGACAGCTTTGCGCTGTGAGTGAGGTAGAGGTGGGTCAGACTCATCTGGTGCAGCATGAGATCGACACAGGTGATGCTCGACCCATCAAGATGCGTCCCCGCTGGCACGCCAGGAGGCGGCAGACAAGGCTATGTTTGAGATGCCATGGGCAGACGTCATTGAGCCCTCAGACAGCCCCTGGGCGGCGCCAGTCGTCATGGTTCCTAAGAACCATGTAACAGGGGAGTATTGATTTTAGGTACTTTGCCATTAGTATCGTTTTTCAGTACTTAACCAGTAGTATTATCTTTCTGCACTTTACAGTAGTAAAATGGGAGTATTGCTTTTCAGTACTTTACCAGTAGTAACAGGGGAGTATTGTTTTTAGGTACTTTGCCATTAGTATTGTGTTTCATTACTTTTTGGTATTTGTTTGTATTTATTATGGATCCCCATTAGCTGCTGACAAGGCAGCAGCTATTCTTCCTGGGGTCCAGCAACGTTAAGGCAGTTATATAAAAAAAATAACATTACAATACGTTCATAACAGATTTCACAACACATTAAGTTTGTGTCCTCAGGCCCCTACTCTACTACCACATTGCTACAACACAAAATCCATGTGTGTGTGTGTGTATAGTACGTATGTTTTCTTGTGTTTGTATGCATGCGTCTGTGCCTATGCTTGTGTTGCTTCTGTTGTATCTCTGACTGATTAAATTATAAGACATGCTTTTTTTATCGAATTGATTATGCAACGTTTAATTCATTACGTGATTGAATTAAACCATGCAACAATTAAACCATGAATAACCCGGGTCTCCACGGAAGCATTAAATTATGAAGAGCGGTTATCCCGCGAATCCACTCTCTTAAAGATCTGAAGATCTTTTATATCAATAGCAGTCAATTATTAATCGTCACCTCGATCGGTCTCATTCTGATTGTCGTAAGTACTTGGTTATTTGCACGAACCCTAGCTAACTAGTTGAATCAGCAATACACAAATTGGCTTACTTATTTATTTACTAAATAATCACACATATATGTGTATATATATATATATATATATATATATATATATATATATATATATATACACACACAAAGGATAGATCACACAACGATTACTACTCATGTCATGAAAAGCCCCTAGTGGACTAACCCGATATGACGGCTGGTTACAGAAAGGAAGGGGGTTGGTTTGAATGAAAGAGCGGGAAGACTGGAGAACAAATGGGATTGGGTCTCTATCGGACCTTGAGAAGCCATGCTACCGTAAATACAGAATCTTATGCATTCTAAATAACCACCCATTCGGAAGAGGAAAATGAAAGATATATATATTTGCTCTGAGCTGCGCTTCGATAGATGGGTCAAAGATAGAAGGCTGGTCTACCCAGCAGAGATCGCCATTGTCCTTTGAAGAATCTTTCTGGTCGTAGTGTTGTAGAGTGGATATGTTAAAGTACCCTGTCGTTCTTCTGAGATTCTCTGTCCTTTCCTTGGCCACGTACGTTTACAGCTGCAGCTGATAACCCGAGGTCTAGGATGTATCACTTCTTTAGTGAATAATTGTTCAAAGTTCATACCAAGTTGCCATAATCAGCTTGTGCTGTATTCTGGCTGGTCTAGTTGAAATTCACATCGTCGGGAACTAAATGTTAATTTCATTAGGTTGTAGTTGGAATTAGCCCTTTTAAACGTATGGACATCAGTCCTCACGTCATCAGGAACTAAGGTTGACTTCCGTCAACGGGCTTTTGTACTGTGGGAGAGAAGGGCGTGTTTCGTAGTTCACAACCAATGTCTGTTCACTTGGGTGTGGCCACTGAGTGAGCATAGTAAAACAATTCTCTCATTTAGAAGCTAAAATTTCATTTAATCTTTTCACAACTAGTTTCATATTTAAACATTTTAAACAACAATTCCATGTGAATCTGATAACTAGAATGTGTAGACTTTCCACGATACAATTTATGTCGTCCTATCATCAGATATAATGTCCCAGACAACAACTGATCTGACATCATATTCTTTAAATACCAACGGACACTTTCAGAAAGATTGTTCCATTCCCCAACCTTTTGATGTTACCATACTCTTTCTATGTTAACAAAGGGCTTTCCAATAGTCCATTCTGTAGAGTGGAGAGAAAAGGGAGACATGTATTTATGGGGGAGTCATAAACCTCACCCGGCAGGGTAACGTCATGACACTTCACAGTCCCCGCTGTTCCATAAGGTGTATTTTTATCTGTTTTTTTAAATCTGATTCTACTGCTTGCATCAGTTACCTGATGTGGAATAGAGTTCCATGTAGTCATGGCCATATGTAGTACTGTGTGCCTCCCATAGTCTGTTCTGGACTTGGGGACTGTGAAGAGACCTCTGGTGGCATGTCTTGTGGGGTAGTAACAGGGTAGTATTGTTTTTCAGTACATTACCAGTAGTATTGTGTTTCAATACTTTACCAGTAGTAAGAGGGTAGTATTGTTTTTCAGTACTTTACCAGCAGTATTGTGTTTCAGTACTTTACCAGCAGTAACAGGGTAGTACTCTATTATCAGAGCAGCAGCCCCAGTGACGATGGTGGCAGAGTCTCTCTCTCAAGGAACAAGAAGCAATGGTTCCATACAGGCTGTTCCTCTGGAGACCCTGCCTCGGAGACCTGGAACAGACAGAGGCGGAGGGTAAGACAGAAGTTCACTATCCCCTCCTACTGTAGAGAGCAGAGGGAGGGAGGGAGGAGACCGCTCACAATAGCCCTACATACAAAACCTGTAGAGAACAGAGGGAGGGAGGCTGTTTCTCTGGGACACCAGCCTGGGAGACCTGGAACAGAGAGGCAGGAGGAAGGAGGGAGGAGAGAACAGCATTATCAGTCTTCTACTGTAGAGAGCAGAGGGAGTGATCGAACACTCACAACAGCCCAACAAACAATCCCCTAGTGTACAACACAGTTATAGACCCCCCTCAGTCCCCAGCTGTGCTACAGACCCATATCTATCCTACCCTGTCTTTCTAAGGTCTTCAAAAACCAAGTTAAAACTTGTTAGGGAGCGGCTCCAGAGGTGACGGTTTTGGAGAGTCTGGCGTGCCCAAAGTAAAATGCCTCCTACTCAGGCCCAGAAAATAGGATATGCACATAATTAGTACTATTGGATAGGAAACACTGAGGTTTCCAAAAGTGTTAACATTTTGTCTGTGAGTGTAACAGAACTCATTTGGCAGGCAAAAACCAGAGAAAATTCCATCCGGAAATGTCATTCTGGTGGCTGATGGCTCACTTAGAGAGACTGCCTATTGAAAACTCTTAATACCAGGACACTGAATGTAGTACCTATTGCTTCCACTGGATGTCAGCAGTGTATAGGTAAAATGTCATGGCAATCGAAACCAATGTGTTCAATAGGTAGGGGTTTTGGTGAGGGGACCTCTTTTTCAGTTGCACGTCTTTGGGAGCACGTTTGGCTGAGCGGTCCACTTTATTTGATTTATATAACGTTTAGGTGACTATCCAAGTGAAAGATTATCACTTTTATTCATAAAAGATAAGCTAATGATGCATTTTAATTGGTTTTTATTTTGTTGAGGGAACGTTTATAGGTTTAGTTGAACGTGTTCTCTTCACGTTGGATTTTCTGAACACAAGGCGCCAACCAAACAGAGATTTATGGATATAATAAATTACTTTTTCTAACCAAATACCCATGGATTGTCTTCGTTGGACATTAGGAAGCCCTCTGCAGAAGTTCTACAAAAGGCACAGGTTTTCCCTGTGAAATGCATTTTCTATCGACCGCGCGCTGGCTAAAGATTTCATGGTTATGGAAAATATTGAAGGTGCTACCCTCAAACAATCAAATGTAGTGCTTTCGCCGTAAAGCCTTTTTGAAATCCGACAACGCTGTGATATTGCCAAGAAGCAGAGCTTTTGATCAGTATGAAACACTTATTGGTGCATGTTTAATAATTCAACTTTTGGATTTTGCCTTGCATTTCACCTGGTAGTGTCGGGAGTGGGGCTAGCGCCCCACCACTCCCTAACAAGTTTTAACAAACAGATCACCGACCACTTCGAATCCCACCGTACCTTCTCCGCTATGCAATCTGGTTTCCGAGCTGGTCATGGGTGCACCTCAGCCACGCTCAAGGTCCTAAACAATATCATAACCTGCCAACGATAAAAGACAATACTGTGCAGCCGTATTCATCGATCTGGCCAAGGCTTTCGACTCTGTCAATCACCACATCCTTATCGGCAGACTCAACATTCTTGGTTTCTCAAATGACTGGCTCGCCTGGTTCACCAACTACTTCTCAGACAGAGTTCAGTGTGTCAAACCGGACCTCTGGCAGTCTCTATGGGGGTGTCACAGGGTTCAATTCTCGGGCCGACTCTTTTCTCTGTATACATCAATGATGTCGCTCTTGCTGCTGGTGATTCTCTGATCCACCTCTACGCAGACGACACCATTCTGTATACTTCTGGCCCTTCTTTGGACACTGTGTTAACAAACCTCCAGATGAGCTTCAATGCCATACAACTCTCCTTCTGTGGTCTCCAACTGCTCTTAAATGCAAGTAGAACTAAATGCATGCTCTTCAACCGATCGCTGCCCCCACCTGCCCGCCCGTCTAGCATCACTACTCTGGACGGTTCTGTCTTAGATTATGTGGACAACTACAAATACCTAGGTGTCTTGTTAGACTGTAACTCTCCTTCCAGACTCACATTAAGCATCGACAATCCAAAATTAAATCTACAGTCGTGGCCAAAAGTTTTGAGAATGACACAAATATTAATTTTCACAAAGTCTGCTGCCTCAGTTTGTATGATGGTAATTTGCATACAGTGGGGCAAAAAAGTATTTAGTCAGCCACCAATTGTGCAAGTTCTCCAACTTAAAAAGATGAGAAAGGCCTGTCATTTTCATCATAGGTACACTTCAACTATGACAGACGAAATGAGAAAAAGATATCCAGAAAATCACATTGTAGGATTTTTTTTTTATTTATTTGCAATTTATGGTTGAAAATAAGTATTTGGTCAATAACAAAAGTTTATCTCAATACTTTGTTTTATACCCTTTGTTGGCAATGACAGAGGTCAAACGTTTTCTGTAAGTCTTCACAAGGTTTTCACACACTGTTGCTGGTATTTTGGCCCATTCCTACATGCAGATCTCCTCTAGAGCAGTGATGTTTTGGGGCTGTCGCTGGGCAACACGGACTTTCAACTCCCTCCAAAGATTTTCTATGGGGTTGAGATCTGGAGACTGGCTAGGCCACTCCAGGACCTTGAAATGCTTCTGAAGCCACTCCTTCGTTGCCCGGGCGGCGTGTTTGGGATCATTGTCATGCTGAAAGACCCAGCCACGTTTCATCTTCAATGCCCTTGCTGATGGAAGGAGGTTTTCACTCAAAATCTCACGATACATGGCCCCATTCATTCTTTCCTTTACACGGATCAGTCGTCCTGGTCCCTTTGCAGAAAAACAGCCCCAAAGCATGATGTTTCCACCCCATGCTTCACAGTAGGTATGGTGTTCTTTGGATGCAACTCAGCATTCTTTGTCCTCCAAACACGACGAGTTGAGTTTTTACCAAAAAGTTCTATTTTGGTTTCATCTGACCATATGACATTCTCCCAATCCTCATCTGGATCATCCAAATGCTCTCTAGCAAACTTCAGACGGGCCTGAACATGTACTGGCTTAAGCAGGGGGACACGTCTGGCACTGCAGGATTTGAGTCCCTGGCGTAGTGTGTTACTGATGGTAGGCTTTGTTACTTTGGTCCCAGCTCTCTGCAGGTCATTCACTAGGTCCCCGTGTGGTTCTGGGATTTTTGCTCACCGTTCTTGTGATCATTTTGACCCCACGGGTGAGATCTTGCGTGGAGCCCCAGATCGAGGAAGATTATCAGTGGTCTTGTATGTCTTCCATTTCCTAATAATTGCTCCCACAGTTGATTTCTTCAAACCAAGCTGCTTACCTATTGCAGATTCAGTTTTCCCAACCTGGTGCAGGTCTACAATTTTGTTTCTGGTGTCCTTTGACAGCTCTTTGGTCTTGGCCATAGTGGAGTTTGGAGTGTGACTGTTTGAGGTTGTGGACAGGTGTCTTTTATACTGATAACAAGTTCAAACAGGCGCCATTAATACAGGTATCGAGTGGAGGACAGAGGAGCCTCTTAAAGAAGAAGTTACAGGTCTGTGAGAGCCAGAAATCTTGCTCGTTTGTATGTGACCAAATACTTATTTTCCACCATAATTTGCAAATAAATTCATTAAAAATCCTACAATGTGATTTTCTGGATTTTCTTTCCTCATTTTGTCTGTCATAGTTGAAGTGTACCTATGATGAAAATTACAGGCCTCTCTCATCTTTTTAAGTGAGAGAACTTGCACAATTGGTGGCTGACTAAATACTTTTTTGCCCCACTGTATACTCCAGAATGTCATGAAGAGTGATCAGATGAATGAATTAATTGCAAAGTCCCTCTTTGCCTTGCAAATGAACTGTATCCCCCAAAAACATTTCCACTGCATTTCAGCCCTGCCACAAAAGGACCAGCGGTTCAATTGTTGTGAAGAAGGCTTCAGGGCGCCCAAGAAAGTCCAGCAAGCGCCAGGACCGTCTCCTAAAGTTGATTCAGCTGCAGGATTGGAGCACTACCAGTACAGAGCTTGCTCAGGAATGGCAGCAGGCAGGTGTGAGTGCATCTGCATGCACAGTGAGGCAAAGACTTTTGAAGGTCAGCAAAAAAGCCACTTCTCTCAGGAAAAACATCAGGGACAGACTGATATTCTGCAAACGGTACAGGGATTGGACTGCTGAGGACTGGGGTAAAGTCATTTTCTCTGATGAATCCCCTTTCCGATTGTTTGGGGCATCCGGAAAAAAGCTTGTCCGTAGAAGACAAGGTGAGTGCTACCATCAGTCCTGTGTCATGCCAACAGTAAAGCATCCTGAGACCGTTCATGTGTGGGGTTGCTTCTCAGCCAAGGGAGTGGGCTCACTCACAATTTGCCTAAGAACACAGCCATGAATAAAGAATGGTACCAACACATCCTCCGAGAGCAACTTCTCCCAACCATCCAGGAACAGTTTGGTGACGAACAATGCCTTTTCCAGCATGATGGAGCACCTTGCCATAAGGCAAAAGTGATAACTAAGTGGCTCGGGGAACAAAACATTGATATTTGGGGTCCATGGCCAGGAAACTCCCCAGACCTTAATCCCATTGAGAACTTGTGGTCAATCCTCAAGAGGTGGGTGGACAAACAAAAACCCACAAATTCTGACAAACTCCAAGCATTGATTATGCAAGAATGGGCTGCCATCAGTCAGAATGTGGCCCAGAAGTTAATTGACAGCATGCCAGGGCGGATTGCAGAGGTCTTTAAAAAGAAGGGTCAACACTGCAAATATTGACTCTTCGCATCAACTTCATGTAATTGTCAATAAAAGCCTTTGACACTTATGAAATGCTTGTAATTATACTTCAATAATCCATAGTAACATCTGACAAAAATATCTAAAGACACTGAAGCAGCAAACTTTGTGGAAATTAATATTTGTGTCATTCTCAAAACGTTTGGCCATGACTGTAGAATCGGCTTCCTATTTCGCAAACAAAGCCTCCTTCACTAATGCCGCCAAACATACCCTCGTAAAACTGACTATACTACCAATCCTTGACTTCGGGTGATGTCATTTACAAAATAGCATCCAACACTCTACTCAGCAAATTGGATGCAGTCTATCACAGTGCCATCCGTTTTGTCACCAAAGCCCCATATACTACCCACCACTGCGACCTGTATGCTCTCGTTGGCTGGCCCTCGCTTCGTATTCGTTGCCAAACCCACTGGCTCCAGGTCATCTATAAGTCTTTGCTAGGTAAAGCCCCGCCTTATCTCAGCTCACTGGTCACCATAGCAACACCCACCCGTAGCACGCGCTCCAGCAGGTATATTTCACTGGTCATCCCCAAAGCCAATTCCTCCTTTGGCCGTCTTTCCTTCCAGTTCTCTGCTGCCAATGACAGGAACGAATTGCAAAAATCACTGAAGCTGGAGACTCATATCTCCCTCACTAACTGTAAGCATCAGCTGTCAGTGCAGCTCACAGATCACTGCACCTGTACACAGCACATCTGTAAATAGCCCATCCAACTACCTCATCCCCATACTGTTATATATTTATTTAGCTCTTTTGCACCCCAGTATCTCTACTTGCACATTCATCTTCTGCACATCAATCACTCCAGTGTTTAATTGCTATATTGTAATTATTTTGCCACTATGGCCTATTTATTGCCTTACCTCCCTACTTCATTTGCACACACTGTATATAGACTTTTCTATTGTATTATTGACTGTATGTTTGTTTACTCCATGTGTAACTCTGTGTTGTTGTTTGTGTCGCACTGCTTTGCTTTATCTTGGCCAGGTGGCAGTTGTAAATGAGAACTTGTTCTCACCTGGCCTACCTGGTTAAATAAAGGTGGAATAACCACAATAAATAAAATAAAACAGTCACCAGTAAGCACTGTCAGCCTGCTCCCAAATTAATGAGACAATTCAGGTGTGTGTGCGTAGTGATCAACAGTTGGCACGGCAGGGCAGGTCCCTGTAGGGAGCGTTGTTGTAGCGAGGTGGCTGGGGTGAGAGAGCATCACAGGGGAGGAGGGGAGAGCGTGGTGGGGGGAGGAGGGGGGAGAGCTTGGTGGGGGGAGGAGGGGGAGAGCTTGGTGGGGGGAGGAGGGGGGAGAGAGTGGCTCCGGGGAGGAGGGGGGAGAGAGTGGCTCCGGGGAGGAGAGGTGAGAGCGTTGTGCCCAGCACCTGGCTGGTCCCCTGGGGGAACTGGCAGATGGTGGTGGTGGTGGTGACACAGTATGTGGGTGACTAAGCCCTGTTTCCTGGCAGCCAGCTCTCAATCAGGAGAGAGGAGGGGAGAAAACGAGGAGGAGGGAGAAGGAGGGAGGAGGAGGAGGAGGAGGAGGGGGGAAGAGGAGGAGGAGGGGAGGAAGAGGAGGGGTAGAGAGGAGTGGAGGACGGGGGAGGAGGAGGACGAGACAATGCCAGAGAGGGGGATGGGCTCAAACTGAATCAGATTGGGTAGAATAGGGAACCAGTGTTATAGGTCTCAAACTGAATCAGATTGGGTAGAATAGGGAACCAGTGTTATAGGGCTCAAACTGAATCAGATTGGGTAGAATAGGGAACCAGTGTTATAGGGCTCAAACTGAATCAGATTGGGTAGAATAGGGAACCAGTGTTATAGGGCTCAAACTGAATCAGATTGGGTAGAATAGGGAACCAGTGTTATAGGGCTCAAACTGAATCAGATTGGGTAGAATAGGGAACCAGTGTTATAGGGCTCAAACTGAATCAGATTGGGTAGAATAGGGAACCAGTGTTATAGGGCTCAAACTGAATCAGATTGGGTAGAATAGGGAACCAGTGTTATAGGGCTCAAACTGAATCAGATTGGGTAGAATAGGGAACCAGTGTTATAGGGCTCAAACTGAATCAGATTGGGTAGAATAGGGAACCAGTGTTATAGGGCTCAAACTGAATCAGATTGGGTAGAATAGGGAACCAGTGTTATAGGGCTCAAACTGAATCAGATTGGGTAGAATAGGGAACCAGTGTTATAGGTCTCAAACTGAATCAGATTGGGTAGAATAGGGAACCAGTGTTATAGGGCTCAAACTGAATCAGATTGGGTAGAATAGGGAACCAGTGTTATAGGGCTCAAACTGAATCAGATTGGGTAGAATAGGGAACCAGTGTTATAGGGCTCAAACTGAATCAGATTGGGTAGAATAGGGAACTAGTGTTATAGGTCTCAAACTGAATCAGATTGGGTAGAATAGGGAACCAGTGTTATAGGGCTCAAACTGAATCAGATTGGGTAGAATAGGGAACCAGTGTTATAGGGCTCAAACTGAATCAGATTGGGTAGAATAGGGAACCAGTGTTATAGGGCTCAAACTGAATCAGATTGGGTAGAATAGGGAACCAGTGTTATAGGGCTCAAACTGAATCAGATTGGGTAGAATAGGAACCAGTGTTATAGGTCTCAAACTGAATCAGATTGGGTAGAATAGGGAACCAGTGTTATAGGGCTCAAACTGAATCAGATTGGGTAGAATAGGGAACCAGTGTTATAGGGTCTCAAACTGAATCAGATTGGGTAGAATAGGAACCAGTGTTATAGGGCTCAAACTGAATCAGATTGGGTAGAATAGGGAACCAGTGTTATAGGGCTCAAACTGAATCAGATTGGGTAGAATAGGGAACCAGTGTTATAGGGCTCAAACTGAATCAGATTGGGTAGAATAGGGAACCAGTGTTATAGGTCTCAAACTG
This sequence comes from Brachymystax lenok tsinlingensis, assembly GCA_030435695.1. NCBI lineage: Eukaryota > Metazoa > Chordata > Actinopteri > Salmoniformes > Salmonidae > Brachymystax > Brachymystax lenok. The sequence goes on along the minus strand of CM059791.1, from coordinate 1,427,176 downwards.
AATCAGATTGGGTAGAATAGGGAACCAGTGTTATAGGGCTCAAACTGAATCAGATTGGGTAGAATAGGGAACCAGTGTTATAGGGCTCAAACTGAATCAGATTGGGTAGAATAGGGAACCAGTGTTATAGGGCTCAAACTGAATCAGATTGGGTAGAATAGGGAACCAGTGTTATAGGGCTCAAACTGAATCAGATTGGGTAGAATAGGGAACCAGTGTTATAGGGCTCAAACTGAATCAGATTGGGTAGAATAGGGAACCAGTGTTATAGGGTCTCAAACTGAATCAGATTGGGTAGAATAGGGAACCAGTGTTATAGGGCTCAAACTGAATCAGATTGGGTAGAATAGGGAACCAGTGTTATAGGGCTCAAACTGAATCAGATTGGGTAGAATAGGGAACCAGTGTTATAGGGCTCAAACTGAATCAGATTGGGTAGAATAGGGAACCAGTGTTATAGGGCTCAAACTGAATCAGATTGGGTAGAATAGGGAACCAGTGTTATAGGGTCTCAAACTGAATCAGATTGGGTAGAATAGGGAACCAGTGTTATAGGGCTCAAACTGAATCAGATTGGGTAGAATAGGGAACCAGTGTTATAGGGCTCAAACTGAATCAGATTGGGTAGAATAGGGAACCAGTGTTATAGGGCTCAAACTGAATCAGATTGGGTAGAATAGGAACCAGTGTTATAGGTCTCAAACTGAATCAGATTGGGTAGAATAGGGAACCAGTGTTATAGGGCTCAAACTGAATCAGATTGGGTAGAATAGGGAACCAGTGTTATAGGGCTCAAACTGAATCAGATTGGGTAGAGTAGGGAACCACAGGAAACATTGTTATAAGATTTGGCATGGGTCCCCAGATCCTCAAAAAGTTCTACAGCTGCACCATTGAGAGCATCCTGACTGGTTGCTTCACCGCCTGGTATGGCAACTGCTCGGCCTTCTACCGCAAGGCACTACAGAGGGTAGTGCGTACGGCCCAGTACATCACTGGGGTCAAGCTTCCTGCCATCCAGGACCTCTATATTAGACAGTGTCAGAGAAAGGCCTTGACTTAGTTACTGATATTCCCCCTTCTGATGGTTTCACCCTCCAGCCAGTGTGGATAGATTTTCCAAGTCATGTCGTTTTATCCCTCTTCTTGGTCTCCCCACTGCTCTCCAGATCGCTGAGGCACTCTTAACTTCTTTGGGAGCAGCGCACGAGGTGACGGTTTTGGAGAGTCTGGCGTGCCCAAAGTAAAATGCCTCTCATTCAGGCCCAGAAAAAAGGATATGCACATATCTAGTACCATTGGATAGGAAACACTCTGAAGTGTTAACATTTTGTCATTATGGGGCATTGTGATGTCATTATGGGGCATTGTGATGTCATTATGGGGCATTGTGATGTCATTATGGGGTATTGTGATGTCATTATGGGGCATTGTGTGTAGATTGATGAGGAATTTAAAAAAAATGTAATCCTTTTTTATAATAAGGCTGTAATGTAACAAAATGTGTAAAAAGTCAAGGGGTCTGAAAACTTATATAAATAAGGTATTTCTGTTTTTTCAGTTTTTTCGCCTTGTCGTTATGGGGTATTGTGTGTAGATTGACGAGGGGAAAAACATATTTAATCCGTTTTAGTTTAAGGCTGTAACAAAACAAAATGTGGAAAAAGTCAAGGGGTCTGAATACTTCCCGAAAACACTGAACAAAAATATAAATTCAGCATGCAAAAGTGTCAAAGATTTTACAGTTTTAAATCAGTCAATTTCAATAAATCCATTAGGCCGTAATCTGTGGATTTCACATGACTGGGAATACAGATATGCATCTGTTGGTCACAGATACCTTTAAAAGGTAGGGGGTGTGGATCAGAAAACCAGTCAGTATATGGTGTGACCACCATTTGCCTCATGCAGCGCGACACATCTCCTTCACATAGAGTTGATCAGGATGTTGATTGTGGCTTGTGGAATGTTGTCCCACTCCTCTTCAATGGCTGTGCAAAGTTACTAGATAGTGGAGGGAATTTGAACACGCTGTCGTACACGTCGATCCAGATTATCCTAAACATACTCAATGGGTGACATGTCTGGTGAATATGCAGGCCATGGAAGAACTGGGACATTTTCAGCTTATATTTAATAATAATAATAATATATTTTCGCTGAATTTCGTGAACATTATTCATATTTTTACCAGCCTATATACTGTCTATGCAGGATTATCTCAGCCCATTGGCAGTCTTCTGGCTTGCTGGCCGATGTTTAGAGAGAGAGAGCCAGCGATTGTCAGGAGTCTCATTTACAACAATCCTCCCCGGAGACCTGTGGTCCTGAAATGTCATTGGTCTAGGTTCCACTGTGACAGACAAAAGGCCAGTAGTGACAGACTCCTCAGCAAGTTATTGATTACCAATCGTCTGTTATTAGGCAGGTCCTCAGTCCACTGGTATGTCATTATACAGGGCAATTACACAGATGAGATTCTCATTATGGAAATTAATTCAGATTGTAAAGGATTGTATCTGAAATGTAAAGTCTAGGAGATAGGACAATCAATAAGCATTCGTTTGATGTAAGGTCAGAGGGTGTGGCTCAACTAAGGCCAGTATTCCATCCTATCTCGGGTTATATATTTTTAAAGGCAATTTCGGATTGAGTCAACATACGCAATGATGGAATCCCGGCTTTACACTCCAGAGTCCCAGAGATGGTCAGGCATGCATGGCCATTTGTAAATATAGTATTTTCAATTAAATAGCTACAAAATGTAATATGTAACAATATATGAACACATCACATTCAAACAGTATTTGCATTTAGCAAAACATAAAAAATAATCTGATAAATGGCTAATATATTTTTATGGGGGTGGGATCAGCTTTAACATTGCCGATAGATTGTAGCTTCCATCAATGTAAATGTCTGCATCATTTCCAATCCCCCATATGTTTTTTTGTGTCTATATATATATACAGTACAAGTCCATAGCTCATTCAACGTTTTTTATTTATTTTTGCTATTTTCAACATTTTAGAATAATAGTGAAGACATCACAACTATGAAATAACAGATATGGAATCACGTAGTAACCAAAAAAGTGTTAAACAAATCAAAATATATATTTGATTTTAGATTCTTCAAAGTAGCCACCCTGTGCCTTGATGACAGCTTTGCACACTCTTGGCATTCTCTCAACCAGCTTCACCTGGAATGCTTTTCCAACAGTCTTGAAGGAGTTCCCACATATGCTGAATACTTGTCAGCTGCTTTTCCGTCACTCTGTGGTACAACTCATCCCAAAACATCTCAATTGGGTTGAGGTCGGGTGATCGTAGAGGCCAGGTCATCTGATGCTGCACTCCATCTCTCTCCTTCTTGGTCAAATATCCCTTACACAGCCTGGAGGTATGTTGGGTCATTGTCCTGTTGAAAAAACAAATGATAGTCTCACTAAGCGCAAACCAGATGGGATGGCGTATCACTGCAGAATGCTGTGGCAGCCATGCTGGTTAAGTGTGAGTCACCAGCAAAGCACCACCACACCATCACACCACCTCCTCCATGCTTCACGGTGGGAACCACACATTTAGAGATCATCCGTTCACCTACTCTGTGTCTCACAAAGACATGGCGTTTGGAACAAAAAATCAAGAATTTGGACTCATCAGACCAAAGGACAGATTTCCACCGGTCTAATGTCCATTGCTCGTGTTTCTTGGCCCAAGCAAGTCTCTTCTTCTTATTGGTGTCCTTTAGTAGTGGTTTCTTTGCAGCAATTTGACAATGAAGGCCTGATTCACGCAGTCTCCTCTGAACAGTTGATGTTGAGATGTGTCTGTTACTTGAACTATGTGAAGCATTTATTTGGGCCGCGATTTCTGAGGCTGGTAACTCCATTAAATGATGCTCTGCAGCAGAGATAAGCAGAGATAACTTTCCTGTGGTGGTCCTCATGAGACCCAGTTTTATCATAGCGCTTGATGGTTTTTTGCGACTAACCTTCATGTCTTAAAGTAATAATGGACTATCGTTTCTCTTTGCTTATTTGAGCTGTTCTTGCCATAATATGGACTTGGTCTTTTACCAAATAGGGCTATTTTCTGTATACCACCTCTACCTTGTCACAACACAACTGATAGGCTCAAACGCATTAAGAAAGAAAGAAATTCCACAAATTAACTTTTAACAAGGCATACCTGTTAAATGAAATACATTCCAGGTGACTACCTCATGAAGCTGGTTGAGAGAATGCCAAGAGTGTGCAAAGCTGTCATCAAGGAAATGGGTGGCTACTTTGAAGAATCTCAAATCTAAAATATATTTTAAATCTTTTTAAATTATAAATAATTTTTAAATCTAAAACACTTTTTTAGTTACTACATGACTCCATATGTGTTATTTAATAGTTTTGATGTCTTCACTACTATTCTACAATGTAGAAAATAGTAAAAATAAAGAAAAACACTTGAATGAGTAGGTGTGTCTAAACTTTTGACTGGTACTATATATATACATACATACACACACATATATACACATACACATCTTTTTTTTTATGACTAACACTTAACTAATAACATGAACAAGATGTTATGAAAGACATTTCCAAGGTGTTATGCCTCTATAGAAATGGATTCAGAGAGACTCAGTGGCCTCCCTGCCTGCCCGGCAGACTTGGGTTCAAATACTATTTGAAATCATTCAGGGGGTGCCTGATTGAGCTTGCCTGTTGCAGTGGAACCAATAGAAAAGTCCCAACGGGACAAACCCCGCCCATCTGGCTTTCCAGGCAGGCTAAAGCAAACGCTCAAAGTATTTGAAAGATTTCAAATAGTATCTGAACCCAGGCCTGTTGCTCGGGCACAGATGGCAACAGAGCAGGACGCACAGACCTCTCCTCTCGCCCCCGCACAGTCACACACTGGCATGGCGCGCACACACACACATAGAAGCTGGCCAGTAATGCCAGCTGAGGCACACATTCCAAGGCAGAGGACCGGTTGTTGGCTGGTACTGGTCAGATGAAAATAACATTGTGACCATGTTGATGTTTTCAGTACAGGTCATTAGTACCATTGAGATCCTATAATTCTGTGATTGGGACATTGTGATCAAAGTGCTAGAGAGACATGCAAGGCCAGATAATTAGTGCAGTCGTAAAATCAATACACCTTGTGTAGGGGTTGAAGGATGGATGGAGGGAACGGGGAAAGAGAGAGGGAAACCAATCTAAGGAATGAGAGAGAACTGCTACGGCAAGCAGATTTAAGTAGAGTGCATTACAAATCGACAAAGATTTCCATCAGTGGTGTTGTGTTGTGTTCCTGCTACACAAAAACAAAAAATATATATATATATGCAAATGTTTCATGAGCTAAAATAAATTAAAAAAAATCACAGAAATGTTCGACAAAAAAAAATGTTTTTCTCTCCAAGTTTGTGCACAAATTTGTTTAAATCCCTGTTAGTGATCCTTTCTCCTTTGCCATGATGATGCATCCACCTGAAAAGTGTGTTATATCAAGAAGCTCATTAATTAGCATGATCATTACATAGGTGCACCTTGTGCTGGGAGACAATAAAAGGCCACTCTAAAAATGTGAAGTTTTGTCACAAAACACAACGCCACAGATGTCTGAAGTTTTGAGGGCGTGTGCAATTGGCATGCTGACTGCAGGAATGTCCACCAGAGCTGTTGCCAGAGAATTTTTTGTTAATTTCTCTACCGTAAGCCACCTCCAACGTCACTTCAGACCATGTGTATGGCATTGTTGCCATAGAACAGAATGTTCATTTCTCTCTAGCATAAACTGCCTCCAATGTCATTTTAAAGAACTCGGTCTAACCGACCACGCCAGCCCAGGACCTCCACATCCGGCTTCTTCACCAGCAAGATATTCTGAGGAGTATTTGTGTCTGTAATGAGGCCCTTTTGTGAGGAAAAACTCATTCTGACTGGCTGGGCCTGGCTCCCCAGCGGGTGGGCCTGGCTGCCAAGTGGGTGGGTCTATGCCCTCACCATGCCCACCCATGGCTGCACCCCTGCCCACTCATGTGATTAGGGCCTATTTAAATGGACTGATTTCCTGTACCTGTACCTAAGAAAGCAAAGGTAACTGAACTAAATGACTACAACCCAATAGCACTCACCTCTGTCATCATGAAGTGCTTTGAGAGACTAGTCAAGGATCATATCACCTCCACCTTACCTGCCACCCTAGACCCACTCCAATTTGCTTACTGCCCCAATAGGTCTACAGATGATGCAATCGTCATCACACTGTGCACTGCCATATCCCATCTGGACAAGAGGAATACCTATGTAAGAATGCTGTTCATCGACTACAGCTCAGCATTCAACACCATAGTACCCTCCAAACTCGTCATTAAGCTCGAGGCCCTGGGTCTGAACCTCGCCCTGTGCAACTGGGTCCTGGACTTCCTGACGGGCCGCCCCCAGGTGGTGAGGGTAGGAAACAACATCTCCACCCCGCTGATCCTCAACACTGGGGCCCCACAAGGGTGCGTTCTCAGCCCTCTCCTGTACTCCCTGTACACCCATGACTGCGTGGCCAAGCATGCCCCCAACTCAATCATCAGGTTTGCAGACGACACTACAGTGGTAGGCTTGATTACCAACAACGACAAGACGGCCTACAGGGAGGAGGTGAGGGCCCTCGGAGTGTGGTGTCAGGAAAATAACCTCTCACTCAACGTCAGCAAAACAAAGATGATCGTGGACTTCAGGAAACAGCAGAGGGAGCACCCCCCTATCCACATCGAGGGGACAGTAGTGGGGAAGGTGGAAAGCTTCAAGTTCCTTGGCGTACACATCACGGACAAACTGAATTGGTCCACCCACACAGACAGCATGGTGCAATAGCGCCTCTTCAACCTCAGGAGGCTAAAGAAATTTGGCTTAAAACCTAAAACCCTCACACACTTTTACAGATGCACAATCGAGAGCATCCTGTCGGGCTGTATCACCGCCTGGTACGGCAATGCTCTCCAGAGGGTAGTGAGGACTGCACAACGCATTACCGGGGGCAAACTTCCTGCCCTCCTGGACACCTACAGCACCCGATGTCACAGGAAGGCCAAAAAGATCATCAAGGACAACAACCACCCGAGCCACTGCCTGTTCACACCGCTATCATCCAGAAGGAGAGGTCAGTACAGGTGCATAAAAGCTGGGACCGAGAGACTGAAAAACAGCTTCTACCTCAAGGCCATCAGACATCACTAGCACATCAGAAGCTGCTGCCTATAGACATAGATTGGGAATCACTGGCAACTTTAAGGAAGTAAACACTAGCCACTTTAAAAATGTCTCCGTATCTTGCAATAAGTGTACTCATAAGTGTAAACTGTACTCTACACTATTCTACGGTATCTTAGTCACTTCTAATTGTTTGTAAATATTGCATCACCCATCTCATATGTATATACTGTACTCTACACTATGCCACTGTACCTTAGTCCAATGCCGCTCTGACCTACACTACTGTTCAAAAGTTTAGGGTCACTTAGTAATGTTCTTGTTTTTGAAAGAAAAGCACATTTTTTGTCTATTAAAATAACATCAAATTGATCAGAAACACAGTGTAGACATTAATGTTGTAAATTACTCCTCTTGCTCACATGTGCACCGGGGCCTCCCACCCCTCTTTCTATTCTGGTTAGAGACAGTTTGCGCTGTTCTATGAAGGGAGTAGTACACAGCATTGTACGAGATCTTCAGTTCATTGGCAATTTCTCACACGGAATAGCCTTCATTTCTCAGAACAAGAATAGACTGACGAGTTTCAGAAGAAAGTTATTTGTTTCTGGCCATTTTGAGCCTGTAATCGAACCCACAAATGCTGATGCTCCAGATACTCAACTAGTCTAAAGAAGGCCAGTTGTGTTGTTTCTTTAATCAGAACAACAGTTTTCAGCTGTGCTAACATAATTGCAAAAGGGTTTTCTAATGATCAATTTGCCTTTTAAAATGATAAACTTGGATTAGCTAACACAACGTGCCATTGGAACACAGGAGTGATGGTTGCTGATAATGGGCCTCTGTACGCCTATGTAGATATTCCATTAAAAATCTGCCGTTTCCAGCTACAATAGTCATTTACAACATTAACAATGTCTACACTGTATTTCGAATCAATTTGATGTTATTTTAATGGACAAAACATGTGCTTTTCTTTAAAAAACAAGGACATTTCCAACTGATCCCAAACTTTTGAAAGGTAGTGTATATAGATAATGACTGGTTTTCTATCAGAGGATATGGAGTGGGATCACATACAGCAGACAGAGCAGGGAGGGAGCAATAGAGGGATGGATGGAGAGAGAGAAGGGAAGGAGAGAGAGAAGGGAGGGAGAGAGAGAGGGATGGATGGATGGAGAGAGAGAAGGGAGGGAGAGAGAGGGGTGGAGAGAGACAGACAGATTGAAGAAAGAAGACAGGAGATAAAGAGGTGTATAAAGACAGGAAGACGGATAGATGGATAAGTAGGAAAATGAAAGAGAGCATCTCAACAGATTGATCAGTGAGGCAGAGCAGGTCCCCTGGGAGGAGAAACATTTTAGCACTCAATGGGAGGGAGGGAGAGAATGATGGAGGGAGGGAGGAGGGAGGGAATGATGGAGGGATGGAGGAGGGAGGGAGGGAATGATGGAGGGATGGAGGAGGGAGGGAGGGAATGATGGAGGGATGGAGGAGGGAGGGAGGGAATGATGGAGGGATGGAGGAGGGAGGGAGGGAATGATGGAGGGAGGGAGGAGGGAGGGAGGGATGCAGGGAAGGATGACACATTTCTGTTAGAGTTGCTGGTCCAGGAGAAAGATGCATGAGGGAGTTTGTATTTAACACAGCATACAGTGACAGCAGAGGAATTAGAGAGAGAGGGGAGAGAAAGAGAGAGAGAGAGAGAGAGAGAGAGAGAGAGAGAGAGAGAGAGAGAGAGAGAGAGAGAGAGAGAGAGAGAGAGAGAGAGAGAGAGAGAGAAAGAAAGAAAGAGAGAGAGAGAGAGAGAGAGAGAGAGAGAGAGAGAGAGAGAGAGAGAGAGAGAGAGAGAGAGAGAGAGAGAGAGAGAGAGAGAGAGAGAGAGAGAGAGAGAGAGAGAGAGACAGACAGAAAGAAAGAAAGATGAAAGGGAGAGATAGAGAGAGAGAGAGAGAGAGAGAGAGAGAGAGAGAGAGAGAGAGAGAGAGAGAGAGAGAGAGAGAGAGAGAAAGAAAGAAAGAAAGAAAGAAAGAAAGAAAGAAGAAAGAAAGATGAAAGGGAGAGATAGAGGGACACTGTATATACAGACATAACATTACATGTGAAATGTCTTTATTCTTTTGTAATATTTACTGTTCAATTTTTATTGCTTAATTCACTTTAGTTCATCCATTTCACTTGCTTTGGCAATGTAAACATATGTTTCCAATGCAAATAAAGCCCATTGAATTGAGAGAGATGGAACAGAGAGAGAGATGGAACAGAGAGAGAGATGGAACAGAGAGAGAGATGGAACAGAGAGGGAGATGGAACAGAGAGAGAGATGGAACAGAGAGAGAGAAGGAACAGACAGAGAGAAGGAACAGAGAGAGAGAGATGGAACAGAGAGAGAGAAGGAACAGAGAGAGAGATGGAACAGAGAGAGAGATGGAACAGAGAGAGAGAAGGAACAGAGAGAGAGAAGGAACAGAGAGAGAGATGGAACAGAGAGAGAGATGGAACAGAGAGAGAGATGGAACAGAGAGAGAGAAGGAACAGAGAGAGAGAAGGAACAGAGAGAGAGATGGAACAGAGAGAGACTACTCCCCACACAGAGAGGTTAGAGAGGTATCAGCATGACTCCATCCTGTTACATCCTAATGCACCTCAGAGGTCCGTGACATCAATTAACACAAATTATGCAAACATTTGTTATTTAACAGTTTTTGTGAAAAAACTATGTGTACAGTTTAAAATGAAATTTAGATTTTTATTCTGTACATGAAAACCAAAGAAAAAAATACATTTTATGTGCACTGTGTCATCACGCGCTGGTTAATATCTGCAACAATCAGTTTGGTGGAAACACCACTGGTGTTTTCTGCATGCAGTATTTTAAATATTGACATTAAAATGTGTCTCCAATTGGACGGAAACCAATTAACCAAGCTAGTATCTTGAAAAATAGAATGAATTTGGCATTTTGTTAATAAAATGAGTTGGTAACACTTTATTTAGCCTGTTACCAGGTTTTAACTAAGAAATTACTTTTTAAAACAGTTTTTAATATAAACTGTATAGTTAATTAAATATAATCCACATTATAATGTAGATTTTTACTCGGAACATGAAAAAATGCACTTCATGTTCACTACGTCCTAACGCGCTACGTCAACATGTGCTACGTCAACATGCGCTACGTCATCACGCTCTACGTCATCACGCTCTACGTCAACACGCTCTACGTCATCACGCTCTACGTCATCACGCTCTACGTCAACACGCTCTACGTCAACACGCGCTACGTCAACACGCGCTACGTCAACACGCGCTAATTCATCAAGCGCTACGTCCACGCACTACGTCAACACGCGCTACGTCAACACGCGCTACGTCAACACGCGCTACGTCAACACGCTCTACGTCAACACGCGCTACGTCAACACGCTATAAGTCATCACGCTATAAGTCATCACGCGCTAATTCATCACGCTATAAGTCATCAAGCGCTAATTCATCACGCTCTACGTCAACACGCTCTACGTCAACACGCTATAAGTCATCACACGCTACGTCATCACGCTATAAGTCATCACGCTATAAGTCATCACGCGCTACGTCATCACGCTATAAGTCATCACGCTATGAGTCATCACGCTATAAGTCATCACGCTATAAGTCATCACGCTCCATGTCATCACGCTATAAGTCATCACGCGCTACGTCATCACGCACTACAGACGTAATAAGACATTTGAGACGTCTTTATTCTTTTGTGATGTTTACTGTTCATCTGAATTGTTCATTTTACTTTTATTTATTATGTAGTTCACTTGCTTTTGCAATGTCAACACGTTTCCTACGCCAATAAAGCCCTTAAATTGAAAATGAATTGAAAGGGGGAGCGAGAGGGGGAGAGAGACGGGGGAGAGAGAGAGAAAGGACGAGAGAGAGTGAGATAGAGAGAGTGAGAGAGAAGGAGAGAGAGAGAGCCTGGAACATTGGTCTCGTACCAGGCTGACTACATTGGTCTCGTTCCTGGCTGACTACATTGGTCGCGTTCCAGGCTGACTACATTGGTCTCGTACCAGGCTGACTACATTGGTCTCGTACCAGGCTGACTACATTGGTCTCGTTCCAGGCTGACTACATTGGTCTCATTCCAGGCTGACTACATTGGTCTCATTCCAGGCTGACTACATTGGTCTCATTCCAGGCTGACTCATTGGTCTTGTTCCAGGCTGATTACATTAGTCTCGTTCCAGGCTGACTACATTGGTCTCATTCCAGGCTGACTACATTACTTTCGTTCCAGGCTGATTACATTGGTCTCATTCCAGGCTGATTCCATTGGTCACCTTCCAGGTGAGGGGAGTTCCTCACTGAGACCTAGACAACCAGGTGAGGGGTGTTCCTCACTGAGACCTAGACAACCAGGTGAGGGGAGTTCCTTACTGAGACCTAGACAACCAGGTGAGGGGAGTTCCTCACTGAGACCTAGACAACCAGGTGAGGGGAGTTCCTCACTGAGACCTAGACAACCAGGTGAGGGGAGTTCCTCACTGAGACCTAGACAACCAGGTGAGGGGAGTTCCTCACTGAGACCTAGACAACCAGGTGAGGGGAGTTCCTCACTGAGTCCTAGACAACCAGGTGAGGGAGTTCCTCACTGAGACCTAGACAACCAGGTGAGGGGAGTTCCTCACTGAGACCTAGACAACCAGGTGAGGGAGTTCCTTACTTAGACCTAGACAACCAGGTGAGGGGAGTTCCTTACTGAGACCTAGACAACCAGGTGAGGGAGTTCCTTACTGAGACCTAGACAACCAGGTGAGGGAGTTCCTTACTGAGACCTAGACAACCAGGTGAGGGAGTTCCTCACTGAGACCTAGACAACCAGGTGAGGGGAGTTCCTTACTTAGACCTAGACAACCAGGTGAGGGGAGTTCCTTACTTAGACCTAGACAACCAGGTGAGGGGAGGTCCTTACTGAGACCTAGACAACCAGGTGAGGGAGTTCCTTACTGAGACCTAGACAACCAGGTGAGGGAGTTCCTTACTGAGACCTAGACAACCAGGTGAGGGGAGTTCCTTACTGAGACCTTGACAACCAGGTGAGGGGAGTTCCTCACTGAGACCTAGACAACCAGGTGAGGAGAGTTCCTTACTGAGACCTAGACAACCAGGTGAGGGGAGTTCCTTACTGAGACCTAGACAACCAGGTGAGGGGAGTTCCTCACTGAGACCTAGACAACCAGGTGAGGGGAGTTCCTCACTGAGACCTAGACTACCAGGTGAGGAGAGTTCCTCACTGAGACCTAGACAACCAGGTGAGGGGAGTTCCTTACTGAGACCTAGACAACCAGGTGAGGGGAGTTCCTTACTTAGACCTAGACAACCAGGTGAGGGAGTTCCTTACTGAGACCTAGACAACCAGGTGAGGGAGTTCCTTACTGAGACCTAGACAACCAGGTGAGGGAGTTCCTTACTGAGACCTAGACAACCAGGTGAGGGGAGTTCCTTACTGAGACCTTGACAACCAGGTGAGGGGAGTTCCTCACTGAGACCTAGACAACCAGGTGAGGAGAGTTCCTTACTGAGACCTTGACAACCAGGTGAGGGGAGTTCCTCACTGAGTCCTAGACAACCAGGAAATGAAGAGTGTGTCACCAGTCCGGTGCAACCTGTGCCGTCTCCACGCACCAGGCCTCCAGTGCGCCTTTCCAGCCCGGTGCCAGGGCCGGAGCTTTCCTCTGCGCCGGTGACCAGTCCAGGTACGGCGTCCAGTCCCACTCCAAGGCCGGAGCTTTCCTCTGCGCCGGTGACCAGTCCAGGTACGGCGTCCAGTCCCACTCCAAGGCCGGAGCTTTCCTCTGCGCCGGTGACCAGTCCAGGTACGGCGTCCAGTCCCACTCCAAGGCCGGAGCTTTCCTCTGCGCCGGTGACCAGTCCAGGTACGGCGTCCAGTCCCACTCCAAGGCCGGAGCTTTCCTCTGCGCCAGTGCCCAGTCCATTTATTCACAATACATTATAATGTGGATTATATTTATTTCATAAACTATATATATTTCATACACTATACATTGTAATGTGGGTTATATATTCGGAAACTATGCATTATAATGTGAATTATTTTTTGTAAACAATAGATTCCAAAGTGGATTATATTTCATAAACTATACCTTAAAACATGGATTATATCTCATAAACTACACATTATGATGTGGATTATATTTCTAAACTATACATTATAATGTGGATTATATTTCATCAACTATACATTAAAACGTGGATTACAATTTCATAATATATATATTCCAATGTGGATTATATTTCATAAACTATACATTCCAATGTGGATTATATTTCATAAACTATAGCTTAAAACGTGGATTATATTTCATAAACTACACATTATAATGTGGATAATATTTCATAAACTATACATTATAATATTTATATACTATACATATAATCCACATAATGTATAGTTTATGAAATATGATCCACATTATAAAGTATAGTTTATAAAATAAAAAATGAAAAAATTATAATTTGATTTATATTTCATATACTATACATTCCAATGTGGATGACATTTCATAAACTATACCTTAAAATGTGGATTATATTTCATAAACTACACATTATGATGTGGATTATATTTCATAAACTATACATTATAATGTGGATTATATTTCATAAATATACATTATAACATGGATTATATTTCATATAATTTACATTATAATGTGGATTATATTTAATACACTATACATTATAATGTGGATTATGTATTCGGAAACTATGCATTATAATGTGGATTATTTTTCAAAAACAATACATTCCAATGTGGATGATATTTCATAAACTATGCATTAAAACGTGGATTATATTTACTAAACTTTACATTATAATGTGGATTATTCTTCATAAACTATACATTATAATGTGGATTATATATTCGGAATCTACGCATTATGAAGTTGATTCTTTTTCAAAAACAATACATTCCAATGTGGATTACATTTCATAAACTATACATTCCATATAGGATTATTTTTCATAAACTATACATTACAATGTGGATTATATTTCATAAACTATAATTTTGATTATATTTCATAAACTATACATTAAAATGTGTATTATATTTCATAAACTACACATTGTGGATTTTTTTTCATAAACTATACATTATACTATTTATATACTATACATACAATCTACATTATAATGTATATTTTATGAAATATAATCCACGTTTTAAGGTATAGTTTATGAAATATAATCCACCTCATAATATATAGTTTATGAAATAAAATAAAATTATGTGGATTATATTTCATAAACTATACATTCCAATGTGGATGACATTTCATAAACTATACATTATAATATGGATTATATTTCATAGATTACACATTGTAATGTGGATTATATTTCATAAACTATACATTCCTTTGTGGATTATATTTCATATACTATACATTATAACGTGGATTATATTTCATAAACAGTACAGTAAAACGAGGATTATTTTTCATAAACTATACATATACTATACATATAATCCACATGATAATGTATAGTTTATGAAATATAATCCACGTTTATGGAATAGTTTATGAAATAAAGTCCACATTGTAATGTATAGTTAAAAAATATATATGTGGATTATATTTCATAAACTATAAATTATAATGTGGATTATATTTCATACACTATACATTATAATGTGGATTGTATATTCTGAAACTATGCATTATAATGTGGATTATTTTTCATAAACAATACATTCCAAAGTGGATTATATTTCATAAACTATACATTAAAACGATGATTATATTTCCTAAAATTTACTTTATAATGTGGATTATATTTCATAAACTATTTAATATCTGGATTATGTTTCATAAACTCACATAATTCGGATGATTTTTCATAAACTATACATTATAATTTGGATTATATTTCATGAACTACACACTAAAATGTGGATTATATTTAATTAACTATACAGTTTATATTAAAAACTGTTTTAAAAAGTAATTTCTTAGTTAAAACCTGGTAACAGGCTAAATAAAGTGTTACCAACTCATTTTATTAACAAAATGCCAAATTCATTCTATTTTTCAAGATACTAGCTTGGTTAATTGGTTTCCGTCCAATTGGAGACACATTTTAATGTCAATATAAAAAATACTGCATGCAGAACACACCAGTGGTGTTTCTACCAAACTGATTGTTGCAGATATTAAGCAGCACTTGACGACACAGTGCACATAAAATGTTTTTTTTTTATTTTGTTTTTATGGACTGAATTTAAATCCGAAGGTTAAAGTATTTTAATTGCGTTTTCAACTCTATCGATAGTTTTGTCACAAAAAAATGTTGTGTTAAATAACCAATGTTTCCACTCTGGTCTTAGCATGTGCCCTCTAGCCAACAGTTCCCAGATAGTGTTGGTAGGCTAGTCTAAATGAGGATATTATTATGGATAAGAGCAAATGATTTATTTGTCAAACAGCAGTCAAGCATCGATCATCAAGGCACCAGTATAAAACCCTCTGTATTTATTGGGAAGGAGCGTCAAGCTGTCACGATCGCTGACAGAAGTGGACCAAGGCGCAGCGTGCAGGGTTGAGTGAAACATATTTATTAGAATGCAACTCACCAAAACAAGACATTCACAACGACCGTAACGCACTGTGTAGCACAAACACAGCAACTACACAACATAAATATCCCACAACACAGCAACTACACAACATAAATATCCCACAACACAGGTGGGGGGACTGAACAACCTAAATAGGATTCCCAATTAGAGACAACGACTAACAGCTGCCTCTAATTGGGAACCCAAACCAAACCAACATAGAAATACGAACATAGAACAAAAACACACCCCTGATCACGTCCTGACCAAAACCACCATAGAGCAGCCAAAAGGGCTATCTATGGCCAGGACGTGACACAAGCTCATCACCAGGCACTTTAACCACCCTGTGAAGTTCACCGTCACTTATTTCATCTGTAGCCTAATAAACGGTATAGTTTCCAGAGTCGTAGTGGGAGGACCACACAACACATCGTCTCCTGACTCCCAGTTTACTTCAATATGATGGTTATTATATCAATATTTGTGCATAAAAAGGCATTTCCACCTCCATTTCTCACATAATGAATTTTACCGACACACAAAAAGATCCCACCTTGTCGAACGAACAAATGATCTGTCTGCATTTATAAAATTGTACCGACAACTTCCTGTTTCCATCACAGATGTAGTGATTAAAACATTGACATCACTTAGCAGGCGTTCTTATCCGGAGCGTTCTTATCCGGAGCGTTCTTATCCGGAGCGTTCTTATCCAGAGCGTTTAACAGGAGCAATTAGGGTTAAGTGTCTTGCTCAAGAGCACATCGACAGATTTTGCCACCTTGTCGGCTCGGGGATTCGAACCAGTGACCTTTCGGTTACTGGCCCTAAGCTCTAACCCCTACTCACATAAAAACTGTGGATGCGAACGTAGTTACTGATGAATATACAGTATATCGTTCAGGAAAAATCCTTGAAATGTTCTGGTCTGAATAGTCTATGGAAACATAACTATGGTGGAAGTGGGTTGCTCCTTCGGTTACCAGATTAATGGAAATATGTAAGTTATTCCTTCTCACAGAAGACATAAATCAAAACCTGAGGGGGTGACAGGGTTTCGAGGGAGAGGGAGAATGGAGAAAGAGAGAGAGAGAGAGAGAGAGAGAGAGAGGGTGGGGGTGGAGAGAGAGAGAGGAGGAGAGGGAGAGGGGGAATGGAGAGAGAGAGAGAAGGAGAGGGAGGTGTGGTGGGGTGGTGTGGTGTGGTGTGGTGGTGGTGGTGTGGTGGGGGTGGAGAGACCTCAGTTAGAACACCGACCAGGAAAACGATGAAAATCCATTTGAGTGAAATAAATAAAACATGTCGTTTCACTTCCGATTCCTCCTTGGTTTCACTCTTATTAGAAGAACATGTGTGGTGGGGTGGTGGTGGTGTGTGGTGGGGTGGTGGTGGTGTGTGGTGGGGTGGTGTGGTGTGGTGGTGGTGTGGTGTGGTGGTGTGGTGGTGGTGGTGGTGTGTGGTGGGGTGGTGTGGTGGTGGTGGTGTGGTGGTGGTGGTGTGGTGGTGGTGGTGTGGTGGTGGTGGTGTGGTGGTGGTGGTGGTGGTGTGGTGGGGTGGTGGTGGTGTGGTGGTGGTGTGGTGGTGAGGTGGTGGTGGTGGTGGTGGTGGTGGTGTGGTGGTGGTGGTGGTGTGGTGGTGGTGTGGTGGTGGTGGTGGTGGTGGTGGTGGTGGTGGTGGTGGTGTGTGGGTGGTGGTGGTGGTGTGGTGGTGGTGGTGGTGTGGTGGTGGTGGTGTGGTGTGGTGTGTGGTGGTGTGTGGTGGTGGTGGTGTGGTGGTGGTGTGTGGTGGTGGTGTGGTGGTGGTGTGTGGTGTGGTGTGGTGTGTGGTGAGGTGGTGTGGTGGTGGTGTGTGGTGGTGTGTGGTGTGGTGTGGTGTGTGGTGGTGGTGGTGTGGTGAGTGGTGGTGTGTGGTGTGGTGGTGGTGTGTGAGTGGTGGTGTGTGGTGGTGGTGGTGGTGTGGTGGTGGTGTGTGGTGTGGTGGTGTGTGGTGGTGGTGGTGTGAGTGGTGTGGTGGTGGTGTGTGGTGGTGTGGTGGTGGTGGTGTGTGGTGGTGTGGTGTGGTGGTGGTGTGAGTGGTGTGGTGTGGTGGTGTGGTGTGGTGGTGGTGTGTGGTGGTGTGGTGTGTGGTGGTGTGGTGGTGGTGTGGTGGTGGTGTGGTGGTGGTGGTGGTGGTGGTGTGGTGGTGTGGTGTGTGGTGGTGGTGTGGTGGTGTGGTGGTGGTGTGTGGTGTGGTGGTGTGGTGGTGGTGTGTGGTGGTGTGGTGTGGTGGTGGTGTGGTGGTGTGGTGTGGTGTGTGGTGTGTGGTGTGGTGGTGGTGTGGTGGTGGTGGTGTGGTGTGGTGGTGGTGTGGTGGTGGTGTGGTGGTGGTGTGGTGGTGTAGTGGTGGTGTGGTGTGGTGGTGGTGGTGTGGTGGTGGTGGTGGTGGTGTGGTGTGGTGTGTGGTGTGTGGTGGTGGTGTGGTGTGGTGGTGGTGTGGTGGTGTGGTGGTGGTGGTGTGGTGGTGGTGTGTGGTGGTGTGGTGGTGGTGTGTGGTGGTGTGGTGTGGTGGGGTGGTGTGGTGGTGTGGTGGTGGTGTGTGGTGGTGGTGTGTGGTGGTGGTGTGGTGGTGGTGTGGTGGTGTGGTGTGGTGGTGGTGTGGTGGTGTGGTGTGGTGGTGTGGTGGTGGTGGTGGTGTGGTGGTGGTGGTGGTGAGTGGGTGTGGTGTGGAGTGGTGTGGTGGTGGTGTGTGGTGGTGGTGGTGTGGTGGTGGTGGTGTGTGGTGTGGTGGTGTGAGTGGTGGTGTGGTGGTGTGTGGTGTGGTGGTGTGTGGTGTGGTGGGTGGTGGTGTGGTGGTGGTGTGGTGGTGTGGTGTGGTGGTGGGTGTGAGTGGTGTGGTGTGGTGGTTGGTGTGGTGGTGGTGGTGGTGGGTGGTGGTGGTGGTGGTGTGTGGTGATGGTGTGTGGTGAGTGGTGTGGTGTAGTGATGGTGTGTGGGTGTGGTGTGGTGGGTGGTGGTGTGGTGTGGTGGTGGTGTGGTGGTGTGGTGGTGGTGTGGTGGTGGTGGTGTGGTGGGTGTGGTGGTGTGGTGTGGTGTGTGAGTGGTGGTGTGGTGTGTGGGCGGGTGTGGTGTGGTGGTGGTGAGTGGTGTGGTGTGGTGGTGTGGTGGTGTGGTGTGGTGTGTGGTGTGGTGGTGGTGTGTGGTGGTGGGTTGGTGTGGTGGTGGTGTGTGGTGTGGTGGTGTGGTGGTGTGTGGTGTGGTGGTGGTGTGAGGTGTGGTGGTGGTGAGTGTGGTGGTGGTGGTGGGTGTAGGTGTGTAGTGAGGTGTGTGGTGTGGTGGTGGTGGTGTGGTGTGGTGGTGGTGGTGGTGTGGTGGTGGTGGTGTGTGGTGGTGTGGGTGGTGGTGTGGTGGTGTGTGGTGTGGTGGTGGTGTGGTGGTGGTGGTGGTGGTGGTGTGCAGGTGGTGGTGTGGCAGGTGTGAGTGTGTGGTGGTGGTGTGTGGTGGTGGTGTGGTGGTGGTGTGGTGTGGTGTGGTGGTGTGGTGTGGTGGTGTGGTGGTGAGGTGTGGTGGTGGTGGTGGTGTGGTGGTGGTGTGGTGGTGTGGTGGTGTGTGGTGGTGTGGTGGTGTGGTGTGATGGTGTGGTGGTGGTGGTGGTGGTGGTGGTGTGGTGGTGTGGTGTGTGGTGTGGTGTGGTGGTGGTGGTGGTGTGGTGTGTTGGTGTGGTGGTGGTGTGGTGGTGGTGGTGTGGTGGTGTGGTGTGGTGGTGTGGTGGTGGTGTGATGGTGTGGTGGTGGTGTGGTGGTGGCAGTGTGGTGGTGGTGTGGTGGTGGTGTGGTGTGGCAGGTGTGGTGTGGTGGTGGTGTGGTGGTGTGGTGGTGGTGTGATGGTGGTGTGGGGTGGTGGTGTGGTGGTGGTGTGGTGGTGGTGATGGCAGGATGGTGATGGTGTGGTGGTGTGGTGGTGGTGTGGTGGTGTGATGGTGTGATGGTGTGGTGGTGTGGTGGTGGTGTGGTGGTGTGGTGGTGTGGTGGTGTGGTGGTGGGGTTGTGGTGATTCTCGATAGTTTCTGATTGTGTTTGTGTAATTTCCTGTTAGAGTCGCTGGTCCAGGAGAAGGATGCATGAGGGAGTTTGTTTGATGCAGCATACAGTGACAGCAGAGCAATTAGAGCGAGAGAGAGACATTTCGTCTGTCATAGTTGAAGTGTACCTATGATGAAAATTACAGGCCTCTCTCATCTTTTTAAGTTGGAGAACTTGCACAATTGGTGGCTGACTAAATACTTTTTTGCCCCACTGTATGTGTCCTCCTGCCACAACCTGAGGGACAGCCAGTGAAAAGTGTCATGTAATGTGGATAATATTTCCCGTTTTGTTTTGTCATGTGTCTTCTCAGTCATGTTGCCACTGGTCTACTACCATCGCTGTATTGTTGTTCTCATTAATATTGTTGTTGTAGTTGTTGTTAATGCTAATCCCATTTCCACCACTACTACTATTATTATTGCTGTCGGTCCCACCATTTATTTACATATATATATACAGTGAGGGGAAAAAAGTATTTGATCCCCTGCTGATTTTGTACGTTTGCCCACTGACAAAGAAATGATCAGTCTATAATTTTAATGGTAGGTTTATTTGAACAGTGAGAGACAGAATAACAACAAAAAAATCCAGAAAAACGCATGTTAAAAATGTTATTAATTGATTTGCATTTTAATGAGGGAAATAAGTATTTGACCCCCTCTCAATCAGAAAGATTTCTGGCTCCCAGGTGTCTTTTATACAGAAGATGAGCTGAGATTAGGAGCACACTCTTAAAGGGAGTGCTCCTAATCTCAGTTTGTTACCTGTATAAAAGACACCTGTCCTCAGAAGCAATCAATCAATCAGATTCCAAACTCTCCACCATGGCCAAGACTAAAGAGCTCTCCAAGGATGTCAGGGACAAGATTGTAGACCTACACAAGGCTGGAATGGGCTACAAGACCATCGCCAAGCAGCTTGGTGAGAAGGTGACAACAGTTGGTGCGATTATTTGCAAATGGAAGAAAAACAAAAGAGCTGTCAATCTCCCTCGGCCTGGGGCTCCATGCAAGTTCTCACCTCGTGGAGTTGCAATGATCATGAGAACGGTGAGGAATCAGCCCAGAACTACACGGGAGGATCTTGTCAATGATCTCAAGGCAGCTGGGACCATAGTCACCAAGAAAACAATTGGTAACACACTACGCCGTGAAGGACTGAAATCCTGCAGCGCCTGCAAGGTCCCCCTGCTCAAGAAAGCACATATACATGGCCGTCTGAAGTTTGCCAATGAACATCTGAATGATTCAGAGGACATCTGGGTGAAAGTGTTGTGGTCAGATGAGACCAAAATGGAGCTCTTTGGCATCAACTCAACTCGCCGTGTTTGGAGGAGGAGGAATGCTGCCTATGACCCCAAGAACACCATCTCCACCGTCAAACATGGAGGTGGAAACATTATGCTTTGGGGGTGTTTTTCTGCTAATGGGACAGGAGAACTTCACCGCTTCAAAGGGACGATGGACTGGGCCATGTACCGTCAAATCTTGGGTGAGAACCTCCTTCCCTCAGCCAGGGCATTGAAAATGGGTCGTGGATGGGTATTCCAGCATGACAATGACCCAAAACACACGGCCAAGGCAACAAAGGAGTGGCTCAAGAAGAAGCACATTAAGGTCCTGGAGTGGCCTAGCCAGTCTCCAGACCTTAATTCCATAGGTTCGAGTTGCCAAACGTCAGCCTCAAAACCTTAATGACTTGGAGAAGATCTGCAAAGAGGAGTGGGACAAAATCCCTCCTGAGAAGTGTACAAACCTGGTGGCCAACTACAAGAAACATCTGACCTCTGTGATTGCCAACAAGGGTTTTGCCACCAAGTACTAAGTCATGTTTTGCAGATGGGTCAAATACTTATTTCCCTCATTAAAATGCAAATCAATTTATAACATTTTTCACATGCGTTTTTCTGGATTTTGTTGTTGTTATTCTGTCTCTCACTGTTCAAATAAACCTACCATTAAAATTATAGACTGATCATTTCTTTGTCAGTGGGCAAACGTACAAAATCAGCAGGGGATCAAATACTTTTTTCCCTCACTGTATATATATATTTTTTTTACATATGTATACTTTGACAATGTAAGTAATAATGAACTTGCCATGTCAATAAAGTCAATTGAATTGAATTGAGTGAGAGGGGAGAGAGAGTTTGTGATTCTCCATAGTTTGTGATTCTCTATAGTTTGTGATTCTCTATAGTTTGTGATTCTCTATAGTTTGTGATTCTCCATAGTTTGTGATTCTCTATAGTTTGTGATTCTCTATAGTTTGTGATTCTCTATAGTTTGTGATTCTCTATAGTTTGTGATTCTCTATAGTTTGTGATTCTCTATAGTTTGTGATTCTCTATAGCTTGTGATTCTCCATAGTTTGTGATTCTCTATAGTTTGTGATTCTCTATAGTTTGTGATTCTCCATAGTTTGTGATTCTCTATAGTTTGTGATTCTCTATAGTTTGTGATTCTCTATAGTTTGTGATTCTCTATAGTTTGTGATTCTCTATAGTTTGTGATTCTCTATATACTTTGTGATTCTCTATAGTTTGTGATTCTCTATAGTTTGTGATTCTCTATAGTTTGTGATTCTCCATAGTTTGTGATTCTCTATAGTTTGTGATTCTCTATAGTTTGTGATTCTCTATAGTTTGTGATTCTCTATATACTTTGTGATTCTCTATAGTTTGTGATTCTCTATAGTTTGTGATTCTCTATAGTTTGTGATTCTCTATAGTTTGTGATTCTCTATATACTTTGTGATTCTCTATAGTTTGTGATTCTCTATAGTTTGTGATTCTCCATAGTTTGTGATTCTCTATAGTTTGTGATTCTCTATAGTTTGTGATTCTCTATAGTTTGTGATTCTCTATAGTTTGTGATTCTCTATAGTTTGTGATTCTCCATAGTTTGTGATTCTCTATAGTTTGTGATTCTCTATAGTTTGTGATTCTCTATAGTTTGTGATTCTCTATAGTTTGTGATTCTCTATAGTTTGTGATTCTCTATAGTTTGTGATTCTCTATAGTTTGTGATTCTCTATAGTTTGTGATTCTCTATATACTTTGTGATTCTCTATAGTTTGTGATTCTCTATAGTTTGTGATTCTCTATAGTTTGTGATTCTCTATAGTTTGTGATTCTCTATAGTTTGTGATTCTCTATAGTTTGTGATTCTCCATAGTTTGTGATTCTCTATAGTTTGTGATTCTCTATAGTTTGTGATTCTCTATAGTTTGTGATTCTCTATAGTTTGTGATTCTCTATAGTTTGTGATTCTCTATATACTTTGTGATTCTCTATAGTTTGTGATTCTCTATAGTTTGTGATTCTCCATAGTTTGTGATTCTCTATAGTTTGTGATTCTCTATAGTTTGTGATTCTCTATAGTTTGTGATTCTCTATAGTTTGTGATTCTCTATAGTTTGTGATTCTCCATAGTTTGTGATTCTCTATATACTTTGTGATTCTCCATAGTTTGTGATTCTCCATAGTTTGTGATTCTCTATAGTTTGTGATTCTCCATAGTTTGTGATTCTCTATAGTTTGTGATTCTCTATAGTTTGTGATTCTCATTGTTTGTGTTATTAGATGTCATGGACCTCTGAGGCGAATTAGGATGTAACAGGATGGAGTCATGCCGATACCTCTCTAACCTCACTGTGTGGGGAGTAGTCTCTCTCTGTTCCATCTCTCTCTCTGTTCCATCTCTCTCTCTGTTCCATCTCTCTCTCTGTTCCATCTCTCTCTCTGTTCCATCGCTCTCTCTGTTCCTTCTCTCTCTCTGTTCCTTCTCTCTGTCTGTTTCTTCTCTCTGTCTGTTCCTTCTCTCTGTTTCCCCACTCTCTGTTCCATATCTCAAATATCCTATTATGTCCATATTCAGTGTTGTAACGATGTGCAAATAGTTAAAGTACAAAAGGGAAAATAGATAGCAGGGAGAGAGAGAGAGAGGGATGGATGGAGAGAGAGAGAGCAGGGAGATAAAGAGGGGTGGAGGGAGACAGACAGATTGAAGAAAGAAGACAGGAGATAAAGAGGTGTATAAAGACAGGAAGACGGATAGATGGATAAGTAGGAAAATGAAAGAGAGCATCTCAACAGATTGATCAGTGAGGCAGAGCAGGTCCCCTGGGAGGAGAAACATTTTAGCACTCAATGGGAGGGAGGGAGAGAATGATGGAGGGAGGGAGGAGGGAGGGAATGATGGAGGGATGGAGGAGGGAGGGAATGATGGAGGGATGGAGGAGGGAGGGAGGGAATGATGGAGGGATGGAGGAGGGAGGGAATGATGGAGGGATGGAGGAGGGAGGGAGGGATGCAGGGAAGGATGACACATTTCCTGTTAGAGTCGCTGGTCCAGGAGAAGGATGCATGAGGGAGTGCTTGTGTGTAATTTCCTGTTAGAGTCACTGGTCCAGGAGAAAGATGCATGAGGGAGTTTGTTTGATGCAGCATACAGTGACAGCAGAGCACTTAGAGAGAGAGAGAGAGAAAGAGAGAGAGAGAGAGAGAGAGAGAGGGGAGAGAGGGGAGAGAGGGGGGAGAGAGAGAGAGAGAGAGAGAGAGAGAGAGAGAGAGAGAGAGAGAGAGAGAGAGAGAGAGAGAGAGAGAGAGAGAGAGAGAGAGAGAGAGAGAGGCAGAGTTTGTGATTCTCTATAGTTTGTGATTCTCTATAGTTTGTGATTCTCCATAGTTTGTGATTCTCTATAGTTTGTGATTCTCTATAGTTTGTGATTCTCTATAGTTTGTGATTCTCCATAGTTTGTGATTCTCTATAGTTTGTGATTCTCCATAGTTTGTGATTCTCTATATACTTTGTGATTCTCTATAGTTTGTGATTCTCTATAGTTTGTGATTCTCCATAGTTTGTGATTCTCTATAGTTTGTGATTCTCTATAGTTTGTGATTCTATATAGTTTGTGATTCTCTATAGTTTGTGATTCTCTATAGTTCGTGATTCTCTATAGTTTGTGATTCTCCATAGTTTGTGATTCTCTATATACTTTGTGATTCTCTATAGTTTGTGATTCTCTATAGTTTGTGATTCTCCATAGTTTGTGATTCTCTATAGTTTGTGATTCTCTACAGTTTGTGATTCTCTATAGTTTGTGATTCTCTATAGTTTGTGATTCTCTATAGTTTGTGATTCTCTATAGTTTGTGATTCTCTATAGTTTGTGATTCTCCAAAGTTTGTGATTCTCTATAGTTTGTGATTCTCTATAGTTTGTGATTCTCTATAGTTTGTGATTCTCTATAGTTTGTGATTCTCTATAGTTTGTGATTCTCTATAGTTTGTGATTCTCTATATACTTTGTGATTCTCTATAGTTTGTGATTCTCCATAGTTTGTGATTCTCTATAGTTTGTGATTCTCTATAGTTTGTGATTCTCTATAGTTTGTGATTCTCTATAGTTTGTGATTCTCCATAGTTTGTGATTCTCCATAGTTTGTGATTCTCTATAGTTTGTGATTCTCCATAGTTTGTGATTCTCCATAGTTTGTGATTCTCTATAGTTCGTGATTCTCTATAGTTTGTGATTCTCCATAGTTTGTGATTCTCTATAGTTCGTGATTCTCTATAGTTTGTGATTCTCCATAGTTTGTGATTCTCCATAGTTTGTGATTCTCTCTAGTTCGTGATTCTCTATAGTTTGTGATTCTCCATAGTTTGTGATTCTCTATAGTTTGTGATTCTCTATAGTTTGTGATTCTCTATAGTTTGTGATTCTCTATAGTTTGTGATTCTCTATAGTTTGTGATTCTCCATAGTTTGTGATTCTCTATATACTTTGTGATTCTCTATAGTTTGTGATTCTCTATAGTTCGTGATTCTCTATAGTTCGTGATTCTCTACAGTTTGTGATTCTCTATAGTTTGTGATTCTCTATAGTTCGTGATTCTCTATAGTTTGTGATTCTCTATAGTTTGTGATTCTCTATAGTTTGTGATTCTCCATAGTTTGTGATTCTCTATAGTTTGTGATTCTCTATAGTTTGTGATTCTCTATAGTTTGTGATTCTCTATAGTTTGTGATTCTCTATAGTTTGTGATTCTCTATAGTTTGTGATTCTCTATAGTTTGTGATTCTCCATAGTTTGTGATTCTCTATAGTTTGTGATTCTCTATAGTTTGTGATTCTCTATAGTTTGTGATTCTCTATATACTTTGTGATTCTCTATAGTTTGTGATTCTCTATAGTTTGTGATTCTCTATAGTTTGTGATTCTCTATAGTTTGTGATTCTCTATAGTTTGTGATTCTCTATAGTTTGTGATTCTCCATAGCTTGTGATTCTCTATATACTTTGTGATTCTCTATAGTTTGTGATTCTCCATAGTTTGTGATTCTCTATATACTTTGTGATTCTCTATAGTTTGTGATTCTCGATAGTTTGTGATTCTCCATAGTTTGTGATTCTCTATATACTTTGTGATTCTCCATAGTTTGTGATTCTCCATAGTTTGTGATTCTCTATAGTTTGTGATTCTCTATAGTTTGTGATTCTCTATAGTTTGTGATTCTCTATAGTTTGTGATTCTCCATAGTTTGTGATTCTCTATAGTTTGTGATTCTCTATAGTTTGTGATTCTCTACAGTTTGTTATTCTCTACAGTTTGTGATTCTCTATAGTTTGTGATTCTCTATATACTTTGTGATTCTCCATAGTTTGTGATTCTCCATAGTTTGTGATTCTCTATAGTTTGTGATTCTCTATAGTTTGTGATTCTCTATAGTTTGTGATTCTCTATAGTTTGTGATTCTCCATAGTTTGTGATTCTCTATAGTTTGTGATTCTCTATAGTTTGTGATTCTCTATAGTTTGTGATTCTCTATAGTTTGTGATTCTCTATAGTTTGTGATTCTCTATAGTTTGTGATTCTCTATAGTTTGTGATTCTCTATAGTTTGTGATTCTCTATAGTTTGTGATTCTCTATAGTTTGTGATTCTCTATATAGTTTGTGATTCTCTATAGTTTGTGATTCTCGATAGTTTGTGATTCTCCATAGTTTGTGATTCTCCATAGTTTGTGATTCTCTATAGTTTGTGATTCTCTATAGTTTGTGATTCTCCATAGTATGTGATTCTCTATAGTTTGTGATTCTCGATAGTTTGTGATTCTCCATAGTTTGTGATTCTCCATAGTTTGTGATTCTCTATAGTTTGTGATTCTCTATAGTTTGTGATTCTCTATAGTTTGTGATTCTCTATAGTTTGTGATTCTCTATAGTTTGTGATTCTCCATAGTTTGTGATTCTCTATAGTTTGTGATTCTCCATAGTTTGTGATTCTCTATATACTTTGTGATTCTCTATAGTTTGTGATTCTCTATAGTTTGTGATTCTCTATAGTTTGTGATTCTCTATAGTTTGTGATTCTCTATAGTTTGTGATTCTCTATAGTTTGTGATTCTCTATAGTTTGTGATTCTCCATAGTTTGTGATTCTCTATAGTTTGTGATTCTCCATAGTTTGTGATTCTCTATAGTTTGTGATTCTCTATAGTTTGTGATTCTCTATAGTTTGTGATTCTCTATAGTTTGTGATTCTCTATAGTTTGTGATTCTCTATAGTTTGTGATTATCTATAGTTTGTGATTCTCTATAGTTTGTGATTCTCTATAGTTTGTGATTCTCTATAGTTTGTGATTCTCTATAGTTTGTGATTCTCTATAGTTTGTGATTCTCTATAGTTTGTGATTCTCCATAGTTCGTGATTCTCGATAGTTTGTGATTCTCTATAGTTTGTGATTCTCTATAGTTTGTGATTCTCCATAGTTTGTGATTCTCTATAGTTTGTGATTCTCCATAGTTTGTGATTCTCTATAGTTTGTGATTCTCCATAGTTTGTTATTCTCTACAGTTTGTGATTCTCCATAGTTTGTGATTCTCCATAGTTTGTGATTCTCTATAGTTTGTGATTCTCTATAGTTTGTGATTCTCCATAGTTTGTGATTCTCTATAGTTTGTGATTCTCCATAGTTTGTGATTCTCCATAGTTTGTGATTCTCCATAGTTTGTGATTCTCCATAGTTTGTGATTCTCTATAGTTTGTGATTCTCTATAGTTTGTGATTCTCTATAGTTTGTGATTCTCTATAGTTTGTGATTCTCTATAGTTTGTGATTCTCCATAGTTTGTGATTCTCTATAGTTTGTGATTCTCTATAGTTTGTGATTCTCTATAGTTTGTGATTCTCTATAGTTTGTGATTCTCTATAGTTTGTGATTCTCCATAGTTTGTGATTCTCTATAGTTTGTGATTCTCTATAGTTTGTGATTCTCTATAGTTTGTGATTCTCTATAGTTTGTGATTCTCTATAGTTCGTGATTCTCGATAGTTTGTGATTCTCTATAGTTTGTGATTCTCTATAGTTTGTGATTCTCCATAGTTTGTGATTCTCTATAGTTTGTGATTCTCCATAGTTTGTGATTCTCTATAGTTTGTGATTCTCCATAGTTTGTTATTCTCTACAATTTGTGATTCTCCATAGTTTGTGATTCTCCATAGTTTGTGATTCTCTATAGTTTGTGATTCTCTATAGTTTGTGATTCTCCATAGTTTGTGATTCTCTATAGTTTGTGATTCTCCATAGTTTGTGATTCTCCATAGTTTGTGATTCTCCATAGTTTGTGATTCTCCATAGTTTGTGATTCTCTATAGTTTGTGATTCTCTATAGTTTGTGATTCTCTATAGTTTGTGATTCTCTATAGTTTGTGATTCTCTATAGTTTGTGATTCTCTATAGTTTGTGATTCTCCATAGTTTGTGATTCTCTATAGTTTGTGATTCTCTATAGTTTGTGATTCTCTATAGTTTGTGATTCTCTATAGTTTGTGATTCTCTATAGTTTGTGATTCTCCATAGTTTGTGATTCTCTATAGTTTGTGATTCTCTATAGTTTGTGATTCTCTATAGTTTGTGATTCTCTATAGTTTGTGATTCTCTATAGTTTGTGATTCTCTATAGTTTGTGATTCTCTATAGTTTGTGATTCTCTATAGTTTGTGATTCTCTATAGTTTGTGATTCTATAGTTTGTGATTCTCTATAGTTTGTGATTCTCTATAGTTTGTGATTCTCTATAGTTTGTGATTCTCTATAGTTTGTGATTCTCTATAGTTTGTGATTCTCCATAGTTTGTGATTCTCTATAGTTTGTGATTCTCTATAGTTTGTGATTCTCTATAGTTTGTGATTCTCTATAGTTTGTGATTCTCTATAGTTTGTGATTCTCTATAGTTTGTGATTCTCTATAGTTTGTGATTCTCTATAGTTTGTGATTCTCTATAGTTTGTGATTCTCTATAGTTTGTGATTCTCTATAGTTTGTGATTCTCTATATACTTTGTGATTCTCTATAGTTTGTGATTCTCTATAGTTTGTGATTCTCTATAGTTTGTGATTCTCTATATACTTTGTGATTCTCTATAGTTTGTGATTCTCTATAGTTTGTGATTCTCTATAGTTTGTGATTCTCTATAGTTTGTGATTCTCTATAGTTTGTGATTCTCTATAGTTTGTGATTCTCCATAGTTTGTGATTCTCTATAGTTTGTGATTCTCTATAGTTTGTGATTCTCTATAGTTTGTGATTCTCTATAGTTTGTGATTCTCTATAGTTTGTGATTCTCTATAGTTTGTGATTCTCTATAGTTTGTGATTCTCTATAGTTTGTGATTCTCTATATACTTTGTGATTCTCTATAGTTTGTGATTCTCTATAGTTTGTGATTCTCTATAGTTTGTGATTCTCTATATACTTTGTGATTCTCTATAGTTTGTGATTCTCTATAGTTTGTGATTCTCTATAGTTTGTGATTCTCTATAGTTTATGATTCTCTATAGTTTGTGATTCTCTATAGTTTGTGATTCTCCATAGTTTGTGATTCTCTATATTTTGTGATTCTCTATAGTTTGTGATTCTCTATAGTTTGTGATTCTCCATAGTTTGTGATTCTCTATAGTTTGTGATTCTCTATAGTTTGTGATTCTCCATAGTTTGTGATTCTCTATAGTTTGTGATTCTCTATAGTTTGTGATTCGACAAAGTTTGTGATTCTCTATAATTTGTGATTCTCTATAGTTTGTGATTCTCTATAGTTTGTGATTCTCTATAGTTTGTGATTCTCTATAGTTTGTGATTCTCTATAGTTTGTGATTCTCCATAGTTTGTGATTCTCTATAGTTTGTGATTCTCTATAGTTTGTGATTCTCTATAGTTTGTGATTCTCTATAGTTTGTGATTCTCTATAGTTTGTGATTCTCTATAGTTTGTGATTCTCTATAGTTTGTGATTCTCCATAGTTTGTGATTCTCTATAGTTTGTGATTCTCTATAGTTTGTGATTCTCTATAGTTTGTGATTCTCTATAGTTTGTGATTCTCTATAGTTTGTGATTCTCTATAGTTTGTGATTCTCTATAGTTTGTGATTCTCTATAGTTTGTGATTCTCTATAGTTTGTGATTCTCCATAGTTTGTGATTCTCTATAGTTTGTGATTCTCTATAGTTTGTGATTCTCTATAGTTTGTGATTCTCTATAGTTTGTGATTCTCTATAGTTTGTGATTCTCTATAGTTTGTGATTCTCTATAGTTTGTGATTCTCCATAGTTTGTGATTCTCTATAGTTTGTGATTCTCTATAGTTTGTGATTCTCTATAGTTTGTGATTCTCTATAGTTTGTGATTCTCTATAGTTTGTGATTCTCCATAGTTTGTGATTCTCTATAGTTTGTGATTCTCTATAGTTTGTGATTCTCTATAGTTTGTGATTCTCTACAGTTTGTGATTCTCTATAGTTTGTGATTCTCCATAGTTTGTGATTCTCCATAGTTTGTGATTCTCTATAGTTTGTGATTCTCTATAGTTTGTGATTCTCTATAGTTTGTGATTCTCTATATACTTTGTGATTCTCTATAGTTTGTGATTCTCTATAGTTTGTGATTCTCTATAGTTTGTGATTCTCTATAGTTTGTGATTCTCTATAGTTTGTGATTCTCTATAGTTTGTGATTCTCCATAGTTTGTGATTCTCTATAGTTTGTGATTCTCTATAGTTTGTGATTCTCTATAGTTTGTGATTCTCTATATACTTTGTGATTCTCTATAGTTTGTGATTCTCTATAGTTTGTGATTCTCTATAGTTTGTGATTCTCTATATACTTTGTGATTCTCTATAGTTTGTGATTCTCTATAGTTTGTGATTCTCTATAGTTTGTGATTCTCTATAGTTTGTGATTCTCTATAGTTTGTGATTCTCCATAGTTTGTGATTCTCTATAGTTTGTGATTCTCTATAGTTTGTGATTCTCCATAGTTTGTGATTCTCTATATACTTTGTGTGATTCTCTATAGTTTGTGATTCTCTATAGTTTGTGATTCTCTATAGTTTGTGATTCTCTATATACTTTGTGATTCTCTATAGTTTGTGATTCTCTATAGTTTGTGATTCTCTATAGTTTGTGATTCTCTATAGTTTGTGATTCTCTATAGTTTGTGATTCTCCATAGTTTGTGATTCTCTATAGTTTGTGATTCTCTATAGTTTGTGATTCTCTATAGTTTGTGATTCTCCATAGTTTGTGATTCTCTATAGTTTGTGATTCTCTATAGTTTGTGATTCGTCAAAGTTTGTGATTCTCTATAATTTGTGATTCTCTATAGTTTGTGATTCTCTATAGTTTGTGATTCTCTATAGTTTGTGATTCTCTATAGTTTGTGATTCTCTATAGTTTGTGATTCTCTATAGTTTGTGATTCTCGATAGTTTGTGATTCTCTATAGTTTGTGATTCTCCATAGTTTGTGATTCTCCATAGTTTGTGATTCTCTATAGTTTGTGATTCTCTATAGTTTGTGATTCTCTATAGTTTGTGATTCTCTATAGTTTGTGATTCTCTATAGTTTGTGATTCTCCATAGTTTGTGATTCTCTATAGTTTGTGATTCTCTATAGTTGTGATTCTCTATAGTTTGTGATTCTCTATAGTTTGTGATTCTCTATAGTTTGTGATTCTCTATAGTTTGTGATTCTCTATAGTTTGTGATTCTCTATAGTTTGTGATTCTCTATAGTTTGTGATTCTCCATAGTTTGTGATTCTCTATAGTTTGTGATTCTCTATAGTTTGTGATTCTCTATAGTTTGTGATTCTCTATAGTTTGTGATTCTCTATAGTTTGTGATTCTCTATATACTTTGTGATTTTCTATAGTTTGTGATTCTCTATAGTTTGTGATTCTCTATAGTTTGTGATTCTCTATAGTTTGTGATTCTCTATAGTTTGTGATTCTCTATAGTTTGTGATTCTCTATAGTTTGTGATTCTCTATAGTTTGTGATTCTCTATAGTTTGTGATTCTCTATAGTTTGTGATTCTCTATAGTTTGTGATTCTCTATAGTTTGTGATTCTCTATAGTTTGTGATTCTCTATAGTTTGTGATTCTCTATAGTTTGTGATTCTCTATAGTTTGTGATTCTCTATAGTTTGTGATTCTCCATAGTTTGTGATTCTCTATAGTTTGTGATTCTCTATAGTTTGTGATTCTCTATAGTTTGTGATTCTCTATAGTTTGTGATTCTCTATAGTTTGTGATTCTCCATAGTTTGTGATTCTCTATAGTTTGTGATTCTCTATAGTTTGTGATTCTCTATAGTTTGTGATTCTCTATAGTTTGTGATTCTCTACAGTTTGTGATTCTCTATAGTTTGTGATTCTCCATAGTTTGTGATTCTCCATAGTTTGTGATTCTCTATAGTTTGTGATTCTCTATAGTTTGTGATTCTCTATAGTTTGTGATTCTCCATAGTTTGTGATTCTCCATAGTTTGTGATTCTCTATAGTTCGTGATTCTCTATAGTTTGTGATTCTCTATAGTTTGTGATTCTCTATAGTTTGTGATTCTCTATAGTTTGTGATTCTCTATAGTTTGTGATTCTCTATAGTTTGTGATTCTCGATAGTTTGTGATTCTCGATAGTTTGTGATTCTCTATAGTTTGTGATTCTCCATAGTTTGTGATTCTCCATAGTTTGTGATTCTCTATAGTTTGTGATTCTCTATAGTTTGTGATTCTCTATAGTTTGTGATTCTCTATAGTTTGTGATTCTCTATAGTTTGTGATTCTCCATAGTTTGTGATTCTCTATAGTTTGTGATTCTCTATAGTTCAGATTCTCTATAGTTTGTGATTCTCTATAGTTTGTGATTCTCTATAGTTTGTGATTCTCCGTAGTTTGTGATTCTCCATAGTTTGTGATTCTCTATAGTTTGTGATTCTCTATAGTTTGTGATTCTCCATAGTTTGTGATTCTCTATAGTTTGTGATTCTCTATAGTTTGTGATTCTCTATAGTTTGTGATTCTCTATAGTTTGTGATTCTCTATAGTTTGTGATTCTCTATAGTTTGTGATTCTCTATAGTTTGTGATTCTCCATAGTTTGTGATTCTCTATAGTTTGTGATTCTCTATAGTTTGTGATTCTCTATAGTTTGTGATTCTCTATAGTTTGTGATTCTCTATAGTTTGTGATTCTCTATAGTTTGTGATTCTCCATAGTTTGTGATTCTCTATAGTTTGTGATTCTCTATAGTTTGTGATTCTCCATAGTTTGTGATTCTCTATAGTTTGTGATTCTCTATAGTTTGTGATTCTCTATAGTTTGTGATTCTCTATAGTTTGTGATTCTCTATAGTTTGTGATTCTCTATAGTTTGTGATTCTCTATAGTTTGTGATTCTCTATATACTTTGTGATTCTCTATAGTTTGTGATTCTCTATAGTTTGTGATTCTCTATAGTTTGTGATTCTCTATATACTTTGTGATTCTCTATAGTTTGTGATTCTCTATAGTTTGTGATTCTCTATAGTTTGTGATTCTCTATAGTTTGTGATTCTCTATAGTTTGTGATTCTCCATAGTTTGTGATTCTCTATAGTTTGTGATTCTCTATAGTTTGTGATTCTCTATAGTTTGTGATTCTCCATAGTTTGTGATTCTCTATAGTTTGTGATTCTCTATAGTTTGTGATTCGCCAAAGTTTGTGATTCTCTATAATTTGTGATTCTCTATAGTTTGTGATTCTCTATATTTTGTGATTCTCTATAGTTTGTGATTCTCTATAGTTTGTGATTCTCTATAGTTTGTGATTCTCTATAGTTTGTGATTCTCCATAGTTTGTGATTCTCTATAGTTTGTGATTCTCTATAGTTTGTGATTCTCTATAGTTTGTGATTCTCTATAGTTTGTGATTCTCTATAGTTTGTGATTCTCTATAGTTTGTGATTCTCTATAGTTTGTGATTCTCTATAGTTTGTGATTCTCTATAGTTTGTGATTCTCTATAGTTTGTGATTCTCTATAGTTTGTGATTCTCTATAGTTTGTGATTCTCTATAGTTTGTGATTCTCTATAGTTTGTGATTCTCCATAGTTTGTGATTCTCCATAGTTTGTGATTCTCTATAGTTTGTGATTCTCTATAGTTTGTGATTCTCTATAGTTTGTGATTCTCTATAGTTTGTGATTCTCTATAGTTTGTGATTCTCCATAGTTTGTGATTCTCCATAGTTTGTGATTCTCTATAGTTTGTGATTCTCTATAGTTTGTGATTCTCTATAGTTTGTGATTCTCTATATTCTCTATAGTTTGTGATTCTCTATAGTTTGTGATTCTCTGTAGTTTGTGATTCTCCATAGTTTGTGATTCTCCATAGTTTGTGATTCTCTATAGTTTGTGATTCTCTATAGTTTGTGATTCTCCATAGTTTGTGATTCTCCATAGTTTGTGATTCTCTATAGTTTGTGATTCTCTATAGTTTGTGATTCTCTATAGTTTGTGATTCTCTATAGTTTGTGATTCTCTATAGTTTGTGATTCTCTATAGTTTGTGATTCTCTATAGTTTGTGATTCTCTATAGTTTGTGATTCTCCATAGTTTGTGATTCTCTATAGTTTGTGATTCTCTATAGTTTGTGATTCGACAAAGTTTGTGATTCTCTATAATTTGTGATTCTCTATAGTTTGTGATTCTCTATAGTTTGTGATTCTCTATAGTTTGTGATTCTCTATAGTTTGTGATTCTCTATAGTTTGTGATTCTCCATAGTTTGTGATTCTCTATAGTTTGTGATTCTCTATAGTTTGTGATTCTCTATAGTTTGTGATTCTCTATAGTTTGTGATTCTCTATAGTTTGTGATTCTCTATAGTTTGTGATTCTCTATAGTTTGTGATTCTCTATAGTTTGTGATTCTCCATAGTTTGTGATTCTCTATAGTTTGTGATTCTCTATAGTTTGTGATTCTCTATAGTTTGTGATTCTCTATAGTTTGTGATTCTCTATAGTTTGTGATTCTCTATAGTTTGTGATTCTCTATAGTTTGTGATTCTCTATAGTTTGTGATTCTCCATAGTTTGTGATTCTCTATAGTTTGTGATTCTCTATAGTTTGTGATTCTCTATAGTTTGTGATTCTCTATAGTTTGTGATTCTCTATAGTTTGTGATTCTCCATAGTTTGTGATTCTCTATAGTTTGTGATTCTCTATAGTTTGTGATTCTCTATAGTTTGTGATTCTCTATAGTTTGTGATTCTCTATAGTTTGTGATTCTCCATAGTTTGTGATTCTCTATAGTTTGTGATTCTCTATAGTTTGTGATTCTCTATAGTTTGTGATTCTCTATAGTTTGTGATTCTCTATAGTTTGTGATTCTCTATAGTTTGTGATTCTCTATAGTTTGTGATTCTCTATAGTTTGTGATTCTCTATAGTTTGTGATTCTCTATAGTTTGTGATTCTCTATAGTTTGTGATTCTCTATAGTTTGTGATTCTCTATAGTTTGTGATTCTCTATAGTTTGTGATTCTCTATAGTTTGTGATTCTCTATAGTTTGTGATTCTCTATAGTTTGTGATTCTCTATAGTTTGTGATTCTCCATAGTTTGTGATTCTCCATAGTTTGTGATTCTCCATAGTTTGTGATTCTCTATAGTTTGTGATTCTCTATAGTTTGTGATTCTCTATAGTTTGTGATTCTCTATAGTTTGTGATTCTCCATAGTTTGTGATTCTCTATAGTTTGTGATTCTCTATAGTTCGTGATTCTCTATAGTTTGTGATTCTCTATAGTTTGTGATTCTCTATAGTTTGTGATTCTCCGTAGTTTGTGATTCTCCATAGTTTGTGATTCTCTATAGTTTGTGATTCTCTATAGTTTGTGATTCTCCATAGTTTGTGATTCTCTATAGTTTGTGATTCTCTATAGTTTGTGATTCTCTATAGTTTGTGATTCTCTATAGTTTGTGATTCTCTATAGTTTGTGATTCTCTATAGTTTGTGATTCTCTATAGTTTGTGATTCTCTATATACTTTGTGATTCTCTATAGTTTGTGATTCTCTATAGTTTGTGATTCTCTATAGTTTGTGATTCTCTATATACTTTGTGATTCTCTATAGTTTGTGATTCTCTATAGTTTGTGATTCTCTATAGTTTGTGATTCTCTATAGTTTGTGATTCTCTATATACTTTGTGATTCTCTATAGTTTGTGATTCTCTATAGTTTGTGATTCTCTATAGTTTGTGATTCTCTATATACTTTGTGATTCTCTATAGTTTGTGATTCTCTATAGTTTGTGATTCTCTATAGTTTGTGATTCTCTATATACTTTGTGATTCTCTATAGTTTGTGATTCTCTATAGTTTGTGATTCTCTATAGTTTGTGATTCTCTATATACTTTGTGATTCTCTATAGTTTGTGATTCTCTATAGTTTGTGATTCTCTATAGTTTGTGATTCTCTATAGTTTGTGATTCTCTATAGTTTGTGATTCTCTATAGTTTGTGATTCTCTATAGTTTGTGATTCTCTATAGTTTGTGATTCTCTATAGTTTGTGATTCTCCATAGTTTGTGATTCTCTATAGTTTGTGATTCTCTATAGTTTGTGATTCTCTATAGTTTGTGATTCTCTATAGTTTGTGATTCTCTATAGTTTGTGATTCTCTATAGTTTGTGATTCTCTATAGTTTGTGATTCTCTATAGTTTGTGATTCTCCATAGTTTGTGATTCTCTATAGTTTGTGATTCTCTATAGTTTGTGATTCTCTATAGTTTGTGATTCTCTATAGTTTGTGATTCTCTATAGTTTGTGATTCTCCATAGTTTGTGATTCTCTATAGTTTGTGATTCTCTATAGTTTGTGATTCTCTATAGTTTGTGATTCTCTATAGTTTGTGATTCTCTATAGTTTGTGATTCTCCATAGTTTGTGATTCTCTATAGTTTGTGATTCTCTATAGTTTGTGATTCTCTATAGTTTGTGATTCTCTATAGTTTGTGATTCTCTATAGTTTGTGATTCTCTATAGTTTGTGATTCTCTATAGTTTGTGATTCTCTATAGTTTGTGATTCTCGATAGTTTGTGATTCTCTATAGTTTGTGATTCTCTATAGTTTGTGATTCTCCATAGTTTGTGATTCTCTATAGTTTGTGATTCTCTATAGTTTGTGATTCTCTATAGTTTGTGATTCTCTATAGTTTGTGATTCTCTATATACTTTGTGATTCTCTATAGTTTGTGATTCTCTATAGTTTGTGATTCTCTATATACTTTGTGATTCTCTATAGTTCGTGATTCTCTATAGTTTGTGATTCTCTATAGTTTGTGATTCTCTATAGTTTGTGATTCTCCGTAGTTTGTGATTCTCCATAGTTTGTGATTCTCTATAGTTTGTGATTCTCTATAGTTTGTGATTCTCCATAGTTTGTGATTCTCTATAGTTTGTGATTCTCTATAGTTTGTGATTCTCTATAGTTTGTGATTCTCTATAGTTTGTGATTCTCTATAGTTTGTGATTCTCTATAGTTTGTGATTCTCTATAGTTTGTGATTCTCTATATACTTTGTGATTCTCTATAGTTTGTGATTCTCTATAGTTTGTGATTCTCTATAGTTTGTGATTCTCTATATACTTTGTGATTCTCTATAGTTTGTGATTCTCTATAGTTTGTGATTCTCTATAGTTTGTGATTCTCTATAGTTTGTGATTCTCTATAGTTTGTGATTCTCTATAGTTTGTGATTCTCTATATACTTTGTGATTCTCTATAGTTTGTGATTCTCTATAGTTTGTGATTCTCTATAGTTTGTGATTCTCATATACTTTGTGATTCTCTATAGTTTGTGATTCTCTATAGTTTGTGATTCTCTATAGTTTGTGATTCTCTATATACTTTGTGATTCTCTATAGTTTGTGATTCTCTATAGTTTGTGATTCTCTATAGTTTGTGATTCTCTATATACTTTGTGATTCTCTATAGTTTGTGATTCTCTATAGTTTGTGATTCTCTATAGTTTGTGATTCTCTATATACTTTGTGATTCTCTATAGTTTGTGATTCTCTATAGTTTGTGATTCTCTATAGTTTGTGATTCTCTATAGTTTGTGATTCTCTATAGTTTGTGATTCTCTATAGTTTGTGATTCTCCATAGTTTGTGATTCTCTATAGTTTGTGATTCTCTATAGTTTGTGATTCTCTATAGTTTGTGATTCTCCATAGTTTGTGATTCTCTATAGTTTGTGATTCTCTATAGTTTGTGATTCTCTATAGTTTGTGATTCTCTATAGTTTGTGATTCTCTATAGTTTGTGATTCTCTATAGTTTGTGATTCTCTATAGTTTGTGATTCTCTATAGTTTGTGATTCTCTATAGTTTGTGATTCTCCATAGTTTGTGATTCTCTATAGTTTGTGATTCTCTATAGTTTGTGATTCTCTATAGTTTGTGATTCTCTATAGTTTGTGATTCTCTATAGTTTGTGATTCTCTATAGTTTGTGATTCTCCATAGTTTGTGATTCTCTATAGTTTGTGATTCTCTATAGTTTGTGATTCTCTATAGTTTGTGATTCTCTATAGTTTGTGATTCTCTATATACTTTGTGATTCTCTATAGTTTGTGATTCTCTATAGTTTGTGATTCTCTATATACTTTGTGATTCTCTATAGTTTGTGATTCTCTATAGTTTGTGATTCTCTATAGTTTGTGATTCTCTATAGTTTGTGATTCTCTATAGTTTGTGATTCTCTATAGTTTGTGATTCTCTATAGTTTGTGATTCTCTATAGTTTGTGATTCTCTATAGTTTGTGATTCTCTATAGTTTGTGATTCTCATTGTTTGTGTTAATTGATGTCATGGACCTCTGAGGCAAATTAGGATGCAA
Source organism: Brachymystax lenok tsinlingensis (assembly GCA_030435695.1). Lineage (NCBI taxonomy): Eukaryota > Metazoa > Chordata > Actinopteri > Salmoniformes > Salmonidae > Brachymystax > Brachymystax lenok. The sequence continues at coordinate 1,388,071 of CM059791.1, read as the reverse complement.
CAGGATGGAGTCATGCTGATACCTCTCTAACCTCTCTAGTCAGGATCGAGGGAAAGATTAATGGACCAAAGTACAGAGAGATCCTTGATGAAAACTTGCTCCAGAGCGCTCAGGACCTCAGACTGGGGCAACGGTTCAGCTTCCAACAGGACAACGACCCTAAGCACAGAGTCAAGACAAAGCAGGAGTGGCTTCGGAACAAGTCTCGGAATATCCTTGAGTGGCCCAGCCAGAGCCCGAACTTGAACCCGAACGAACATCTCTGGAGAGACCTAAAAATAGCTATGCAGCGATGCTCCCCATCCAACCTGACAGAGCTTGAGAGGATCTGCAGTGAAGAATGGGAGAAACAGGTGTGCCATGCTTGCAGCGTCATACCCAAAGGTGCTTCAACAAAGTACTGAGTAAAGGGTCTGAATACTTATGTAAATGTGGTATTTCAGTTTTTTATTTTTAATACATTTCTAAAAACCTGTTTTTGCTTTGTCATTATGGGTATTGTGTGTAGATTGATGAAGGGAAAAAACAATTGAATCCATTTTAGAATAAGGCTGTACCGTAACAACATGTGAAAAAAGTAAAGTGGGTTGAATACTTTCCGAATGCCCTGTGTCAATTTATTTATACATATTCAACCTTTTTCTTTGGGTAGGCACAAAACTACCTTTATACTTCGGTTACCTTCAGACAAGTCCCATGAAACCTTTGGGGGTCATAGAGCAAAACTGAGAACACCATTGTGTTCGCGAGAATCTCCCCTTTCCACAGCGGGGTCCCGTTAGTTGGTAACCCAAACGGTTCGGACGCTAACCAAACAGAAGTTGGTTTATCAACAGTATCGACTTTAGACCAGTCTCCTGAATCTAGTGGGTCAATAGAAGACCAATTTTCGCGATGGTCTGACAAACATCGCTCTCGCTCTGCAGATGTGGAAGTGCGAAACTGCCGGATGGATTGAGACATATCTCCAGCTTAAATTGACAGACTTTGATGGGGATTAGATTTTCTTTTTTTACTTAGAGTGATGCACTTGGGGATCAATCGACTCTAGGGGGTTAAGCTAAACTCCACGGTCCATGGGATAATGGACACTTGCAAGGCATTGGAGATTGGGGAGGCAGTCTGGCCACACCATTCACCTATCCGAGAAGACCCAATCCAGCTATTAAATAGCTTTGCCTCGCTTGAGACAGACCTACCAGCCCCGGGAGTCAGCACGTATCTTGGGTGATATCCAATTGGCAGTTACAGTCTTGTCCCATTGTTGAAATTCCCGTACCGACTCGGGAGAGGCGAAGGTCGAGAGCCATACGCCCTCCAAAACACGACCCTGCCAAGCCGCACTGCTTCTTGACACTGTGCTCGCTTAACCCGGAAGCAAGCTGCACCAATGTGTCGGAGGAAACACCGTACACCTGCCGACCGAAGTCAGCACGCATGCGCCCAGCCCGCCACAAGGAATCTCTAGAGTGCGATGGGACAAGGACATCCCAGCCGTCCAATCCCTCCCCTAACCCGGACGACGCTGCGCCACTCGGGAGGCACCCCGAGGTCACGTAGGTTTTAATGACCTTCGTTTTGGGCCTCCTGGACTACAGCTTTTCATTCTCTATCAGAACAAGTAAAAATAACCATCTCCTACAATTTCATTACAAAACATGGTTATACCATTGATAATTTTGATTGTTATTCCATTGGTTACATCGAGGCAGATGCAAGAAACCTTTCTTGTGAATGAACTCATTATGTTTCTCACTGAACATGGCTGTAGTCAGACTGCCGCTCTTGTTGAAGCCCCCCTCCCCACCGGACTACAGCTTTTCATGGACAAAGGGTGGGGGGGACAGCCTCAAGTTTTACTAATGCTCTCAACTGTAAAGACATTTCATTTGGCAACTTTGAATCTTTTGAGCATCATGCTATTGTGTTTAAAAGCCAGCCACCAGTGTGCTGGCCATAACCCTGTATAGACCACCAGTCCTGGCCATAACCCTGTATATACCACCAGTCCTGGCCATAACCCTGTATAGACCAGCAGTACTGGCCATAACCCTGTATAGACCACCAGTACTGGCCATAACCCTGTATAGACCACCATGTGCTGGCCATAACCCTGTATAGACCACCATGTACTGGCCATAACCCTGTATAGACCACCATGTGCTGGCCATAACCCTGTATAGACCACCAGTACTGGCCATAACCCTGTATAGACCACCATGTGCTGGCCATAACCCTGTATAGACCACCAGTACTGGCCATAACCCTGTATAGACCACCATGTGCTGGCCATAACCCTGTATAGACATCCAGTTCTGGCCATAACCCTGTATTTATTTAATATTTTTTATTTCACCTTTATTTAACCAGGTAGTTCTATATTATGTCATAATACAGGTAGGCAAGTTGAGAACAAGTTCTCATTTACAACTGCGACCTGGCCAAGATAAAGCAAAGCAGTTCGACACACAACAACACAGAGTTACACATGGAATAAAACAAACATACAGTCAATAATACAGTAGAAAAAAAGAAATCTATATACAAAGAGTGCAAATGAGGTAGGATAAGGAAGGTAAGACAATAAATAGGCCATGGTGGCAGAGTAATTACAATATAGCAATTAAACACTGGAATGGTAAAAGAAAACTGTGCAGTAGATGAATGTGCAAAGTAGAAAAACTGGGGTGCAAAGGAACAAGATAAATAAATAAATACGGTAGGGGATGAGGTAGTTGGTTGGGCTATTAACAGATGGGCTATAAACAGGTACAGTGGTCTGTGCGCTGCTCTGACAGCTGGTGCTTAAAGCTGTTGAGGGAGATAAGTGTCTCCAGTTTCAGAGATTTTTGAAGTTCGTTCCAGTTATTGGCAGCAGAGAACTGGAAGGAGAGTTGGCTGAAGGAGGAATTGGCTTTGGGGGTGACCAGTGAGATATACCTGCTGGAGCGCGTGCTACGGGTTGGTGCTGCTAAGGTGACCAGCGAGCTGAGATAAGGCGGGACTTTACCTAGCAGGGACTTGTCGATGACCAGGAGCCAGTGGATATGGCGACGAGTGTAAAGCGAAGGCCAGCCTACGAGAGCGTACAGGTCGCAGTGGTGGGTGGTATATGGGGCTTTGGTAACAAAACGGATGGCACTGTGATAGACAGCATCCAGTTTGTTGAGTAGAGTATTGGAGGCTATTTTGTAAATTACATCACCGAAGTCGAGGATCGGTAGGATGGTCAGTTTTACGAGGGTAAGTTTGGCAGCATGAGGGAAGGAAGCTTTGTTAAATAGGAAGCCAATTCTAGATGTAATTTTAGATTGAGATGTTTGATGTGAGTCTGGAAGGAGAGTTTACAGTCTAACCAGACACCTAGGTATTTGTAGTTTTCCACGTAATCTAAGACAGAACCGTCCAGAGTAGTGATGCTGGACGGGGACAGGTGCGGGTAGCGATCGGTTGAAGAGCATGCATTTAGTTTTACTTGCGTTTAAGAGCAGTTGGAGGCCACGGAAGGAGAGTTGTATGGCATTGAAGCTCGTCTGGAGGGTAGTTAACACAGTGTCCAAAGAGGAGCCGGAAGTATACAGAATGGTGTCGTCTGCATAGAGGTGAATCAGAGACTCACCTGCAGCAAGAGCGACATCATTGATGTATACAGAGAAAAGAGTCGGCCCAAGAATTGAACCCTGTGGCACCCCCATGGAGACTGCCAGAGGCCCAGACAACAGGCCCTCTGATTTGACACACTGACCACATAGACCACAATGTGCTGGCCATAACCCTGTATAGACCACCAGTACTGGCCATAACCCTGTATAGACCACAATGTGCTGGCCATAACCCTGTATAGACCACCAGTACTGGCCATAACCCTGTATAGACCACCATGTGCTGGCCATAACCCTGTATAGACCACCAGTCCTGGCCATAACCCTGTATAGACCACCAGTCCTGGCCATAACCCTGTATAGACCACCAGTCCTGGCCATAACCCTGTATAGACCACCAGTCCTGGCCATAACCCTGTATAGACCACCAGTCCTGGCCATAACCCTGTATAGTCCACCATGTGCTGGCCATAACCCTGTATAGACCACCAGTCCTGGCCATAACCCTGTATAGGCCACCAGTCCTGGCCATAACCCTGTATAGACCACCAGTCCTGGCCATAACCCTGTATAGACCACCAGTCCTGGCCATAACCCTGTATAGACCAGCAGTACTGGCCATAACCCTGTATAGACCACCAGTCCTGGCCATAACCCTGTATAGACCACCAGTCCTGGCCATAACCCTGTATAGACCACCAAAGCACTTCCCCACTTCCTTTATTGATTTCTCTTAACTATTGTCTATTGTCCTTGAGAACTATGATAAAATCTAATCAAATCAAATCAAATGTATTTATAAAGCCCCTTCTTACATCAGCTGATGTCACAGAGTGCTGTTCAGAAACCCAGCCTAAAACCCCAAACAGCAAGCAATGCAGGTGTAGAAGCACGGTGGCTAGGAAAAACTCCCTAGAAAGGCCAAAACCTAGGAAGAAACCTAGAGAGGAACCAGGCTGTGAGGGGTGGCCAGTCCTCTTCTGGCTGTGCCGGGTGCAGATTATAACAGAACATGGACAAGATTTTAAAATCATAATACTGATACCTTGTTGCCCACAGCACAGGGTAATACTGATACCTTGTTGCCCACAGCACAGGGTAATACTGATACCTTGTTGCCCACAGCACAGGGTAATACTGATACCTTGTTGCCCACAGCACAGGGTAATACTGATACCTTGTTGCCCACAGCACAGGGTAATACTGATACCTTGTTGCCCATAGCACAGGGTAATACTGATACCTTGTTGCCCATAGCACAGGGTAGTACTGATACCTTGTTGCCCACAGCACAGGGTAATACTGATACCTTGTTGCCCATAGCACAGGGTAGTACTGATACCTTGTTGCCCATAGCACAGGGTAGTACTGATACCTTGTTGCCCATAGCACAGGGTAGTACTGATACCTTGTTGCCCATAGCACAGGGTAGTACTGATACCTTGTTGCCCATAGCACAGGGTAGTACTGATACCTTGTTGCCCATAGCACAGGGTAGTACTGATACCTTGTTGCCCATAGCACAGGGTAGTACTGATACCTTGTTGCCCATAGCACAGGGTAATACTGATACCTTGTAGCCAATAGCACAGGGTAATACTGATACCTTGTTGCCCATAGCACAGGGTAATACTGATACCTTGTTGCCCACAGCACAGGGTAATACTGATACCTTGTTGCCCACAGCACAGGGCAATACTGATACGCTGTTGCCCATAGCACAGGGTAGTACTGATATCAGTACTCACCCTCAGTTGTAAGCAACAAGGTATCAGTAGCAACCAGGGCAATGTTATGGCAACAAGGTATAGTATTCAGTGCTATGGGCAACACAGTATCAGTATTACCCTGTGCTATAACAAGGCATCAGCACCACCCCGTGCCAGGGCAATACTGATACCTTGTGGTAGTACTGATACCTTGCTGCCCACAGCACAGGGTAATACTGATACCCTTGTTGCCCACAGCACAGGGTAATACTGATACCTTGTTGCCCACAGCACAGGGTAGTACTGATACCTTGTTGCCCATAGCACAGGGTAATACTGATACCTTGTTGCCCACAGCACAGGGTAATACTGATACCTTGTTGCCCATAGCACAGGGTAGTACTGATACCTTGCTGCCCATAGCACAGGGTAATACTGATACCTTGTTGCCCATAGCACAGGGTAATACTGATACCTTGCTGCCCATAGCACAGGGTAATACTGATACCTTGTTGCCCACAGCACAGGGTAATACTGATACCTTGCTGCCCACAGCACAGGGTAATACTGATACCTTGTTGCCCACAGCACAGGGTAATACTGATACCTTGCTGCCCACAGCACAGGGTAATACTGATACCTTGTTGCCCACAGCACAGGGTAATACTGATACCTTGTTGCCCACAGCACAGGGTAATACTGATACCTTGCTGCCCACAGCACAGGGTAATACTGATACCTTGTTGCCCATAGCACAGGGTAATACTGATACCTTGTTGCCCACAGCACAGGGTAGTACTGATACCTTGTTGCCCACAGCACAGGGTAATACTGATACCTTGCTGCCCACAGCACAGGGTAATACTGATACCTTGTTGCCCACAGCACAGGGTAGTACTGATACCTTGTTGCCCATAGCACAGGGTAATACTGATACCTTGTTGCCCATAGCACAGGGTAATACTGATACCTTGTTGCCCACAGCACAGGGTAATACTGATACCTTGTTGCCCATAGCACAGGGTAATACTGATACCTTGTTGCCCACAGCACAGGGTAGTACTGATACCTTGTTGCCCACAGCACAGGGTAATACTGATACCTTGTTGCCCACAGCACAGGGTAATACTGATACCTTGTTGCCCACAGCACAGGGTAGTACTGATACCTTGTTGCCCATAGCACAGGGTAATACTGATACCTTGTTGCCCATAGCACAGGGTAATACTGATACCTTGTTGCCCATAGCACAGGGTAATACTGATACCTTGTTGCCCACAGCACAGGGTAATACTGATACCTTGTTGCCCATAGCACAGGGTAATACTGATACCTTGTTGCCCATAGCACAGGGTAATACTGATACCTTGTTGCCCACAGCACAGGGTAATACTGATACCTTGTTGCCCACAGCACAGGGTAGTACTGATACCTTGTTGCCCATAGCACAGGGTAGTACTGATACCTTGTTGCCCACAGCACAGGGTAATACTGATACCTTGTTGCCCATAGCACAGGGTAGTACTGATACCTTGTTGCCCATAGCACAGGGTAATACTGATACCTTGTTGCCCATAGCACAGGGTAATACTGATACCTTGTTGCCCATAGCACAGGGTAATACTGATACCTTGTTGCCCACAGCACAGGGTAATACTGATACCTTGTTGCCCACAGCACAGGGTAATACTGATACCTTGTTGCCCACAGCACAGGGTAGTACTGATACCTTGTTGCCCATAGCACAGGGTAATACTGATACCTTGTTGCCCACAGCACAGGGTAATACTGATACCTTGTTGCCCACAGCACAGGGTAGTACTGATACCTTGTTGCCCACAGCACAGGGTAATACTGATACCTTGTTGCCCACAGCACAGGGTAGTACTGATACCTTGTTGCCCACAGCACAGGGTAGTACTGATACCTTGTTGCCCACAGCACAGGGTAATACTGATACCTTGTTGCCCACAGCACAGGGTAGTACTGATACCTTGTTGCCCACAGCACAGGGTAGTACTGATACCTTGTTGCCCACAGCACAGGGTAGTACTGATACCTTGTTGCCCACAGCACAGGGTAATACTGATACCTTGTTGCCCATAGCACAGGGTAGTACTGATACCTTGTTGCCCACAGCACAGGGTAATACTGATACCTTGTTGCCCACAGCACAGGGTAATACTGAACGCGTTATTAAGAAACTCTATCTTACCTCTGAAGTGTATCTTTTGAGTGTATGAACAACACTCCACCACCTATTCTGCCTTCCTCTGGTGATGATTTAGTTGATCATTTTAATAGTAAATTAAGGGCAACCATTGATGCCATAGCTCCAGTAAAGGTGAAAAAGACCGAGAGCCCCTTGGATGAGTGAGGAAAGGATTCAATTGAAGATACAGAAAGGCAGAGCGGAACCAACCACACAAAGCTTATTTATCTTATCTCTAAAATCTGTTTACCTTCCTGTTAAGATAATCCATCCACCTGACAGGTGTGGCATATCAAGAAGCTGATTAAACAGCATGATTATTACACAGATGCACCTTAAAATAATAATGAAAGGCCACTATAAAATGTGCAGTTTTGTCACACAACTCAACGCCACAGATGTCTCAAGTTTTGAGGGAGCATGCAATTGGAATGCTGACTGCAGGAATGTCCACCAGAACTGTTGCCAGATAAATGTATGTTCATTTCTCTATCATAAGCCGTCTCCAACGTCAATTTAGAGAATTTGGCAGTACGTCCCACCGGCCTCACAACCACAGACCACGTGTACGGCGTCGTGTGGGCGAGCGGTTTGCCGATGTCAACGTTTTGAAAAGAGTGCCCCATGGTGACGGTGGAGTTATGGTATGGGCAGGCGTAAGCTACGGACCACGAACACAAATGCATTTAATTGACGGCGATTTTAATGCACAGCCCCATGTCGCAAGGATCTGTACACAATTCCTGGAAGCTGAAAATGTGCCAGGTTTCCACGGCCTGCATACTCACCAGACATGTCACCCATTGAGCATGTTTGGGATGCTCTGGATCGACGTGTACGACAGCGTGTTCCAGTTCCTGCCAATATCCAGCAACTTCACACAGTCATTGAAGAGGAGTGGGACAACATTCCACAGGCCACAATCAACAGCATGATCAGCATGAGGCAAATGGTGGTCACACCAGATACTGACTGGTTTTCTGATCCACACCCCATACCTTTTAAAGGTATCTGTGACCAACAGATGCATATCTGTATTCCCAGTCATGTGAAATCCATAGATGAGGGCCTTAATGAATTGATTTCAATTGACTGATTTCCTCATATGAACTGTAACTCAGTAATGTGTTTGAAATTGTTGCATTTTGCGTTTTTGTTCATTATACAACAAGGCAATTAGAAATTCCAGACGGTCTCATTTGACTATCTTGATCACTAATAAGCACTGATGGCCTGATAAACCCCCCCCTCAAACCTATGAGAACTTTCCTCCGCATCTAAATGTGATGAGTTTGTGGCATATGTCAGAGATAAGATAACCAACATTAGGCTGGGTATCGGTCAAGACCTAATGAGAAGTTTGATGATATGTGCCCTGGCCTACCACACAAAGGCACCGTCAGAGTTCTTCCGTGATGCCGGTAAGGCAGAGTCAAGCGCTGGACAACGAATATGAATGCGAACAACGAACAAATGCTTTACTCAATATTTCCAAAAAATACATGAGTGGGGAAAAAACCAACCACTCGAAATACACGGAAACACAAGAAACACAAACAATCACGCACAAAAACATGAGGGGAACAGAGGGTTAAATAAGGAATGTGTAATGATGGGATAGAAACCAGGTGTATATAATGAAGACCGCCGAACGCCACCCGAGCAAGGAGAGGGACCAACTTCGGCTGATGTCGCGACAGGCACTAAGAATTTATTTTCCTTGGTTGACACAGACATGTTCAGGAAAGTGATATCACAACTTAAACCGGTGTAATGTGTTCTCTCTGTCTGGTCTTGGTCAGTACCCAGCATTCTGTATGTTTTACAGTACAGAGACCTATAAACCGGTGTAATGTGTTCTCTCTGTCTGGTCTTGGTCAGTACCCAGCATTCTGTATGTTTTACAGTACAGAGACCTTTAAACCGGTGTAATGTGTTCTCTCTGTCTGGTCTTGGTCAGTACCCAGCATTCTGTATGTTTTACAGTACAGAGACCTTTAAACCGGTGTAATGTGTTCTCACTGTCTGGTCTTGGTCAGTACTGTGCTGCAGCATTCTGTATGTTTTACAGTACAGAGACCTTTAAACCGGTGTAATGTGTTCTCTCTGTCTGGTCTTGGTCAGTACCCAGCATTCTGTATGTTTTACAGTACAGAGACCTTTAAACCGGTGTAATGTGTTCTCACTGTCTGGTCTTGGCCAGTACCCGTGCTGCAGCATTCTGTATGTTTTACAGTAGACCAGACAGGAGAGCATTACAGTAGTCAAGCCTGCTTCTAATAAATTCAAGGATGAGTCTCTCTGTATCAGCCTGAGAGAGAAACGGCCACACCTTGGCAATGTTCCTCAGGTGGTAAAAAACGTGTTTGGTTCCTAATGTGGGATTAGAAATTAAGTTCAGAATCCAAAATAACACCTAGGTTTTTCACCTGGTGTTTTATCTTTATTGCCCGTGAATTAAAATGTGCGGCCAGATTCTCTCTCTGTGCTTCAACAACCTTGGTCTTGTCTTGGTTTAGCTGGGAGGAAGTCGTGAGCCATCCTAGTATTTTAAGCCTTCTACCTGCCTTCTCCATCCTATCCCCACCACCTTCTTCAAAACAGTTTTTAATTGCATACCTGAAGAAGTGCAGGCTACTGTTAATCACTTTCCCCACTGCACTAAAACACGGCAGCGATATCAGAAAGCACATCGTTGATTTTCACCTCTACGCAGACGATACACAACTTTACATTTCTGTGTCAACAGATGATTTTAGCTCCACGGATAAGCTATTAGACCGAATTAGTAATTAACTTCTTAGGGAGCGGCTCCCAAGGTGACAGTTTTGGAGAGTCTGGCGTGCCCAAAGTAAAATGCCTCCCACTCAGGCCCAGAAAATAGGATATGCACATAATTAGTACTATTGGATAGGAACACTCTGAAGCTTCTAAGAGTGTTAAAATATTGTCTGTGAGTATAACAGAACTGATATAACAGGCGAAAACCCGAGGAATTTCTGTCCTGGAAAAAGTGTTTTTGACACATTGCTCATTTTGAACCCCTCCCTATTGAAAACAGACATATATGGGATTAAGATTGCAGTACCTATTGCTTCCACTGGATGTCAACAGTCTCTAGACAGTGTTTGATGATGTTTAGTTGCTCTGGATGGGAATAGAAGAAGAATTTCAAACTAGTCATCGGATGTAAACGGACGAGGATGCGCGTTCACGGGCTCACGGGCGCTGTGTGGGTTTTTCCTTTCCTATCGTCCAGTTTATAATCCGGTTGAAATATTATAGTAAATATACATAAAAGTGCTCCTAAGGATACATTATCAATGATGTTTGATTGTTCTTGGACAAGTGTATAGGTATAGGTTGAAAGTGTTCTCTTAAGGTACTATGCCCCCAGCCTTTAGTTACGATTCCCAAAGGATTTAGTTACTATGCCCACAACCGTTAGTTACTATGCCCACAACCGTTAGTTACTATGCCCCCAGCCTTTAGTTACTATGCCCACAACCGTTAGTTACTATGACCCCAGCCTTTAGTTACTATGCCCACAACCGTTAGTTACTATGACCCAGCCTTTAGTTACTATGCCCACAACCGTTAGTTACTATGCCCCCAGCCTTTAGTTACTATGCCCACAACCGTTAGTTACTATGACCCCAGCCTTTAGTTACTATGCCCCCAGCCTTTAGTTACTATGCCCACAGCCTTTAGTTACTATGCCCCCAGCCTCTTGTTACTATGCCCCAGCCTCTAGTTACTATGCCCCCAGCCATTAGTTACTATGCCCCAGCCATTAGTTACAATGCCCCAGCCTTTAGTTACTATGCCCCAGCCTCAAGTTACTATGCCCCAGCCTTTAGTTACTATGCCCCAGCCTTTAGTTACTATGCCCCCAGCCTTTAGTTACTATGACCCAGCCTTTAGTTACTATGCCCCAGCCTTTAGTTACTAGGACCCCAGCCTCTAGTTACTATGCCCCCAGCCTTTAGTTACTATGCCCCCAGCCATTAGTTACTATGCCCCAGCCTTTAGTTACTATGCCCCAGCCTTTAGTTACTATGCCCCAGCCTTTAGTTACTATGCCCCAGCCTTTAGTTACTATGCCCCAGCCTCTAGTTACTATGCCCCCAGCCTTTAGTTACTATGCCCCCAGCCTCTTGTTACTATGCCCCCAGCCTCTAGTTACTATGCCCCCAGCCATTAGTTACTATGCCCCAGCCATTAGTTACAATGCCCCCAGCCTTTAGTTACTATGCCCCAGCCTCAAGTTACTATGCCCCAGCCTTTAGTTACTATGCCCCAGCCTTTAGTTACTATGCCCCCAGCCTTTAGTTACTATGACCCAGCCTTTAGTTACTATGCCCCCAGCCTTTAGTTACTAGGACCCCAGCCTCTAGTTACTATGCCCCCAGCCTTTAGTTACTATGCCCCCAGCCATTAGTTACTATGCCCCAGCCTTTAGTTACTATGCCCCAGCCTTTAGTTACTATGCCCCAGCCTTTAGTTACTATGCCCCAGCCTTTAGTTACTATGCCCCCAGCCTCTAGTTACTATGCCCCCAGCCTCTAGTTACTATGCCCCCAGCCATTAGTTACTATGCCCCCAGCCTTCAGTTACTATGCCCCCAGCCTTTAGTTACTAGGACCCCAGCCTCTAGTTACTATGCCCCAGCCTTTAGTTACCATGCCCCCAGCCTCTAGTTACTAGGACCCCAGCCTTTAGTTACTATGCCCCCAGCCTCTAGTTACTAGGACCCCAGCCTTTAGTTATTATGCCCCAGCCTTTAGTTACTATGCCCCCAGCCTCTAGTTACTAGGACCCCAGCCTTTAGTTATTATGCCCCAGCCTTTAGTTACTATACCCCCAGCCTCTAGTTACTAGGACCCCAGCCTTTAGTTATTATGCCCCAGCCTTTAGTTACTATGCCCCCAGCCTCTAGTTACTAGGACCCCAGCCTTTAGTTATTATGCCCCCAGCCTCTAGTTACTAGGACCCCAGCCTTTAGTTATTATGCCCTCAGCCTTTAGTTACCATGCCCCCAGCCTTCAGTTACTATGCCCCAGCCTCTAGTTACTATGCCCCCAGCCTTTAGTTACTATGCCACCAGCCTCTAGTAGCCTCCCTCTCTCTTCTCTTTGGGGAGCAGCCTCTCTCTCTCTGGGGAGAAGCATCTCTCTCTGGCTGGGGAGAAGCATCTCTCTCTCTGGGGAGAAGCCTCTTTCACTCTCTCTCCGGGGAGAAGCATCTCTCTCTCTGGCTGGGGAGAAGCACCCCTCTCTCTGGGGAGCAGCCTCTCTCTCTCTCTCTCTGGGGATCAGCCTCTCTCTCTCTTTCTGGGAGCACCCTCCTTTGGTCTGTCCTCTCCCCCCCTTCCGTCCCCTCTCCTCCCACTCTCCGCCCTCCCTTTCCTTCCCCCCTCCCTCCCTTTCCCCCCTCTCTCTCCTTCCCCCCTCTCCCCCTCCCTCCCTCTCCCCCCTCTCTCTCCTTCCTCCACTCTCTCAGGCCTCTGTGGGGAGTATCCTCCTCCCTCTTTCTCTTCCCCTCTTTCTCTCTGCCGTCACTCGAAATCGCCAGCAGAGACTAATCGACCCGTTTTCCATGTTGCCAGGAAGGTTGAATTCCAATCTCAGTGTGATGTTTTATTTAGACAGTACAGAAATAGAGGGGTGATGGATGAAGGGTGGACACAGGGATTGAACCTCGGTGTCCAGGGTCAACATATATTGTATGTGTGAGCAGCCGGGTAGTGGTGTTAGCTCTAGTGACTAGACCAAGGGCTCTGCAAGCCTTATCCAGCCAGTCAGCCAGTCAGCCAGTCAGAAAGCCAGTCAGCCAGCCAGTCAGCCAGCCAGTCAGCCAGCCAGCCAGCCAGTCAGCCAGTAGGGAAATGGTTGTATAAATATAGATCTATGTTCATCTAGACTCATCTCTATGGTCTCCTCTCATAGATCTATGTTCATCTAGACTCATCTCTATGGTCTCCTATCATTGATCTATGTTCATCTAGACTCATCTCTATGGTCTCCTCTCATAGATCTATGTTCATCTAGACTCATCTTTATGGTCTCCTCTCATAGATCTATGTTTATCTAGACCCTAGTTTTAGCCCGACTTGCAGGCAGAAGAAAGACACAGAGAAACAGAGAGACAGGATAAGACAGACAGACAGGATGAGACAGACAGACAGACAGACAGACAGACAGACAGACAGACAGACTGACTGACTGACAGACAGACAGAAAGAAAGGGTGAGACAGACAGACAAACAGAAAGACAGCCAGACAGGATGAGAAAGACGGACAGAAAGAAAGAATGAGTGAGTGAGACAGACAGACAAACAGAAAGACAGCCAGACAGGGTGAGAAAGACAGATAAACAGAAAGAAATAGTGAGACAGACAGACAGACATGATGAGAGACAGGCAGACACAGACAGACAGACAGACAGACAGACAGACAGACAGACAGGATGAGACAGACAGACAGGATGAGACAGACATGATGAGACAGACAGACAGACAGGATGAGACAGAGACAGACAGACAGTCAGCACCATGCACAGCCCTTTAAATCTCCTCTGTTATTCAATACAGACAGACAGGATGAGGCAGACAGACAGGATGAGAGACAGACAGGATGAGACAGACAGACAGACAGGATGAGACAGACAGGATGAGACAGACAGACAGGACGAGACAGACAGACAGACAGTCAGTCAGCACCATGCACAGCCCTTTAAATCTCCTCTGTTATTCAATACCTCCTGGCTGCAGCAGATCAATGGACAGATATTGACTGCATCCCAAATAGCATCTTATTCTCCATATAACATCAGACAGACATACAGACAGACAGGATGAGACAGACAGACAGACACAGACAGACAGGCAGACAGGATGAGACAGACAGACAGACAGGATGAGACAGAGACAGACAGGATGAGACAGACAGGATGAGACAGACAGACAGGATGGGGCAGACAGACATAGCACAGACAGACAGGATAAGACAGACAGACAGATAGACAGACAGACAAACACAGACAGGATAGCTAGATAAGAAATTCAGAACCAGTCAGACAGACAAACAGGATGATAAAGACAGACAGACAGGATGATACAGACAAACAGGATGAGACAGACAGGCAGAAAGAAAGAAAGAATGGGTGAGACAGACAGACAAACAGAAAGACAGCCAGACAGGATGAGACAGACAGACAAACATAATGAAATTGTGAGGCAGGCAGACAGACAGACAGACAGACAGACAGGATGAGAGACAGGCAGACACAGATAGACAGACAGACAGGATGAGACAGACAGACAGACAGGATAGCTAGATAAGTAATGCTACACCAGTCAGACAGACAGTCAAACAGACAGAATGAAAGAGACAGACAGGATGAGACAGACAGGATGAGACAGACAGACAGGATGAGACAGACAGACAGACAGGATGAGACAGACAGACAGGATGAGAGACAGACAGGATGAAACAGACAGACAGACAGACAGTCAGCACCATGCAAAGTCCTTTAAATCTCCTCTATTATTCAATACAGACAGACAGGATGAGACAGACAGACAGACAGACAGACAGACAGACAGACAGGATAAGACAGACAGAAAGGATGAGACAGACAGATAGACAGACAGACAGTCAGCACCATGCACAGCCCTTTAAATTTCCTCTGTTATTCAATACAGACAGACAGGATGAGGCAGACAGACAGGATGAGAGACATACAGGATGAGACAGACAGACAGACAGACAGGATGAGACAGACAGACAGGACGAGACAGAGACAGACAGACAGACAGTCAGCACCATGCACAGCCCTTTAAATTTCCTCTGTTATTCAATACAGACAGACAGGATGAGGCAGACAGACAGGATGAGAGACATACAGGATGAGACAGACAGACAGACAGGATGAGACAGACAGACAGGACGAGACAGAGACAGACAGTCAGTCAGCACCATGCACAGCCCTTTAAATCTCCTCTGTTATTCAATACCTCCTGGCTGCAGCAGATCAATGGAAAGATACTGACTGCATCCCAAATAGCATCTTATTCTCCATATAACATCAGACAGACATACAGACAGACAGGATGAAACAGACAGACAGGATAGCTAGATAAGTAGTGAGACAGACACAGACAGATAGACAGGATGAGAGACAGACAGACACAGACAGACAGACAGACAGACAGGATGAGACAGAGACAGACAGGATGAGACAGACAGACAGGATGGGGCAGACAGACATAACACAGACAAACAGGATAAGAAAGACAGACACGATACGACAGACAGGATGAAACAGTCAGACAGGATGATACAGAGACAGACAGGATGAGAGACAGACAGGATGAGACAGACAGACAGGATAAGAGACAGACAGGATAGCTACATGTAGATAAGCAAAGCAGCACCAGTCAGACAGACAGGATGAGACAGACAGACAGGATGAGACAGACAGACAGGATGAGACAGACAGACAGGATGAGAGACAGACAGGATGAGACAGACAGACAGGATGAGAGACAGACAGGATAGCTACATGTAGATAAGCGAAGCAGCACCAGTCAGACAGACAGGATTAGACAGACAGGATGAGACAGACAGACAGACAGACAGGATGAGAGACAGACAGGATGAGACAGACAGGATAGCTACATGTAGATAAGCAAAGCAGCACCAGTCAGACAGACAGACAGGATGAGACAGACAGACAGACAGACAGGATGAGGCAGACAGACAGGATGAGACAGACAGGATGAGACAGACAGAAAGGATGAGACAGATAGACAGACAGACAGACAGGATGAGAGACAGACAGGATGAGACAGACAGACAGGATAGCTACATGTAGATAAGCGAAGCAGCACCAGTCAGACAGAGAGACAGGATGAGACAGACAGACAGACAGACAGGATGAGGCAGACAGACAGGATGAGGCAGACAGGATGAGACAGACAGAAAGGATGAGACAGACAGACGGACAGGATGAGAGACAGACGGACAGGATGAGAGACAGACAGGATGAGACAGACAGACAGGATAGCTACATCTACATAAGCGAAGCAGTACCAGTCAGACAGACAGACAAACAGACAGAATGAAACAGACAGACAGGATGAGACATACAGACAGGATGAGACATACAGACATGATAAGACAGACAGACAGACAGGATGAGACAGATAAGATGAGACAGACAGACAGACAGGATAGCAACGTGTAGATAAGCGAAGCAGCACCAGTCAGACAGACAGACAGGATGAGACAGACAGACAGGATGAGACAGACAGACAGGATAGCTACATGTAGATAAGCGAAGCAGCACCAGTCAGACAGACAGACAGACAGGATTATAGACAGACAGGATGAGACAGACAGACAGGATGAGAGACAGACAGGATAGCTACATGTAGATAAGCGAAGCAGCACCAGTCAGACAGACAGACAGGATGAGAGACAGACAGGATTAGACAGACAGACAGACAGGATGAGAGACAGACAGGATGAGACAGACAGACAGGATAGCTACATGTAGATAAGCGAAGCAGCACCAGTCAGACAGACAGACAGACAGGATTATAGACAGACAGGATGAGACAGACAGACAGGATGAGAGACAGACAGGATAGCTACATGTAGATAAGCGAAGCAGCACCAGTCAGACAGACAGACAGGATGAGAGACAGACAGGATTAGACAGACAGACAGACAGGATGAGAGACAGACAGGATGAGACAGACAGAGAGGATGAGAGACAGACAGGATAGCTACATGTAGAAAAGCGAAGCAGCACCAGTCAGACAGACAGACAGGATGAGACAGACAGACAGGATGAGACAGACAGACAGGATAGCTACATGTAGATAAGCGAAGCATCACCAGTCAGACAGACAGACAGGATGAGACAGACAGGATGAGACAGACAGACAGGATAGCTACATGTAGATAAGCGAAGCATCACCAGTCAGACAGACAGACAGGATGAGACAGACAGACAGACAGACAGGATGGACAGACAGACAGGATGAGACAGACAGGATGGGACAGACAGACATTATGAGACAGACAGACAGGATGAAACAGACAGACAGACAGACAGGATAGCTACGTGTAGATAAGCGAAGCAGCAACAGTCAGACAGACAGACAGGATGAGACAGACAGACAGACAGGATGGACAGACAGACAGGATGAGACAGACAGGATGGGACAGACAGACAGGATGAGACAGTCAGACAGACAGACAGGATGGGACAGACAGACATTATGAGACAGACAGACAGGATGAAACAGACAGACAGACAGACAGGATAGCTACGTGTAGATAAGCGAAGCAGCAACAGTCAGACAGACAGACAGGATGAGACAGACAGACAGACAGGATGGACAGACAGACAGGATGAGACAGACAGGATGGGACAGACAGACAGGATGAGACAGTCAGACAGACAGACAGGGTGGGACAGACAGACAGACAGACAGGATGAGACACTCAGACAGACAGGATGGGACAGTCAGACAGACAGACAGGATGGGACAGACAGACAGACAGACAGACAGACAGACAGGATGAGACAGACAGACAGACAGGATGGGACAGTCAGACAGACAGACAGGATGGGACAGACAGACAGACAGGATGAGACAGACAGACAGACAGGATGGGACAGACAGACAGACAGGATGAGACAGTCAGACAGAAACGATGGGACAGTCAGACAGAGGGCTCTGGTCATAAGCAGTCCATTTGGCATGCAGGTGCAGTTCCAATCTCCCTCCATTTGATTAAGTTAGGAGCATATTTCCTGTTCCTATAATTGGCGAGGTGCTTTGAAATAGGAAAATACAGATAGACAACCTTATCTAATTTGTTCAAAGATCTAATTTGGGGATAATATTTCGCTCCTCGTTCTGTGATGAAGCCATCGCATAGTATCAGATTAGTAACTCAATCCATTTAAAGCGGAAACAGTATTCTAGTGTGTCAAACAGCACGTCAATGGTACTACTACCTAGACTGTCATTCACTTATTCATTCATCCACTGGACTGTAGTAGTAGAAGCAGTAGTGTTAATGGTGCTACTACCTAGACTGTCATTCACTTATTCATTCATTCACTTATTCATTCATTCACTTATTCATTCATTCACTTATTCATTCATCCACTGGACTGTAGTAGTAGAAGCAGTAGTGTTAATGGTGCTACTACCTAGTCTGTCATTCATTCACTTATTCATTCATTCACTTACTCATTCACTCATTAATTCATGAATTTATTCATTCATCCACTGGACTGTAGTAGTAGAAGCAGCAGTGTTAATGGTACTACTACCTAGTCTGTCATTTATTAACTTATTCATTCATTAACTTATTCATTCATTAACTTATTCATTCATTCACTGGACTGTAGTAGTAGCAGCATATGTGGGAACTCCTTCAAGACCGTTGGAAAAGCATTCCACATGAAGCTGGTTGAGAGAATGCCAAGAGTGTTCAAAGCTGTCATCAAGGCAAAGGGTGGCTACTTTGAAGAATCTCAAATATAAAATATATTTACATTTGTTTAACACTTTTTGGGTTACTACATGATTCCATATGTGTTATTTAATAGTTTTGATGTGTTCACTATTATTCTACAGTGTAGAAATAATGAGAAACTATTGAACGAGTAGGTGTCCAAACGTATGACTGCCATTGTATCTATTTATACACACAGTGTCTTCAGAAAGTAATCATACCCCTTTCTTATTGCACATTTAGCTGATAAAATGGATTAAATATTTGTTTTCTTCTACACACAATACCCTATAATGACATCACAATACCCTATGATGACATCACAATACCCTATAATGACATCACAAAACCCTATAATGACATCACAAAACCCTATAATGACATCACAATACCCTATAATGACATCACAAAACCCTATAATGACATCACAATACCCTATGATGACATCACAATACCCTATAATGACATCACAAAACCCTATAATGACATCACAAATCCCTATAATGACCTCCCAATACCCTATAATGACATCACAAAACCCTATAATGACATCACAAAGCCCAATAATGACATCACAAAACCCTATAATGACATCACAATACCCTATAATGACATCACAATACCCTATAATGACATCACAATACACTATGATGACATCACAATACCCTATAATGACTTCACAATACCCTATGATGATATCACAATACCCTATAATGACAAAGTGAAAATGTGTTTTTAGAAATCTTAGCAAATGTATTGTAAATGAAATACAGAAATGTCTAATTTACATACTGTAAGTATTCACAACCCAGGAGTCAATGCTTTGCAGAAGGAGCATTTGGCACCGATTACAGCTGTGAGTCTTTCTGGTTATAGTCTCTAAAGCCTTGTTCACAATGCAGGCCTTAATGTTCAAATCAGTTTTGTTTTTCAAATCCGTTTTTGACTACTGACTGTCCAAACAGCGTGTTACAAGTGACCAAATCAGATTAGTGTTTTCAGACGGCAGTCATTTGCTGACAAGGCTACGCTAGTTGTCATAGTAACGGCGGCTATGTGCGCACAGTGTTGTAGGCTGATTGGTGGTGGTGGTGCTCAGAATTTACATATCAAGCTTAGGTGACAACAATGCCTGCCATGGACATTTCCCCGTTGCTTTCAATGTTCAAAATCATAGTGTAAGTACAATTTTAAAGCCTCAAAAGGATAAGATTAACCAACTTTAAAAACGATTCCTTTTTGTATAGCAACTAGCTAGCTAGGTAGCTACAGCAGTCAGCTAGCTAGCTAGCTCACTAATTTGTTTGTAAACAATTAACAAGCTAGTTAGCTAGAACATGTTCTTGTCCAACTGTCAACAGAGCAGAGAGCAACAACATATGACGAGTAATAGTCTAAAAACCACTTACATCAGATTTGACCGTTCAGACACAAGTCACATGGCCAGGAATCAGATTTGACCGTTCAGACACAAGTCACATGGCCAGGAATCAGATTTGACCGTTCAGACACAAGTCACATGGCCAGGAATCAGATTTGACCGTTCAGACACAAGTCACATGGCCAAGAATCAGATTTGACCGTTCAGACACAAGTCACATGGCCAGGAATCAGATTTGACCGTTCAGACACAAGTCACATGGCCAAGAATCCGATTTGACCGTTCAGACACAAGTCACATGGCCAGGAATCAGATTTGACCGTTCAGACACAAGTCACATGGCCAAGAATCCGATTTGACCGTTCAAATCTGACTTCAAACCCCTTGCGAATGTGCTTATAATATGGAGAGTGGTACTTAGTAAAGTGTTGTACTGGATTTGCCCAAAGCATCACTTTTTTTCCTAAACCTAACCCAAATGGCTTCGTCGTTCTCATCTCCTATGGCTGGACGTCGCTCGGGCCTGATGGGTGTTTCCCCACCTTGTCTTCTGTCCCTATCTGAATGGCCTGTTACCTGGAACTAGCCTGCCAAGGAAGTCGTCTCCACCTGTTCTCCTCCATCTGTCCCTATCTGAATGGCCTGTGTTACCTGGAACTAGCCAGCTAAGGAAGTCATCTCCACCTGTTCTCCTCCTTCTGTCCCTATCTGAATGGCCTTTTACCTGGAACTAGCCAGCTAAGGAAGTCATCTCCACCTGTTCTCCTCCTTCTGTCCCTATCTGAATGGCCTGTTACCTGGAACTTGCCGGCCAAGGAAGTCATCTCCACCTGTTCTCCTCCATCTGTCCCTATCTGAATGGCCTGTTACCTGGAACTAGCCAGCTAAGGAAGTCATCTCCACCTGTTCTCCTCCTTCTGTCCCTATCTGAATGGCCTGTTACCTGGAACTAGCCTGCCAAGGAAGTCATCTCCACCTGTTCTCCTCCTTCTGTCCCTATCTGAATGGTCTTTTACCTGGAACTAGCCAGCTAAGGAAGTCATCTCCACCTGTTCTCCTCCTTCTGTCCCTATCTGAATGGCCTGTTACCTGGAACTTGCCGGCCAAGGAAGTCATCTCCACCTGTTTCTCCTCCATCCTGTAGTGGAGTAGACAGAGAACAGCATCATGAGGAGGATGGGATCCACCCATATCATGTGGGTTCCTGGATCCTTTCACAGAATTACAAGGCTGCGTTGAGACAACGATTTATCAATGACCCAAGCCCAGCCCTACCGTTGTGTCGCAGAGTCATCATAGTGCTTTAGCAAATGTACATTATCCCAGGGGCATTGGTAGACACAATGTAAGTAACCGAATGTATGTCCTTCTAACTGCCCTGAATGTCTCTGCTGATCTTACAGCTATTCTATGCAGCAATCATGTGACTATGAACCAGACTTATACTCTTAGCAATGAGGCGGTGTGCCCTAGTAGGAAGTCTGCTGTTTGCAGCTTTCCCTGCACTAACATAAACAGCATGAGCATGTCTACTTCTGCTAAGCTTCCCAGTAAAGGAATCAAGAATCCCAGAAAAGTGCTAAAAATAGTAATATATAAATAATAATATACTTATTTGTTATTTTTTATATGCTGCCTAATAAACATGGTTCATGAAGTCAATACCTTGCTATCAACAGATGACATTCATATTCTGACTATCTCTGAAACTCACTTAGATAATACCTTTGATGATACAGTGGTAGCAACACAAGGTTATAACATCTACAGAAAAGACAGAAATGCCAATGGTGAAGGTGTTACGTTCTATATTCAGAACCACATTCCTGTAAAGCTTAGAGACGATCTAATGTTAAATACTGTTGAAGTAATATGGCTACAGGTTCATCTGCCTCACCTAAAGCCCATTCTGGTGGGAAGCTGCTATAGACCACCAAGTGCTAACAGTCAGAATCTGGATAATATGTATGAAATGCTTGATAATGTATGTGATATCAACAGAGAGGTACATTTTCTGGGGGATTTCAAAATGGACTTTCATCAAGCTGCCCACTCAGGAAAAAACTTCAAACTGTAACCAGTGCCTGCAACCTGGTTCAGGTTATCAGTCAACCTACCAGGGTATTTAAAAACAGCACAGGAATGAAATCATCAACATGTATTGATCACATCTTTACTAATGCTGCAGACATTTGCTTTAAAATTACTTAGGGAGCAGTGGGGCGCTAGCGCTAGCGGGTCTCATTAAACGCATAAAATCGCTAATATAAAATCCCTTACCTACAGAAGAACTTCTGCTGAGGGCTTCCCAAGTGTCCAATGAAGACATCCAATCGTTCTTTTGTTAGAAAAAGTAATTTATTATATCCATAAATCTCCGTAAATCTCTGGCGCGTTATGTTCATAAAATACAGCATCCACTTGCCCATTGAACCGTGAAGAGAACGCGTTTAACCTATACCTATACACTTGTCCAAGAACATTCAACCATCATTGATAATGTATCCTTAGGAACACTTTTATGTATATTTACTATAATATTTCAACCGGATTATAAACTGGACGATAGGAAAGGAAAAAACCACAGCCTTGCCAAAGCCCGTGAACGCGCATCCTCTTCTGTTTACATCCTGTGACTTGTTCGAAATTCTTCTTCTATTACCATCCAGAGCAACCTAACATCACCAAACACTGTCTAGAGACTGTTGGCATCCAGTGGAAGCAATAGGTACTGCAATCTTACTCCCATATATGGCTGTTTTCAAAAGGGAGGGGTTCAAAATGAGGCAATGTGTCAAAAACACTTTTTCCAGGACAGAAATTCCTCGGGTTTTCGCCTGCTATATCCGTTCTGTTATACTCACAGACATTGTGTTAACACTTTTAGAAACTTCAGAGTGTTTCCTATCCAATAGTACTAATTATGTGCATATCCTATTTTCTGGGCCTGAGTGGGAGGCATTTTACTTTGGGCACGCCAGACTCTCCAAAACCGTCACCTCGGGAGCCGCTCCCTAAGAAGTTAAGAAAAGGACTGTAAAAACTGTTAGATCCCTGTGGATTGATGAGGAATTTAAAAATGTTATGGTTGAGGGGGATGAGGCAAAAGGAATGGTAAGTCTGGCTGCACAACCGATTGGCCAACGTACTGCAGATCAAAAATCATGTGACTAAACTGCATGAAAAGAAGAAACTATACTATGAAACTAAGATAAATTACATAAATAATGATAGTAAAAAGCTTTTGAGCACCTTAAATTAAATGTTGGGCAAAAAGACAAACAGCTCCATCATTCATTGAATCAGATGACTCATTCATACCAAAACCCACTGATATTGACAACTACTTTAATGATTTTTTCATTGGCAAGAATAGCAAACTGTGGCAGCAGCTACTCTTCCTGGGGTTTATTATGGATCCCCATTAGTTCCTGCCAAGGCAGCAGCTACTCTTCCTGGGGTTTATTATGGATCCCCATTAGTTCCTGCCAAGGCAGCAGCTACTCTTCCTGGGGTTTATTATGGAACCCCATTAGTTCTTGCCGAGGCAGCAGCTACTCTTCCTGGGGTTTATTATGGAACCCCATTAGTTCCTGCCAAGGCAGCAGCTACTCATCCTGGGGTTTATTATGGATCCCCATTAGTTCCTGCCAAGGCAACAGCTACTCTTCCTGGGGTTTATTATGGATCCCCATTAGTTCCTGCCAAGGCAGCAGCTACACTTCCTGGCATCCAAACACATTAAGGCACTTACATTACATATAAAACAAAAGATAAAACAGTACATCATATAACATTATTACACCTCCACATATCTACAATACAAAATGTATCATACTGGCAGGAAAACTCATGGTGAGAGACGGGGAGTGTGTTGTGTACCTCCTAATCAGGTTGATTTGCGAATTTCCATCGACATTGGTGTCAAATTGGATATGATGGTATAGTAGTCTCCCCCTCAATAACTGGTCCTGAGTCAGACTGGGAGTTAACCACAAAGCCATAGTACAAGTTAGAGGAAGATAACTGACCCAGGACCAGTAGATAATACAGGAACCACAGGGCTATAAGACCATAGAAGTTAATACAGACCCAGGACCAGTAGTTAATACAGGAACCACAGGGCTATAAGACCATAGTAGTTAATACAAACCAAGGACCAGTAGTTAAAACAGGAACCACAGGGCTATAAGACCATAGTAGTTAAGACTGACCCAGGACCAGTAGTTAAAACAGGAACCACAGGGCTATAAGACCATATTAGTTAATACAGACCCAGGACCAGTAGTTAAAACACTGATTATGATTAACGAGACGTGGTGTGATCATAACAACATACAGGAACTCAAGTCCTTTTGTTTACCTGACATAGAATTCTTTACAATCAAATGCCGACCGCATTATCTACCAAGAGAATTCTCCTCGATTATAATCACAGCCGTGTACATCCCCCCTCAAGCTGATACATCGACGGCACTGAAAGAAATTCATCGGACTCTATGTAAACTGGAAACCACATATCCTGAGGCTGCATTTATTGTGGCTGGGGATTTTAACAAGGCTAATCTGAAAACAAGGCTCCGTAAATTTTATCAGCATATCGAATGTGCGACCCGGGCCGGGAAAATCCTGGATCATTGATATTCTAACTTCCGCAACGCATACACGGCTATTCTCCGCCCTCCTTTCGGCAAGTCTGACCATGACTCCATTTTGTTGCTCCCAGCCTACAACAGAAACTAAAACAGGAAACGCCCGTTCTCAGGTCTGTTCAACACTGGTCCGACCAATCTGATTCCACGCTGCAAGATTGCTTCGAGCACGTGGACTGGGATATGTTCCGGAAAGCATCAGACAACAAAATTGATGTATATGCTGATTCGGTGAGCGAGTTTATTAGCAAGTGCATCGGTGATGTTGTACCCATAGCAACTATTAAACCCTTCCCCAACCAGAAACCGTGGATTGATGGCAGCATTCGTGCAAAACTGAAAGCGCGAACCACTGCTTTTAACCAGGGTAAGGCTACCGGAAACATGACTGAATACAAACAGTGTAGCTATTCCCTCCACAAGGCAATCAAACAAGCTAATATAGAGACAAAGTAGAGTCACAATTCAACAACTCAGACACAAGAGGAATGTGGCAGGGTCTACAGTCAATCAATGACTACAAAAAGAAAACCAGCCCCGTCGCAGACCACGATGTCCTGCTCCCAGACAAACTAAACAACTTCTTTGCTCACTTTGAGGACAATACAGTGCCACCAACATGGCCCAGTACCAAAACCTGCGGGCTCACCTTCACCGCAGCCAATGTGAGTAAAACATTTAAGCATGTTAACCCTCGCAAGGCTGCCGGCCCAGATGGCATCCTTGGCCATGTCCTCAGGGCATGCGCAGACCAGCTGGCTGGTGTGTTTACGGACATATTTAATAAATCTGCTGTCTGCTGTTCCCGCATGCTTCAAGAGGGCCACCATTGTCCCTGTTCCCAAGAAAGCTAAGGTAACTGAGCTAAATGACTATCGCCCCGGCCCGTAGCACTCACTTCCGTCATCATTAAGTGCTTTGAGAGACTAGTCAAGGATCATATCACCTCCATCCTACCAGACACCCTAGACCCACTCCAATTTGCTTACTGTCCCAATAGGTCCACAGACGCCGCAATCGCAATCACACTGCACACTGCCCTAACCCATCTGGACAAGAGGAATACCTATGTAAGAATGCTGTTCATCGACTACAGCTCAGCATTTAACACCATAGTACCCTCCAAACTCATCATTAAACTCGAGACACTAGGTCTCGACCCCGCCCTGTGCAACTGGGTCCTGGACTTCCTGACGGGCCGGCCCCAGGTGGTGAGGGTAAAAAACAACATCTCCACCCCGCTGATCCTCAACACTGGGGCCCCACAAGGGTGCGTTCTCAGCCCTCTCCTGTACTCCCTGTTCACCCATGACTGCGTGGCCAAGCACGCCTCCAACTCAATCATCAAGTTTGCTGACGACACTACAGTGGTAGGCTTGATTACCAACAACGACAAGACGGCCTACAGGGAGGAGGTGAGGGCCCTCGGAGTGTGGTGTCAGGACAATAACCTCTCACTCAATGTCAACAAAACAAAGGAGATGATCGTGGACTTCAGGAAACAGCAGAGGGAGCACCCCCCTATCCACATCGACGGGACAGTAGTGGAGAAGGTAAAAAGTTTTAAGTTTCTCGGCGTACACATCACGGACAAACTGAAATGGTCCACCCACACAGACAGCGTGGTGAAGAAGGCGCAACAGCGCCTCTTCAACCTCAGGAGGCTGAAGAAATTTGGCTTGTCACCAAAAACACTCACAAACTTTTACAGATGCACAATCGAGAGCATCCTGTCGGGCTGTATCACCGCCTGGTACGGCAACTGCTCCGCCCACAACCGTAAGGCTCTCCAGAGGGTAGTGAGGACTGCACAGCGCATCACCGGGGGTAAACTACCTGCCCTCCAGGACACCTACACCACCCGATGTCACAGGAAGGCCAAAAAGATCATCAAGGACAACAACCACCCGAACCCCTGCCTGTTCACCCCGCTATCATCCAGAACGCGCGGTCAGTACAGGTACATCAAAGCTGGGACCGAGAGACTGAAAAACAGCTTCTATCTCAAGGCCATCAGACTGTTAAACAGCCATCACTAACATTGAGTGGCTGCTGCCAACATACTGACTCAAATCTCTAGCCACTTTAATAATTAAAAAGTGGATGTAAAATATATCACTAGCCACTTTAAACAATGCTATTTATATAATGTTTACATATCCTACATTACTCATCTCATATGTATATACTGTACTCTATACCATCTACTGCATCTTGCCTATACCGCTCGGCCATCGCTCTTCCATATATTTATATGTACATACTCGAATTCATTCCTTTACTCTCGTGTGTATAAGGTAGCTGTTGTGAAATTGTTAGATTCCTTGTTAGATACTACTGCATGGTCGGAACTAGAAGCACAAGCATTTCACTACACTCGCATTAACATCTGCTAACCATGTGCATGTGACCAATAAGATTTGATTTGATTTGACCATAGTAGTTAATACAGATCCAGTAGTTAGTTAGTTAAAGAGTAGTACAGGCTGGTCCAGGACCAGTCATTAGTTACAGTTCAGAGTAGTACAGGCTGGTCCAGGACCAGTCATTAGTTACAGTTCAGAGTAGTACAGGCTGCTCCAGGACAAGTCATTAGTTACAGTTCAGAATAGTACAGGCTGGTCCAGGACCAGTCATTAGTTACAGTTCAGAGTAGTACAGGCTGGTCCAGGATCAGTCATTAGTTACAGTTCAGAGTAGTACAGGCTGGTCCAGGATCAGTCATTAGTTACAGTTCAGAGTAGTACAGGCTGGTCCAGGACCAGTCATTAGTTACAGTTCAGAGCCCTCCAGAGTGTCCTCCATTAAACCAACACTGTGACCATCAATGTTTATGACCATCATAAAGTACAGCCGGCCAGGGAGCACTCTGACACACTGCTGTTTCGTCCCCTGAAGGCATCCATCACGCTGGCTGGTTATACACACGGTGGATGAGGTGAGTTTTACTATGTAAAGCAAAGTGAGCGCTGGGAGAAACACTGTATAAATCCAATCAATTATTATTATTCATTGTTATGGTGGTACATATTCTACTTCAGCCATCTACACCCATCTCTAACCCGGTGACCCAGTGGACCAGGCTTCAGCCCATTCACATGGCTGGGTAAAGGCTGATCTCTAACCCTGTAACCCTGACCACCAGGCTTCAGCCCATTCACATGGCTGGGTAAAGGCTGATCTCTAACCCGGTTACCCTGACCACCAGGCTTCAGCCCATTCACATGGCTGGGTAAAGGCTGATCTCTAACCCTGACCCAGTGGACCAGGCTTCAGCCCATTCACATGGCTGGGTAAAGGCTGATCTTTTGTCCTGAGGGTCAGAAATCCAATTATAGTGTTAGAAAGAAATGGAGAAACCATTATAAAATGAGATTGCTTTAAAAATCTACAGTACAGTAACTGAACAAAACAAAATAAAAAACAATAGTGAAGGAAGAATAATACTGGTGTTACTAACATGGAGTTGGAGAGAGGAGGAGGAGAGGAGAGGAGAGAGGTGGAGAAGAGGAGTGAGGAGGAGGAGAGATGAGAGAGGAGGAGGAGGAGATTGATGGGGAGAGGAGAGAGGAGGAGGAGAGGAGTGATGAGGAGAGGAGAGAGGTGGAGGAGAGAGGAGGATGAGGGAGGAGGAGGAGGAGGAGAGAAGAGTGATGGTGAGAGGATAGAGGAGGAGGAGAGGAGAGAGGAGGAGGAGAGAAGAGATGAGGAGGAGAGTGATGGGGGGAGGACAGAGGAGGAGGAGAGGAGAGAGGAAGGAGGAGGAGAATGATGGGGAGAGGAGAAAGGAAGATCAATCATGTGTGAAAGACTGTCGCCGTCAAAATTGGCACCCTTTTCCCCACAGAGGCTTGCCAGGTGACATACAACGCTTCCTGGCGGCCATGTTGAAAGAACAATCAATCAATTCTTCCAACAACAATAACTGAGTGGCTAGCTGCACTATAACAGGACCAATAGGACTGAGAGGCTAGCTGCACTATAACAGGACCAGTAGGACTGAGTGGCTAGCTGCACTATAACAGGACCAGTAGGACTGAGAGGCTAGCTGCACTATAACAGGACCAGTAGGACTGAGTGGCTAGCTGCACTATAACAGGACCAGTAGGACTGAGAGGCTAGCTGCACTATAACAGGACCAGTAGGACTGAGTGGCTAGCTGCACTATAACAGGACCAGTAGGACTGAGCGGCTAGCTGCACTATAACAGGACCAGTAGTACTGAGTGGCTAGCTGCACTATAACAGGACCAGTAGGACTGAGAGGCTAGCTGCACTATAACAGGACCAGTAGGACTGAGAGGCTAGCTGCACTATAACAGGACCAGTAGGACTGAGAGGCTAGCTGCACTATAACAGGACCAGTAGGACTGAGAGGCTAGCTGCACTATAACAGGACCAGTAGGACTGAGAGGCTAGCTGCACTATAACAGGACCAGTAGGACTGAGAGGCTAGCTTCACTATAACAGGACCAGTAGGACTGAGAGGCTAGCTGCACTATAACAGGACCAGTAGGACTGAGAGGCTAGCTGCACTATAACAGGACCAGTAGGACTGAGAGGCTAGCTGCACTATAACAGGACCAGTAGGACTGAGAGGCTAGCTTCACTATAACAGGACCAGTAGGACTGAGAGGCTAGCTACACTATAACAGGACCAGTAGGACTGAGAGGCTAGCTGCACTATAACAGGACCAGTAGGACTGAGAGGCTAGCTTCACTATAACAGGACCAGTAGGACTGAGAGGCTAGCTGCACTATAACAGGACCAGTAGGACTGAGAGGCTAGCTTCACTATAACAGGACCAGTAGGACTGAGAGGCTAGCTGCACTATAACAGGACCAGTAGGACTGAGAGGCTAGCTGCACTATAACAGGACCAGTAGGACTGAGAGGCTATCTGCACTATAACAGGACCAGTAGGACTGAGTGGCTAGCTGCACTATAACAGGACCAGTAGGACTGAGTGGCTAGCTACACTATAACAGGACCAGTAGGACTGAGAGGCTAGCTGAACTATAACAGGACCAGTAGGACTGAGTGGCTAGCTGCACTATAACAGGACCAGTAGGACTGAGCGGCTAGCTGCACTATAACAGGACCAGTAGGATTGAGAGGCTAGCTGCACTATAACAGGACCAGTAGGACTGAGCGGCTAGCTGCACTATAACAGGACCAGTAGGACTGAGAGGCTAGCTGCACTATAACAGGACCAGTAGGACTGAGAGGCTAGCTGCACTATAACAGGACCAGTAGGACTGAGTGGCTAGCTGCACTATAACAGGACCAGTAGGACTGAGAGGCTAGCTGCACTATAACAGGACCAGTAGGACTGAGAGGCTAGCTGCACTATAACAGGACCAGTAGGACTGAGAGGCTAGCTGCACTATAACAGGACCAGTAGGACTGAGAGGCTAGCTGCACTATAACAGGACCAGTAGGACTGAGAGGCTAGCTGCACTATAACAGGACCAGTAGGACTGAGAGGCTAGCTGCACTATAACAGGACCAGTAGGATTGAGAGGCTAGCTGCACTATAACAGGACCAATAGGACTGAGAGGCTAGCTGCACTATAACAGGACCAGTAGGACTGAGTGGCTAGCTGCACTATAACAGGACCAGTAGGACTGAGAGGCTAGCTGCACTATAACAGGACCAGTAGGACTGAGTGGCTAGCTGCACTATAACAGGACCAGTAGGACTGAGAGGCTAGCTGCACTATAACAGGACCAGTAGGACTGAGTGGCTAGCTGCACTATAACAGGACCAGTAGGACTGAGCGGCTAGCTGCACTATAACAGGACCAGTAGTACTGAGTGGCTAGCTGCACTATAACAGGACCAGTAGGACTGAGAGGCTAGCTTCACTATAACAGGACCAGTAGGACTGAGAGGCTAGCTGCACTATAACAGGACCAGTAGGACTGAGAGGCTAGCTGCACTATAACAGGACCAGTAGGACTGAGAGGCTAGCTGCACTATAACAGGACCAGTAGGACTGAGAGGCTAGCTGCACTATAACAGGACCAGTAGGACTGAGAGGCTAGCTTCACTATAACAGGACCAGTAGGACTGAGAGGCTAGCTGCACTATAACAGGACCAGTAGGACTGAGAGGCTAGCTGCACTATAACAGGACCAGTAGGACTGAGAGGCTAGCTGCACTATAACAGGACCAGTAGGACTGAGAGGCTAGCTTCACTATAACAGGACCAGTAGGACTGAGAGGCTAGCTACACTATAACAGGACCAGTAGGACTGAGAGGCTAGCTGCACTATAACAGGACCAGTAGGACTGAGAGGCTAGCTTCACTATAACAGGACCAGTAGGACTGAGAGGCTAGCTGCACTATAACAGGACCAGTAGGACTGAGAGGCTAGCTTCACTATAACAGGACCAGTAGGACTGAGAGGCTAGCTGCACTATAACAGGACCAGTAGGACTGAGAGGCTAGCTGCACTATAACAGGACCAGTAGGACTGAGAGGCTATCTGCACTATAACAGGACCAGTAGGACTGAGTGGCTAGCTGCACTATAACAGGACCAGTAGGACTGAGTGGCTAGCTACACTATAACAGGACCAGTAGGACTGAGAGGCTAGCTGAACTATAACAGGACCAGTAGGACTGAGTGGCTAGCTGCACTATAACAGGACCAGTAGGACTGAGCGGCTAGCTGCACTATAACAGGACCAGTAGGATTGAGAGGCTAGCTGCACTATAACAGGACCAGTAGGACTGAGAGGCTAGCTGCACTATAACAGGACCAGTAGGACTGAGTGGCTAGCTGCACTATAACAGGACCAGTAGGACTGAGCGGCTAGCTGCACTATAACAGGACCAGTAGGACTGAGAGGCTAGCTGCACTATAACAGGACCAGTAGGACTGAGAGGCTAGCTGCACTATAACAGGACCAGTAGGACTGAGTGGCTAGCTGCACTATAACAGGACCAGTAGGACTGAGAGGCTAGCTGCACTATAACAGGACCAGTAGGACTGAGAGGCTAGCTGCACTATAACAGGACCAGTAGGACTGAGAGGCTAGCTGCACTATAACAGGACCAGTAGGACTGAGAGGCTAGCTGCACTATAACAGGACCAGTAGGACTGAGAGACTAGCTGAACTATAACAGGACCAGTAGGACTGAGAGGCTAGCTGCACTATAACAGGACCAGTAGGACTGAGAGGCTAGCTGCACTATAACAGGACCAGTAGGACTGAGTGGCTAGCTGCACTATAACAGGACCAGTAGGACTGAGCGGCTAGCTGCACTATAACAGGACCAGTAGGACTGAGAGGCTAGCTGCACTATAACAGGACCAGTAGGACTGAGAGGCTAGCTGCACTATAACAGGACCAGTAGGACTGGTGGCTAGCTGCACTATAACAGGACCAGTAGGACTGAGAGGCTAGCTGCACTATAACAGGACCAGTAGGACTGAGAGGCTAGCTGCACTATAACAGGACCAGTAGGACTGAGAGGCTAGCTGCACTATAACAGGACCAGTAGGACTGAGAGGCTAGCTTCACTATAACAGGACCAGTAGGACTGAGAGGCTAGCTTCACTATAACAGGACCAGTAGGACTGAGTGGCTAGCTTCACTATAACAGGACCAATAGGACTGAGTGGCTAGCTTCACTATAACAGGACCAGTAGGACTGAGTGGCTAGCTTCACTATAACAGGACCAGTAGTACTGAGAGGCTAGCTTCACTATAACAGGACCAGTAGGACTGAGAGGCTAGCTGCACTATAACAGGACCAGTAGGACTGAGAGGCTATCTGCACTATAACAGGACCAGTAGGACTGAGTGGCTAGCTGCACTATAACAGGACCAGTAGGACTGAGTGGCTAGCTACACTATAACAGGACCAGTAGGACTGAGAGGCTAGCTGCACTATAACAGGACCAGTAGGACTGAGAGGCTAGCTGCACTATAACAGGACCAGTAGGACTGAGAGGCTATCTGCACTATAACAGGACCAGTAGGACTGAGTGGCTAGCTGCACTATAACAGGACCAGTAGGACTGAGTGGCTAGCTGCACTATAACAGGACCAGTAGGACTGAGTGTCAAGCTGCATTATAACAGGACCAGTAGGACTGAGACGCTAGCTGTATGATAACAGAACCAGTAACAATGAGTGGCTAGCTGCATGATAACAGAACCAGTAGGACTGAGTGGCTAGCTAAACTATAACAGGACCAGTAGGACTGAGTGGCTAGTTGAGTGACCCCTGTACGGGGTATGTATCTTCAGGCCTGTACCAGGTATGTATCATCAGGCCTATTTGGGATATGTATCTTCAGGCCTATACGTGGTATGTATCTTCAGGCCTGTACGAGGTATGTATCTTCAGGCCTGTACGGGGTATGTATCTTCAGGCCTGTACGGGGTATGTATCTTCAGGCCTGTACGGGGTATGTATCTTCAGGCCTGTACGGGGTATGTATCTTCAGGCCTATACGTGGTATGTATCTTCAGGCCTGTACGGGGTATGTATCTTCAGGCCTATACGTGGTATGTATCTTCAGGCCTATACGGGGTAATGTATCATCAGGCCTGTACAGGGTATGTATCTTCAGGCCTATACGGGGTATGTATCTTCAGGCCTGTACGAGGTATGTATCTTTAGGCCTGTACCAGGTATGTATCATCAGGCCTATTCGGGATATGTATCTTCAGGCCTATACGGGGTATGTATCTTCAGGCCTGTATCATCAGGCCTGTACGGGGTATGTATCATCAGGCCTGTACGGGGTATGTATCTTCAGGCCTGTATCATCAGGCCTGTACAGGGTATGTATCTTCAGGCCTCTACGGGGTATGTATCTTCAAGCCTGTACTGGGTATGTATCTTCAGGCCTATACTGGGTATGTATCTTCAGGCCTCTACGGGGTATGTATCTTCAGGCCTATACGGGGTATGTATCTTCAGGCCTGTACGGGGTATGTGTCATCAGGCCTGTACGAGGTATGTATCTTCAGGCCTATACGTGGTATGTATCTTCAGGCCTGTACGGGGTATGTATCTTCAGGCCTAAACGTGGTATGTATCTTTAGGCCTGTACGGGGTATGTATCTTCAGGCCTATACGGGGTATTTATCATCAGGCCTATACGGGGTATGTATCTTCAGGCCTGTACGGGGTATGTGTCATCAGGCCAATACGGGGTATGTATCTTCAGGCCTGTACGGGGTATGTATCATCAGGCCTGTACGAGGTATGTATCTTCAGGCCTATATCAATTAATCAATCAAATGTATTTTTAAAGCCCTTCTTACATCAGCTGATGTCACAGAGTGCTGTACAGAAACCCAGCCTAAAACCCCAAACAGCAAGCAATGCAGGTGTAGAAGCACGGTGGCTAGGAAAAACTCCCTAGAAAGGCAGGAACCTAGGAAGAAACCTATAGAGGAACCAGGCTGTGAGGGGTGGCCAGTCCTCTTCTGGCTGTGCCGGGTGTAGATTATAACAGAACATGGCCAAGATGTTCAAATGTTCATAGATGACCAGCAGGGTCAGATAATAATAATCACAGTGGTTGTAGAGGGTGCAACAGGTCAGCACCTCAGGAGTAAATGTCAGTTGGCTTTTCATAGCCGATCATTCAGAGTTTCTCTACAGCAGGTCTGGGACAGGTAGCACGTCCGGTGAACAGGTCAGGGTTCCATAGCCGCAGGCAGAACAGTTGAAACTGGAGCAGCAGCACGGCCAGGTGGACTGGGGACAGCAAGGAGTCATCAGGCCAGGTAGTCCTGGGGCATGGTCCCAGGGCTCAGTTCCTCCGAGAGAGAGAAAGAAAGAGAGAGAGAAAAAGAGAGAGAGAATTAGAGAGAGCATGCTTAAATTCACACAGGACACCGGATAAGAGAGGAGAAATACTCCAGATATAACAGACGGACCCTAGCCCCCCGATACATAAACTACTGCAGCATATATACTGGGGGCTGAGACAGGAGGGGTCGGGAGACACTGTGGCCCCGTCCGACCCCCGGACAGGGCCAAACAGGCAGGATATATCCCCACTCACTCTTCCGAAGCACAGCCCCCACACCACTAGAGGGATATCTCCAACCACCAACTTACCATCCTGAGACAAGGCCGAGTATAGCCCACAAAGATCTCCGCCACTGCACAACCCGAGGGGGGGGGGGCAACCCGGACAGGAAGATCACGTCAGTGACTCAGCCCCTGTAATAGGGTTAGAGGCAGAGAATCCCAGTGGAGGGGAACCGGCCAGGCAGAGACAGCAAGGGCGGTTCGTTGCTCCAGTACAAAGTACACATGTTTTCTGATCTTTCTTCTATCTCTCAGATATAGGACAGACACTTCAGAACGAACTTACTTTAGATTTTTGTGTAGGATGTAGTGAATCTGTTATTCAATGTGTTTCTATGGGCTAATAGCAGTAAGGACTATCTGTTATTCAATGTGTTTCTATGGGCTAATAGCAGTAAGGACTATCTGTTATTCAATGTGTTTCTATGGGCTAATAGCAGTAAGAACTATCTGTTATTCAATGTGTTTCTATGGGCTAATAGCAGTAAGGACTATCTGTTATTCAATGTGTTTCTATGGGCTAATAGCAGTAAGGACTATCTGTTATTCAATGTGTTTCTATGGGCTAATAGCAGTAAGGACTATCTGTTATTCAATGTGTTTCTATGGGCTAATAGCAGTAAGGACTATCTGTTATTCAATGTGTTTCTATGGGCTAATAGCAGTAAGAACTATCTGTTATTCAATGTGTTTCTATGGACTAATAGCAGTAAGGACTATCTGTTATTCAATGTGTTTCTATGGGCTAATAGCAGTAAGGACTATCTGTTATTCAATGTGTTTCTATGGGCTAATAGCAGTAAGGACTATCTGTTATTCAATGTGTTTCTATGGGCTAATAGCAGTAAGGACTATCTGTTATTCAATGTGTTTCTATGGGCTAATAGCAGTAAGGACTATCTGTTATTCAATGTGTTTCTATGGGCTAATAGCAGTAAGAACTATCTGTTATTCAATGTGTTTCTATGGGCTAATAGCAGTAAGGACTATCTGTTGTTCCATGTGGTGAATCTGTTATTCAATGCATTTGTATGGACTAATAGCATTTAGACCAAAAATAATTGTTCATCCAATTGCATACATTTTTTTGATACTTCAAGGGGTCTTAAAATTCAACATCAAATAGCTAAATGATTCTTGGTATGACCTTCTAAAGCAATTGAAGTGACCGTATCACTGCCACACCGGGGGCACGAGTCGTGATGGCAGTCAAATGCCATGTCATCATTTAGTCACGGTAATTAGGCTTCTCCGAGCTCTGATGCTGCTGCTGGTCATTAGTAGCCTACCAGACTTGCTAAACTGTCCGTTCCTCAACACTCTATTGTCCCTCTAATCACTCTGACATCAACGCTAATGAAATGGAAACATTTATCAAACACTTCATGAGCGCCCCTATGTTTTCCTGCTAATGGAACATTCACGCTTATAGCCTACTGCCGTAAACGTGAAGAAATTATAATAATAATAATAAAAAATAGCCTAATAGTTTATCAACGGTTTAAGATAAACATTCTCGTCTGTGGCGTCAGGCTCATTGCTTTAAAACAGCTTCTGCGTCAACCGCTCAACACAGAATAGCTGCACTCCCTCAAATCGTTTGGAGATTATATCATTTATATTTTCCTCAGCTTTGTTCAATTGTTTAATCCACTGAATTCTTAGCTAATCCTGTCTGCTAAATGAACTAGTGTAACCCACAGACTTATGGCATAGCCAGATCAGGGCCCCGGAAGAGTACGCTCTTCTGTTCTTCTGAAATACATTTTCTTCCTATCATCGTTTGTTTAGACCGGTCTAAAATAAATGATGGATTTATTGTGAAGGTGTCGGCTGCACTAAACGGATTGATTAGACTGTTTTACAATGTAGCTGTTCCAAAGGTCTGAATCAGTGGCTTGTAGGCTGTGTGTGGAAACCAGGAGATGCTAAATGTGTTTTGGTAAATTACCGTGAGACCGGGCAGTTATTTGCTTGACAATCACCGACTGACAAAATGTCACGACCGCCACAGCTCTAATCAGGGGCGCTTGTCCGGGGCTCCAACATGAATGTTGGGGGTACTCGAGGCCTGTGGCTGCATTGGCCGGAATCATGCAACGTGTTGACATGGCTGATATACTGAGAACGAGAGACAATCAAATAAAACAGACTGGAGATCTTACAGCCAGACAAAAGGAAATGTTGATTTGAGAATAAAACACAGAACCCCTTCCCCTCTATAGAGACAGAACCCCTTCCCCTCTATAGAGACAGAACCCCTTCCCCTCTATAGAGACAGAACCCCTTCCCCTCTATAGAGACAGAACCCCTTCCCCTCTATAGAGACAGAACCCCTTCCCCTCTATAGAGACAGAACCCCTTCCCTCTTTGAGACAGAACCCCTTCCTCTTTAGAGACAGAACCCTTCCTCTTTAGAGACAGAACCCTTCCTCTCTTTAGAGACAGAACCCCTTCCCTCTTTAGAGACAGAACCCCTTCCCTCTATAGAGACAGAACCCTTCCCTCTTTAGAGACAGAACCCTTCCCTCTTTAGAGACAGAACCCTTCCCTCTTTAGAGACAGAACCCCTTCCCCTCTTTAGAGACAGAACCCTTCCCTCTATAGAGACAGAACTCCCTTCCCTCTTTAGAGACAGAACCCTTCCTCTATAGAGACAGAACCCTTCCCCTCTTTAGAGACAGAACCCCTTCCTCTATAGAGACAGAGAACCCCTTCCCTCACCCTTCCCTCTAGAGACAGAACCCCTTCCCCTCTATAGAGACAGAACCCTTCCCTCTATAGAGACAGAACCCTTCCCCTCTATAGAGACAGAACCCCCTTCCCTCTTTGAGACAGAACCCTTCCTCTGAGACAGAACCCTTCCCCTTCCTCTTTAGAGACAGAACCCCTTCCCCTCTATAGAGACAGAACCCCTTTCCCTCTTTAGAGACAGAACCCCTTCCCCTCTATAGAGACAGAACCCCTTCCCCTCTATAGAGACAGAACCCCTTCCCCTCACTAGAGACAGAACCCCTTCCCCTCTATAGAGACAGAACCCCTTCCCCTCTATAGAGACAGAACCCCTTCCCTCTTTAGAGACAGAACCCCTTCCCCTCTATAGAGACAGAACCCTTCCCTCTTTAGAGACAGAACCCCTTCCCCTCTATAGAGACAGAACCCCTTCCCCTCTATAGAGACAGAACCCCTTCCCCTCTTTAGAGACAGAACCCCTTCCCCTCTATAGAGACAGAACCCCTTCCCCTCTATAGAGACAGAACCCCTTCCCCTCTTTAGAGACAGAACCCTTCCTCTATAGAGACAGAACCCCTTCCCTCTATAGAGACAGAACCCCTTCCCTCACTTAGAGACAGAACCCCCTTCCTCTATAGAGACAGAACCCTTCCCTCTATAGAGACAGAACCCTTCCCTCTTTAGAGACAGAACCCCTTCCCTCTTTAGAGACAGAACCCTTCCCTCTATAGAGACAGAACCCTTCCCTCTTTAGAGACAGAACCCTTCCCTCTATAGAGACAGAACCCTTCCCCTCTATAGAGACAGAACCCTTCCCTCTATAGAGACAGAACCCCTTCCCTCTATAGAGACAGAACCCCTTCCTCTATAGAGACAGAACCCCTTCCCTCTATAGAGACAGAACCCCTTCCCTCTATAGAGACAGAACCCCTTCCCTCTATAGAGACAGAACCCCTTCCCCTCTATAGAGACAGAACCCTTCCCTCTATAGAGACAGAACCCCTTCCTCTATAGAGACAGAACCCCTTCCCTCTATAGAGACAGAACCCCTTCCCCTCTATAGAGACAGAACCCCTTCCCTCTATAGAGACAGAACCCTTCCCTCTATAGAGACAGAACCCTTCCCCTCTATAGAGACAGAACCCCTTCCCTCTATAGAGACAGAACCCCTTCCCTCTCTAGAGACAGAACCCTTCCCTCTATAGAGACAGAACCCTTCCTCTCTATAGAGACAGAACCCTTCCCTCTATAGAGACAGAACCCCTTCCCCTCTTTAGAGACAGAACCCCTTCCCCTCTATAGAGACAGAACCCCTTCCCCTCTATAGAGACAGAACCCCTTCCCCTCTATAGAGACAGAACCCTTCCCTCTATAGAGACAGAACCCCTTCCCC
The DNA here is from genome assembly GCA_030435695.1 of Brachymystax lenok tsinlingensis. NCBI lineage: Eukaryota > Metazoa > Chordata > Actinopteri > Salmoniformes > Salmonidae > Brachymystax > Brachymystax lenok. The sequence goes on along the minus strand of CM059791.1, from coordinate 1,348,780 downwards.
TCTATAGAGACAGAACCCCTTCCCTCTATAGAGACAGAACCCCTTCCCTCTATAGAGACAGAACCCCTTCCCTCTATAGAGACAGAACCCTTCCCTCTATAGAGACAGAACCCTTCCCTCTATAGAGACAGAACCCCTTCCCCTCTTTAGAGACAGAACCCTTCCCCTCTATAGAGACAGAACCCCTTCCCCTCTATAGAGACAGAACCCCTTCCCCTCTATAGAGACAGAACCCCTTCCCCTCTATAGAGACAGAACCCCTTCCCCTCTATAGAGACAGAACCCCTTCCCCTCTATAGAGACAGAACCCCTTCCCCTCTATAGAGACAGAACCCCTTCCCCTCTATAGAGACAGAACCCCTTCCCTCTATAGAGACAGAACCCCTTCCCCTCTATAGAGACAGAACCCTTCCTCTATAGAGACAGAACCCCTTCCCTCTATAGAGACAGAACCCCTTCCCTCTATAGAGACAGAACCCCTTCCCCTCTATAGAGACAGAACCCCTTCCCCTCTATAGAGACAGAACCCCTTCCCCTCTATAGAGACAGAACCCCTTCCCCTCACTAGAGACAGAACCCCTTCCCCTCTTTATTACAGGATTGTGATCTGTGATTAATCAACATTGACACTAGTTGATCTTGACTAATAGTTTCAAGTTAACAATTAAAACAAGTTTAAACACTTCAATACCAGAGGTGTCCGACCTCGCTCCACTGATCCCTGATCTACTTGGTGAGCAGACTTCTATTCCAGCTCAGCAATAGCTCACTTGTGTCACATCTGCTCCTGCAATGCACTCTACCGCTCATCCTGTGTCTCCTTGACCTGCTGCCACTCCCCCAGTCTCTCTCTGTGATTGTGTGCTGAGACAGGTGTGCTGGAGTCAGAGCAGATCCCCACCAGCTGCAACCTGTTCCATAATCAAGACCTCTACAAATACTCAGCCCTGCCACTTCCACGCGGCCAGCTCGTAATCTCTGCTTAGTCAGTCTACGTTTCTAGCCGTTTGTTACTATTTAGATCCTGTTATCCTGTTGTGCCTGTTTTCCCTGCCTGACGCTGTTTTCTTCTCCGCTACAGTTCTGCCCTCTCTGACTGGCCCCTGTCTCCAGTCCCACGTCTCGTCATCCTGCTACTCTGTCCTGGATTCCCCACTCTACTACTCCCTTGGATTCCCCTAAAGACCAGCTTACCCTGTCTCAACCCCTCTCGCTCCAGCCTCAGCCTCCGCACCTGGTTTCCAGCAACCCACCCGAGCTTCCCCTGGCCTGCACTCCATCTCCCACCTGTGTTTCTATAAATACCTTGGTTACTTCATCCCCAGTCTCCTCATCTGAGTCTGCTCTCGGGATCCCCTGTTCCACTCCGCGTAACAACTTGATTATCAACTCATTAGGTTTGATAAGTTGAATCAGTAGTGATAGTGCAGGGCTGGAACAGAACCCTGCACACCCAGCAGGGTCGGCCTGCTCCAGTTGGTTTATACACGGTGTGTGACTTTAAAACAATTTTTATCTATGGTAAAATGTTATATGCAAGAATCTTCTAAAAAATATTTAAATAACCCTCATATCGAAGTAAACTTAGATTCAGGCAATGATATGTTGTGTAGTCCTCCAAATAAGAATGCAGTTTGTTAGGGTACAAATAAAACAAGTTATGATATGTTGTGTGGTCCTCCCACTACGACTCCGGAAACTATACAGTTTATTAGGCTACAGATGAAACAAGTTATGATGAACTTCACAGGTAATGAGCTGGATGCTCCTTTCCAATTCTGGTAACATGATGATCAATGCTTGACTGCTGTTTGACAAATGAAAATATTCTCGCTCTGGGGCCTCCCGAGTTGTGCAGTGGTCTAAGGCACTGCATCGCAGTGCTAGAGGCGTTACTACAGACCCGGGTTCATTCCCGGGCTGTGCCACAACTGGCCGTGGCCCGGCAGTCCCATAGGACGGTGCACAATTGGCACAGCATCGTCCGGGGTAGGGGAGGGTTTGGCCGGTGAGGCTTTACTTGGCTCATTGCGCTCCAGCGACTCCTTGTGGTGGGTCAGGTGCCTGCGAGTTGGCCCCCCGGCCGCGTGTTGAACAGTGTTTCCTCCGACACATTGCTGTGGCTGGCTTCTGGGTTAAGCTGGTGGCTTATAAGGAGTGCGGTTTGGCGGGTATGTTAAGTTGTAAAGTTAGCTAGCTAACATTACATTAGCAGCTCATTTTAGCATGCACACTAAGTTCCTGTAGATGAAACAAGTTATGATGAACTTCACAGGGTGGTGAAAGTGAAAGGTAATTGATCGTTTGTAATAATACATTGTTTTATATAATTTTCTAAATATATTTACATACTTGAATATGTTCTCCCATTGCCTCCATTTTCTGGGTCCTTAGAAAAACAAAAGAATGGGCAATCTTCCCAATGTTTCCAGCGGTAGTAAAACGCAGCCAACCATGTGGACGATTGGAGGACTTCCACCCCACTGACTCTGGTCTTCCAGCATGGCACCTGGTGTGGTTGCTAGGGGAAATGTGACGCAACTGCTACCCCTCTATTAAGTGCACTACTTTTGACCAGAGTCATAGGGTGACATTTAGTTCCTCAGTAGATTCAGGCCAGACACAGTGACAGCTAAAGGGCAAACAGCATCTAGATTTTTTTATTTAACTAGGCAAGTCAGTTAAGAACAAGTTCATATTTACAATGACGGCCCTAGGAACAGTGGGTTAACTGCCTTGCTCAGGGGCAGAAGAAAATATGTTATTTTTTACCTTGTCAGCTCAGGGATTCGATCCAGCAACCTTTAGATTACTAGTCCAACACTCTAACCACTAGGGTACCGGCCACACCAGAAGCAGCTTAACACTCCACTGAAATCCTCTGTGCTTCTCCAGCTGTTGATATGGCTGATAGCTCTGTGACAACTGTCCTAGAATTGTATTGTGTGGCGTTGTTCGTATGGTAGGATTTTCCACAGAAATGCTACTGAACAGGACACATGTTGTCCCTATGGCTGTATTTTGATTCATACAGTGCAAAATCTGCAGTCAATCAATAAATCATGTGAAGATTGATCACAAACGGAAACGCAGGCAGAGGTCATAAAAATAACCCCAAAAATTGTCTGTAGTGAAGGGTGAAGGCCTCAGTGGTGAAGGGTTAAGGCTTCAGTACTGAAGGGTTAAGAGAGCATGGATTATTCATGTCTTGTCTGACTGTGCAAACAGCTCTCCTTCTCTCTCTGGTTTGATGGATTGAGCCTGGGGCAGATCTCCATAGCTCAATACTAACATTAGTCCCAGGTAGCTCAGCTCTCCCTCGGGATCCTCCCAGCCTCCTGTCTCCCCCAGACCCCACCCCCCACCCCAGCCTACTGAGCTCCATATCGCTGCATCCTGCTTCTCCCCAGATCACACACCAAGGACAGGCAACTCTACACTGCTTCTTTTCCCTGTCTATGCCCCCAGCCCCCCCAACCCTATCCCAGCCTCCCTCGTGCTGCTGCTGAGCCAAGGTAATGATGAGTTCTCTCCCTCTCACTCACTCCTCCTTATCTCCTTCCGTTCCCCGTCTCTCTCTACCTCTCTCTTTCCCCCTATCCCCTCCCTGGATCACACACACAGGGCCTGGTGCTCCAGGCTTCTTCCTGTTTCTATAACGAGACATAACAACAGTGTGTGGTCTATCTGGGGTCATGCCTACATTTAAACTGGGTAGCGAGGAGAGGGAAAAGGAGAAGGTGCACCTCTTAGAAGAAAAAAAATATGTCATCTAAAATGGTTCATCAGCTGTCCCTATCGGAGAACCCTTGGAAGATTTTTTTGGTTCCAGGTAGATAACTTCTGGTTCCAGGAACAACTCGGTTTCCACAGAACCCTCTCCCGTTTATTATAGGGGGTGAAGTGCTGATAGCCAGAAGGCAGATCAGTATGAGTATGAGATCAGTCTAGCAAATCGGATCTACAGGGAAATAAAGGAAACAGGAAGGGATGTTAATTGGGTTCAGCGATAAACGCGCGGTAAAATTGATACGGAAGTATCGACTGAACTCGGCAAAATCAGGTGAGCTGGACAGATGGAGAAACAGAAAGCACACAGAGGAGCATCAGCTTGGGACAGCGTCTTCATTAGGGATCAGAATGATCACCTGTACAGTCACATTCACAACCAGCTACACCTCAATGGGTTAGTGTCCTACCTCTACCAGCTATAGGTGATAGTGGTGGAAGGGTTAGTATCCTACCTCTACCAGCTGTAGGTGATAGTGGTGGAAGGGTTAGTATCCTACCTCTACCAGCTATAGGTGATAGTGGTGGAAGGGTTAGTATCCTACCTCTACCAGCTGTAGGTGATAGTGGTGGAAGGGTTAGTATCCTACCTCTACCAGCTGTAGGTGATAGTGGTGGAAGGGTTAGTATCCTACCTCTACCAGCTATAGGTGATAGTGGTGGAAGGGTTAGTATCCTACCTCTACCAGCTGTAGGTGATAGTGGTGGAAGGGTTAGTATCCTACCTCTACCAGCTATAGGTGATAGTGGTGGAAGGGTTAGTATCCTACCTCTACCAGCTGTAGGTGATAGTGGTGGAAGGGTTAGTATCCTACCTCTACCAGCTGTAGGTGATAGTGGTGGAAGGGTTAGTATCCTACCTCTACCAGCTGTAGGTGATAGTGGTGGAAGGGTTAGTATCCTACCTCTACCAGCTGTAGGTGATAGTGGTGGAAGGGTTAGTATCCTACCTCTACCAGCTGTAGGTGATAGTGGTGGAAGGGTTAGTATCCTACCTCTACCAGCTATAGGTGATAGTGGTGGAAGGGTTAGTATCCTACCTCTACCAGCTGTAGGTGATAGTGGTGGAAGGGTTAGTATCCTACCTCTACCAGCTATAGGTGATAGTGGTGGAAGGGTTAGTATCCTACCTCTACCAGCTATAGGTGATAGTGGTGGAAGGGTTAGTATCCTACCTCTACCAGCTGTAGGTGATAGTGGTGGAAGGGTTAGTATCCTACCTCTACCAGCTATAGGTGATAGTGGTGGAAGGGTTAGTATCCTACCTCTACCAGCTGTAGGTGATAGTGGTGGAAGGGTTAGTATCCTACCTCTACCAGCTGTAGGTGATAGTGGTGGAAGGGTTAGTGTCCTACCTCTACCAGCTGTAGGTGATAGTGGTGGAAGGGTTAGTATCCTACCTCTACCAGCTATAGGTGATAGTGGTGGAAGGGTTAGTGTCCTACCTCTACCAGCTGTAGGTGATAGTGGTGGAAGGGTTAGTATCCTACCTCTACCAGCTATAGGTGATAGTGGTGGAAGGGTTAGTATCCTACCTCTACCAGCTGTAGGTGATAGTGGTGGAAGGGTTAGTATCCTACCTCTACCAGCTATAGGTGATAGTGGTGGAAGGGTTAGTATCCTACCTCTACCAGCTGTAGGTGATAGTGGTGGAAGGGTTAGTATCCTACCTCTACCAGCTATAGGTGATAGTGGTGGAAGGGTTAGTGTCCTACCTCTACCAGCTGTAGGTGATAGTGGTGGAAGGGTTAGTATCCTACCTCTACCAGCTATAGGTGATAGTGGTGGAAGGGTTAGTATCCTACCTCTACCAGCTATAGGTGATAGTGGTGGAAGGGTTAGTATCCTACCTCTACCAGCTGTAGGTGATAGTGGTGGAAGGGTTAGTGTCCTACCTCTACCAGCTGTAGGTGATAGTGGTGGAAGGGTTAGTATCCTACCTCTACCAGCTATAGGTGATAGTGGTGGAAGGGTTCTAGGGTTAGTGTCCTACCGGTAGAGTCTAATATAGCCACTCTTCTCAGAATTGTAACTATCATTGTAACATGCTGTAATATAACCACTGAGTCCTCACAGTGTTACAGGCTGTAATATAACCACTGAGTCCTCACAGTGTTACAGGCTGTAATATAACCACTGAGTCCTCACAGTGTAACACGCTGTAATATAACCACTGAGTCCTCACAGTGTTACATGCTGTAATATAACCACTGAGTCCTCACAGTGTAACATGCTGTAATATAACCACTGAGTCC